>CM069151.1:21669626-22869626 GCA_035221665.1 Okamejei kenojei | reverse complement strand
TCTGGATTTGTATTTTAAAAAGTGAGCTACTTTAACTTTAAGCAAATTGGATGTTAATGTCTCTTGAAATACTAAATTCACAATAAAAAATTAGAAACTCTGGCAAAGAATGAACTTCCTGCTTCTAGGTCTCTTAAAACACACATACATTTGTTATGTCCATGCATGCAACCAGGAATCAGATTGATATGTTGCACAAATGTTTACATTTTGAAAATAAACTATACCACTTTAATAACTATTTATTAGAAATGATTTGCAGGCCTGGGAAGGTTTTTATTATTGGCAAACCTTTTGATGTACAGTCATGAACAATTTAGTTACATAGCAATATTAGCATGTTATTGTAGTATTGAAAAAATAAGGCATGTAACCTCATCAAAGGATGAAAATTAGAAACTAGTATTTTATCTTTAATGAAATAGTTCTCAGTTCTCTTTTATGCATTATACCTCACGGAAGAGTTATTAAAAGATGATTATTTTAAGGAAGATTTTATTTATTTAATTGCTCTCAGTGCATTTAAAAAGCTGGTCTTGCTGGAGTTGTAATAATGACCACACAAAGTGGTTAGCTATTACTTTCTAATCTATGGTTATTTATATGAAAAAAAGTTGAAAGAGCAAGTTAATTTGCAATTACTCTAAGGTTTTGCTAAGCTCCGTGGCAATGAGATTGTCAAGTTCGGGAAGTAATCTCAAAACTTGGACTCCTCTATCTGTTCACTGTAACAGGAACATTTTTTTAAATTAACCCAAAATGAAAGGGAAATTCAGACTGTTGATATTTAAATGCATAAATTAAATTCATGCCACTGAATAAAATCTGGAAATAGGAAGCACTCTCGGTAAATTGTGCTTTAATTGGATTGGCAGTGGAAGAACACGAACTCATCAATCCCAATACCACTGATCTACTTAACAAATCCTCCCAGTCAGCCCTAAGGACAGAGTCAGAACCATTGGCCTCATGATTACACCTGTCACTTCACTGACCCGAAGGTAAATGGAATGAGAAATGCAAGGTTTGTGCAGTAAATGCTATGGTAATAAATAAAACTAGCTTGATGAAGAAGAAAAAGATAAATAACCTGGAGAATGTAAGATATAAAAAAAGCGAATTTACAGGCTAGATAAGAAAAAGGAAGCCTATAGTAAAGGTAAATTAGACCATATATCCATGATAAATTTGAAAGGAGCATGTCATTCTGCTCTTTAAGCCTCCTTCACCATTCATAGAAACATAGCAAATAGGTGCAGTAGGAGGCCATTCGGCCCTTCGAGCCCGCACTGCCATTCATTGTGATCATGGCTGATCGTCCCCTATCAATAACCCGTGTCTGCCTTCTCCCCATATCCCTTGACTCCACTAGCCCCTAGAACTCTATCTAACTCTCTCTTAAATCCATCCAGTGACTTGGCCTCCACTGCCCTCTGTGGCAGGGAATTCCATAAATTCACAACTCTCTGGGTGAAAACGTTTTTATCTCACCTCAGTCTTAAATGACCTCCCCTTTATTTTAAGACTGTGGCCCCTGGTTCTGGACTTACCCCACATTGGGAACATTTTTCCTGCATCTAGATTGTCCAGTCCTTTTATAATTTTATATGTTTCTATAAGATCACCCCTCATCCTTCTAAACTCCAGTGAATACAAGCCTAGTCTTTTCAATCTTTCCTCAATTAGATCACACCTGATTTGACATTCCTCAAACCCACTTTCCTGCCTTTTCCCCTTAATCTACATTTCCCCTGCATAGAAACTAACAATTTCAGCCTTGTATATACATCAGGTTCATGCCTCCAGAGTTGTCTTTGGCAGGGTTCTGAAGGGATTCTACCTCAAGAATGTTTATCTCGGTCTAAATGGATCTTCCTTATTTTGATATTATGCCCTCTGGTTCTGGATTCCGACCTGAGAGGAAATGCCCTCTCAGCATTTATCCTGTTCAGCCTCATAAGAAATGTAAATGCTTCAATGAGATCATTCTTCTCAACTGCAGATTAAAATCTCATCTTTCTTCACAGAGAACCCACCGTCCTCTATGCAAAAAACATGCCCTGCACCTTGCCTTTAAACTTTGCACCTTTCAGTTAAAGCTATGTCTTCTTGTCGTTGGCAATTCCACCCAGGACAAAAATTTCCAATTGTCTACCCTATATATACACCTCTCATAATTGTACATAGTTTTTTTTAGGTTTCCCCTTAACTTCTAACATTCCAAAGAAAATAATCTAAGTCTGCCATAAGTTTGTTCATTGTTAATTCCTCTGGCACGACTTGTTTCCCATAACTATTTCCCCAGTCTCATTCAAGCCTCAGTCTCTCTTCCTTATCAGATATTTAAAGAAACTCTTACTGTCCTCTTTTGTTCTAACCACAACTTGCTCTTTATGTCACTACGATTTTCAAATTCTTGCCAAATCGGAGGTTGTTCTAGCATATAAATCCCATCAGGGTGCAAGGTACATCAACATATTACAATCATTCTTAAAAGTCAAAAGCCTACCATAGTTTTTAAGTTAGTAGAAAGAGAGAATAACCCTTACAATAAGGACCGGATTTGTTTCACCAAACCACAGCTATAAGTAACATTGTCCATGAAACCTGACTGCTATCATTGATGTGCTATATATTTTTCTATTTTAACAGATGAAATCCCTGGACAGTAGTCCAAATATAAACCTGATTTTCACTGCATTCAACACACACCCTATCAACGGCTGTCATCCTGGAAATGTCATTTTTAAAGATATGTTGAGGAATAGATCGAAATCCTGGAGCCTGATAGACAGTTTCAACTACTCGTCAACATCTTCTGAGCAAGACCACAAACCTACTTCCTTAAATTTCGTGCCACGACGAAGAGTTTATGGCAAGGCCAGATTTATTATCCAACCCAGATTATCTCAAGAGCATGTTCCAAGATAGATTGTCGAATGAGCTTCCTAAAATTGTAGAAAACTAAGTTTACTTTGATTCATTGCAGTATTTTGCAAAGGCAGCAGGTATATTTGTTTCTTTAGTGGGATGAAACGAGAGGGGAACAGCTTTAACTCCATAAGTCTACACTAAAATAAAATCATGTAATTGAATTATGTATGTAGAAGTTTGGGGAGTTATTCTGTGAAAAAACACATTGTATACTGTAGTCCATTGCTCTAATCCAGTTACAGGAGTAATCTGACCAAATGGTCCGCTGCAGAATCAAGCAGGTCTGGAATTGCGTGGGCAGATGCCATGCACCAGGAATGGTTCAGAGAAGATCAAAGACACTGGTAGGGGCTGACAGAGACCAGAAATTTGGAAGTAAGCTGGATGCAGATCTTTTTACAATCTACAAATCGCAATTTCATCAAACGTAACAAAATAGTGTTAAATAGCAAACAAAGTATATTTGTTAAAATCACTGGTAGACATTATAATTTAATTATGTACAAAGATAAATATATTTGTTTTTGATAATTTAGTTGCTTTCACACTACGGATTTGAAATGAGCAAATTTCACTATCTAATTTTAAATGTTTAAATTTGACCTATTTATCTCAAGCACTGGTTCTGGGATGATCATCCACCTCTCAATTTTCTAATTACACCAAAAGTAGATTTTTAAATGAGTTACTTATCATCAATAAATAATCTTATTGCATATTACATCAATTAGCTTAAAGTTGTAAACTACAAGACTTGAAGATTGGAATTGTTAAATGTGCAGAGAGAAGGCAAACTCTCACCTGAAAGTCTTTCTCTTCCAATAGTTCTTTTCTCCATCGGATAAGGAAGGCAGCACAAACGTACAAGTGGAAGTGTGAGAATCCCTCTGGTTCAGACTACAAGACAAATACATTGTTATTTCTTCCTGCTAAAATTATTTGCTTTGTCTTTTCCTCTTCATTGTTTCCCCAACACTGATTTTAGACAAAAGGAATAAACAAATGTTTCATTGTCCTCTTGCACATCCATAGTGCTTTTGTCTAGTTCATGCAGCTAATCTTAGTAAATTGAATGGCCCATTGAACAGTAATGCCTCCATGATCAACTGTGAAATAAAAAGGAACACAAGGTCCTCAAAACAAGAACTAAGAGACTCAATGCTTTTCATCTGATCAGCTACTTATTCACAACTGGACCTACAGAAAATAGTCCTGAAAGTAATTTGAATAATAAATCACAATGATACTTCAAGAACAACACTAACAACTTCACCTGCATTTAGTACTTGCATTGGAGCCGTAAATTTACTCAACATCACCAGGATTTTTTTTTATGAGTAAAGCAAAGTCAGGATCGTAAACAATTATGAGCTTTACATAATTGACAAATAATGTTAATCCATCAAGTGAATGAATAGCCAAGTCAAGATAGAGATCTTGATCAAATCAGTATTACATTTTTTTAATGTATTTGTGAACATTTAATGATTCTACTAACTCAATGTTGTTACTTAAGAAAAATTAGGAAATAAACATAAAATTACTGAAATATGGTAAAAGCAGCCTCAAGCGTATATTGATTCAACAGATGCTTTCTTAACATGCAACGTACTGGCCCGAAACATTGCCTATTTCCTTCGCTCCATAGATGCTGCCTCACCTGATGAGTTTCTCGAGCACTGTTGACTACCTTTGATTCCAGCATCTGCAGTTCCTTCTTAAACATGCATTCTTAACATGTAAGGTTTAATAATACTTTGAAGTTGAGATATATATTCATTTGTGGTGGGAAAAAAAGAATGGAACACTGACTTGGCTAGTCGTTTGCTTCCAAGAACAGAACTGTGAAGCAGTTGGTTTTTATTTGCTCTTCAAACAATGATTTTGAATCAGTCTCATTTGTCATTATCAATTAGTACCAGCTTGTACAATCCAAACATAAAAATGAAGAATGCAAAAGGAAATGAAAACAGATGACTGACAAGTTTGATCAAATGTGCTGTAAGATCTTTGAATTTTGCTCTGCACAAATCATTTTATTACATGTTAATAAAATAAATTATCAAATATTTAACAAGTTTCTTAAACTTAAGGGGGAAGAAAGAGGATTTAATATATCATCTAAATAAAAATAAATTACAAGGAAAATTGCCAAATCAGCAACCTAACCTGATCCCTTCATAATGAAGCACTGACCAAGATAATGC
The DNA here is from genome assembly GCA_035221665.1 of Okamejei kenojei. Taxonomy (NCBI): domain Eukaryota; kingdom Metazoa; phylum Chordata; class Chondrichthyes; order Rajiformes; family Rajidae; genus Okamejei; species Okamejei kenojei. The sequence goes on along the minus strand of CM069151.1, from coordinate 22,864,485 downwards.
ATCAGCATATTTACTTTCATTTGATGTCTGCAAAGATTCAGCATGTGGATAAGGATCTTCTCCAATTTTCACAGATGTACTATAGGAAGTATTCTGATGGAGTGCACCACAGCCTGTATGAAAACTGCTCTGCTTTTGACTTTCAGAGCCTGCAGAGAGTGGTAAACATAGCCCAGTCGAGCTTAAAAGCCCAGATGCCCAGAGTTAGGAACAGCTTCTTCCCCTCTTCTATCACACTTCACTCACACTCCCTTCCTGGAGGTGCTCTATACCCATGTTTTCAACTCTATCTCAATTATTCCATTATTGTTCTTTTATATTTTTTGCTCTGCTTTTCACCGTTTACTATGGGAGCTTCATATGAACAGGAAATTTAATTTAATCATGGTGCATACAATGAAATAATACAAATCAGAACTCAAAATGCCTTGTTCACCATTTGTCTCAGGTGGAAAAACTGTGATGCTGCTAATTGTTGGATTGCAACTTAGATTGGTGGTGAAGAATTAACACCAAAAATTGTGCTCCAAAGATTTGTTCTAATCATTGCTAGATTCACAAATATGGAAGTCAAATTAATCCAATCAAATAGACTACAACTATACAAAAGGTCAATATGTATCTGAAAAGGAATGAGACAGCTCACATTCTTATGGGAAACTGAGGGAAATCATTCTTAAGAGTATTAATGCAAATCACAATTAGAAAACAATTCCATGGCAGTGCAAGAGCGGTCCATAGTACTCCTTAATGAGGTAGGATATGTGGTGTGCAGGTCAGTTCAAGAACCTGATGGTTGTAGGAAAGTAGCTGTTCCTGATCCTGGTCGTGTGGGACTACAGGTTCCACATGACCTTCCTACCCGACAGTGGCAGCAAGAGGAGGACATGGTGGGAATCCTTGATCAAGGATATCACCTCCTTGAAGCAGCAACTCAAGTCGACGTTTTCAAAAGGTGTGGAAGATTTAAATTACTAAATTTAATACTAAAAAGAGAGGCAGTGTACCCACAAAGATGAAACCGGTTCATGAAATATGCATTGGATTTGGTTACACATCGTTTGTGACCAAAGATACGTAAAAAGCTAGTTTTAGAACCTCAGCAATACCTTCATCTTTCAACAAAATAAAACCTTCCAGCATTGCCCATATTCCGAGAATAAACATATAACTTTAGTAACTATGCTTCTGCAAGAAATGTTTTAGTAGACTAGTTTCCATATAAATCACACACTGAGTTTCATTCTGAACGTCTGAAAATCATAGAATATTCAAAGCTTCTACTAAATGGCTGATAGCACAAACATTCTCTGATGACTAAAGCACCAATTAGATCATAAAGAAGCAAACAATAAAAAATAAGTAGCTGCTTACGTGGTTTAACAGAAAAATCTTCGAAAAATGAAGCTCATGCAAACCCCCCTACAGATATTGTGACAACACTTTTTTTAAAGAATATCTATCCCAAATCTTTTCCAAAATTCAATGGTTAAGAACATAAAGTGAACATGAATACAGAAAATAAAAATAAATCATATACGAGACATTCTGCACAAACGTTAGTGCTGACATTGGACAGATTCTATGCTATAATAATGCCAACACTGCCAGCATTAAGAATCATTATTTTCATAACTGTTCAGAACATTGGGAGTTCCCTCTGCTTGCATTCAAACGCTGTATCCTGCAATTGTTAGAGTGATTCACTGTTGGTCAGCAGACTGTGCTAAGACTCTATGCATCTCTCAACCAGAGAGGGGATAGAAAGGCTGAGAAGTGATGGAAATGGGACATATGTCAATTCTTTAGTCAGAGGGTGGCGAATCTGTGTCAACTCTTTAGTCAGAGGGTGGTGAATCTGTGGAATCCATTGCCACAGACGGCTGTGGAGGCCAAGTCAATCGATATTTTTAGGGCAGAGATCTACAGATTCTTGATTAGTGAGGGTGTCAGGGGTTATGGGGCGAAGGCAGGAGAATGGGGTTGAGAGGGAAAAATGTATCAGTTATAATTGAATGGCGGAGTAGGCTTGATTCTGCTCTTATGAACTATGTGGAGTGGAAATCATGGTTAAGTTATAAGACAAGGATCATGGAAGTACTGTTTTCTGCAAGTTCCCATAAAAAAACAATTTCATTCATCCAGCTTCTCCACCTCCATATCTCCACCATGTTTTCAGATGGTAATAAATTAGACACAAGGTGCCTTCTTTTTCTTGAACCATGTTTTTCTTCCATTATAACCAATACTTTTTTTCCCAACCATATCTGCCCCAATTCCTGACCTGATGCTCCTTGGTTTCTCTTGTCATTACTGCCACATCACCAACTTCTGCATTCATTGGATCAATCTCCATACTTTTCTCTGCCTTCACCATCATTCTACCACAAAATGATTTGCCCTCCATTTAGACGGGATCATTTTCTACACGTCTCCGTGGTTTACTATTCCATCTCTAGCAACCTCCTATCTCCTTTGCATGTATCTTTGTCCTTTCACCGTTTCATTCCAACTATCTGGGAATAGAAAAATACTCCAGAGGGAAACAGTAATTCAGTTGTTTGTCACTTTTAATTCCCCATTCTACTTCCATTGTGTCCTCTCTTTGGGGCTCGTCTTCCAACTAGCTATATCACAATGCACAGGACCAAATAATGTCAGATAACTTGTAATCTCATAATTGAGAATTTTGTTTTGATGAAAGATGACCCTGCAACACAAAAAGTGTTTTTATTTTGTCTCCATTGGTGCTGACCGACATGTTTGAGTACGGTCATTAATCATTTTTATGTAATCTGGAATATTTTGCATCACAATATTCAACATTTTTTCTTTCCACTCCTTTTCATTCATTTTCTACTTGCATTTCTTCCAGACAGATCTGAGGCACCTTCTCTTTCTTGCTCGTGTCATTCGTATCTGTGCCAAGCATGAGGTGATACAAGCTATGCTCTCCCCTCCATTTAGGCCAGCTAAAAGCTCTACAATTTAAGATGGGTTATAAGCTTTAAAAGTTAAAGTTATCAAGTTAATTTTATTCTGAAATCTCTAATTGATTCTGTAATCTGTACTTTTAAATAATTAATAGAATGTTAAAAAGGCACCACAGTTGTTTGGAGTTCTTTTAACTTTAAGAACAGCTTGTCCTGTTTGATTAAATTCTCCAATTATTCTTAATGTCTCTAGCATTTTGTTGTGATCATTCCAGTCATATTTTTGGGTTAACCACCACCTACTTCCTTCTGGCACTGGGAGGATTGCTTAAGACTGGGAATGTTCAGGACATTTGCACTCTGTTAATGGTATCCAAGTGTTTTACAGGGGCAGAGTGTACTCATCAGAAAGCTCAAAAGGTAAATGAATAATTTTAAAGTTACGATCTGTCAACTCTGACGCCCTCTACAAAAAAGGCCAGAGCAGACTCTTTTTCCTCAGAAGGCTCAAATCCTTCAATGTGCGTAATGATATGCTGCACATGTTTTACAACACTGTGGTTGCAAGTGTTATTTTCTACGCTGTTGTCTGCTGGGGCAACAGCAATAGTGCAAAAAAACAACAAGAAGCTAGAGAAACTGGTTAAGTGAGCTAGCTCAGTGCTGGAGGGGAGAGTGGACTCTGGAATGGATGTGCTTGAGATGCGTATGAGGCGCAAGGTGCAGGTCATCCTGAAAAACCCCGGGCATCCCCTCCATGTAATTCTGGAGAGTCAAAAGAGCACTCGGAACAACAACCGGCTCCTCTCCCTGCCCTGTAGACGGAGCGGTTCAGGAAATCCTTCACCCCTTAGATTTCACAGCCATTAGATTTTATAATTCAAACCGCTAGGCTGTAGGGGGATGCATTTTTGCATTTTTTTATTTTTAATTATTGGTCTTTTTAAGTATTTTTTGCTCTCAGGTAGTGTCCACGTTGTATTTTATGTATTTTCTGTCTGCATTCGTTTTGAACGTGTGGGTTTGTTGGTTGGGGGCTTCTGGACATCTGAATTTCCCTGAGGGGATCAATAAAGTATTTATTATTATTATTAAAGTAAAATGATTATAAAGAATTTATGTCTGGGCCAAACTTTGTGGGATGAAGGGTCTGTTCCTGTGCAGCGTTGTTTAATGTTTCAACAGCATTTTCTGTTCTTAATGAAACAGAAATGCCGTGTCTTCCGGGTGAGTGGACATTGCACAGTATTTATTTTCTCATCTCAAAACATTTATTTTCTCATCTAAGCAAACATACCCATTAAACAATATTTCTGGTCATATCATCTGGAATCCATGTAATTGGATCTGTGGCCGATGATTTTTCTCCACCTAAACTTCAGTGGTTCAAAAGTTTATAAATTTCCCATTTCTGGTGCATAGATATTTGTTAATTCCCTTTACTCACCCTCCAAAGTCATGTGAATAGATGGGTGGCCTATCAGTATTTCACAAATTAAGATTTAACATGAAGGTCACCAAACATGTTTCCACATTCAGCTTTGGAATCAAAGGTAGGAACCTCATTCAAAATAACATCCACATGGTGGCACAGGAAACTGCAGACGCCAAAATCATGTCCAGTTCAGAAGGGTTTACACCTGAAAAGTCATCTGTCCATTCCCTCCAGAGATCCACCTGACCCACCAAGTTTCTCCTGCACTGCTTAGCTCAACATCCACACGTCAGTGAATTTCGTAGCTTAATCTTTTCACGAAACTGCAAATTGTCCTGTTAGTTATGTGCACTAAATTCTCATTATCTTCCATATATAACTTCCCCCTATTGTTCATAGAGAAAAGGATAGTAGTGTCCTTGAGAAAGTCTAATTATGTTTACGTACTGAAAGACCATTAACTAAATTGACAGGAAAGCCACTTCCTTCATACTACTTGGTGGGACATCAGCATATCGCAACACTACCAACATATTTCAGAAAATGAAAATAATTGTGCAAAAATTAAATCTTAACAAAAGTTGTGGTGTTGCTCATATATCCCAGCATTGTGTCCAAGCAATAGCAAATGTATATTTATATGAAGGAAGGAGGAACTGCAGATGCTGGTTTACAAAAAAAAGTGCTAGAGTAACACGTCTCTGGAGGAAACATCTCTGGAGACTATGGACAGATTACATTTTGGATCGGGACCTTATTTCAATCAATCTAAAAGGTCCAGATCCGAAACGTCACCTACCCACGTTCCCCAGAGAGGTTGCCTAATTTGCCATGTTATTTGTAGCACTTTGTCTTTTTTTATTATTTATATTAATCTATTTCACATTACATAACCTTCAAAGTGGTGGGTCAAAATTTGCACAGCCTGCATTTGACAGGGGGACTGTTCAGAAATAGATGCAATTTAAAAACTGTATTATACAACATGCAATATTGTTCCACGTATCTATGCTCTATAATGCAAGAATATTTAATTCCCAAGCCATGAGTATAATTGAAATCCAGGCAGCAAAACATTCATACATAATTTAGATTTCATTCTTTTGCATTTTAGTAATTCGAGACTAACAAATAGATTTAACAGAAGTAATAACCTTATCTGCATTTGTATTGGTTTAAATTTAACAGTGTAACCTTCTAGTTTCACGCGTATAACAACTAACAGATCACAAAGTACAGTTGAACGATTGATTATTCTTTAGACAATAAAGCTAAAAAAATAATTAAGTTGCTGTGGGTTCATTGCTCGAGCCCTGGAATCATGAGATCCCTTCCTCTGGACCATCCTGCCTCTTCCACTGTGATCCTAATGCCCCTGTCCCACTTAGGAAACCTGAACGGAAACCTCTGGTGACCTTGCGCCCCGTCCAAGGTTTCCATGAGTCACCAGAGGTTTTGGTCACTTGCCTGGAAAGCCTTGACCGAAGCGTGAGCTGCATCTACTGACCAAAGATCCTACAGGATCTTTGCTACTGACCGCACACACACACACACACACAAACACATTGCGAAGGTGGGGGCCAGGGACAGCGGAGGAGCGCTGTCTGCGCGATGAAGAGGAAGGTAAACGGCTGCCACAGAGCACAGTAAGTCCTTTAGAGAGCACGGGAGGGAGGGAAAGAAGGGGAGAAGTGGGGAGAGGCGGGGGGGGGGGGAGAGGCGGGGGGGGAGAGGCGGGGGGGGGAGAGGCGGGGGGGGGAGAGGCGGGGGGGAGAGGCGGGGGGGAGAGGCGGGGGGGAGAGGCGGGGGGGAGAGGCGGGGGGGAGAGGCGGGGGGGAGAGGCGGGGGGGAGAGGCGGGGGGGAGAGGCGGGGGGGAGAGGCGGGGGGGAGAGGCGGGGGGGAGAGGCGGGGGGGAGAGGCGGGGGGGAGAGGCGGGGGGGAGAGGCGGGGGGGAGAGGCGGGGGGGGAGAGGCGGGGGGGGGGAGGGGGGGGGGGGGAGGGAGAGTAGGGGAGAGAAGGAGTGGAGACAGTTTTAAGAAGTTTAATAAAGTTAGCAGACATTTTACCTTCCGGCAGATCTTCTTGGTGCTGAAAACCAAAGATCCTACAGGATCTTTGCTGAAAACTCCAATGTGCCAATCAAAATGGCCGGTCAGCGAAGGAGATTGCCTTCGACTGCCTGTAAGTAATTAGCAACTCCACTCCACTGGCTTCGACCAAACGGCAACCTATTTTTAGTCGAGGCTGGTTTGGGTTTTTTTGAAATAATTGCAGGAACATAGAAAAAAGCCTCGACTACGCGGAAACACCTTTCCACCATTAGGGAGAGTGACCAAACCCTCCAGGAACCTCACGGAAACCTTGGGTGGGGTGCAAGGTCTCCAGAGGTTTCCGTTCAGGTTTCCTAAGTGGGACAGGGGCATAAGCTTTCTTCTGATGGGAGACTGGCTCCTGGCTCATCAGGACAATGTGGATGAGCATCATAATGCACCATCCACAATTTAAGCATTCAACATACCTTTACATCGAAACATGAAAGCAACCAGGAATTATTAAGAAAAAATGTTATAATTTTATGTCACTAAAACCATTCACATACATGATGAACACTGCTAAACTAATTGAGTTAAATAAAATTTAACGCAAATGCCTGACCCTCTGCTTGCCCTGCAGCCATTTTTACTCCATATAACCCACAACAGTGCAGCCAAGTACAAATCCAATCAATTTACAAATTAACAGACGACATTGCGTACAGTTCTGGTCTCCAAATCTGAGGAAAGACATTATTGCCATAGAGGGAGTGCAGAGAAGGTTCACCAGACTGATTCCTGGGATGTCAGGACTGTCTTATGAAGAAAGACTGGATAGACTCAGTTTATACTCTCTAGAATTTAGGAGATTGAGAGGGGATCTTATAGAAACTTACACAATTCTTAAGGGGTTGGACAGGCTAGATGCAGGAAGATTGTTCCCGATGTTGGGGAGGTCCAGGACAAGGGGTCACAGCTTAAGGATAAGGGGGAAATCCTTTAGGACCGAGATGAGAAGGACTTTTTTCACACAGAGAGTGTCAAGTCTCTGGAACTCTCTGCCACTGAGGGTAGTTGAGGCCAGTTCATTGACTATATTTAAGAGGGAGTTAGATGTGGCCCTTGCGGCTAGGGGGATCAGAGGGTATGAAGAGAAGGCAGGTATGGGATACTGAGTTGGATGATCAGCCATGATCATATTGAATGGCGGTGCAGGCTCGAAGGGCCGAATGGCCTACTCCTGCACCTAATTTTTATGTTTCTATGACACCATCATAGTGGGCCGGATATCAAATAGTGACGAGACGGAGTACAGGAAGGAGATTGAGAACCTCGTAACCAGGTGTCAAGACAACAAACTTTCTCTCAATGTCAGCAAGGCAAAGGAGGTAATGATGGACTTCAAGAAGCGAAGCGGTACATATATCCCAGTATATATTGATGGCACCGAAGTAGAGATGGTTGAAAGCTTCAAGTTCCTCAGAGTAACGCATTTTATCGGGATGCATCACAGCATGAGTTGGGAATAGCTCCATCCAAGACCACAAAAAATTGCAGAGAATTGTGAATGCAGCCCAGATCATCGCACAAACCAACATCCCTTCCACTGACTCCATCTATGCTTCATGCTGCCTTGGCAAAGCCGCCAGCATAATCAAGGACGAGTCTCACCACAGTCACTCCCTCTTCTCCCATCAGGCAAGAGGCACAGAAATGTGAACATGCATACCTCCAGACTCGGGGACAGTTCATACCCAGCTGTTATCAGGCAACTGAACCATACTATCAACAGCTGGAGAGCGGTCCGGAGCTACTTATTTAATTAATTAATTAATTAAGGGACAGAAGTTTAGGGGTAACGTGAGTGGGAACTTCTTTACTCAGAGGGTGGTGGCTGTGTGGAATGAGCTTCCAGCAGAAGTGGTGGAGGCAGGATCGATTTTAACATTTAAAAGTAAAGTGGATAGGTATATGGACGGGAAAGGAATGGAGGGGTATGGTCTGAGTGCAGGTAGATGGGACTAGGGGAAAACAAATGGTCGGCACGGACTGGAAGGGCCGAGAGGGCCTGTTTCCGTGCTGTAATTGTTATATGGTTATATTTTCTACCTCATTGGAGACCGTTAGACTACCTTTAATCAGACTTTATCTTGCACTAACGTTATTCTCTTCATCATGTATCTCAAAACTGTGGACGGCTTGATTGTAATCATGTAGTCTTTCCGCTGACTGGTCAACATAAAGCTTTTCACAGTACGTGGGTACACATGACAATAACTAAACTAAGTTTTAATGGGATCACTGAAAGTTACCTGACAGATTTCCCAGTCTGTGAACAGGAAACCATGTATAGGCTTGTGCTGTTCCCTTGGACTTCCTGCAAAGACACCAGTGCAATGGAAGGGTAGCCTGAAGCACTGACAGCAGAGCCGATGCCACAGCCATTTTAGGCCCAAGCCAGTGCTAGACCGCAGGACTTTCATGTAGAACCAGAAAGATCTAAGCCCATGGCAATACGTTTTTTTTTTAATTCTCCAGGAAAAATGATAAACAATGAAAAATAAGTTTGAATCCATTCAGAATTACCAAAAAGCCACTTGTAGGGATCCAATTGCTTTTAACCAAGGGCTGAAGACTGTCGTTAGATAAAACCACACTCCGTGTACCAGGACCTGCTGGTAACTGGTTGGTGAATGGAGAGGAGGGGACAACTGATGGGAACATCTGATGGGAACATGAAAAGAACAGAAATTGAATTAATTTAGGATTATTGTAATTGGATCCTCGAGGGCGAATGTGAATTAAAATGTGACTTAAAAATAGATTTTCCCTCATTCTTTGCTTGGTCAAGAAATACGTCAAGCAATGTAAATATTGAAAAAAATATATTGCTTTTACTTATAACTCAGATCATACGAAATAAATGGAATTGGAATAGAAAATAAGACCACTAAATGAAAGCTAGAAATAAAGTCATATTAAAATTGATAGGGGATGCATTCAAGTTTCATTAAATCATAATAGAAAGATACTGCATGAGCAAATTCAGTAAGTGTGCTACAACAGTAAATTTACATATTCTGCCTGAAATAATTTTAATGTAATTTTTTACTTTTGCATAGTATTTAGTTCATAATTGATCCAAAAACTGCCCAGTGAGTGTAGAACGGAACTGCAGATGCTGATATATGACACCGATGGATGCAAAGTGCTGGAGCAACTCAGCAGATCAGGCAGCATCTCTGGAGAAAAAGGATGGATGACGATTCAGGTTGGGACACCTCTTCAAACTCCTTTTTCAGAAGAAACATCACCCATCCTTTTTCTCTAGAAATGCAGGCTGATCTGCTGAGTTACAAGCTCGTGTGTAATGGCTTATCCAAAACAATTAATTCTTCACATTGATATTACATTCATTGTTACGTTTATTTTTAACCTGATTAAAACAATTTTTAAATTACCAATGCATGCTGAATGTACTGGTCAGAACAATTAAATTATACGACAGGCAAGTCATTAATGAGGTAAAGCAAAAATATTACCGCCCAAACATTCCTACAGCTCATAACTAAAATTAAAAGACTTTTTCATTGGTCTATAATTATTGAATTAAAATGTCACGTGTAAACCAGAGCCAATTACAGCCATTCCCAGTTGCCCAGTAGATCAATAAGAGGGAGCAAACCAAGATTACATTGTAATGGGATGCATGAATTGAATTAATTGGAAATAATAAAATCTGTTCTGAAAAAAATTATTGGTCCATTTACATATTTTATGATTTAATGTATCTGATGAACATACAGTTTTGAAATTAAACTTAGTGGTATACATTTGAAATAACTCAGGAATATGCGCAGTTCCCAACAGTAATGATATTAAATTCTGAAATAAAAACAGAACAGTGGAAGAACTCAATCTTCTATGGAGGCAAAATGGTGCGTCGATGTTTTGGGATGAGACACTGCATCAAGACTGAGACAGAAGAAAGATTAACGATGGGATATCCCAACGTCATCTACCTCCTCTGGCAGCTTGTTCTATACGCCCACCGGCCTTTGTGTGAAAAAGTTACCCCTCGGTTTCCTATTAAATCTTTTCCCCATCACCATGAACCTATGTCCTCGATTCCCCTACTCTGGACAAAAGATTCTGTGCATCTACCCGATCTATTCCTCTCATGATTTTGTGTACCTCTATAAGATCTCCCCTCATCCTGCTGCGCTCCATGGAGTAGAGACCTAGCCTACTCAACCTCTCCCTATAGCTCACATCTTCTAATCCTAGAAACATCCTTGTAAATCTTTTCAGAACTCTTTCAAGCTTGACAATGTCTTCCCTATAACATGGTGCCCAGAACTGAACACAATATTCTAAATGTGGTCTCACCAACGTCTTATACAACTGCAACATGACCTCCCAACTTCCATACACAATACTCTGACTTGATGAAGGCCAAAGTGCCAAAAGCCTTTTGACCACCTTATGTACCTGCGACTTGACCTTCAAGAAATCATGCACCTGTACTCCTAGATCCCTCTGCTCTACAACACAACGTAGAGGCCTACAATTTACTGTGTAGGTCCTGCCCTTGTTCGACATCCCAAAATGCAACACCTCACACTTCTCTGTATTAAATTCCATCAAACATTCCTCCGCCCACCTGGCCAATCGATCCAGATCCTGCTGCAATCATTCACAACCATCTTCAATATCTGCAAAACCACTAACTTTTGTAACATCGACAAACTTGCTTATCTTGCCTTGTATGTTCTCATCCAAATCATTGATGTAGATGACAAACAGGTCCAGTAATGGGTCCAGCACCGAACCCTGAGGCACACCACTAGTCACAGGCATCCAGTCTGAGAAGCAACCTTCCATCTTTACCCTCTGCTTCCTTCCATTGAGTCAATTTGCTATTCATTCAGCTATCCCTCCTTGGATCCCATGCAATCTAACCTTCCAGAGCAGCCTACCATGCGGAACCTTGTCGTATGCCTTACTGAAGTCCATGTACACAACATCTACAGCTCTCCCCTCATCAATGTAAAAAAAAAAAATCAGCAGGTTGAGACACAACCTCCCACGTACAATATCATGCTGACTATCCCTAACTAGCCCTAGCCCATCCAAATGGTTGTATATCCTATCCCTCAGAATACTCTCCAGTAATTTACCAACTACAGATGTTAAGCTCACTGGCCTATAGTTCCTAGCATTTTCCCTGCAGCCCTTCTTGAAAATTGGTACAACATTTACCACTCTCCAGTCTTCCGGCACCTCTCCTGTATTTAAGGACGACTCGTAAATTTCAACCAGGGCTCCCGCAATTTCCTCTCTAGTTTCCCACAATGTCCTCAAATATATTAGATCAGGCCCTGGAGATTTGTCTACCTTCAAACACGTCAGTACCTTCAGTACTTCTTCGACAGTAATCTGACTGCTGTCAAGGCACTTCCAGTGACTGCTCCAATTTCCTCCGTCCTGCTGTCTTTCTCCTCGGTAAATAGAGGAGAAATACTCATTTAGGACCTTGCCCATTTCCTGTGGCTCCACACAGAGGTGACTGCTTTGATTCCTGAGAGGTCCCACTCTCTCTCTAGTTACCCTTTTCCCCCTTATGTATTTATAAAGTATTTTGGGATTGTCCTTAATGCTACCTGCCAGAGCTATCTCCTGGCCCCTTTTTGCCCTTCTGATTACTTTTAGTTTACTTAGTTCCAGGAACTCCCCAATGGATGCACTTGATCCCAGCTGCCTATACCTGTGCCATGCATCCTTCTTGTTTTTGACCAATGCCTCAATTTACCTCGTCAGCCAAGCGTCCTTTCGTTTGCCTGCTTTGCCCTTCACTCTAACGGGGACGTACACATCCTGAGCTTTCTGCAGTAACTTTTAAAAACATCCCACTTGGCCGATGTTCCTTTCCCCTCTAATAACCTGCTCCAGTCAACTTGTGTGAGACCTCTCATACCCTCAAAGTTGTCCTTACCCCAGTTAAGCCTTTTAACACGTGGACCCTCTCCGTCCCTATCCACATCTATCTTCAACCTAATCGAACAGTGGTCACTGGTCCCAAAAGGCTCCCCCACACACACTTCATTAACTTGCACTTCCCAATTTCTCAATACTAGATCAGGCGTTGCCCTCTCACGTGTGGGGGCCTCCACATACTGCTTAAGAAAACTCTCCTGAACACTTTTGAGGAATTGCACCCATCTGATTGGGATGCAATTCCCAATTACACCCCATTGGAAAGTTAAAATCCCCTACGACAAAAACCTTATTAGACCTGCAGCTGTCTGCAATTTCCCGGCACATTTGTTACCTAATTGGTCAGTAATACCATCAGATTCCATTTTTATGTCAGCACCACTTGCTCCATCTCAATTGCTGACACACATTTCAAAAGATGTTATCCGATTGATATTTTTATATGACCCTAGTCCCAGAATAACATTTTTGTATTGATTTTAATGTCTCACTCTAACAGCTATTAAGAATAATTTATCTCATAAATATAGCTGAGGCACGTTGTCAGCCACAATCTTAATGAAAGCAGGGCACACTTGTGTGACCTTTGAATGCTTTTATTTCATATGTTATGTTCTTAAAATATCAAGAAATTATTGGGAGTTGCAATACAAGTTCCTAAAGGGCAGGAAATAACCAAAATAAAATTATTAAAGGTACAAAATTAAAATTATAGGAAGATCAAAAGGGAAAATCTTGCCTAGATACTGGCGACCAGGGTGACCCAAGAGCACTTGGATGAGGGTGTAGAGAAACAAAATGGAACAAATGCAGTCCATGAAAAATCTGGTAATTTTGTAAGATAAGGAAATGATGGGCACATATTTCAGTACAGGAAGACGACTGGGTATTGCACTTCCTAAGTGCACAACTCACTTGGCATTTCGCCAGCCTTGCCTACTAATTCTAAATTGTGCTAGTTATGTCCCAAAGTGCTCCTGTCTGGTCAATATGTTGTACTCAATATTCATCTTGAGGGGTTTATACGTAATTTATTTTTAAAAAAATCATTTACCAACATATTTCGTTTTAAGGAAAACGTGACTGAGAAATGATATCATTGGGTCTCTTATAAGACTTGGAATAAATACTTCATAACCCTTATTAAAGGCAACAAAATTAGTCTAAAGAAAAAGGTAATAAAGAATCTAAAAATACATAATCATAAACAATATTATTTTGCATATATCCCTTAGAAATTTGAGAAGGTTACCTAATTAGACCAAGGTGGAACCAGCAAATATAATTTACTTGAAATATTCAAACGATGATTAAGACTTACAGAATTAATGAAACTGAGTTCGCAGAATTGGAAATTGGCTTATGTACAAAAAAACAAGGCTGATGAGAACTGGACAGCACTCTATCTGGAATTAGCAAAACTTAATGGGATAATATTCTCAGTCCCCTGCTGTTTATATGATTAATTTATACACGCTGAAACAGGTAATTGCAACAAACGAAAAATTGCTGACGATGCCAAGTGGTGTGCTCAGGGGAAATGATGGGGACGAGGACTGTGAAATGGGTGAAATTAAGGGAAGCAGTGGGGGGAGGGGGAAGACACGGAAGTAGGACAAGGCAATGAGAACATGTCCATGCAGCAATTGTCCTGGACCTCCTTTCCATTACACCATCACCTTGCTCCGTCAATTCACATGGTAAAACTGCGTGCAACAGCCACCCACATCTAAAGAATTTTTGCACAAACATGTTTTTCTCCTCAGAAATGGAGTGGATGCAAGTCAACTTTATCGCCAAAGGAGGGAGGAAGCAGCGTTTATCATTTGAGAGGGGGAAGCACGAAATACATTTGGACAAAGTGGATCTGGTTAGGTAATGACAGACGGATGCATCTTTGTATAAACTGCAAGAATAAATTAGACTTAACCCTGTTTTTTTTTTTAAAGATACGATAATTACAACTCCAAGAAGTAATGTATTCAACCACGACAATAACTTTATTTAAAATAATCCAAAGGGTAAGTGAATTGCAAATTTGTGGATGTATTGGAAATCCTTTCATTGAAGAGATAAAAAATAAAGTGCTGCCATTAAGAAAAATGGAGGACAGTCTCTAGCAACTCGTATAACATTAGCAGTTACTTGTCATAACTTCAGTTACCGCAGAGTTCCCAGAATTACAAGTAGAACTAAAGTCGGAATTCTACCGTGGACTCGCATAGAATAAAGGATTGCAAACATATGTGAATCTACATTCTAATGTTTAATTGAATGCACGATGTGTAACTGAACCATTGGTCTTTAATATGTGTTAGTTAATTGTTCCCCTTGCCATCTCATGAAATTATTAACTGAACACCAAATTAGTGAACATCAGTTACTAAATAGTTGTCAGACGTGATTATTGAATATACACCGTTTAACATGGATTCTGGAAAGTTTCTTCCTCAAGTGGTTAAGCCCATATCTCTCTACTCCTTTCCTATTCAAGTACCTGCACAAATGCCTTTTAAACATTGTAATTGTTTGTCTCTTCCAGTTTTTCTGGCAGCTCGTTCCACAGAACCAGAAAAGGTTGCTCCCCAGATCTCCTTTACATTTCTCATCACACCTTCAAACTGTGCACTTTAGTTCTAAACTCTCTGACTATCTCCTTCATCTCTGCCGCTGATAATTTTATAAACCTGTCTTAGGTCTCCACTCAGCTTCTTATGCTCCAGGGGCAATAAATGCAGCCTATCCAATCTCTCCTTTTAAGTTAAGTACTCTATTCCAGGCAACATCCTGGTGAATCACTTCTGAACTCTTCATAACGTTACCACATCCATCCTGTACAGGGATGTCCAGAACTAACAATACTCCATGTGTAGCCTAACCAATGCTTTGTACAGCTAGTGCGGCCTGCCCAACACTTTGTAGAGCTTTAGGTTTTAATAAAGCTTTAGATAAGCTGCTGCACAATAAATTACTTTATAAAAGATGGCTCTTGGAGATAGGCCAAAACCAAGCTTGGCAGGGCAAGGATTGTTATTAATGAGAAGTACTTTACATGGAAATCGATCACAAATAGAGTTCCAGAGGGATTCACGCTGGACAATTGCATTTCACAATCCATCATTTAGATCCAAATATGTGGATATTGGCTGCAAATTCACAGATGACACCATCTATGACAGAAATAAAAACAAACTGATTCATATGCAATGGCGAAAGTGTCAACTTTTGTAAACAGAATAAAATGGTGCATCATACACATGGTGCGACCCAATGCCAAGGATACAAGCAGTGTGTTAAAGTGAAGTTTACCAAGTAGGAATGCAAGACCAATGTTCTGCTGATTACTGAAGCAAAGGAAGCATCAGGATAATTCGACAAAAAAAATGGAAGCCTAATTTTAGTTCACATGCGTTGTTATCTGAAACAGCGCACAGTTCTTGTCATTGGAGTTTGTGACATTGAAGCAATGGAAAAATATATCCAGCTGAAAATACCTGCTGATCAGGACCAGCATACACCCTTTCCTGATGATTGCACTGAAATATTTGCAATGATTTGCAATGGGCCTGTGTGTAAAAAAACCCTATTATATAGGATAGGTGAAAACAGACAGCTATGGAGGTTTCTTCATACAAAAGTCAGCTAAAGAATATGGACAGTTTTTAGTAGATGAGTGCAGGTTTAGTGGAATAATTCAGTTAAATAATCTGCAGAGCAGTTAATATCAATGTATACAAGGTAGTTCAGACTTGGATCAATTTTTTATGGCAAAGCGATCATCTAGAATTTCCTACGACACAGTGGACCGCTTGATTGTACTCGTGTACAGTCGTTTCATTGACTGGATGGCACACAACAAAAACACTTTTTCGCTGTAGCTTGGTACACGTGACAATACTACACTAAACTAAATATCTGTTCCTTAAACTTCATCCCTACCCGATCTGTCCATCATCATCATCTACAATTTGAGCTGAATTGGATTATATAGGTACGGGAGAATCGACTTCCGAACTGAACACTGAATTTTTCAACTTGAGTTAACTTGCTCTCTTGCGTTATTAGAACTGCCAGCGTTTGCTTCTTGCCATTCCAGCTCATTTTCTATTTTCCTTTTTCAGTCGTATATTCTGGCCTGCTGGGCATGTTCCACTGGTTTACGATCAGCAATACAATACACACCCAAAAAAAAAATCGTAATCTGATTTTAACTGCCATTTCATTGCCATGTTTAAATAGGTCTCACCCTGTCAGAGATTTTCCCTTTGTTCTACCAAACCCTTCCTTGCTACCTAAAAATAACATGTTATCTCCCTTTCCCAATTAAGATAGAGAATCCCACGCACAAACCATTAACGGATTCTCTTTCCACAGAAGCTACCCAACCTTCTGAGTTCTTCTAGCACTTGTTTATGTTTCATTTCACAATCTACAAAGAAAAATGAATGGCTCCTCCACAGAATCAAGATATTGATTAAACTATAACAATTGTAAAGATCATTAGGTTATTTTTTTATGCCAAATATAAAAAAAATTGTAATTCCACACAGATATTTTAAGATATGTTTCTGTCACTTAGTACAAAGTTGAAATGATGAAAAGCCAGACTGCTCCTCCAGTTTGCCAAATTTTACACCAGAGTCACTGAAGTATTCCTTTCACAGGAACAACTGAACGGCACTTCATTGTCTTTGAAGGGCTTTTAGCTGATAGGTGGTTCTGAAAGGTCCTCATGTTAAGAGCAGTCATTCTTTTGTTGCTGTTGACGATGCCAAGTTTAAATCATTTAACTTTGCCATTAAAGATACTATATCTGAATTTAACGAGTTTATCACTTTCTTTGCGTGTTCCTTGTAGCAAACGTTAGTTAAATGTTCTCCCAATTCCATGATAATGTTTACATCAGAAGCAGAAAACGAGTAACATCTAATTTGGTTAAACAGGGCTAAGTATAATGATGTGCCATACTTAATGCAGTTAGTGCTTTTCAAGTGCTCAGACTGCTGACGTGGATGTTTCATTAAATTGTGTAACTGTAAAGAGAACATGAGCTCACCTGATACGTGTCCCATAGCCGGATGGTACACCGCAGGGGAAGCTCCCTCATCAGTAAGTTATTCATCCATCGAAAAGCAAATTGCAGGTATTCGACTTCTGCTTGGTGCAAGTGTTTGTGTACTTGCTCTGCAAGGGAAAAAAATTGCTTTTTTTATGATACTCACTAAAGATCAATTTTAAAATGTTACATGTCAAACTGCATGCTAAAATGTAACTTGAAGACAAAGACGAAAACAGAATTATTCTCCAGATTTCAAAAAGAATTAGATTTTTTTCCTTTATATTTCCATTCTTTCTCGCCTTTGTTGCAATATAGCAACGATCCACTACGACCTAGCCCAAACGAGCATTCATCAAGGAAGAGTCAAGACTGGCTGCCAGCAAGCTCTTTCACCATAAAGGCATCACTTCCATCTGACATTAAGCAATATACACATGCTTTATCTCTTCGATACATCACTGACTAAGGATAAAGAGCAGAAACCCAGATTAATCTTTCTCCTCCAAAACCAGAAGCAATTAAGCCCGATTTAATCTCCCTTCTACGATGAGCTCATTCATCACAGAGCAGATCAAAGGATTTTCTGATTGTGGGTTAAATACACTGGCTGCCACCAATACCCAATAATTCAAAGGAAAATAATTACTCGTGTACTTCATGGGTTGCATTTCTGGCTTGCCATACAAACTAAATTACAATATTACAATAAACTAAACTTCAACTCGCATTAAAAATCCACTCATTACTTAAATTGGTTTTGCATTGGTGCAATTCTTTGGTTAAATCCTCCAAAATTCTGCAGAGAGTTCCTAATACTTTGAATTCAACCATTAAATTCCATTACCTTATTTAAAATTAAGACAATGCACATATAGTTGAGATGACATTAAAGGATTGTCCACAGATATTTTCTAAATTTGCCCCAGAGAACATTTCCCAAACTGACAGAATTAATGCTATAAAAAATACAATTTTTCAAAATGATTGTTAAGTAGGAAATAGAAAAACAGGAACTGGTTCACAGCAACTAATAAGCTAATATTAATTTCTCCTTGAGTATTACAAGTGACGACAGGCATCTACATCTAAAGATGATGTGGCCAATCATCCCTTGTCTGCAACCTTCTCATACGCTGCAATTGATGCAAAAAATATCACTGGAATTTCATTCTAAAAATAGTTATTTCTAAGCTTAGTTTGGAAAAGGGAATAAAACTGTTGAAATTCCTTACCCACAGGGGATTAGAGCACTATCAGCACAAAATTAAACTGACTACATAGAGCGTGAAATGGTCAGATAATTCAAGTTAACAAAAGATTTAGAGAATCTCAAGTGAATAATTGTTCATCTTTCTTTGTGATCTTTAGTGCTGGAAGCATCCCATTTGAGTTTTGCTATTAACAGAATCATGGGTATAATAAATTTTAAATCAAACACCTGTAATATATGATTATAAACAAGTAGAGATAGAATTCAAATGTAAACATTGCAAAAATATGGATTTCATCCATAAAATGCAAAATGGAAGACAGATTTGATAATGTAAAAATATTAGCCAAGCACTTTTGAAATAAACATTTGAAATTTAGACGTGGTAATCTCTGGAATACCCAACTGCTCCCAAGAAATATGATAAAGATACAGAAGAATATCACCCCATACTCAAAATTTTGATTTTCTGTTCCATAAATCCACACATTGACCTTAATCGCGTGCCTACAATGAAGTACCTAACCAAAATGGCTTCTTCAAAATACAAATGTACAAAGCATCAACTAATCGACATTCAGTGTGTGCATATAGGATGCTAGCAACACTTTCACAAAACCAAAAAATTACAAGATGTTACATGACTGATGAAGCCGTGGCACAATTGTAGATTACACAGATCAGTATTTATGGCAAGTTGGGTTTTTATTCATCGATCGTTCATTTACAGGAGGGAAATGGTCCAACCACTTTACTGCTGCAATCTACATGTTTTCCAACAATACAAAGCCTGACACATTTCAAATTCAGAGATAAGTCCAAGCTAAAATAAAAAGGTACATGATCAGTAGCTTCTTACATCACCTTCCCTGCATGATCATCAGTTAACTTCACAAACCTTGCTTCTGATCAGGGTTTGATGGTCATATGCCGAAAGCATTCCTTTGTTCAGTTAAAGCACTGCTTACTTTGGTAAAGGTACAACGAACAGGTCCCATCATTTTCAATTACTTCATTCATCCATGGCTCTTTTCTTGTGCTCAGTTAATTAACTCTCCCCATCACCTATATTTCCTTGAGATAATATGGACACATTATCACATCCCAATATATTGCCACAATGTACATTTATGTGCCCCATGCCAGGCTCTCGTTTTAACTTAGGCTTCTGGTTACCATGGCGACAGCCTCAGAGACTATGTTAGAGTTATCCCTGTTGCAACAGAGACAATTCTGAAGCTACATTCATTGTTTCAAAACACATTAATACACAGACTGCTCTGGTGGTGTAACTTCGAATTATAGTGGCATTATCATTTGAGTATGTTCCTATTTCCAATCATGCTGCTCTACCTGCTAGCATGGCTATACAAAACAAATGCAACTTATTAAGTGTATTGGAACCACACTTCTGTCCTACTATAGGCTGCATGGCATAATAGCAAGTTATCCCAACATGCAATTTTCCCATATTCATAATTAACTGAGTTCAACACCTTCAACATCACAAGTCCAACATGATGCTCATCATGTTGGATGTGATAGAGCATCTGCTATCATCTAGAGTTCAAACAGCAAATAAATAAGATCACTTCTTGATTTGCATTAACGTTACTGTGGAAAAAAATACTACAGGCACTTAAAACATCACTGAGAACACCACCATAATTTTCAGATTATGTGACTGTGCTTCTAACACAGAAGTAATAATGCAGCACAATGAGTTTGTGAAAGGAAACTGATTTTCACTGAACAAAGCAGGAAATTATTGATCACTGAACCTCAATTAAAATTCATACATCAATATTATTAATGTACATTGCAAGCAATGGATGAGTGGGATTGCTTTCTGCATTAAAATATATTTAAACTAGTTGATTTTTAGAGATACAGTGCGGAAATAGAGCCTTCGGCCCATCGAGTTCGTGCCGACCATGAATTACTGCTAACACTAGCATTATCCTGCATATTAGAGGCAATTTACAAATTTACCGAAGCCAATTAACCCATAAACCTATATATATCTGGAGTATGGGACAAAACCAGAGAAAACCAACCGGTCTCAAGAAGAATGTACAAACACTGCACAGACAGCACCCATAGTCAGGATCGAACCTGGGTCTCTCTTTTCCAGATGTGAAAATTGATTGATGTGTATGATGTAGACATGTCTTTTGCACTAGATATTCTGCAAATGAGCATCAATTAATCACAGGCGAACAAGCAGCAAAGTAAATATATGCAATCTATTCTGATAGTAGCCACTAGACATGAGAGACTGGAATTTCCTATACCAGTCCCAATATCAGATCATAAGTTTCCTGTTGCAATAAAACATCATCATGGATAAAGTCCTGACACAAGAATGACACTTGATGCTGTAAACAGAGGAAAGGGCACAAGTGGTTATACAAATATGCAAAGCTAAAGGGTCAGTCTCCATCATCGTTATTCCTTGAATTAACCATAAATAATTACACTAATGGAATTTCTCCAGATTAAATGGAGTTAATAAACTTGATGAACCTGTGACTAGCATGCTGCGAAATGTAATCAGACTATAAATGATATAGGATCTGGGGGTTAAGTTTTTGTTTTACGCAGAAAGTGGTTGATATCTGGAACTTGTTTGTGGGCAGTGATGGAAGAAGGTGCAATTATTATGTTTAAGAGGCACCTAGGCTGACAAATAGGCATGGGGTAGAAGATTACAGACCTAAAGCGGACACATGCGATTAGTGTAGATGGGCAACGAGTCAGCATGGGCATGGTGGGCCAAAGGGCCCATTTCTGTGCCATGTGATTTTGAGTAGATAGAACATATTGACAAACTAAAATACATTTCTGCTGAAGGTGTAATTAAGAGCAAATACTCTAATAATAAAACTGATATCATGTATGATATTTCTGTCCAATTAGAATTTTAAAAATCTGAACAAATATGAACATGTACATAGTAATTTAAGAATCAGCTAACATATCTGGCACCTCCAGAATCAATAAAAAACATGCTTACAAGTTGTCACAATAGCAATCTGAAATCACCAGAACAGACATTACTATATACATAGATCATAAGAGGCAGTAAAACAGTAACATCTACTATAAATAAGACAATGTTTATTATTAATGGTCATCGGATGCTTTGAGTCTGAATTATATGATCAAAAATACCCAGGGTTTCAGTCTTACTGGTTTTGTGCGTGCTGTGAAAATTCTAACATGCCATTTCTGTCACTAAGTGTAATTTACTCATCAAGCATCAACATATTCATACTTCAGAGACATGCATACTAGAACATGCAATAAAAATACTCTCTTATTTGGTTTCTGGTCTGACTTATTGGAATAATAAGGTGCTTGGGCATTCATCATGGAAGCACATATGATGATTACATCTGTTTTTCTTGATGCAAACAGCAGGCAGGATATTACTCTGAAACTCCTCAGGTAAGACTGACATAGAATTACCTAAAAAAATTAGAACCACTTTAAAAATACACCACGACAAACAGACATTTTATTTGTAATCGTTACTTCAGTGTTTTATACAAAATCCTTCCCATCAGATTTAATGGTTTAATACCCATTGTAATTCTGAATAGAGGAGGGTAATTCTTTTTACAGCTGGTGATAATATCATTTGGTGCACTGGGAAAAATTATTATGCGCAACACACAGAACATAAGATTGTAATTGCAAGTTAGATTAGAGAAGCTTCAGAGATATACCAAGCGCTCCAAGGACTGCATCAGCTGCTGGTGACACTGTTTGTAGTAATGGTCTTGTGAACAGCCATACTAAATCTGGGGCATCTGCATCCAGAGGGGGCGGAGGGGGGGAGGGGGGGAGGGGGGGGAGAAGGAAGAAGGAGTGGAGACACTTTTAAGAAGCTAGACAACTTTTAATAAGCCAGAGATACACAGCTGTGAAGTTTAGCGCGCATTTAGCATTAGCGGTCGGTTTTCCTCAGTACTGAAAACCCGTGCTTACGTTTTTTTTCTCCAATGAGCCAATACCCGGTCAGCAAAGAAGATTACCTACAGCTACCTTGACTACCTACAACGACATGGCGACCCCATTACCACTGCACTACGAGTTCAAAAGTATTGATTTTCTCCATGTCGACCAATTTTTACTCTCAGAAAATTTTTCAGCTTGTTGAAAAATTTTCCTCGACTGAGGCCGCGAGTAGTAAACCACTATGCGGGAACTCCTCTCGACCATGACGAAGACTTACCAGTGACCACCTATGACCATGTGTCGACCATGCTGTGAGCTTGTGGCGAGCGCAAATTCTCCTAAAATCGCAAATAAAGTAGCCATAGTGGGACAGGCTCTTAAAGCCCACAAAAACATGAACAACTATTGCTCAATCCTAAACTCCACTGTTGTCTGCATAGAGTTTGAACATTCTTCAATCAAGATGCAAGAGGTCCTCTGGTTTGCTCCTATATCGTCTGGCTGAGTGTATTGTCTTTTCCACGAGCTCAGCAAGGCAAGGGTACAATTAAAATGTTGCTTGCAACAGCATCACAAGCACATCGACTCAGGCACACAAAAACAAATAGCACACATTACTAAAAGAAAGTAGTGCAAAATAAAAACAAGACATTCATGCAAAACAGGGGAAAAGGCTATACTGGTGCAAGTGTTCTGTTGTCGAGATACGATTAGGGTTGTGCAGTCGGTTCAAGAATTTGCCAGTTGCAGGAAAGTAATTGTTCGCAAACCTGGTGGTGTGCTACTTGAGGCTCTGTACCTCCTGCCCAGTGGGAATAGTGGGAAGACAGCAAGGCCCAGACAGTGGGGATCCTTTATGATAGATGTCGCCTTCTTGCAGATGCGTTCGATATAGGGGAGGGCTGTGCCCGTGATGGACTGGACTGAACCCCCCCACTTCCTGCAGCCTTTTGTGCTCCTATGCATTGGAATTGCCATACTAGGCCATGGTGCAGCTAATCAGGATATTTACTATACTACATCCATTTGAGTCTTCAGAGACTGCTGAATCTCTCTAAACTTCGAAGAAAGTAAAAGGCACTTGTGCTACTTTTTCATGATTTAAACTTGCAATTTATTTGTGCAATGAATTAATTTAACAATGAACACATTTGAATGTTCTTGACAGACTTGCCATATACTTCAGGATATTAACTTGAAAAAAGTAAACAATGCTGGATAAATTGTGGAAGTGTCAAACAGAAGTGCTAGGAATTAGTAACACCAATGTTAACTGAGGATACACGTCCTCCATATTGGTAGCTCTGAATCACATTGTTGCATTCCATTTCACTTAAATGATTAGATCTTTTGATTCTAGAAAATATTCAAAGGATCTATGTGAATCAATGTTAAAAATTCCATTATCGTATAGTTCAGATAATTTAAATAAAGATATGGGCACAAGGGTGCCTTGATTTAAATAGTTAAAATAATTAAATTATTAATCCTAGCAAGTCAATAGCTCTCTGAAAGTAGCAACAGAGGTAGATAAGGTGGTAAAGAAGACGTACGGCAAGCTTGCATTCATTGGTTGCAGGGTCGAGTATAAAAGTCAAGAAATCATGTCACAATTGTGTTAAACTTTAGGCAGGCCATATTCGTGTGCAGTTCTGGTCGCTGCATCACAGTTAAGACATGGTGGCTTTGGGAAGTGAGCAGATGAGATTCATCAGGCTACTGCCTGGACTGGAGGGTATGAGATATAAAGAAAAGCTGGCAAACCTGGGTTGTTTTCTCAGCGGTATTCTGTGGCTGGAGGGAGACCTGATAGAAGTTAATAAAATTACGAGTGAAATAGATAGATGGTCAGGTTCTTTTTCCCCAGGAATGGAAAATAAATGTCAAATACTAGAATGCGTAGATTCAAGGTGAGAGGGGTAATGTTCAGGGAGATGTATGGGGCAAGTACTTCTTAAACAGAGTTGTAGGAGCCTGGACTGCACTGCTGTGATAGCAAATATGATAGTAATGTTTAAGAGACATTTAGACAGGCACATGAACTGTCTATGTTCATGGGAATGGAGAGATACGGATCAATTGCAGACTGATAGAATTGGTTTAAGTTGTCATCATGATTGACATAGACATTGTGGGCAGAGGGGCTGTTTCTATGCTTGCCGCTTATGTTCCAGCATCTGCACAGATTGTTTAATTAATTAAATCAGGGAATACAAGGTTCTATTCCTGAAGTTCATGGTTCACAAAGCAAGTTCTTTATCACCATGAATACTCAAAAGGGAGTATTTATGATGATAGAGGACTTACTTCATATGATTTCCCCAAGGAGGATGACATTGTGTATATTTGCCTCATGGTTACATGTCACCAGAACATAGAGTTGACTGTTATCGGGCTGGAGAATTTTCCATTATGCAGCATGACCAACTGGAATAGACTTAATTGATCTGTCAGTCTATGCCACATTTCAGAAATCATTTCTTTGCATAACTAAATTTTGCAAACAGATTTGATGGTTCAGATATCCCTTGATTAATGTCCAGACATGTTCCATATTTTGACATTATGAACCAGTCCCGACTTAAATGATTAATTGGTGGATAGGTCTGCAAGAATTCTTACAATTATGCGTTATTCAACTCTGAGTGGTAAATTTACTGAGCCCGTACTTAATCCTTTGTAGCCCGAGGCAAGGAAAGAGAAATGCAAAGTAGAAGAAAGCCAAAAGCATCATACTGCATGTGCTACATGGGTAACAATAAAGACAATGGCAAAAAAGTGGTCTGTGAACACAAGCCCTACTGTGTCCACTGTAAATACATTTAGGCCAATGTCTTTTCTCTTATGGAGAATGATTATATAACAACGCATGCAATACCAATTACTCATGGTAAATTATACAATGACTACACGTGAGAAGGCAGTTAAGGCATGAAATATATAATGCAGAGATCAGCTGAATAATTTACAGAATGTAGTTCACAACAGAATGAATCACTGTTGCATGTTTTTCCAATCTTAGCTGTGGTGCACATTAGGTGGGTAGTTACAGTATTTAAATGCAACATTAATACATTGAATCAATACATATAACTATCTAATATGAAACTTAGTCAACCGATATACAAGATATAGATCAATCTATTTCACCATAACATGTTTTGAGCTTTTGATGGCCTTGCAGCAATATCATTACTAATTAAAGCACAATGTTTTATGATCACAAATTCCTCAATTGGGTGGCTTAAAAGTAACAAAGGAAAATAATTAAAACTATAAGTGATGAAATCCGAAACAAAACCGTATTGCTGGAAGAACTCAGCCAGTCAAGCTGAAGCAATGGAAAGTGAAACAGGTTAATATTTCATGTCTTAAATACTTCAAAAAATTAAGAAAGTGTGAAAGCAAATTGGTGTAAGTGGCAAAGTAAACATTCACCTTGTGCTCTACCAGTTAAATTAACTTGCTTTCAGTACAATTAAAAAAAGAAGCACTTATTCACCACTCAAACAATGTCATCAATTCAGATTTGGCAGGCGGTAACTTATGGGTAATGAGGCCTTAGAATGCTTCAGTATGTAATGACAAGACATGCAGATATTCAGCCAGAATATCATCTGATTGGGAGCAAAGTAAAAACATTGTAGAAAATATACAATTTGTCTTGTGGGCTCATAATTAAATGCCTGGATTTAAAGAAAATTGAAACGAGGATACTTCCACGAAAAAAAGATAGCCTCACATATATTTCAGGTGTTTCACAAGCATTCTGATTTCTAGAAATGGAAGTTAAGCATGATTTGCAATCCAGATGAGATTATCATTCCCAAATTTTGCAAGAATTCAACAGATCCAAAAAGTTACTAAGTAAAAAGCTTGCCTAATTTTACTTTCAAATCAAATTTCAACCCCTGCAAAATTAAGGATTTCAGAGCATTAGTACTCCTCCTCTGACAACTTTGGATAGCATCAGTGCTTCTCCTTCAGGGTCATACTTTTCATTGTGGCCCTTGGATATAGAAATAAAGCTTCAACAAATGGTTTACACATTGAAAGCGGCAATTTAAAGATCAGGCTAAAAAGATGGACATTGGTAGCTATGGCTAGAATGGATTACATATACCAAGATGGAAACATAGACATGACCTTTCTTGAACCACAGCAACCACTATCACCTATCTTATAATATCCTAACAACAAAAGTTTGCTGAAACTCGTTATTTGAAAAAGACTCTTTCTGAACTGTGTTCAAAGTGGTTCCAAAGATATTTTGTCAGGCTGGTGTTGGAGAAGTCATTGCTTAAAATTCAAGATGATGCAGATTGAACTAAATGTTCCATACACTCTAATCATAATTGACAGTTTCAATATGCCAAGTTTATTAAAAACTAAGACAATATGCTTGCCAATTCAACTGCATCTAATTTGCTCACCAAATTGACGAAGCTTATTTAGGAGCTATTGGTGAATCTCATTTAATATAAACCCCAGAGCTCAGTTTTTTTTTAAATGGTATAAATCTGTGCTGAAGCTACATAATTCTATGCATTTCCAATCCAATACCCTTTGCTTCTCTGATTCATTCAAATTATTTTCTAAGTTCTGTATTTATTTATTTTTTATTCTCACCAAGATGTAATAACTCATTTAATGCATTAATAGGCCCAAGGTATGTCCATTTTGTAAGTTTATTAATGTAGTTTTATTGGTTACAGATCACAGCCCAAATGTTGTGTCATTCATAAATTTAATTTGTTTTGGAATCCAAATCATTTACATGAACTATGACCATCAGTGGTTGTAAAACTGATCACTATGGATCCCTTGCACCACCTTCAGCCAGACTGAATAGCTTCTCTTTGGACTCTAGTTTCTGCAATTAAATTAGCTATTATTCATCCTCTCACCTTGGTCATTTATTCCTTACGAGACACCATGAAGAACTTTTGGAAATTAAAAAATATTACAATTGTAGTTATTTATTCTCGGTTACTTCTTTATCTCCAGCCAAAATAGCAATCTTCCACCACCACCCTCTTTTCTATGAATATGCTAATTCTGAATCCAGATGACAAGTCGCCATGAATTCCTTGCATCTTAATCTTTTGGGTCAACCTTCCCGTGAGGGCCTTTATCAAACCAAGAACTGAAAATGTTGAATTTCATCTATCAGCCAAGTTGACTTCAAACTTTTGTTACAAGTACAAAACCTCTTTTTTTTCTGAACTACTTTATTCTGACTGAGTGCTGATTGAATTTTTTTTTTTTAAATTGTATTTCAATTGTATCTCTGGAGAGAAGGAATGGGTGATGTTTCGGGTCGAGACCCTTCTTCAGACTGTGAAATCTTATCAAAATATAGTATGATTTTTATCTTCTAAAGATTTAATCCAATCAAGTAATGGATCAATACCACTTTCCTACCTGTATTTGATTTCCTACCTGTATCTGAAAATCAATGACTGAGATTTGAGTTGAGTCTGGTTATATCCTTAGTTTTAAATACATTGAAGATAAAATCACTTGAAAAAGTGTCTTTCATCATGCAAATGGCAAACAAATACGAATTTTTCAAACTGAAGTTTGTACAGGAATTTCTTCCAAGAAGTTGTCTATTAGGTAGGTTTATGCTGAAATCGTATAATTTTAAGGCCAGTTCTGTTATGAAAGGGATGGAGGAATTTCTTTAGTCAGAGGGTGGTGAATATGTGGAATTCTTTGCCACAGAGGCTGTGGAGGCCAAGTCAGTGGATATATGTAAGGCAGATATAGATAGAGTCTTGATTAGTATGAGTGTCAGAGGTTATTGGGAGAAGTCAGGAGAATGGGGTTAGGAGGGAAATAGATCAGCCGTGAATGAATGGCGGCGTAGACTTGATGGGCCGAATGGTCTAATTCTGCTATGATCACATGATCAGTTCTGATCATGACCTTTTTCCCTACTCAGACAGTGAGATATTTTATCTCGCAACACTAGTTAATTTTTTTCCCCCCATAGATGAATACCATTTACTGAATCAACATCAACCAAAGCCAATAACTAAAATGGTATAATCCAAACTTGTCATGTATTCTGAATTCAACAAACTCATGCTGACAGATTGCCTAGCTTTTATGTGAGATGACCAAAAGTATATCTAAAAAACAGGTTTCAGGAACAGCTGCAAATAAACAAGCATTTGATAAGCACAGTGATAAGCACAGTCTTACTCTTCATTAAATGTATCATATTAAAGCTGCTTTGTTATCCACCCAAATCTCCATTCACCCACTCTACTGCTGTTCTGGTTCCCATATTACGAGAACCTTGTGGACACTGGAGAAGGTGCACCACTGATGTTTCATTGAGATGTTGGAAAAGGATCAACTAGCTGGACCTCTGTTCTTTTTAAACAAAATATGAGCAGTAACTTTATAGGTGCCTTTAAAATTATGAATGTATTGATCTGTCACAAACATACTGCAAACTGTTCACACAAACCTCCAAAATGATAATACTGTGCACAAATGTCTCATCTCAGTCAGAAAAGGCTTGTCCCTCACCCAGAGATAGTGATTCCAAACTCCAGACAACTAGCCAATATGTTGAGGCTCTTGTAGTGAACATTCATGATAAAAAATCAAATCTTTAAGACAAGAAAATTGAAAATAGCCATAATGTTGGAAGGAATCAGTAGAATTACAGCAGTCAATATGAATGGTCAGATTTTCTCAGCAGAATTTGAATCTCTGTTTTGACTTGACCAACATGCCATTTATTTACTTCCATAAAAATTATGCAAATAGTTACATTGCTTGGTTACATTCATTAGTTACATCTATGTCAATCCATCATAAGCAAAAAAGAAATGGACTTTGGACTTTTAAAGTTTTCCCAATGCCCTGGAAATTCACATGTCTGGGTTTGTTATTGTCATATGTATCGAGGTACAGTGAAAAGCTTTGTTTGGCATATTATCCCAAAAAAAATCATACATACTATACATAGACACAATCAGGTCAAGCTCCAGTACAATAAACAGAGCCACGGGGAAGATACAAGGTACAGAATATACAGTGCCCTCCACAATGTTTGGGACAAAGACTCAAACACCCCATCATTTATTTATTTGCCTCTGTACTCCACAATTTGAGATTTGTAATAGAAAAAAAAAAATCACACGTGGTTAAAGTGCACATTGTCAGATTTTAATAAAGGTCATTTTTATACATTTTATAGAAACAGAGAAACATAGAAATTAGGTGCAGGAGTAGGCCATTCGGCCCTTCGAGCCTGCACCGCCATTCAACATGATCATGGCTGATCATCCAACTCAGTATCCCGTACCTGCCTTCTCTCCATACCCCCTGATCCCCTTAGCCACAAGGGCCACATCTAACTCCCTCTTAAATATAGCCAATGAACTGGCCTCAACTACCCTCTGTGGCAGAGAGTTCCAGAGACCCACCACTCTGTGTGTGAAAAAGGTGTGAAAAAAGTCTTTCTCATCTCGGTCTTAAAGGATTTCCCCCTTATCCTTAAGCTGTGACCCCTTGTCCTGGACTTCACCAACATCAGGAACAATCTTCCTGCATCTAGCCTGTCCAACCCGTTAAGAATTATGTAAGTTTCACCATGTAGAAATTACAGCAGTGTTGACACCTAGTCTCTGACATTTCAGGGCACCATAATATTTGGGAGACAGCAATGTAATGTAAATGAAAGTAGTCATGTTTAGTATTTTGTTGCATTTCCTTTGCATGCAATAACTACTTTAAGCATGCGATTCATGGACATCACCAGTTGCTGGGTGTCTTCTCTGGTGATGCTCTGCCAGACCTGTATTGCAGCCATCTTTAGCTTATGCTTGTTTTGGGGGCTAGTCCCCTTCAGTTTTGTCTTCAGCATATAAAAAACATGCTCAATTGGGTTCAGATCAGGTGATCGACTTGGCCACTCAAGAATTGTTATTTTTTTAGTTTTGAAAAACTCCTTTGTTGCTTTAGCAGTATGTTTGGGATCATTGTCTTGCTGTAGAATGAACTGCCGGTCAATGAGTTTTGAGACATTTGTTTGAACTTGAGCAGATAGGATGTGTCTTTTCACTTAAGAATTCATTATGCTTCTACCATCAGCAGTTGTATCATCAATGAAGATAAGTGAACCAGTACCTTCAGCAGCCCATACATGGCCAGACCATAACACCACCACCACCGTGTTTCACAAATGAGGTGGTACGCTTTGAATCTTGCGCCGTTCCTTCTCTCCTCCATAGTTTGCTCTTGCCATCGCTCTGATATACATTAATCTTCGTCTCATCTGTCCACAAGACCTTTTTCCAGAACTGTGGTTACTCTTTTAAGTACTTCTTGACAAACTGTAACCCGGCCATCCTATTTTTGCAGCTAAGCAGTGGTTTGCATCTTGCAGTGTACTTGGACTTGGAACTTGGAAAACATTATTGTCATTCAGACCTTGCGGTCTAAACCAAATGTTGTTGCCTGCAGTCATACATATAGTAAATAACATAAACACACAATAAACACATATTTAACATCCACCACAGTGAGTTCACCAGCCACCTCCTCACTGTGGTGGAAGGCAAAAATCTTGTCTTTGTCTCTTCCCTTCTTCCTCTACCTCTGCGCTGAGGCGACCCGGGCCTCCGATGTTGTGACCGCACCGGGTGATGTAAGTGAGTCCCGCGGGTGAACCGCGCTCCGCGAGCGGGCCGGTTCAACTCCGCGACCCGGGGCGGTCAAAGCTGCCGAAGCTGCTGCCCTCCGGTCCAGCGGACGCAGCTGTTGCCGCGGGAGCTCCGGAAAAACAGGTCACCAACCTGTGACTTGCGAGCTCCTGACGATGTCGTCCACTGGGCCCGCGGCCGGGCCTCTGAAGTCGCTGCCGCCGCCACCACCGCCGGAAAGCCGCCACAGCTCCGAGTTGGGCCGCCGGAACGCCTGAACCCGCCACAGCCCCGAAGTCGGCCAGCCCCGCGCTGGTAAGTCCTGGCTGGCTCTATCTCCGGAGCCTCGGGTCGGTCACAGTTAAAGTTGGAGGCCGCCAGCTCAGCGCAGACGGAGACGGGGGATACGACAAGAAAAGTCGTGTCCCCCCAAAAGGAAGAGACTAAGAACGTTTCTCCCACCCCTCCCACACACATACACTACATAATAACTCAAACTAACACTAAAAACAAGACAAGAAAACAACAAATAAAAAGAAAAACAGACAGACTGCAGGCGAACCACTGCTGCCAGGGCAGCCTCTGTATTTCTGTTCATGAAGTCATTTGCCGACAGTGTTCATTGACAAATCCACACCTCACTCCTGACGAGTGTTTCTGATATGTTGGATAGGTGTTTGGGGACTTTTCATTATTATAGAGAGAATTCTTCTGTCATCAGCTGTGAAGGTCTTCCTTGACCTGCCAGTCCCTTTGCGATTAGTAAGCTCACCACTGCTCTCTTTCTTCCTGATGTTCCAAACAGTTGATTTTGGTAAGCCGAAGGTTTGGCTGCTGTCTCCAACAGTTTTATTCTTGTTTCTCAGTCTCATAATGGCTTCTTTGACTTTCATTGGCACAACTTTGGTCCTCATGTTGATAATCAGTAATGAATGTTTCCAAAGATGATGGAAAGACTGGTGGAAAGAATAGGTGCTGAGCCCTCTCTTATAACTGCATTAAAGAGGCATTTAAGCACACCTGAACAATTAGAAACACCTGTGAAGCCATGTGTCCCAAACATTATGGTGCCCTGAAATGGGGGGACTATGTATAAACACAGCTGTAATTTCTACATGGTGAAACCAAAATCTATGAAAATGGCCTTTAATAAAATCTGACAATGTGCACTAGAACCACATGTGATTTTTTTCTATTACAAATCTCTTGGTGTGGAGTACAGAGGCTAATAAATAAATGATGGGTCTTTGTCCCAAACATTATGGAGGATACTGTAAGTGGCATGATGCAGCTATATGCATGATGTGTGGGAGTCCTTTCCCACAGGAGGGTGGGAGATCCACTTTTTTAATGGGAGGCCTACCTTTCTACCATTCCCCTGCTTTGTTTTGATATGGAAAGATTGGCATAAATACCCCTGAAATAATTAAATATCTCTGAAAAGCAACTATAGTGGCATTTATTTCTTTACAATGTTTAATTCTTTACAATGTTTACCTATTCCTTCGCTCCATAGATGCTGCCTCACCCACTGAGTTTCTCCAGCATTTTTGTCTACCTTCTATTTCTTTACAATGATCAATTGAAACTGCCTTCATCAACTGGTTCAGTACAGTATTCTAGACCATCAATAATCAAAGCTCATTGAATTTTAAACTCAAAATGTTCACACTGAATACTGCTCTTATCCCAATTAGTCACTTGAAGTCTCAGAAGCACAACCTCAGCATGTGTTGCTCCAAAAAGTTGAGTCTCAAAAGATCTGCAAATACTTGTACATTTTTACTTCAGTTGCTCCCAGTATAAATAAATTATATATATTTTATGATTTTTATTCTATCCTAGCCCTCAAATACCAGTGCTGAAATGTCCTGTTCCATTGCAATGTAATGAATGAGCCTCACAGATTATACCCACACTCATTATTTTAATTGCTGAAACATGAAAATAATTTCACCATCACATTTGAAGCTAAACAAATCAATTTGAATTCAACTTTAATCCATGAGCAAACAACTTCATCTGCAACATACTCATCATTGAATTTTGTTTCCCAGGTGAATTCAATTAGATTCACATTTTAATATCCACTGATCTTTCGGCAGTAAATATGGGAAATGATTAATTGAACATATTTATGTACCAATAAATGACCATTAATGACTTTATAATTGCATGTGAAAGCAGAGAAGTTTAACATAACTGAAAACGAATTAATTATGTGCATTAATAAGTGCTTTGAAAATCAGTGAGCACTACGCATCAATTAATCAGATTAGGTAATGAATTTATAAAAGGACCAACACTAAACAGTTATTAAGTGATCTATTTAAGATAAACTTAATTGCACAACTTTTATCAGGCAACAGCCATGGCTATTGGAATAATCAAACATGTGCAATCTGTATTCTGATTCATACAGGGCCCCCGGATGATAGAAGACCTGACATTTTTAAATCCAACTTTCTGTGAATTATCCCACAATCTGCTCTCAGGCTTAAACCCGTCTCACGGTGCGAGTTGACCCACGAGTGACCCCGAGTTGTCACTCGCGGTAATCATGTACACTAAACGTAACGGGAACGTCGGAACTCTTGCGAGCAACTTAGCGACTCGTGGCGCTAACGGCAGGTACCCGTGAAACTTGGTAACTCGTGAAAAAAATCAAACATGTTTGATTTTTTTCCACAAGTCAAATTTACAGTTCAAGTTAAAAATTGAAACATTTTAAACTCGTTTATAATGTGGTGGCCCGTGCGTTTACCTTAGTGATTCGTGAGTCTACCGTGGGAACTCTTTTAACTCAGCGGGCAGGCAGCATCTCTGGAGAGAAGGAATGGGTGACGGGATGACATTTCCAAATTTCTCCAGCCCCCCGTGTTCACTTTTTTCAACTAGCATCTGCCCTTTCTTGTGTATGACATTATTTGTATCTACAGTGCCTTGTGTCTTGGCAATTCATGATTCACACACACACACAATGCTGGGGTAACTCACACACACAATGCTGGGGTAACTCTCACACACAATGCTGGAGTCACACACACACACACACACAATGCTGGGGTAACTCTCACACACACACACACACAATGCTGGGGTAACTCACACACACAATGCTGGGGTAACTCACACACACAATGCTGGAGTCACACACACACACACACACAATGCTGGAGTGACTCTCACACAATGCTGGGTAACTCACACACACACACACTCACACAATGCTGGAGTAACTCACACACGCACACACACAATGCTGGAGTAACTCACACACACACACAATGCTGGGGTGACACACACAATGCTGGGTAACTCGCACACGCACACACACAATGCTGGAGTAACTCGCACACACACACAATGCTGGAGTAACTCACACACACACACACACAATGCTGGAGTAACTCACACACACACACACAATGCTGGGGTGACACACACAATGCTGGGGTAACTCGCACACGCACACACACAATGCTGGAGTAACTCGCACACGCACACACACAATGCTGGAGTAACTCGCACACACACAATGCTGGGGTAACTCACACACACACACACAATGCTGGGGTAACACACACACACAATGCTGGGGTAACTCACACACACACACACACAATGCTGGGGTAACACACACACACACTGCTGGAGTAACTCTCACACACACACACACGAACAATGCTGGAGTAACTCACACACACACACAATGTTGGAGTAACTCACACACACACACACACACAGATAATGCTAAGGTAACTCACACACACATACACACAATGCTGGAGTAACTCTCACACACACACAATTCTGGAGTAACTCAGCGGGACAGGCAGCATCTCCGGAGAGAAGGAATGATGATGTATCGGGTCGAGACCCTTCCTTAGACCACTACCCAGAGATGCTGCCTGTCCCGCTGAGTTACTCCAGCATTTCGTCTATCTTTAAACCAGCATCTGGACTTCCTTCCCACATAATAACCAATGAGATTCCCCACTAAACTTCCGTGTCCTCATTGTTCCCCTCTCTGTCTTCCCCAGACCTCGGCTGCAATGTCACCGCTGGCAAATCCGTTCATTCTCGTTCTACTGCACCCGCTCCTCGGTGAAGCAGCTAACTTCATTCAAAAAGTTGGATTGTCACATTGGCGGCGCAGCAGTAGAGTTGCTGCCTCACAGCGCCAGAGACCCGAGTCACACATGAAAGGGATAAGACGGTATAGTGTCTGAAGAACCGACCCGAAACCTCACCTATTTCTTTTCTCCAGAGATGCTGACTGAGCCGCTGTGTTACTCCAGCTTTTTGTGTCTATCGTTGGTGTAAACCAGCAGTTCCCTTCCCGCACAATATAGTATGAACGTCGGGTTTCTAATCTGATACACAATAGATAGGGCACCATCCTCGGGCAAACCTGGTGTCAGGCTGTAGGAAGCAGCTGCAGATGCTGCTTTAAACCGAAGATAGACGCAAAATGCTGGAGTCACTCAGCGGGACAGGCTGCCGTCGTCCATATTCTAGTGACACTCAACACTTCGGGTGTTCCCGTGCAGCTCTACACCAGAACAAAACACTGAAGAAGGGTCTCGACCCGAAATGTCACCCATTCCTTCTCTCCAAAGATGCTGCCTGTCTCGCTGAGTTACTCCAGTTGTTTTATTCTGGTGTAAAGCTGCACGGGAACACCAATGTGTTGAGTGTCACTAGAGCATGGTCGGCGGCTGCTGGATCACAAAGCTTTTCCACGTGGATCCCACTGAACATATGCAGATCTTATCGTTG
This sequence comes from Okamejei kenojei, assembly GCA_035221665.1. Taxonomy (NCBI): domain Eukaryota; kingdom Metazoa; phylum Chordata; class Chondrichthyes; order Rajiformes; family Rajidae; genus Okamejei; species Okamejei kenojei. Next base: position 22,828,406 of record CM069151.1, on the reverse strand, counting down.
CACGCTTATTGCAATCCCACGTAAAACTCATTCTCACGAAGTTCAATGCGAGGTGCCGCTGGCAATTCAAGTCTAGCCTGCCTTCCGAGCATTGCACGCTATAGATACCATAATGAGACTGATTTAGTCACTTTACCATTGCACCACAAGTCTCTGTTCATTTAGGTTTCTGTTATGTTTCATGTTGGCCGTATCGTGTTTTTTTTAATATCGTGAACTTTCCCGGAGCTTTGTATATTTAAAACGCTTGCATTGTCAATAATTCATACTTTTATTAACATAAAAAAGCTGATGCATATCTTGTAAGTCGAGTTAACTTAAAGGCCGCATTCCTTCTCAGCAGCAATTTAGATGAATTGTCCGGAATAGTTTCGCGAGGCTGGCTATCGGCGGTAAAGGGGAAACATGCTTCAGCGCATTTCAACTTATTGGCCGAGCCACAAAAAAAGTAGGAGTTTCTGTTGTCAAAACTTGTCAAGATAGATGTTTAATCTTTCATGTTGCAACAGTCACGCCAATCGCCGATCCTCTGCAAATGTCAGTCAGCGGTTAGTTGTCATTTCACTTGTTGCTTTCTCTCGTCTATTTTCTGAGCGGGTTTAAAACAGGGCCAATTTATGTCCGCGGGGAATAATCAGCCCATTGAACAAAAAGCCTTCATTCACGGTTGGCTCAAGAGTAACGGGAGAGGAACTTGGTAACTCGGGAGAGGAACTTGCAACATCGCAGAAATGACATACCCGTGGGAACTCGGTTAAACACTTGAACATAAACTTGTAATCTCGTACATAACCACGAGTCTGTTTTTTTTCTTTCACTTGGGGTCACTCGTGGGTGGACTCGCACCGTGAGACAGGGCCAATAGTACTCAAATTCGTTCAACAAGATACTCTGCAGATATCACCCATTAAAAAAATGCAAACTCTCCCTCAAGTTCCTAAAGACTGCAGAGCTGAGAAAAGGAACATGGGAGATTTAAAACGCAGTTGTAAGGGCATTGCTGGTTTCATGGTAAAAGGTGTTTGACTTGAATAGATCGGCCATTTTGAGAGTGGATAAGAATACAAGCATGGCCAGAAGTTTGCAAATGACTATAGAACAAGTGGAATCATCGACAGTGAAAGTGGTCATCAACAATTACAATGGGATCTTGATCAGCTAGGTAAGTGGGGTGGGGAACAGCAAATGGCATTCAATTCAGTTATGTGAAAGGTGGACAGTACAGCCTCCTGGAGGTTGTTGGAAAAAAGAGGGTCTGAAAAGTACAAGTATGTAGTTCCACGATACCAACAACACAAGTAAGATGTTTGGCATGATGAACTACATGTCAGGGCACGGAGAACATGATTTGGGGGGGTTTGTTGCAGTTGCACAAGGTGTTGGTGAGGCTGCATTAGGAGTATTGTGATTACCCAGCTATGCGAAAGATGTTATTAGTGGGAAAGAGCGCAAGGAAGATGTGCCAGAATAAACAAAATAAGTAAATGAGTAACTCAATGGGAGCTCCCCTGGAGTATGTGGATAAGCAACTGTTCGGGTCAGGATCTTCTTCACACGTTTCAGTGGATGTGATATTTTCACATGGAGTAGTAAATAGAAAATAGAGAGCAGGTAAGTGGCCCTTCTCAGGTTGACAAAGTGCAACATGTGGGATACAGCGATTACTGATAGCTAATGTGGGTTTAACATATGATTTGGAAATTATGGTTGCCTAAGAGATGTAAGCACAAGAGCTGAAGTCATGCAACAATCATATGGAGTCTTACCTTAAGTATTATGCACAATTTTGGGCTGCTTACAGAAGAAATATGATCTTGCTATAAGCGAGTACGGGTCACTCGCAATAAACATTCTTGGTGGCCGTGCTGCTGTGTGGGTGCAAACCTGTGCTTCGTCAGTTGTCGGGATCGGGTCGGACGCTGTTGAGTTGCTGCTGAGCTGGTGGTGGCCCAGGCTTGCTGCTGGCGCGGAGCGGAGGCGCTGGCTCCGGCTCAGCTCTGCCTGTTTCGCTGGGTTGACTGGTGGCCCTGGCCCGGCGGGTGCCGGCCCATTGCGATGGCGGCCCGGGCTTGCAGCCGACGCGGAGAAGAAACGCTAGCTCCACTGCTACAGCCTGGTGTCCCATCAGTCCAGGGCTGTCGGTTAACCTGGCGGGCCAGGCAGAGTTGAGCTGGAGTTGGCGCTTCTTCCCCGCGCTGGCTGTGTGCCTGGGCTGCCGCTGCGGTGGGCTGTTGTCCCTTTGGTCCAGGGTCTCCCCAGGCGTCTCTGGCCACCCCCGGATGGGGATTGGGCGCTCGTGGGGGGCAGACAGATGGGAACAGTCCAGTGGCAGTTCGGCTACGCTGGTGGCACGTGTTCGATCCTGGCTGCGGATGGGGCGCGTGTCTGTGTCTGCGGTGGCCCATGACAAATCCCATGATTCCTTGTGTTTTTCAGAATACCGAACTCGCTTATTGAGGGAGTGCATCTAAAATTCAGCAGTATAGACTGGGGCCAATCTGTCAAACGGGGATTCAATGAGTCGGATAGGCTTCTACTATTTTGACTTCAGAACAATCAGGAGATATCGAGATAGGACAGAAAATCTGTGTTCAGCTAAAAGCTCTGCCAAGTTCTTTTTCAATGGCAAAGTAGGCGTGATTGGTCGAAAGGCAAACTTCTATTTCTTATGTTCTTTGGGGAAAAAAAACTCTAATTAGTGGAAGATGATTTAGGTGTCCACTAATTACTTAACTACCTCCCAAGGTCTACTCCTTTGTTGAACTATCAAATATCAATAATTCTGTTGGATCTACTCATATCCAGTCAAAGGAATAATTTAGATATATAGTTTTATTTCAGAGATGAAACTATTTTTCTGAATACAAGTAATAGCTCCATGAAGCCATTCAACAAGATCTGTGGACCTCTTCCTCAAAAACAATTTTCCTATTAATTTTACAGTGTTGTTACATGGGAATATTAGCTGTTAAGAACATGCAACAAAGCTGGAAGGGATACACACAGGTAAGGTGAATGGGCAGAAAATATTTGCAGTTAGCCACACCTTATGGATTTTTTTTAAAATCAATGAAAAAGATGAGACAGAGAGATATTGATATTAAGAGTGCCCCGTGAGCTACGATACATGAATCTCCAAGGTGACATGGTCTGAAGAAGTCTTGACCCGAAAGATCACCTATTCCTTTTCTTCAGATTCTGCCTGACCCGTGAGTTACACCAGCATTTTGTGTCTATCTCCAAGGTAACGTTGCTTGACCATAAGCACTTAAATCCATCATCCGCATCTTGCCTTTACCTTGCATATTAGAATTTACATCCATTTCCCATTGTACCTTCTATCAATTCAAAAGACTGAAAGTATCATATTCCAGGCTTTTTTTTTTAAATACAATCAAAACAATGTACAAAATGCAACTACTATATAGCACTAAGACCTCATGTAATATTTATCTCTTCTCAGCTCCTGATAGCAAATTCTTCTAAGTTTCACGATAATATGCAACTTCCCATCAATATTTACTAGATCTTTAAAAATACTCTGCTGCTTTCTAAATTTGATTCCTTTGAAAGACACTTCCAATTATTTGTGGTCAAAGCAACATAAAAATCATCACAGTAAAAAGGCAACACCAGACATCACTAATGAAAATGTCAATACACAGCGCTGGGAATTTATCACTTTGCAGTAAAACCAAACTTGAATGACACAATAATGAAAATACATTTATCGTAGTCATTAATTGATCAGACATGTAATACATAAACATTCAGTCATAGAAATACGATATTCAAATTTTGCAAGTCACATCATTTGAGAAACAACCAATAATCCTTTGAAAAACAATCCCAACACACATAAGCAAAGTGTTCAGGTATCTTTGAATGTAAGGAACACATTCTGCTCTTTGATTTCATCCGTCATTGTTTGAGCAATACAAATGTAATGCAACTACCTTACTCCTTTCATAACCATGTGAATTGCATTATTTGTCCGATGCTGCTTTAGAAGTACAAATGGTTTCAACCTTAACCAGTCCAAGTGACAAATTGCTTCATGCTTCCATGATACGCTAAAGATTTTTTTCCACTCTTCTCGCTTCACTCCCATTTTAAATTCACAATTGTTATTTTTAAATCAGAAATTACTATAACAATTACTATATACAAAGAATAAACCAAAAGGATCTTTCTGCCCTGCATACTTGCTCCATAATAATTCACCCCAACTTCCTGCACTAATCACATATTTCCTTATTAAATCAATGTCTAAAAAAAATCCATCTTAAAAACACTAAGCCTCTGCTCAGTGAGAGAACATTTTCAAAGATTCACTGCATTTTGGATGAGGAAATCATCTGTCCGGAAAGGCAGAACTTTTATTTTGATACCATGACACCATTTCTAGACACTCTAGCCAGGAAAGCATTAATATGTCAAACCTTCCAGAAAAATGTTCATTTATTGAGATCAAAACACATTCATTTAAACCCATGAGAATATCGGCCCAGTCTGCTTAATATACAAAAATAAACAATAACTCAATCTGATCAATCTTTGCTGTAATTCCTCTCTTACAAATATATCCTTTCCTTGGTTTGGTGGCTAGGCCAGCACGCAGTGTTCCAGATACGGTCTCACTATGTCAGCAGAAATTAATTTCTCCCACATCAGTCTTCAAGCCAGCATCAGTCCAATGACATTTACCCCATGTTAATTTGAAAATGTCTCCTGTAGTAAATGAGAAATTACCACTTTTGCTCTATGTCACAGCGTTTTATAACATAAAAAAATGTATGACATGTTTAGTTTAGTTTCGAGATACAGTATGGAACTGGGATACGATGTGATTGGTGAATCAGGGAACAATGTTAAACAGTGTGCAGAAAAGAACTGCAGATGCTGCTTTACACCGAAGATAGAAGGAATGGGAAGAAGGGTCTCGACCCGAAAACTCACCCATTCCTTCTATCCAGAGATGCTGCCTGTCCCACGGAGTTACTCCAGCATTTTGTGTCTATCTACTTTGTTAAGCAGGCTGTATTGGTTGTACCACCATTTTGATCGGGAACTAAACCTACATCAATCAGGCTGACAGTTTCACTGCAGGTGGTGAAAAAGTTACTTTGGAAATTGATAAGCAGAAAAAGCCGCCTTGGGAAAGAGAGCCTGTTTCCATACAAGGGAGAGAAAAATGCTGGAGTAACTCAGAGGGTGAGGCAGCATCTATGGACTGAAGGAATAGGTGACGTTTCGGGTCGAGACCATTCTTCAGACTGATGTGGGGATGGGGGGGGAAGAAGAAAGGAAGAGGCGGAGACAGTGGGCTGTGGGAGAGCTGGGAAGGGGAGGGGAAAGAGGGAGAAAGCAAGGACTACCTGAAATTGGAGGTCAATGTTCATACCGCTGGGGTATAAACTATCCAAGCAAAATATGAGGTGCTGCTCCTCCAATTTACAGTGGGACTCACTCTGGCCACGGAGGAGGCCCAGGACAGAAAGGTCGGATTCAGAATGGGAGGGGAGTTGAGGTGCTGAGCCACCGGGAGATCAGGTTGGTTAATGTGAACTGAGCGGAGGTGTTGGGCAAAGCGATCGCCAAGCCAAAACTTGGTCTCACCGATGTAGAGCACCTGACACCTAGAGCAGCAGATGCAATAGATGAGGTTGGAGGAGGTGCAGGTGAACCCCTGACGCACCTGGAAAGACTGTTTAGGTCCTTGGATGGAGTCAAGGGGGGAGGTAAAGCGACAAGTGTAACATTTCCTGCGGTTGCAAGGGAAAGTACCAGGGGAGGGGGTGGTTTGGGTGGGTTGAGTTTCTCAAGCTCCACCCGTTGAGTTTCTCCAGCATTTTTGTCTACCTTCAATTTTTCCAGCATCTGCAGTCCCTTCTTAAACAACCATGCAACATCCTTACAGTAATCAGACATCATGTCTCTCCTAAGAACACAGGCTGCCACTTTCACCGCAAGAGGCCATTTAGGGGTTACTTTGGAAATTAATAAGTACCGTATTTCCCGGCAATAAAGACGCACCTGCATCGAAGACACACCTGCGTCAAAGACACACCCCCATTTTGAGTTGCTAAATTTTGAAAAAAGGCTGGCGGGACATAGAATTTCTCACGCTCAAAACAAAAAAATAAATAAATAAAGTAACAATTCAATTTGCCCAAGGCTTCCAGATCTCCTCCATTATGAATGACTGACTAGGTGTGGTGTGGAGGGTGTCAGCAGGTGGAGAGATGGTGGGAAAAACGGGAGCACATCGGGCCAAGTTGAATCAGTTGTGATCTTATTGAATGTCAATACTAGTTCAAGGGACCAATTGGGGGGAGAGTTCCTTTCACAGCGTGTGGGGAGTCTGGCCCGGGTCAGCACTGGCTGGAGCGTTGAGAAAGAGGGAGTCGGGGATCATGCCAGCAACTCACTCACTCACTGCTGCCGCAGCGCTCCGGGCGCGGAGCCACCGCATTGTGGCCGGGGTGGGAAGTAGCTTGGGTGGCTGCGAGCGGCCGCCGGGACTGGACAGCAGTACCGCAATCAAGGGACCAATTGAGGTTACCCGCGTTGACACAGGAGTAAGCTGCACCGCTCGCTCTTGAGCTGCTCCCCTCACTGTCACTGTCACTACATTGAAAGACACGGACCGGGCAGTGAATGCCATGCAGTGTCACCCAGTGGAGCAAGTGAGGCCATGTCCTGCTCCCGGCGGTAGTCGTAATTTAAAGATTTGTGGGAAGCGGCTGACATGAGCGGGGTCGGCGAGCGGCAGGAGAGAGGTGTTCAGACGGAGAGCGCTGCCAGAGGTGAGCGGGCTTGCAGAAGGCGCTGAAGTGGCGTCCGGTCCCGGCAGCCACCCAAGCTACTTCCCTCCCCAGCCACAATGCGGCGGCTCTACGCCCGGACCAGAGCCAGACTCCCCACACGCTGTGAAAGGAACTCTACCACCCCACCACCACCACCCCCACAGAGGTGCTGTCCTTTTACAGCCGCTTCCCACTAGCTGCCAGCATTGAGGAATAGACTTGGCTAACAACCTAACCTTTAGCCTCCAAGACACAGGTACATTTTCGTGCCTTATTTTTGGGTAAAAAATAGCGTCTTTATTGCCGGGAAATACGGTAATTATTTTCATTGATACTTGTGCAATCTTACTATTAAGCAATGCAACTTTTACTATTTTGCAATAATAAAAACTATTTAAAACCCCTCCACTTTTGAAATTCCTGTAGGTAACATTATTTTGTTATTGAGTCTGAAATTCTCTCACCCCAAACCCCACTTTCCCCATTGACAAATTGTTTTTATAACCCAATCTTCGATAACACGATGTTTCTTAGGAATGCAACTGTTGTGTTATAGCTGAACCGCCTGTACATTTAACATTTTCAAAGTTCATATTTATTTATATTCATAACACAAATGCTTTCAGTGCACACAGTAGGCAGAGATGCATAACTGCACACAGCTAAATAGCGAAGAGCATCTATAAACAGTTAGTGCAACTTTCTGATGAATTAAATCAGTGAATTTAATGCAGACTGATTTTCTTCTGCAGCCTTTACACTTCCAACAAAAATTGCCTTTGAAGTTTGATTCTAATGCTTTTGTAAAATGTAAAGAAATTCTCATGCTCAAGTAATTCTCCTTAAATGATACACAACACTGGTCTCACAAAGGGCACAATGCTCCAAGTTGATTGAGGATGGCACTTCATTTCCAAAAGGCCACCAAGCTGTCGTGGTGAGTAATCAACTTTACACCAGTCATTACATTTGTAGAAGCTTTTTTTTTCTAAACCTAGCAATATTAACACATTGCTATTCCATTCAGCACAAATTCAAGAATGAATTAGACTTACCATCGATCCGGCTTACAAGCTCCTGTAATGCTTTCACTTTCCTCTGAATCCCTGGCTGTGCAAATGTGTAGTTATCCTTGAAAACAAAACGTTTTGCAATGAGAGACACAATTACTTGTATTATAAGCCTACAGAGAAACAAGTTTCCAAACATTCAACAAAAATTTGCATTTCTATAGCTTCCCCATCAAGATCAATACAAGGAACTTGCCAAGAAAGGAAACGTACTCTTCAGGAAATGAGAAAACTAAAGGGCCTGTCCCACTTGGCGATTTTTTCGGCGACTGCCAGCATCATTGACTGACATATCAAAGTCAAAGTCAAAGTCAAGAGTTTATTGTCATGTGTCCCTGACATTCTTTCTTTGCATAGCACAACAGAACATAGTAGGCATTGACTACAGTTATATACTTGAATACACACATTAATTAATAAATTAATAAAGTGCAAATAACAGATGGAGGGGTATTAATGTTCAGAGTTTTGTCCGAGCCAGGTTTAATAGCCTGATGGCTGTGGGGAAGTAGCTATTCCTGAACCGGGTTGTTACAGTTCTCAGGCTCCTGTACCTTCTACCCGAAGGTAGCAGGGAGATGAGTGTGTGGCCAGGGAGGTGTGGGTCCTTGATGATGCTGCCAGCCTTTTTGAGGCAGTGACTGTGGTAGATCCCCTCGATGGAAGGAAGGTCAGAGCCGATGATGGACTGGGCAGTGTTTACTACTTTTTGTAGTCTTTTCCTCTCCAGGGCGCTCAAGTTGCCGAACCAAGCCACGATGCAACCAGTCAGCAAGCTCTCTACTGTGCACCTGTAGAAGTTAGAGAGAGTCCTCCTTGACAGACCGACTCTCCGTAATCTTCTCAGGAAGTAGAGGCGCTGATGAGCTTTCTTAATAATTGCATCTGTGTTCTCAGACCAGGAAAGATCTTCACAGATGTGCACGCCCAGGAATTTGAAGCTCTTGACCCTTTCAACCATCGACCCGTTGATATAAACAGGACTGTGGGTCCCCATCCTACTCCCTCCAAAGTCCACAATCAGTTCCTTGGTTTTGCTGGTGTTGAGGGCCAGGTTATTGTGCTGGCACCATATGGGCAGTCGCTCGATCTCTCTTCTGTACTCCGACTCATCCCCATCAGTGTTACGTCCCACTACAGTGGTGTCGTCAGCGAACTTGAAGATGGAGTTCGCACTGTGACCGGCTACGCAGTCATGAGTATAGAGTGAGTACAGCAGGGGACTGAGCACGCAGCCTTGAGGTGCTCCCGTGCTGATTGTTATCGAGTCTGACACATTTCCACCAATACGAACAGACTGTGGTCTGTGAATGAGGAAGTCGAGGATCCAATTGCAGAGGGATGCGCAGAGACCCTGCGGAGAATAGTCGCATCCTTGCCAGGAAGTGACTGGGAAACGGTTTCCCCCCTACCCTACCCACCTCCCCCACATAAAAAGACTAGGAAACTCCAACACATACTTTTTAAACAGATTAAAAATAACGAAAAAGATGGAGGACATATTATAGGGACAGAATTGAGAAAAAGAAAGCACATGATAGATAGAAGACAGGAAAATTGCAAGCATTCTGCCCTTGCTCGAGACAAGGTATACAATGAAGACCTCGTAACTAACTACAGACCAGTTTATTTTTTACTGGTGATGAAAGTTCCAGAAACAGTAATCTGTAACTAAATTAACAGTCATCAGTACAAATTTAGACAAATTAGCGAAAGACCAATTGTTAAAGGAAAGTTGTGCTTATGTAACCAACAACAGAATATATGTTATGAATTAACATGCAAGATGAGTGAGGGAAAAGTGGCTAATGTGGGGAATTTCCGTCCTATAAAATGTTACCAGATATATTTGTCACCAGGTTTGAAGACCAAGGAACAAAAGGGGTTGTACAGCACGAATGGAAAATTGGGTAAGAAATAGTAATAAGTCAAAGCCCATTTTAAAATTGGAGGAAAGTCTAGAGACAAGGAAGTTATGATGCATTTTTAGAAAACACTTTTTTGATCACAAATAGAGTACAGTGTCTAATCTGGGAAACACACATTATGAAAGATCTAATGAATCTGGACACTATACAAATGAGATTTACTAAAATGATTCTAAAGATGGAGACATCAGTTGTGTGGACAGACAAGAAGAATTGTTCTCATGAAACAAAAGAGAATGTGTTAGGGGCATTTAAAATCATGCCGGTTTAGACAAAGTGACAGCAAATGCAGGATTGGTATGGGTATGTGGGAGGGAGGAAGGAGGGTGGGGAGAGAAACTGACTTCCATAAACAAAAGAAAAAGGAATACAATGTTAGCCTAGCCAGAAACAAAAAAGTAAGAACTTCTATAGATGGAGAAAGGAAATAAAGTAGTATAATTTAATGAGGTTCCTTAAAGGCATGATTATGTAACTAAACCTGGAAATAAAAAGAAACATTATTGGAGAAATTAAGAGCACTGAAAACATAAATTACTAATTCAGCATCCCACTCCATAATTATCCTATCTGCCTGTGGCCTTCTGCACTTTTCTAACGCCCAATGTAGGTTCGAGAAACTGTGCCACTTTGTCCACCTGTTCATGTCGCAGCCATGAACTCCATGTTGATTTTTCCAATTAACGTCTGGTAACTTGCTTTCACCAAACTTTCACCTTAATAGGCACGGTCATCCAGCTGTGCTAGTGGCACAGTTTTTCTCTCATAAGCATCCCTGCATCTCAATCTTGTGTTCCATTGCCCGAGTTCTCATTCTCAAACCACTTCCTATCACAGGATCTATGAACAAAGGCTGGCATTAACCCACAGACAGATCATCTCATTTCTAGCTTATCTCCACTGCAACCATGGTCTCACCCCATCATAGCATTTCCACTTGTCCTATCCATTATCTAGCTATTTGTCAGCTACAGTGTGGTCCTCACTTCCCAACTACGTCATTGGAGTTCTTTGAACTATCTTTAATTGTACGATCTTGCACTGAACAATGTACCCTTTAATCCTTTTGTTGTGCACCGTGGATGGCTTGATTGTAATCATGCATTCTTTTCTTTGACTGGCTAGCACACAATCAAAAGCATTTCACTGTACGTGATAATAATAAACAAAACGTTCTCCCACCCAGTGCCTTGATCACAATTTCAGTTCACTATTCGCCAGTTGTATCAGTCTTCCAACTAAAACGTGAACTCTTTCTCTTTCCGCAAATGCTGCCTCACGTGCTTAGCAATTCTAACATTAAAAATTTTATATTTTGAGTATTTGCACTTTTAACTTTCACTTACAATTCGTTTTACGTTGTGTACATTTAAAATTAATGTATTTCACCTGATCTAGCATTTAAAATGTGTTGCTAATATTAAGATGCAGTTAAACATTACTTGCAATGCATTCTATTGTAATTATATGACAGCAATGTTATGCTAAGGATTTGATATTAAACAGTGTTTTTCTAATTGAAATACATACAATGGAGAATAAACCACTTCAGAGCTTCATTGGCTTATAATGTTTTGTCATTCATGAAAGATGGCCCAAAATGCCTTCTGAATGAAACCAGTAAGATGTTACGGCAAGGGCATCCTCAACAATGCTGACTGTAAAATAATTTCAAATTCCTCCACCAGTGACCACATTATGCTAGGAACTTCAATCAAAGAAGCAGATGCATTGGAGAAAATGGAATTCTGAAATGATTATTGAAGTAATTTGGGATACAAATTAGCTACCAGTGCTAGAGATCATAATAGATTGTTAAAAATGAAGTTATAAGTTAATGAACAAGCATTCCATTTTCAGTATTTCCCACTGTGTGGTCAATGTGTAAAAAGTTGTCGTGTCAAATCAATATTTCTGCACTGATTCAATAGGGCAAGGTTGCAAGTGCATGCAATAGAGAAATGGGTTCATTCTGTATCATCTTGCCAACTTTAATACTCCGTGCAGGGGTCAACAAAAGTCAGCATTAGTTTCATAGTTGACAACTTTCACTGTCATTCCAACTACGAAGTCTAGACCATTTAATAATGTAAAGTTCCCAGCATGCAAGTAGAACCAAAGTTATCAATTGGACCAAATTGTTCCGAAAACTAAAATTTAGCAAAATTCGAGATAAATCACATTAAGCATAGGACTGCAATTCTGCAACAGCAGAGTTCTCAAAAACAAATATATCAAAAGGGATATTCTTGACAACCTCAAAAATATTTTCAGTGTGTTTACTGAATGTTCATTTAAATTCAAAGCAAACAAAGCTAAGAAGATGAAATGTTAAAAGATTGTCATAACTTAAAGGATTCAATTAAATTTGCTGATATAGAGAACTTAAGTGTTTTCGAAAATAAAATATACATTTCATTCACTATCTCGCAGGAGGGGATGGAAAAATGCTTGTATTTCAATATTTCAGGATTAAGTGACAACACTAATGCCCTTAAGGAAAACCAAACATATTTATATTGTCTCTCATTACAGTAAATCCAGTGACTATAAGGAGTGAGGACTTCCCAATTTTTGCAGGTTCATTTACTGCCATCCCCAAGATACTTTCAAGTATGAAATTCATCAGTTATCGGTACTGGCACAGGACAGGGTAATTTACCTGAATGCCATCAAGTAATTTGCTCATGCACCAGAAACTATCGGCTTCAATATTCTGCAACACTTCATCAGGCAAACTGGAAACGTCAAAATTTTCCACCTCTCCTTCTGCAGGGGGAAAACAAAAAACATTAACATAACCATGAGCTGAGGGAGTTTATAAGAATGTAATTACACTTGAAATTCAACAGATAGTCCCTTCATAAAATTATTAAACGGACAAATTGTCCCATGTTATTTAATTCAAGTGGTAGCGTTTTAATAGCAGAGCAAATAGTACAATGTATTTTGAAGTTAAGAGTTAGTGATGTAGCACAGATAATGGCCTTTTGACTCACCAAGTTTACACTGACCATCAAGCACCCATTTAAACTAATACATTACATTTTATTCATTCCCATCTCCCATATTTGAATCACTTACCTGCACACTAACAGCAATTTTACAGTATCCAGGTAACCTATATATCATGGGGCGTGAAAGGAAACTGGAGCACACTGAGAAAACCAATGTAGTCAAAGATGGATACAAAATGCTGGAGTAACACAGCGGGACAGGCAGCATCTCTGGAGAGAAGAATGGGTGATGTTTCAGACCAGTCTGAAGAAGGGTCTCGACCCGAAACGTCACCAATCCCTTCTCTCCAGAGATGCTGCCTGTCCCATTGAGTTAAGGGGCTGTCCCACTTGGGCGACCTAATTGGCGAGTTTGGAAGAGTTTAGGAGAGTTTGAAAAAATGACATGTTGAAGGCCTCCTTCGACTATGTAGAAGACCTCCTTTGACCTCCTTCGATCTCCCTTCGACTATGATGAAGACTATCTTCGATTACCTTCGACTACCCTCGATTACCTACGAATAACATGACGACCTACTACGACTAAACCTACGAGTAAAAAAAGTCTTGTTTTTTTTCCATGGCGACCTTTTTTTACTCGTGGGCATTTTTTTAACCTATTGAAAAAAACGCCGCGACCTAGCTGAGGCCTCGAGTACGTGGAGACCACTCTCGAGCACGAAGGAGAGTTACGAAGACCTCCTACGACCTCGTGTCGACCATGCTGCGAGTATGAGTCAAGGGCAAACTCGCCAGAACTCGCTGAATAGGTCGCCCAAGTGGGACAGCCCCTTTACTCCAGCATTTTGTGTCTATCTTTGGTTTACGTCAGCATATGCAGTTCCTTCCTACACAAGCCAATGTAGTCACTGGGTGAACATGCCAACTGAACACAGACAGCAGCAGAGGCCAGGACTGAACCCAGGGTATGGATGGGTGCTTGGTGGTGTGTGGGGCCACAATGGGCAAAGGGGCTTTTTACATACTCTACGATTCTATAATCTTCAACTTTACGAATTCAGAAAACAAATCATGTTGCTTAACCAGACTATGTACACTTCAAGACTATTGCATTGGCTTTGGCATATCCTGCAGTTGTAAAAAGAAACAATACAAACACATCTTTTTTTTGCAATCTGTCATCACAATTTATCTCCAAATTCTCAAGCTGTATCACACTATGTCAGTGCATCCTCCCTGAAATTCGATACAATAAGTTAGACAAAGTAATCAAGCTGGCATCTAACCAAGGCTCACTGTTGCTCATGATGTGACCTCTTCTACATTGAAGAAACAAAATGCAAATTGGTGACCACTGCAGAGCTTCAATCTTCAGGGTTAGCTGTGAGCTTCCAGTTGCCAACTATTTCTATTCTCCTTGTCACTCCCACCTTGACCTCACACAATAGTTATTAGTGCATTCCAAAGAGGGTCAACACAAGTCTGATGAACTTTGTTTTCCAATATTTAACAATTCCCTTTTTCTGTTTGTCAGAGCTGGGCACTTCGCTGCATGTTTATCATCTGTAATATTAATTATCCACAAGTTCTCCCTGATCTGTTGGCATTTCTCCCCTACTCCTTCTCTCATAATCTATCAACCAGACAGCTTTGAAAACAGTGTATCACCAAAGTAAGCTTAGCCTCGCCCTTTAGCAGAAATCGTTTGATTTATTCATCCTTCCCTTACCCACTCTGCAACTTGAGGTTTACTTGTTTTTTCACTATTGCACATTTGATGAAGGAACTTCGAACAGAAATATAAATCATTTCCCTTTACACAAATGCTGCCTGACAGCTGAGTGTTTGCAGTATTTTCTATTTTTATTTCACATTCCAGAAATTTCAGTTTGTTCATTTTAATTTTCTAAGCTGGGCTTTATTGAAATATTGCATCATTTGTTCCAATTAGTTTTTCAAGCCCCTTGGGAGGTAGGCAAACATTTCATCAGCCTCTGTGATTAACCATGTAACTGTATCGCCACTTGGTGAGATTTGTTTACATTGATAACCAATACATCCTCCATTGTAGGCCACCAGTACTCAAATGAAATCTGAATTATTTTGTCAGGGTGGGTGCATTCATATTTCCCAACAATGAACATCATCAGCCCAGATTTTAGGGGGCTTATTCTAATCCTTTATAAATGCTTATTTACATCACTTTTTCTGCAACTATATATTTGATAAAATTATGAGCCTTGAGTCACCCGATTTTCCCTTCCTTCCTTCAAACCTAGAATTCGAGAATCAACAGTGAAACTTTGCTCTTTTTATCTCAAAGGAGTCCACATCTGAAAAAATGATTTGGCCATTTTCAATAGATAAGTAACCTAAAGGCAATAGATAAATAACCTAAAGGATTTGGGGAAACATGCAGTTAGAATCAGAATGTAAAGCTGTAATAATCAAATGCTGAATGAAACCTAGCGATTGCTATAATGCTGAGATCATAGAAGTGAAATCAATTATTTATGGTAACTGACATTCTTGTCTGAAAAACAAGAGTTCAACATTCTCTGAACCTCACCATCAAAAGCACTTCCTGAAAAATAGGTCACCTGCACAAAGCAAAGGTGACGGCATTTGGTAGGTAAAGAAAGAGATGGAAATAACCAAGCATAGATTCAAACAGCATTTTAAATTGTAAAAGATCATGGTACAATTTGATGTCAACTTTCAGTCCTGTGCCATGATTTACATTGAGAACATACATCATCAAGATATCACCTTATACAATTTGGAAGGGCACATGCAATTTATAGGGGCCAATGAAGTATGTGTCTACGATCAAAGTATCACCATCAAAAGGGCAACGTTTTCAAAACGGCAGAATGGTAACATACATCTTTATTTTGTCCAAAATGATCCATAACCAGTTTTAGTATATTGATAGCTGTGAAAAATTATGCATGACACTCATCAAGTCATTTACTATAATATCTTGAGAACTTCCAATATTCTGCTGAATTGCCAGAGTATTTTTCATGCTCCTTTCAAAAATCATTTGCATATTGCTGTTAAATATTAACAATAATGAGAAATAGTAATCCACTGCATCCACTTTGACAGCATTTCCTCAGCCAGCAGAATGGCATCACGTCATGTCCAATGTCAAGTTATTTCAGGTGCCTTGCAAAAGGATCAGTTAAATGTGGCCTATTACATTTCGACAAGTAAAACTCCAGAGTAAATTTAGGGCTAAACAGAGAAAAGATACAACTTTGCTTCCTTGGCAACACCATGTCTTATTTCAATGTAAACAATCTCCACAAGCAATCTAATAAACCAAGAACATTTAACAAAAAAAGCTTCAATAGCTAATTACATATATAGTTCATGAGACAATAGCTTAAATGGACCAGAATGCTAGAAAATCCCAGATCAAACGTCTGTGCTCAAACATTGCACTCCTGCAGCAAAGCACAAGCTTCTCTATGAAGCCAGCAGTCACACTAGGGAATTTGTCTTCTGAATCTGAATTAGATTATACCTGTTTTGAATTTGAAGGGATGGTAAAGACTGCAAGGTCAAAGGGCAACTATGACAATTTATATTTCTTTAAAAATTGTGAAGTTTGCTTTATTGCTTTTTTTTAATCAACTAATTTTATATTATTAAGAAACAAATAAACAATTAAAATGGCTACTACAAATTATCCCCAGTGTTTAGGTAATTGATAGAACCCAGGTGTTGGAGATTGGACAAAACAAAAGTTACAGGGAAACTAGGGAGAGAATACGATTATTCTATAACCAGGCATAAACAGATATGGATTAGGGATTCCATTTATGAACTCTACCAATACATTATGGCAACATTAATATACTGAAGCCTTTAATAGGAACTCATTAACACAGAACAAGTTGTTCCATATTTCCAGGAAACAATTAATGAAAAAAAAGGATAGAATATTTAGTCCTATTTTCATTTGTGGGGTTTTCCAACTACACTCCTGAAAAGTTTTAACTGCTACTGATTGACCATTCCTCCTTGGCATTGAATCTTTAATAAGCAGAAACAGTTTATCTATATCAATAACTTAAAAATTCTAAATTTGAAATCAATTTTGACAAAACATAAAATTAATCCATGCATAATTTACAAATATCTATAAAAATCATTACAGTGAGAGAGCATATTTTAATTACGCAATACTTTGGTTTCTTCATGAAAATAATCATGGTAAGAAATATGCAGTTGAACGTACTGCAAAAATCCCTGACATTACAAAATGGTTGGTGCTTTCCCAATAAAGGCAAATATTAAACAACTAAATTACCAAAATGCAAATAAAGTCATTCTACAACATGTTATTTTGATAATTTAAATTGATGTTACATTTTCCACAAGTCTTTTGAGCAAGTATTCATATGCTGAGCGAAACAATGCAATCCATACTGTGATTTATTTGCTTTGTTACAAAGTCTGACTGCGAAAGATTAATTTTCATGTAGCTTTCCTGTACTTGAAGGGATCATTTCCCTGGGGTAGACACTATTTAATGACAAGTGCTGCCACTAATTACCCACACCTCATCAGCAAAGCCTATATAATTAGAAAAATTATCATGCTGACCTCATATACAACTATTGAATAGCATTAGAGTGACTTTATACTGAAACACTATCTTGACTGTGGACTTGGAAATAACATAGGACAACACATACGCCACAGTTGAAGTCTACAGTCCTAAATTTTAAAGTATTTATTACAACTGACTTTGTGGCTTCCTCACATAACGATGAGAAATCAGATATGTATTGCGTAGTTGATTAAAATAAAGGTCAGGTGATGAAGTTAACTTAACAAGAAACACTCTTATTTCTTTAATTCATAAACATATTTTACCATAGTCACAATATACAAGTGTAAAATCCTGGGAATACAAGTCCATGTAAAGAAGCCTCACGGGCATATACAAGCACACCAAAAAACTAATTAGGCACTAGAATGGTTTCCATTTGATTTAACCGAATCCGAAGGACTCACAAATGGGTTGATTTATGTAATTATACTGCATTGTACAATTCTGGTGTTTCATCTACTAACCTACAAGAGTATCAACATTATGATTATTTCAGATACACTAGCGGTATTGCAGTCCTCTTTAACGATAGCTTCAAAAAGGTGATCATAAAGCTTTAAATTGTGGTATATCAAATGAAATGGGTTTATTTTCCTTTGGTTTTCAGCCATTTAATTATCTTTTGATTATCTCTGTTTTTCCTCACAAGTTTACGACATATGACACATGACATTAAGGAGAAAGCCTTATATTTATCATCCAATCACTGAATTATTATAGTTGATTTCTGCTCCAAATAACTCATGTAAAACCCATGTTCTTTTTGCAAAAAGTCATGAAGTTGCACTGTGGAAGTGATCAACATGCATCACATTTTTACAATAAATATAAAATACTGTAGTACATACATAATAATATATTAAATCTTTGGTCATCTCTTTTAAAGCCTATTTTACTTTAATGAAATGAGTTTGCGGAGATTACTAACTTCAAACTAATATCATTGCATGCTTGAAAGATATAACCAACAAATTACAAATATTCTAATTATACTCATTATTATATTAAATTTAATGATATAAATTCTAATTATACTCATTGAATAAAAAGTTAATGAAATTACTTGCCACAACTAGCTACACAGATTCTTGGTGCTGTACTCATCAATAGCTCCACCAGAGGGTGCTCATGGAAGACTATTTCTGGAGAAGCTACAAAGAAATTACAGCAACATGCTCAATTTTACAGGATCAATAAAAGTGCAAATACTAGCAAAAAACTATTGATAAAAATAACTTTCCGGCCCAAAATTCAGTTGTACAAAATGGAAATATCTTAAATTCTACAAATGTTGAGTGCAGTAAAATATATATTTTTTACTGGACACTATTGCTGCTTAATCCAAAACGTCATTTGTTAATAAGTGATTATCTAAACTTTCAACACACTTATGAATCTAAAAATGTTTTTACATACATTTTGCATGTACTTTTACACTACCTGTTGTACATGTGTATGGCTTGATTGTACTTTGACTAATAAGCTTTTCACTGTACATGTGACAAAATCAATAACATGTGACAATATCAATTTTAATGGAAAAAGCTGGGAAAGAGATAAGAAATAAACCATCAAGGGAGCAAGGGACTAACATCGAATAAATGAAATCAGACATTTCAACATTTATTAACAGACCACTCTTAAAGAATATTCAATACAGAATAATATTGCAGGATGTTTGGACAGACATAACAATAGAGTTCTTGCCAACAGAGAGGAAGAAAGAGAGGGATAGCTAAAAGCAAAGTCAAAGAAATGCTCTTTGAAGCTGTTAAACAAGGACTGAGAAACTTGTTAAACAAGGACTGAAACGTTTGACTGATCAAACCGTTATGGAGATGGAATTCCAGAGAAGTTACAAGATATTTTGAGAAGTTGTTTGTGTTGATATTTAAATAGATAATTCTAAATAAAAATATGAATCCCCGAACACTTAATGAGTATACAAAGCAGCAAATGTATCAACAAGCCAAACAGAATAGAAAGATAGTAGATGTAATTGCAGAACCAGAGAAAGTTAAGCGAACAAAACTGAATCTTAACTGGGACATTACAGGTAGCTCTTGAGACACATTGGGAAAATTCTGCCAGCAATCCTGACCCAACTCATCATTCACTGATCTGAGAAAACTGGCATACACAGAAACAAGTGACAATATAATTGGGTATTGGCATGATGGGGTAATGACCCACTAATATATATGACACACTTTACTCGTTACAACTCAATGACGTTGTTACTTATATCCATGAATAGAGTGGAAAGGGTTAAGCAGTGTCAGTGATAGCTCAACAGTCGCATCCACACCTGTCTGAAATGTCCAAATTGCATTCTAAAGATTTGAACATGAAAATTTAAAATACCACTTCAGTATAGTACAAGAAAATACTGCACTCTTGGAGGTGCCATCTTCACAATAACATGTTAACCTGCACTCACAGATCACAAACCAACACATATAATCCCAAGACACTTGAAAGTAATCCCCAATGTTTGGATCAATATTTATCCCACCATCAAATTCATTCTAACAGATTGCTTTTTGTGGGACCTCCCGTCATAGTGGCATTAGGTTTGATATTTTTTAGAACCATTAGGAACAAGAGAATGAAGTGGCACAGACTGAAGTTTAAGAAAGCCACCTTCTTTCACGGGAAAGCAAGTCTTTGGAACTCGCTGCCCTTCATACACCCAGGAAGATAGAGGAAAATTGCTGGATTTTTTAGCAAGTGTTGTTCACAAGGGACTGGCACAGAAGGAGTCGAGGTCAGAGATCAGCCATAATCACACTGAAAACAGAATAGGCTTGGGGCATTTGGTAGCCTACATCTATAGCTCCCATTTTCATGTGTTCTTGTCTTTGTAGATATATGAGTATCTGGAATCAACCAGGAAAATCAGCTGGAGATGAGGAAATAAAAACAATCACATGAAAAGGCAGGGAACAGCAAAAGAAAACAACATTCTAAAGTGTATACATTGTAAACGATCAGATGTCTTTTGCAGTAATTGGGAGCAGAGTAGACCAATGTTGACCCAGAAAGCAGTGTTAATCATGATAAGCTGATGAAAATAGTCTCATATTCCCAAAGCACCAAAATTAAATAGAAATCATTTAGAAATCCATTTTTGAAGACAGTGGAGCAGTGGAGCAGAAATGTTGGAGCAAGAAGTGTGAACAAATGTGATTAAAGGTCAAAAATAAATTATAGGTCGTCTCAGCTGGCAGCTAATTTAGAGTAATTATTACAATAGAGCCCAGGGTAATTCAAGCATATTTCCTAAACCCTCTCAGATACTCTGAAAGAATATTGGGTTCAAGGTAATAATGATGGGTCACAACACTGCCCCACACTTCCATTACAATCCTATTCCTGTCCAGGTCCCCACACATGTCTGGAGAAGCAGAAACTTGTACTTTAAATTTAGGGCACAGCTTTGACAAGACTAAAAACAACAAGACTCCAGTCCTGTCGATTCGGGTGGCTATTGAAGCCAATAAAGAACCTGCACAGTATAGAGGTGGCACTGAATTGTTGGGTAGTTTGAGGTGAGTGCTCTCACTGCTGCTTTTACTGGGAGTTTGTGAGATCTCAATACATGCTCATGAGGTTTTCTGTATGTTCTTTCACATCAAGTGGCAAGGGTCCAGGGAATTGCTGGAGTTAAAGGCAATGGTGCATTTTCACAAGGAGACTTTGAGAACTTTCTTACATTATTTCCACTGTCCACCTCATACAAGGACAGAAGTTAGAATAAAGTGTTCTTTCCACGTGTTTGATGGAAGGCATGTGAATGACATAGCCAGACCATTAGAATCAACTAAATTTTATCAGATCCTCATTGCTGGTAACATCAGACTATCAGAATCCAATAACATTGGTTTGCAAGTGGATTGACCAGACAGCAGTATTCCTCTGTGCTTTAAGGTACGTAGTGTTGGTAGTCCCAGTCTCAGAAACATTGGATAGTAGGATCTATGCTGTAGTCAATCACGTTTTGTACCAGGTGTGAGCCTTTATCTTCATACATCCATATTCTCAGTTGGCTAAAGACTTGACTGGCTCAAGGCAGGAAATTGGGAATTTCATCTTTGTGCTCTGCTTTCAGAGCTGGCTCAGAGGTGGTCCACACTTCCCAGCTCCCATCATGGAACTTTATTGTTGGTGGAAAACATGTTTTTGTGTATGTTTTAATGTAGGCCCCTTCCACTTGAATACTTCAGAGAGCAAGCCATCTTGGAGCTCAACCTCAAAATATATACAAATGCAAGAGTCATCAGCACTCCGCAGCCATGTGACTAGAGTAAGAACTTTGTACTGGGGCAGGGACGGCATTGCTGCTCTCACTTGTCCTGTACGTTAGCTTTGATGCAGTGCAGCATTATGTGAGAAAGAATGAAAATTAAATAGTGTCAGTTTGGTGACACTGCATTGGTTTATACCAGTGTGTACGAATAATGGCTCTGCTGTGCACCCACAGGTAGGGATAACAGCTTGCAAAGCATCACAAAGCAAAAGGAGGGACATACATTTCTAGGGGAAGTCAATTCAGAGATGCTGTTTTGTCATCCAATTGAGCTTCAAAAGCTGAAGACAAAAACAATGCTCTTTGTATTTCTCTTGAAATTGTCAGTCAAGATCTTGTCTACAGTGTTTCTGTGAGCAAAACCAAAACTGTAATTCATAGGTGCAGCTCTTCAGTCACTGGGAAGAGACCGTTGTGGAGGACCTTGACAACAACATGCCCTGTGACAACCAGTAGGGAGAGCCCCCCGTAGTTGCTTCCAACAGACCTCAGTGAAGGTACTCACATTTATAGTGCAAGGCCCACTTTCTTCTGGATGTGGCAGATGAGGATATGATTGCGTGACCAAAGTTTCTTGACATTTTACAAATTCAGTTGTGATTCTGTCTACTTCCATTTGCCCAGAGGAGGGGAGTAACCCTCTACTCCTTTGCTATCCAAGTACCTGTTAAAATGCATTTCAAACAACTTTTTTGCATCTATCACCACCCTTGGTATCTTGTTCCACAGAACAACCACCACCATATGATAAATTTAAAATGTTCCACTCTCAGCCCTCTAGTTCTAGACTTCCCCAGAATGGGGAAAAGACCAACTCTATCTCTATTTCTGCTTTCCCTTCCACTCAACATGATAAATAAATTCCAATCAGTTGTTGTAGAACCAAGCATCGCTACCTGGGGCTCAAGTGGAATTTTGGCTTAAATTGCCTCCAGAAGTAGTCAGAGTTGCCATGAATGAATTAGGTAAATGCTGTACTTTTTAATTCTAATATTTTTTATGCAGAGTGTCACATTACTCCTGTTACAAACTCCAACTCTCGATTTCTACCGAAGCAAGACCTTGTTTTAATAATTTTTGTTTGTGTTCACAAGGCAAAATACCATTTCTGTTCATTGCAGATCCATGCAAGCTTGTGTGGAAAATCCACATGTGGAAATTGTTTTCTTTTTTTTTAAATAGGCGAGAACCAACTGCAAGAATAGATAAGATGGTTATCTGCTCTCAAAAACAGGTTAGAAGCCACAAATACAATGTGGCAGCAATAACCTTGGTGAAAGTTGAAAATAAAACGTCTTTGGACATCAAAAACTGATTGGCCAAAACAGAAACCTAGTCACATGTTATAGATGTAACAATCCTTGCATTAAAAATGTTCTGTCTTCAAAAATGTGCTAACCTGATTATTCGTAACAAAGCATTTCACGACCCATATGGATCCAATGTCAAGGAAATCCACGTGGGGTAAAAGGTGCAGTTGTAATATTGCACAGTAACAACAAATTGTTGAATACCTGCCAACTTCTTTAGATGTCAATGTATTAGAACTATGAAGTTCAAAGCTAGTTGCAATTAATGTAGTTGTCTGGAAAAATGTACTCCAATGGGAACTGCAGGCTTCAGGCCTGGCATGTGTTATTTCTCTAACTTTTCCCTGTGCTCTTCACTGAGTAATAATTAATGATCTGCATCTTACAATGTCAGTAACATAGACAGTGATGTTTAAAAGTGCAAATCTTCCGGAACTTTTGCTTTGGCAGAACCACTGTAAGGAATTGCAGTTAGCTGAGAGATGACACGAGCACAGAAGACGTACAGTTTAAAGCTGCTGTCAGCACACTGTGTGCAGCTTCTACAGCTACGATTCTTTTGGGATTGAAAACTATTACCTTCATGCACTGAAGTCTGGCACAATTAATACAATGATGTACGCAAGATTAATTGAAGTGGAAGTATTCCACTTCTAAAATCCAGAATCTCAAATTTAGATTGACAAGATTTTGAGATATCGTTGTGCGAAATTGACTCCTGATAACGTGAAGATGTCTTCTGAGGAAGTGAGCCCATTAGTGTTAATTAATTTACAATTAAAATGGCAGAGAATAAAATCAGCACAACACCCTTGGTTAATGAACATCTAACTGATGATGCAAGACTCAAGTTTTTGCACTATCAAGCACATCCATTTCCCCAGGGTAAATGTCATCTACACTCAGTTCAGACTACGAGAAAACAATTTCTGGTTATAACCAGTGACTCTAATAGAACCAGCAGCATTCAGCCATTCCAGAAGAAGTCTCTGACACATAGACCTTCTCAAATTCCATGACTACTGAGCGACTGATCATTTTGCAGTGGTCACGAATGCTCTATTGCTGGGCAGTGTCAATCTGGGTAAAATAAAGGCTCTCAGGTCAAAGAAAGTCACTCAGCTCATCTACCATAAACTATTGAGGACCCATTCAATTCTGAAATGTAAGACCATTTTTTTTTTAGGTAGACACAAAATGTGAAAGTGAGGGAGGGGTAGAGAGGGCGGGAGTGAGGGTAGATAGGGAGGGTAGAGAGAGGGAGGGAGGGTAGAGAAAGATAGGGTGCTAGCGAGAGGGAGTGCAGACATGGCAACTAGCCTCCCTACCCCCTCCTCTCTCTTAACAAACCCCACTGCCCCCCATCTCCCTCCTCACCTCCCCAGGATCTTTCCCCTCTCCTCGCGAGTGCGTTGTGACGTCATTCGGATTTTTTTTTTGCGTATTGGGTGAGTTTTGGAGGCTGTGTTTAAAATTTCAAGGATTAATAACTTCGGAAATATAGGTGGGAATGTGACGGGAAGATGTTTATCGCAACCACGGGAAAAATTTGAGTAGGATGTGTGAAAATGGGAAGGCTGTGGCCTAGCGTTTGGAAGAAGTTAGGAAAACCAGATGGACACAGAGACACATCGTGGGTAGATCGTGGGCACAAACACAAACAATAGGAAGACTTTTAGTATTATAGAGATATATAGATATTCTAACCCAGTTGTCCTCTAAGTCAATTGGGGCATTCCAGGATGCAACCACTGAACGACAATACCCGAGGCCTAGTTGCTGCTCAGAGCTAGTCACCTGACTACAGAAATGTTGAAGCAGATGGGTGCAGAGGGGTGAAATCTGCAGGCTGGGACTCCAAATGACCCAGTCCAGAAAAATCCAGGCAAATGCACATTGAATGACTGATGCAGAAAAATATTAATAACACAGGAGAAGCATATAACAAATGTTTTCAAACAGCATTCAAATTATTCCTTATACTTCAAAACTCACTCCTGCAATCTGCGCAGTTTCAAGAAACATTCAGCAGATAAAGATTTAGAGCCATTTGCAAAATTTTAGTGTACAAATTACCCCAGGCCAACTGTTTCATAACAGAGCTATAGCAATTATGAAATAATTTGATGTGCCTCAGGTTTCATACCATCGCACATTTTAAAAAAAATGCGTAGCTTTCCCGGTTTCAACTGAGTGAACGACAAACGTTCATTACAACCCACAAAACACCACAGATGATTTCTACCACCCCCATGACATAGTTTTACACTTTTAGGTCAGAGATATACAGCTGGGAAAAAGAGCCTTTAGCCCATCAAGACCACGCCAAATATCAACAGTCCATTCACACTAGTTCTATGTTATTCCATTTCCTCAGCCACTTCCAACATATCAGGGCCATTTCAGGCCAATTAACCTTCCAACCCAAATGTGTTTGGGATGTGGGAGGAAACTGGAGCACACAGAAGAAACACACGTGGTAACAGGAAGCATGTGCAAACTCACAAGGTTACTATCGAACCCAGGTTTCTGGCACTGCGAGGCATTAGTCGTGGCTATCCCTCGAGGTCGAGGATGATGGTCTACGTTCCGTTGTTTTTCTGCTCACAGAACAAAGACGCCTGTGTGTGTGTTTGTTTAATGTGTACTTGATGTTGCACTCCAAGAAGCACACAGTCCTTCACAAACCAATCAACTAATTCCAATGGCACAGGAACCAAGACGATTGGAACTGATAGATCTATTGCAGTCTTCATCCGCCTTCACAGCCATTGAGTTCAAGATAACTTCATCCACCTGGTCCGCCGTTTTGATCTTGTAGGTTGGACCGTTCTTAGTCTGACCCTCACCTCGACCTTGCCGCCATGGGTGGCCCTACCAGAAGCTGGTACTTCCAACGGCATCACTCTGGGAATAATGGGGGAATGCAAGCCTCTTCACCACGACAAAGTAAACGATCCGAAGACAGTAGCACTACCAGCTGCGCCACTGTGCCACAATAATGCACCACGATGCTGCCGTCTTAAGATGATTTAAGATTAGAATGTTATTTAATTTTACATTGATAACTCCCAAGTTTAGTCCTAACTGCTTACTCTTTCAACCTAGAGTAATATTACTTTAAATACTGAATAGCATAATAATGCAAAGATATCTACCACACACATCTGTACTGTCATTGAGAACATTTGAACACATTCTGTTTCAAATTCAAATTCAGTTTCAAATTTAATCTTGAATGACAGCACCACCCATCCAATCACTGAGCTCTACCACCCAGAAAAACAAGGCTGCAGGTGCATTAAAATTCAACACTTTCAGGTTATATGCATCCTGACTTGGAAGCATATCACCATACCTTCCTCGCCACTAGGCCAAGATTCTTACAACACCCTACCCCACAGCACAATCTTATATTAGATTAAATGGGTCACATCATTTCAAAGCTAGTGTTTCAGCTCTACCTTCAAGGGATGACTAAATGCTGGAAGGCCTCACAAATAACAACGAGATCAACAGCTGAATATGATGATTTGGTAACAATACTCAACTCTAATGTTGGAAATCACTTCAAGTTAATTTTTCAAGGAGCAATTCACAACAGCCTTTATTATTTCTATTGCTGTTCTTACTTAAAGTGCAATTAACATGGCAGTAAATCTTTGGAACAGGGAAGCAAACATGAGAACCTGAAGGAAATACACACAGCTACAGAGAAACAATGGAAAGTCAAGCAGAGCACTCAAGGTTAAACCAGGGCTTCTGGAGCTGAGATTGCAGCATTAAGGGCCTATCACACTTAGGTGATTTTCTGGCGACAGCCAGCGACTAGGCTGCCACACGGTGGCCGGGGGTCGCCTTTATGGTCGTGAGTAGTCTCCTCAGTCGCCCAAAGAGTCGTAGCATTTTTCTGGTTGCCGCTGGATTTTGAAATGTTCAAAACTTTTCAGCAAGTCGGCAACCATGGGCTTGTCGTAGCTTGTCTTCTCCTGACGTAGGTGCTGCCTGCCATAGGTTGTCACCAGGATGGCGTAGGCTGTCACCAGGATGATGAGGTTGTCTCCAGGTGAAGTAGGCTGTCGTCGGTGCTGACTTCGTGAATTCCATTGTTGTAGTCGCCAGCAGTGGCCTAAAAACTTAGTCGCCCAAGTGGGATAGGCCCATTAGTCCAGTCGCCGGGTTTTCGGCGACCTGATACGATTATGACAGTCGCCTAACAAAAAATCACTTAGTGGGACAGGCCCTTTAATTGCCGTGCCACCAAACCACCGTCTGGCCCGAATTTATGCACACTGATGGAAGCACGTTTTCATCCATTCCTATCACTACTTTGGATGTATCCTCAGCATAATATTGATAAAAGTAAAGCTGATTTAGGTGCATTCATTCTGGTACTTTAAATTGTATGCTGCCATTTTCCCATTCTGCTACATCTCTGCCTGCTGAATTCTGTGGCAGCACTCCAAAAATAGCATTACTTAGTGCTTGTAGGTGCGCCTGTTTTGCTTGTCATTTTGCTTGTTAACTCTACTACATGCTTGCTTAAAAAAAATTGTTCTTTTTTATTCCAGCAGATGAACATCACATCTCTAGATGAAGCTGCTGCTTACAATACATCTTGAGCAAGACATCTTGAGAGGTTTTTTTGGAGAGGCTCAACTGAAAAGAACTGATCGATCTCAATCACCTGTTTAACACTACTTTGCATATCTGCAGTTTGGAAAACAAGCAACAATTCACTAAGTTTAACCCAAAAGCAGCTCCCTTCCCTGAATATTCAGGAATGTCATTATAATACAATTAGCCCCCCACCATTTTCTTTAAGAAGCACTATTCTGATATAGCATTAAATTGCAGGCAGATTAATCAATTCCTGACATTTCGCCAACATTAAACATTAATTCTGTTTCTTTCTCTCCAGAGAGGCCACCTATCTCACCAATCATCCTCAGCATTTTCTGTTTCCACTTCAAAAATCAGTGGACCCATCCTTTCATCGGCACATCTAGGATTAACCAACATTGCACTAAATTTACAAAATAAATTAATTGATTACCATGCAATCGAAAACAAAAAGCTGATTTAGGTGCATTCATTCTGGTACTTTAAATTGTATGCTGCCATTTTCCCATTCTGCTACATCTCTGCCTGCTGAATTCTGTGGCAGCACTCCAAAAATAGCATTACTTAGTGCTTGTAGGTGCGCCTGTTTTGCTTGTCATTTTGCTTGTTAACTCTACTACATGCTTGCTTAAAAAAAAAGTTCTTTTTTATTCCAGCAGATGAACATCACATCTCTAGATGAAGCTGCTGCTTACAATACATCTTGAGCAAGACATCTTGAGAGGTTTTTTTGGAGAGGCTCAACTGAAAAGAACTGATCGATCTCAATCACCTGTTTAACACTACTTTGTATATCTGCAGTTTGGAAAACAAGCAACAATTCACTAAGTTTAACCCAAAAGCAGCTCCCTTCCCTGAATATTCAGGAATGTCATTATAATACAATTAGCCCCCCACCATTTTCTTTAAGAAGCACTATTCTGATATAGCATTAAATTGCAGGCAGATTAATCAATTCCTGACATTTCGCCAACATTAAACATTAATTCTGTTTCTTTCTCTCCAGAGAGGCCACCTATCTCACCAATCATCCTCAGCATTTTCTGTTTCCACTTCAAAAATCAGTGGACCCATCCTTTCATCGGCACATCTAGGATTAACCAACATTGCACTAAATTTACAAAATAAATTAATTGATTACCATGCAATCGAAAACAAAAAAAATTAAATGAACTGCTTTTTTTTCTGTTTTTAAGAATCAAGCTATCAAACTTTGGGAAGTCAAGCATGCGTACATAACGTCTGAGCACAATATTGGAAGATAGGACTGGTGCTGACAAAGTGCAGTGGAAAACAGTTCATTTTTATGGTTCATTGCGAATTTTAGCTTGTT
The DNA here is from genome assembly GCA_035221665.1 of Okamejei kenojei. NCBI lineage: Eukaryota > Metazoa > Chordata > Chondrichthyes > Rajiformes > Rajidae > Okamejei > Okamejei kenojei. The sequence continues at coordinate 22,799,440 of CM069151.1, read as the reverse complement.
TGACTTCAAAAACAAGTCAGAGTTGAGATTTTTTGGCAATTGAATTTGCAATACATAATTCCTTAGAGAATCTCATCCACTCCCACTTCAATCTTTCACAACGTCTTCCAGGTGGCGCTCAAGTTAAATCATATTCTAATTCAGGTAATGGAACAGGTTTAATTTTTCCAATAACTATTATGCTAATCATTCATGAATTTTATTTCTTTTAACCATTTTTCACAGTATCTTGGTACATGAGACAATATTAAACAATTGCCAATAATAAACTAATACCAATACATTTGTAAAACAGTACAGATTTTGATCTCTATCTCTAGACCATTAGCTTTGGTCCGAATAAAATAAAAACATATAGCTCACTTCTAATCACATACAATTTCCTTTTATTGACACAAAGTTATTAATCTTTGAAGTGCCACAATAATATTAATCTGAAATTATTTGTTCCTAGTCTTTAGAAGACATTTTCAAGGTTTTTTTCAAGACTAAATATGGCTTATTTTTTAAAAAGAGTAAAATGCACGCTTTATTTTCTAATCGTAAACAAGTACGTTAATCGAAGAGATACCAAGTGGATTCCAATTTCTACAGAACACAAGGCCAAGACAGAATTGAGTACGTCTTAATTTTGACTTTGTTTGAAAACTACCCAAAGAGAAAGGTCTCGATCCCAAAGATTGACAGTTCATTTTCCTCCACGGATGCGGTCTTACCTACTGTGTTCATCTCCTTTGCTCCAGAATCCAACATCTACTGACTTTTGTGCCTCCAAAGAAACTGCAACTGAATATTTGCATGCTATACAGAAATATATCGACTTTACATGACACCTAGCTACTCTTTAAATACAGAATAAACTAACTTGAGGCCCACTTTCAGCCTCTGGGACTGAAAGGAACTTTAACTTCTATCCAGCAATAGCAGATGACAGCTGTAATCAATGTAATCGGAATTTTACTTACACAGCAAACAGTTGCAATAGTTACATGACTGACAATGATTACAACTGTAATAATTACAACTGCATAAATAATCAGATGCAACCACGAGGCTGGTTGGTATCTTTGTCAGTTGAGAAGCCCATTTTAGGCTGCAGTCATAGAACAAGCAGAGGAATAGGTAGGGACAGGAATTAATACAAATTTAATCAGCATATTATTTTTAAACCTTACAGGATCACAAGCCGTTTAATTGATGAACTTCACATTCAAAGGATATCCCAAAAAACTCCACAGCGGTTACCATTGTATAATAGCAAAACATGGTAACTCACAATGTGATTACGACCTGATAACTGGGAAAGTGTTCTTAATTCAGAGTTAACAACTGCCGCCTACTTAGAACCCTTTATATTGATCTGAGGAAATGAACAGGACCTTGCCCATAAAAGAGTATCTCAAGTGCCACTTTCAATTTATTTATTTTAACTTAATTAGTATTTTAACCCACAATGATTTGACATTGTGCCACATGCTCGGCGGAAATCAGGGACGAGAGGATGGGGAGCTAGAATCAGCACAAAGTTAAAATAGTTATGGGTGAAACCCAAAGACAGAAGCTTCAATCTCCCCGATTATGTTGAAGCAAATTTAGTGTCCAAAACAATGATTGCAATAGGTGAATAGTTGAGAGACAATGATGGGATCATGGTGTGCTGCAGAACGATTAAATAATATCAGCTAATCCTGTGATTTCCAATGCTGTTAAAGGGACAGCAATGGAGAAGTTATTAAAATAAACTTATCAAGCTTTGAGCCAAGAGGGTGGATATCATATTTCCTTCTTTCCAAATCACTCAAGCTTGAAACTATTGATAAAACGAAGATTTATGGCTGCATTTGAAACAATATTTGAATTTGAAATCCACTTGAGCTTCAATTAATATTCGGTTTTGATTTTTATTTTAAACAAAAACAAACTCCTTTCCCTGATCGATTCTGCTTAACTATGGTACATCTAAAATGAGAAAAAGTTAAAATAATAAATCTGACAAGCGCCTATTTCATCATATTTCAGGAAATTGGCTGATATTGAGCTTCTAGTCAGTGATTGTTTATACTTTTCTCCAATTACTTGACATTCACAGATGTAGATAAAAAGAACATCTTTCTTTCCATTTCGTTGCATCTTTAAATTACTGTCATAACATTACAATTGTGATCAATCAAAAGGATGGAATAAGCCTAATATTTCACAATATGCATTGAACAGTAACTTTCAGACAAGAAAGTATCCATTGCTCCTCTGGTGCACCCAACATCCTAATTCTTGCCACTATCTGCAATTTAAGCAAACAAGATTACATCAGACCTTAAATTCAATTCAACTATCTGCAGTTCAGAAGTATTAAATTGTGTATTAATATACGTAAACACAATTGTGATTCTGTTGGAGGACGGGGCCCAATAGGTCACACTTAGTCTAATATACATTACTAAAACTCTAATTAATATCTTCTTCTTTAGGGAAACATGCCGTTTTAATAATGACTTTCCTGAGCTGAGAAACTTAATAATTAGAATGCAAAACCCAATTAGAAATTCAAATGTATGATTTTCTTCAGCTATTATTGAACACTTATGATCACTTTTTGCTGCTCAGTCATTTTCCTCAAGACTTGTATGTAATTAATGTCATTTTACACCTGTTATTAGTTTAATGAGCATGGATAAAGTTGCAAAGTACAGTTCCATAGCTAAAAAATATATATATTTTAGGTCTGCATTTGAACTAGCATTCTTGATTAAACATATATTTTACATTGGGTTATTGAGAGACAAATTTACAAGTTTTCTTGAAATACCTTGCAAGTTAGTCTGAACCATTATTTAATAAACTTCAGCAAACAATTCGATTGGACTCTAAATATTATTTGAGGGCGGCACGGTGATGCAGAGGAAGAATTGTTGCCTTACAGCACCAGAGACCCGGGTTTGATCTTACTACTGATGCCATCTGTACAGAGTTTGTACATTTGCCCCGTGACCTCCATGGGTTTCCCCTGGGAGTTACAGTTTGCTCCCACACTCCAAAGACGAGCAGGTTTGTAGGTTAATTCGCATGGTAAAAATGTAAAATGTCCCGTGTGTGGATAGTATTAGTGTGCGGGAATCGCTCGTCTGCGCGGACTTGGTCGAAGAGCCTGTTTCCATGTTGTATCTCTAAACTAAACATGTAAAATCAACGCCGATATCTATTTCAGTAAACTAATTTAAAAGAAAAGAACCTAACAAGCTTGAGGTTCTACTTTAGTCTTACTCCGCAAAGCAACCAATCTTGACAACCAACTGAAACGTCCTCATTGGCATTTACCAGATGTGACCTACAGCTTACTGGTCTAAATTTGTTAATTTAACTAGACCAAGTGGGACCTGTTGGGCCCCATTCCCCCAACGCAATATTCCACCACTCACCCATTCCCCCATCACAACCCTTTTCCACCACTCACCTGTTCCTAGTCTTCTCGTTTGGGGACCCCCCCCCCCCCCCCAACTGGTCCCACTTGGTCTAATATATATATTATTAAAACTCATCTTGTCTGTCTGTGACTCTGTCTGTGACTCTGTCTGTGACTCATGCCCTGAATTATGCCAAACTGGTACACCATACCACAACAATTTTTGCACCACCTTACTCACCATTGTCCTGTGGTATATTGTATCATACTTTCGTACAAATTGATGTTATATTTTACAAGTTATTGATATTTTTAACTATACAAAACCCCACTTTGAGAACAATAACTTCAAGTGCAGTGGCAGTTAGCAGGTATGACGTCACAATGGGATCTCATTTACATGAAGCATGCTGGACACAGACAGGACAGAGACGCGGGCTGGGGTACGAGCCGGTGAGGGGTCCGGAGGCTGCTGCTCCAGAGCCGGGGGAGGGGAGGGGAGGCCTCAGACCACAGCCTCAAATATTAATTGACTACTGACTTTCAGTTACTTTAAAATCCGCACGCGCGCATAACTTAAAGTCTCCCCGGAGCGTGGGATTTGAAACGACCGTCATGCTGAGGCTGGAGCGAGGTCTAGGGGCGGCGGCGCGTTCCGGCCCCACGGAGAGGGAGAGGACCAGGGCCTCGGAGCCTATCGTCCCCTGAGCCAATCACCCCCATCATCCATTCCTCCAACGTAAACCTGTTCCCCAACGCAATATTCCACCACTCATCCATAGCCTGCAACTGCGCAGGTGTGGCTCATCTCCCTAACACTCCCTCCCCCTCCTCTTCACCCTCCCTGCGGCGTCACACACACTAACCCCCCCCCCTTGATATATTAATATTATTCATTCGCTCCTTTTACCCCTTCCCCCACCCTATCCACTCACACATAGCCCCCAACAGCTCAGGCGCGGCTAGAGAGGGAGATGGGGGGGGGTGGGTGAGAGAGTGGGCAGAGAGAGAATGGGCAGAGAGAGAATGGGCAGGGGGAGAGAGAGAGGGAGAGAAAGGGGGAGAGAAAGGGGGAGAGAAAGGGGGAGAGAAAGGGGGAGAGAAAGGGGGAGAGAAAGGGGGAGAGAAAGGGGGAGAGAAAGGGGGAGAGAAAGGGGGAGAGGAGAGAAAGGGGGAGAGAAAGGGGGAGAGAAAGGGGGAGAGAAAGGGGGAGAGAAAGGGGAGAGAAAGGGGAGAGAAAGGGGGAGAGAAAGGGGGAGAGAAAGGGGGAGAGAAAGGGGGAGAGAAAGGGGGAGAGAAAGGGGGAGAGAAAGGGGGAGAGAAAGGGGGAGAGAAAGGGGAGAGAAAGGGGGAGAGAAAGGGGGAGAGAAAGGGAGAGAGGGGGAGAGAAAGGGGAGAGAAAAAGAGGGGGAGAGAAAGGGGGAGAGAAAGGAGAGAAAGGGGGAAGAAAGGGAGAGAAAGGGGAGAGAAAGGGGGAGAGAGGGGGAGAGAAAGGGGGAGAGAAAGGAGAGAAAGAAGAGAGGGGGAGAGAAGGGGGAGAGAAAGGGGGGAGAGAAGAGAAAGGGGGAGAGAAAGGGGGAGAGAGGGAAGAAAGGGGGAGAGAAAGGGGGAAGAAAGGGAGAGAAAGGGGAGAGAGGGGAGAGAAAGGGAGAGAAAGGGAGAGAAGGGGGAGAGAGGGGGAGAGAGAGGGAGAGAAAGAGGGAGAGAAAGAGGGAGAGAAAGAGGGAGAGAAAGAGGGAGAGAAAGAGGGAGAGAAAGAGGGAGAGAAAGAGGGAGAGAAAGAGGGAGAGAAAGAGGGAGAGAGGGAGAGAAAGAAGGGGAGGGAGAGAAAGAGGGGGAGAGGGAGAGAAAGAGGGGGGGAGGGGGAGAGAATGGATGGACAAGCCGTAAGACTGCCTCAAATTCACCCATTGGAATTATATACAAAACAATGAATGACCATCCCACAATGTGTTTTTCATTTCACATTTCTTCCATTAAATTGTATTCCAAAATAATTTTGCAAAGAGTAAATGAAAATATAACAAAAACAAATTTATGCAAAATTGTTACATCCAAAACAATCAGGTAGTCGAGAACACCAAAGCAAAGGCAAAAAGCATAAGAGCGGGAAAAACTGCATACACTTGAAATCTAAGGCACACACGGAGCGGTCATTTTCAAAGGAAGATCAAAGATAAACTGAATCCAACACATGAAACTAGATTTGTTAAAGGAGACAGCGATATTTGGAAAATAAAGGCAAAAGAAAACAGGAACAAGTGTAATAATGCCTCTCAAGCCCACTTTGCCTTTCAATAAGATCACAGTTTATCCAGCATTCATGAAAATCTTTCCTGTCCTACCAACACAACCTACAATTCCATTAATAATTACAAATCTCTCTCCTGTATCACTTTCTTCAACTGACCAAAGTGCCTGCTGGCATACTAGTGGCAGTGGTGAATTTCATCATTGCCTACCTTCTCCAGGTGGTGGCTCAAGTTGCATGTAATTTCCAGGGTCTCTCTGTGAACCATCAATGTCAGAACTAATGGAAAACCATGCAATCTACAGTGAATCACACCAGAAACAAGATCACCTAAACCTTGGTAGGCAGATACTGCTACAGTCAGACGTGAATATACAATACATTTCACAAAAGCAGCTGGGGCCAAGGTATGAGCATTCGCGTCGCGACCCTTTTCCACCAATCTTTCCAGCACCATGCACAAGAAGCGACAAGACAGACACCATTGTATGCAGATACAGAGAAGTGTATTCAGCTCTGGCTGAACAACTAATCTTGTGTGTGGACTCGATAAGAAGCAGCTGATCTTCCAGAATCACTCAAATACAACAAAACTCAACCAACTAAAAGCACTTCCTATGAATTGTCTTTCTATTGGTTGCAAGGCACTCAGTGATAAAGAATATTTGTTTTTATTTTAATTAATGTGCAATTTTAGCCGTTTCACATCTCTGGATTCCAATTTATATTAAGATTTATATTGTCAAATTCATCAGTTTGTTTCCATTAACGACTTCGGCAGCAATGTACAATCAAAGATATTCTTGCATTGAACTAAGTTTACTATTGACCAGACAATAAGTTATCCATGTCACAGGATACAAGAACGATGACCAATACTTACTGTATGTATAAGAAACATGGCATTGTGCCGCAACAATGTCTGATTTTTGAATTTACGGGATTTTACCCTTTGAGGTGAGCAATGCTGCTCATGTTATGCGCTTCTAGATCACTTGATTATCTGCTGATTCAGTTGGTTTCAAATAAAACAATATTTACAGTTACTTGCAAAATTAAATGGCTTTTAATGTTACTTTTGTGGTGATGAATGGTCACACAGTGCTATGCTGATTCAAAGTGTTGATCCACTTTCCAATTAAATTCTCGACTAAACACTTAAATTCCCAATTATCTAAATAGAACACATTCACTGGCAAATCACTACTCAAAACTTACGGCATTACTTTGGGGGTGGGGGGGTGGTCATTCCTAGAAACCAATCAATATGGCAATTTTATGTAACACGACTCGAAACAAAAATGTATTTCTCGACAAATTCTCAAGTACAAATTTTATTCCACATCTCCGATTTTCGAGTAGTGATTTGTGCAATCTTGAAGGGTAAATTTCTGTTACCAAAACGGTCGCTATGCGAGGACCACCTGTATTCACAAATTTATCAATACAATTTAAAGAATCCTATTCAAAATATTTAATATAAGCACCGTGGGCTGAATAGCTTCTGTCAGGACTGTAAATTTTACGCAATCTGCACTAGGCTGAATGAACAAGAAACTCAAAACAGAAACACTATTGTAGTTCATAAAATGACAAAATCCTTTTTAAAAAGCATGAAATTTAAGTGGTTTGACATTCTTAATTAAAATTCAACAGGAAATATATGATTTGATAGAACCAATTAATACAAGTTCATTAGAAATATTTCTATACATAAATGAAAATTGAACTGAGAATTGTGGGGCCCCTCCAGAGTCAGTTTCCTCCCTACAGAATAGATGATTAGCCAGAAGCTATCATTAGTTGCAAAGCAATTTATGGTGTACTACAATCTCAAAAATAAAAGGCAACAAGGAGGGAAGAAACCGCATCCTGCAAATTAGTAAATGAGAAATACTCCTTCAACCTACCCAAGGTCACACCATCCTTTTCAGTTAATTTGAATAACTCAACACATGAATGTTTCAATAAGGGAGCATGATGAACTAAAATTGTAATACATACTTCAAAATATGTGAATAGCAGCTTTGGAAAGGTGTGAACTATATGTACAGAGTCGATCTCCATAAATCATTAGCATTTACAATTTATACAACTATCTTGTTATACAAATTCCTCCTGGACAGGACTATTGAATATTAATGCAGAAATCACTGGATTTACAAGGGAAAGAAAAATGCATCTTTTTGATAGACTCCTCACGTCAGCAGTTTTACATAGAAAATTTGATTTTAGTTAATTTTTTAGAGATTGGGTGAAAAAAAAAATCAATCACTTGATAAAATCAGAGAGGCCATGGCAAATCTGGTAGACTCCAGCAGTTTCCCAATCTCATTAAAGAGCAGAAAGGAGGGATATCAGAGGTTGGGGCAAATACTGCAGTCAAAGAGAGCAAGATTAACAGACAGGACAGGCAGGTGCATGGTAAAGAAAGAGGGATGACCAGTGGATAACGTGGATTTAGTTCAAAACTAGAGGTTTAACAGGTAAAATGGATGAACTGAGCGTAGCTTGGCTTGGGGGACTGGGATATTACAGCCATAACAGAAACACGGATGAGAGAATGGCTGGACAGACTGGCAGTTCCAGAGAACAGATATTGTAGGCGTGATAGAGATGCAGGTAAGAGGGAAAGGGATGTTGCTTTTTGATTAGGGTGTACGTAACTAGTGCTCAGAAAGAAACTTTGGGAAAAAAATGGGAATGATTACATTGATGGGCTTGTAACAAAAGCAAGATGCAAAAGTACAGGGGCAGCATGTTCCTGTTAGAGTGATGGTCAGGGCTGGCAAGTTTAAGGAATCTGAGTTGACAAGAAATGTTGAAGCTCTGATCATGAAAAAGGAAGTTAGGAAAAGGGAAGATTTAGGCAGTCAGGATCAAGATAGTCTCTCCTCCCCCCTCCCCCCCAGTCATAGTGTAGGAGTTTAATTGAGAAGGCAATCAGGAAGGCAAAATGAAGACATTAAATGGAACTGGCAGGCAAAGTCAAGGAAAATCCCAAGAGATTCCACAGGTACAGTGGCTTGCAAAAGTTTTCATACCCCTTGAACTTTTCCACATTTTATCACGTTACAACCACAAACGTAAATGTATTTTATTGGGATTTTGTGATATAGCAACACAAAGTGGCGCATAAATTGTGAAGTGGAAGGAAAATGATACATGGTTTTCAAATTTTTTTACAAATAAAAAACTGAAAAGTGTGGTGTGCAAAAGTATTCAGCCCCCTTTACTCTAAATAAAATCCAGTGCAACCAATTGCCTTCAGAAGTCACCTAATTAGTAAATAGAAGTCCACTCGTGTGTAATCTAATCGCGGTATAAATACAGCTGTTCTGTGAAGGTCTCAGAGGTTTGTTGGAGAACATTAGTAAACAAACAGCATCATGAAGCCCAAGGAACACACCAGACAGGTCAGGGATAAAGCTGTGGAGAAGTTTAAAGCAGGGTTAGGTTATAAAAAAAAATATCCCAAGCTTTGAACGTCTCACGGAGCACTGTTCAATCCATCATCCGAAAATGGAAAGAGTATGGCACAACTGCAAACCTACCAAGACATGGCCGTCCACCTAAACTGACAGGCCACCTAAACTGACAAGGAGAGCATTGATCAGAGAAGCAGCCAAGAGACCCATGGTAAATAATCTGGAGGAGCTGCAGAGATCCACAGCTCAGGTGGGAGAATCTGTCCACAGGACAACTATTAGTCGTGCACTCCACAAATCGGGCCTTTATGGAAGAGTGGCAAGAAGAAAGCCATTGTTGAAACAAAGCCATAAGAAGTCCCGTTTGCAGTTTGGCACTAGCCATGTGGGGGGGACAGCAAACATGTGGAGGAAGGTGCTCTGGTCTGACGAGACCAAAATTTGACGTTTTTGGCCTAAATGCAAAACGATATGTGTGGCGGAAAACTAACACTGCACATCACCCTGAACACACTATTCCCACTGTGAAACATGGTGTTGGCAGCATCATGCTGTGGGGATGCTTTTCTTCAGCAGGGACAGGGAAGCTGGTCAGAGTGATGGGAAGATGGATGGAGCCAAATACAGGGCAATCTTGGAAGAAAACATGTTAGAATCTGCAAAAGACTTGAGACTGGGGTGGAGGTTCACCTTCCAGCAGGACAACGACCCTAAACATACAGCCAGAGCTACAATGGAATGGTTTAGATCAAAGCATATTCATGTGTTAGAATGGCCCAGTCAAAGTCCAGACCTAAATCCAATTGAGAATCTCTGCCAAGACTTGAAAATTGCTGTTCACATACGCTCTCCATCCAATCTGACTGAGCTTGAGCTATTTTGCAAAGAAGAATGGGCAAAAACTTCAGTCTCTACATGTTCAAAGCTGGTAGAGACATACCCCAAAAGTCTTGCAGCTGTAATTGCAGCAAAAGGTGGTTCTACAAAGTATTGACTCAGGAGGGGGCTGAATACTTTTGCATGCCACACTTTTCAGTGTTTTATTTGTAATAAGATTTGGAAACCATGTATCATTTTCCTTCCACTTGACAATTATGCACCACTTTGTGTTGGTCTATCACATAAAATCCCAATAAAATACATTTATGTTGTAACATGACAAAATGTGGAAAGGTTCAATGGGTATGAAAACCTTTGCAAGCCACTGTATATCAAGAGTAAAGGGTGGCTTGGGTAAGAAAAACTCCCTTTAAGGAACAGCATCATAGTTGTTGTGTAGAACCACAGGAGACGGGGCAAGTATTTAATGAATACTTCTCTTCTGTTTTTACTGGGAAGCACATGGAAGCTAAAGAATTGAGGCACTGGACTTATGATGTCTTAGATGATCTAAGTCAGATCAACTATGAATTACCAGAGAGGAGGTATTGGCAGTTTTAAAACACAAAAAGATGAATAAATTCTCAGGACCTGACCAAGTGCAAGCTCATACCTTGTAGGAAGCCAGAGGGGTAATTACAGAGTCCCATGCAGATTTATTTACATCATATTCAGCCAAAGGAAAGGTTCCGGAAGCAGGGCTGCCAACATTGGGTGAGAGTTGGGAGTGAGAAATTGCGAGAGTCCAAGCCCGAGTGAGCGTAGCGACTGGGGGGTGGGAGGAGGGTGTGTCCCCTCCCATTGGTACGAAACTTTGCATTTTTCAGCTTGAAATATGGTGCATACTGTAGCGAGTCTTTTAACTTACACTTGAATGCAATATATATGCTTTAAATTGGATAGCTATGAATTAGAGTAAACTGCATTCCTAATTACATTCCACAGTAGAGCCCAGGCTCTGATCAACAGGTGCAGCACATGAATGATCTTAGTTGTATTCATGTATGGAAATCAGAATATAATCAAGCACTTGGCCCATGTTGTTGACCAACCTGGGTCTCACTGCAAACCTGGTACTACTCCTGGCCCTGACTCCAGTTGCATACCTGCTATAATTCCTGTCCCTGAGTCCAGCCTTACACCTGGCCCCCGATTCTACCCTGATCATAGCTGTTTACCTGTTTAGGTTCCCAGTGCTGAACACACCCCTGGTCCCAGCTTTGACTGCACACCTAGTACTATTCCAGACCTTGACTCTGGATGCAAACTTGGCCTTGCTCCTAGCCCCTTTGCACTGACAATATATCTGGCTCACACATAAAGCCCCATATCTGACACCCTGGACTTAACCTATTACGTTCAAGTCCACAGGTGCTTATCTAATGCAGTAATCCTTTATGGGGCACTTCACAGACCAAATTATGGATAACAACATTTGCTACATTCATTGGCTTCCTTGTTAACTAACATAGAAAATAGGTGCAGGAGGAGGCCATTCGCCCTTTCGAGCCAGCACCACCATTCATTGTGATCATGGCTGATCGTCCTCTATCAATATCCCGTGCCTGCCTTCTCCCCACATCCCTTGACTCCACCAGCCCCTAGAGCTCTATCTAATTCTCTCTAACACATTAGTTACTTTGTCAAAGAAGTCATCAATTGGTTGAACACAATTCCCATCCATAAAATTAAACTCACTCAGCTGTATAAGTATTCTGATACAATTTCTTTCATTTTCGTAACAAACTGTCCTGAAGTCATTTTCACCCCCAATATTTTCAGTATTTTGCTGTCTTCCTCTCAGCTGGGACTTTTCCGAAATGCAAAGTCCAATAACTATATATTTAAGCAATATTATTCTATTAACTGTGATCTTGAGAGTACATAATATTTTCTGTGGTATTCATAACACAACAATGATAAAAAGATCTTTGTTTTGATTGCACCTACCAACATGCATAAATTACATTACAGTTAATATGTACCGAGGGCACATTTTTGTTCCAATGCTCCCCATTCCAAATTACTTTTACATTGAAATGATTGAAATCCAAGTGAAGTTTAAATGGCATCATAAAAATAAAACATGGTTGGTTGGGGTCAGTATCAGCACAATTAATATATTAAACTTTGAATCTTCAGATGTCCTGGTTCAAGTTAAAACTAAAGACAAATAATAATCTCCTCACACATTCCCCTGCAAGTACCTCTGTCACTTCTTTAAAATGTGCCCTTTCTTTGAACAAGCTCTTAAATATCGTATCTGAATCAGTTTCCATCTGATTACACTCCTTGAGGATGTTCATCTATGTGTTCAATTAATAAAACATCGAGATTGGGGACATTTCTATTCAACCTGTCAAAGGAATTGGGGGGGGGGGGGGGGGGGGGTTAGAAATAGTCAGTGAGGTAAACAAACATAATAGTTGAGTGGCAAGTGACAATAGTGCTACCTTCCCAGTATTTAACTGAAGGAAAAAATAGGTTATCGGGGCTGCATGTTGTGACAGACAGCCTGACACCTTGCATGTCATTTAATATTACACTTTTCCCATCACCCTGGATATTCCGGATTAATAAACTAAGGTTTTGTCAACTAATTACAAATCGGGCTAATTACAAATCAATAACATTAGCCAACTCCGAAACATGAAGTGCTGAGCATTGGGATCCAGACATCACGGACAACTGGCCTCAGTTCCCCGCTCACATCTGGCAGTGTTCTCCGTCTGAATCAGGGGCTGCGGAGCGTTTTCGAAAGTGGGGAGGCTGAGCGATCACTGATCATTGGCCTTAGGGGTACCCGGTGAGGGAGTGGAGCAAAGGAGTGGGGAGAGGGTATGGAAGATGGGTGTCCCCCCTCCCAGGGTAGGAACCTTTTGAAATTTGATGAATTAAAATCATGTTTTAGTGCATTGTAGAAGTATGATTTCAATGTTTTTTGTATGAAGTATTTTTAAGAGGTAACTTTTTAAGGGGTAACTTTATCCACAAGGAACAAGCTGCCAGAGGAGGTAGTTGAGGCAGGGACCATCCCAACATTTAAGAAACAGTTAGACTGATACATGGATAGGACAGGTTTGGAGGTATGGACCAAAAGCAGGTAGCGTAGCTGGGACATGTTGGCGGGTGTGGACAAGTTGCGTCGAAGGGCCTGTTTTCACACTGTATCACTATAACTACATTATAGCTCCACCATGCATGAATGCTTCAAAATCAAGTGATCGAGTTTTATTGCCATATACTCAAGCATAGAAACATAGAAAATAGGTGCAGGAATAGGCCATTGGCCCTTCGAGCTAGAACTGTCATTCAATATGATCATGGCTATTCATCTAAAATCAGTACCTCTTTCCTGTTTTTCCCCATATCCCTTGATTTCGTTAGCCCCAAGAACTAAATGTAACTCTCTCTTGAAAACATCCAGTGAATTGGTCAGAGAATTCCACAGATTCATAATTCGCTGCGTGAAGGTTTGTCCTCATCTCAGTCCTAACAGGCCCCCCCCCCCCCTTTATTCTTACATTGTGACCCCTGGTTCTGAACTCCCCCAACATCGGGAACATTTTTCCTGCAGTTACAGTAAGTGAAAATCTAGCAGGCAAGCAGGATGCTTTCTCCAACCACCCCCATTTGAAGTCGACTATCTTCCACCGTTTGTACCCAGTGCTTGGTACTTACTTCCAGCAGCCACTGGTTATCCTCCAGGATGCACCGAGCTTCAGCCTGATCCATGCCGGTCACCTGGGCGAATTTGGCACAGAGTCTCTCATGGCAGCGGCGCAACGCTTCCGGCGCCATGCACGGGGGCTGCTCCATGGCCAGAGCTGCAGTGAGTGACTCGCCAGCCCGGCAAACACTCGCTAGCCCCACTCCCCGTCCGCATCTGTCCCCTTGCTGCTTCTGCTTCCAACACCCATGGCCCATGCAGTTGATATGAGTTTTGAAATTTTCGTTGATCACAGAATTTCTCACGACAGAACGTGAGAAATTTGTGATCAGCATGAGAATTTTGTGAAATGTGTGATTCTCACGCTCAATGCATGGGAGTTGGCAGCCCTGCCTCTCTATCCCCCTCTCTCCACTTTTTCTTTCTCTCTCCCTTTCTTTCTCCCCCTCTCTCCCTCTGTCCTCTCACCCCCCCCTTTCTCTCCCCTAGCTCCCCCCTCTCTCCCCTTCTCCATCTCTCTCTCACTCCTCTCTTCCCTCTCTCTCCTCTCCCTCTTTCTCTCTCTCTCCCCCCCTCTCGCTCTCCTCTCCCCCTCTCCCTCTCTAATCTCCCATCTCTCTCACTCTCTCTCTCTCATCTTGTTCTCCCCCCCTCTCTACTTGCTCTCTCCCCTCTCTCCCACCTCATTCTCCCCTTGCTCTCTCCCCTGTCTCTATCTCCTTTCTCTCTTTCCCCCTCTTCCTATTCCCCTCTCTTTTACCACCCCTCTCCCATTCTCTCCTACCCTCTCCTCCATCTCCACACCCTCTTCCCCCTCTCACCCTTCCCTCTCACCCTCTCCTCTCTCTCCTCTCTCCCTTCTCTCCCCCTCTGTCTCTCCCCTCTCACCCCCTCCCCTCTCCTCCCCCCCCCCCCCCCCGTCTCCTTCCTCTCTCTCTCTCTGCCTCCCTTTGAGAGTCCCTGTCCCTTTGGCGCAGAGACTCTTACGGCAGCGGCACAACGCTTCCGACGCCTCCGACGGCCCGGGACCCTAAAGCTTCCACTGAAGCTGCTCCATGGCCGGAGCTGCAGCGGGCGACTCGTCAGCCCCGCGCAAACACTCGCCAGCCCCGTTCCCGGCATCTGGCCCCAGCAAACACTCGCCAGCCCCGTATCCCCGTCCGCATCTGTCTCCGCCGCTGGTTCTGCTCCCACCTCTCCCTCAGCCCTGGCTCTTCAACACCCGCGGCCCATGCAGTTTATCTAAGTTTTGACATTTTCGTTGATCACAGAATTTCTCACCACAGCGCGTGAGAAATTTCTGATCAGCGTGAGGGCGTGATAATTTGTGAAAATGCGTGATTCTCACGCTCAAAGCATGAGAGTCGGCAGCCCTGCGGAAGTATGGAGGCTGGTTAATGTTGTAGTGTTATTTTAGAACAGGCCAAGGAACTACAGGCTGGCGAGCCTGACGTCAGTGTTGTGAAGGTTGCTGGAGTGGATTCTTAAGGACAGGAGCTGCCAGCATTTGGAAAGGGCCAGATTGATTAGGGATAGTCAGCATGGCTTTGTACATGGGAAATCATGTCTCACAAACCTGATAAGAACATTTTAAAGCGGTCACAACAGTGGCTGTTGTCATTATTGAGCTTGTGGCCAGGTCCCGCATGGTAGACTGGAAAGTTAGATCACAAGGAATCAGAAGTGAACTGGCCAATTAGATTTAGAATTGGCTTGGAGGAAGGAGTTAAAGGGTATTTGTGCAGGATTGCTTTTCTGATTGGAGACCTGTGACAAAAAACTTTACTTGCAATACTTTTCTATATGATTTTACTTCAGGATCGGATGCACACTATATATTGTATTACATTGCTAATATAATTTCTAGTCCTGAGATAAGAAATAAGGTAGTAAAATCAGTCTTAATGACTTACCAATATATTCAAAAACGAAGACTACAAAGAAAGGCGTGACAAGGTCATTTATTCCCTGGACATAGCCACTGGCTGGATGCCGAATTGCCCATATAAAAAGAATACGCTCAAAGATCTGGAAAAGAAAAAAGGTGGTAGAAATAGGAAATTGGTTTCTTGTGCAACTAGTATATTAGTATCTTTCAAAATGCAGATATTCATTTCCATAAATAAACCTTAGATTAATAGGTCATTGATAATTTTACAATATCATCACCTGGACTGGGTAGTAGTTCGTGCATTTCCATAAAAATCAGGCACACAAACTAATTCATTTAATGTATTACTTACTGTATCAACAATTCATTACAACTAGCTGTTTATGATACACTTTAATTTTAAATTGAAATCAGAACTTTACAATGCAGTAAAAAATAATCTTGCTCTCAAATACTGCACACAAACAATGATCCAAGTCATAGTGGATAGGCAAAGTAAAAAAAAAAATGCATCAAAAACTTGCACATGGCATTATTATTCAAAAAAACTTTCTTCCTGTGACCAAAGTTTTGAAATACTAATGTTGATGTACAGTTGTCACATAGTTAATGGCAGCATCAAAAATTAACAGGTATCCAAAACTAGGCTGGAATTTGGCGAGTCAAAAACTAATAGGACTAGGCATTCATTCACTTAGGTACTATTTATGGTCTTCTGTATTTTATGCTCCCGCCAGCCAAATATCACGCTCCCGAGCAGTGGCATCCTATCAATTTAACTCATAATTTGAATCATTATTTAACACCTCAGTCAGAACAGTATACGCTGTAGAATATTTAATCCAGTATCAGAAAGAGGGGTGGCATGGGCCAGGGAGGGCAGCCAGGAAGGAAGAGAGAGCGAGAGAGCGAGAGAGCGAGAGAGCGAGAGAGCGAGACACGAGTGAGCCTTTTTCTGTTCTACTAGTCAGATCCTTGATCCTGTTCCTTTGTAACACCTACCTTCAATCACTTTTGTCAGCTCCTCAAATAACTCGATCAAGTTAGTAAAACACGACATGCCGTGTAAAAAGCTATGCTGTCAGTCTCTGATTGACCCCTTCTCTTCCAAATGAGAGTAATCCTGCCCTGAAAAATCATCTCCAATAGCTTTGGAGACCAATCCTACCATTGATGCGGCTCACTGGCTTAATTCCCTGGATTCTCTCTACTTACCTTCTAAAATAAAGGAACAACACTGGCTACTACTCAGTCCAGCGCGACCTCGTCAATGCCAAAGAAGATGCAAAGATCTTCGACAAGGCTCCCATAATCTCCTCTTGCCTCTCTCAATAACCAGGGATAGATCCCATCAGGTCCTGCGGATATATCCACATTAATACTCTTCAAAGCCCCAACACCACCTCCTCCTTAACCTCAACCTGCCCTTGCATATTAGTATTCTCCACACTGATCTCACTGTCCTTCATGTCCTTTTCCTTGGTTTGAAGTATTTGTTTAGCACCTCATCAACATTCCCAGACTCCAACACAAATTCTCTTTATCCTGGATCCTTCCTATCTTTTCCCAGGTTCTTTTGTTTTAAATATGTAAATAATTTTACATATCAAAACACTTAACCATGATTGGACCATTATATTGTTAGTTCGTAGAACATGGATTTTTAACATTAGTAATGTTTTATAATTTGGTATCTTCCAATTTTTTATTTTACTCACCTCAAGTATAATAATTGTGACTCAATTTCCATGTTTCAAAGCAAGTTTGACTGGTTTAATAAATTAGTTTTCAATCAGAAAGGAATGTATGCAAACTGCACATCAACCAAGTGCAAAACACTCAAAGTACATTGGTTATTGCAGTCACTGATATGCAGATAGTTTGTACCACTTGTGTATACAAGGCTCTGTACCTTAATGTGATGCAAAACCCCCAAAGTCTGTTCATCAAATGGTTAAAGACCTCCAAATGGCAACTTCAAGACAGCAATAACGACTTATTGCACTTAATAAGTGGGTGTGCACTATGTGCGTGATTTAAATGATCAAACTATTTGAATACATCCTGTTTAAGCAGTGAGGGCTACATCTTCATATTCAGATAGACTTGCTGTAAGATTGTAATCATGTTCCTGCCATTCTGAAACTAAGTGCTCACACAGTGAACAAAATTGCTATTACTGAATTATATTGGTGCACAAATAAATTAAAATATATAAATTATGTTCCAGCAAGAAACATTTTGTATTAATCTCATTATTTCACTCACAAAGATTTATCATTTCAAACACTGGTTATTTATCATGCACCACCTGGGAAACTCAATGTAGTTAGTGAGATTCAATCTGAAACTTGAAAAACTACTTAACTCTTTCCTTTCCAATATTTTCTAATAACCTTGAACAGCAGATAATAATATGAAGCTAGGTCAGTCAGCTGTTATATTACGCATTCATTAAAAATTTAATTCTCATTGGTAGTGTGATTTCATACAGCTCTTTTGGCTGAGACTGAATCAATGAGTATATTTGAACATTTGGTGGCAGCAAAGTTTTGATACAAATTTAGTACGTTTAAATTTATTATTTGGAATTAGAACTAAATATACAAGATACACTGGAGAAATGCAAGTATTGTACAACTATTTTAAAAAAAGGCTGAGAGAGTAAAGTGTTTAATTGTCATATGTACCAAAATCAGACCAATAAAGACCACTAGCAGCAGCATAATAAGTCTGTAAATAACACAATAAACACAAGTTCAATACATTTTAAACAACCCAGTATCCATGCAAATAAAAAGCTCCAAGTTTCTAGTGCAACAAAGACAGTTTGTAATTTAATTGGTGTTTGTAGTGTTCAAGATCCTGATGGCTGTCAGGAAGAAGCCATTCTTCAACCTGTTGCCATAGTTTCCCATGACAGGAGTAAAATGAGAGCGTGGTCAGAGTGTTGTGGGCCTTTGATGATGATAGCTGCTTATAGATGCAACACCTCCTCACGATCCCTTCGATGGTGGGGAGATCAGTACCCATAACGGACCAGGCAGTGTAACTCCTATGTTCCTGGGCTTTCGAGATGTCAAACCAGGCCGTGATGCTGTCCAATGTACACCTGCAAACGGTCAAGAGACTATTTATCGACAAACTGATTCTCCTAAATCTTGCTTCATTGATGGGCTCTCCTTTATGATTATATCAATGTGTCCACAACAGATCTTCTGAAATATGTACGACCGAGAACTTGAAGTTGTTGACTCTCCACCTATCGATGAAGACAAGTTTGTGGATCCTTGGATTTCCTCTTCTAAAGTCAACAGGTAGCTCCTTGGTCTTACTGACTTTGAGAGCAAGTTTGTTGCTCTGGCATCAGGCAGATGATCTCCATCCTATATTCTGACATTATTGCCCAGAGCAAAAGGAAAAGCTAAAGGGATGCATCGAAGTTCAAATTGCAATAATAGGGCTTTGTTAGAATAAAAGAGGATATTTTTTGAATGGCAAACTTTGGTAACTCAAGGACAAAAGGTAGTGAACAAAAAAAAGAGACAAGGGGAAAAACGGCATCAAACATGATAAGTGCATTGGCTAAAATTGATTGAAGCAGAATTAGACACTTTGAAGAAACAAATGAAATATTTTGTGCACAACTGCCTAGTTGGCAAAGCAATACAGCAATGGTTTTCCCTTCAATGGTAAACACCTCTACTCAACTCACAGGATATTAACCATTTATGCCAATTGACATTGATCTTTCCATGCAGGATCTTGATTCATGCAGGCTTGGGCAGCCTCAATTGCAATGAGTTGCAAATGAAAATGAACGTTGCATTAATCAGCAAGCACCCCCACTTTTGACCTTGTGATGGTCATTAATGAAAGAAGTGAAAATAGTTGAACCCAGGAAAATGCTGCGAAAAACTCCCAAAGCTGGAATAAATTACCTCCAACCATCATACCCTTTTTCATTTGGTTCCTTTGATAGAGTCAGAGAAATACAGCGCACAAACACCTTTGTACACCATGTCCACTTTGACATTCAAACACTTTAAACTAATCTTTTTTTATTCTTCCCACACTCGCATCAATTCCTTCCAGGTTTTTCCATTCACTTACACACTTAATGCAAATTTTAGTGGCCAATTAACGACTAACCTGGAAATCTTCAGGGTGTGGAAGGAAACTAAAACATCCAGAGGAAATTTAAGTGGTTCCAAGAACTTGCAATCTCTGCGCAGAGAGCACCCAAGGTCAGGGATGAATACAGGTCTCTGACAGAGGGCTAGCTCTACTAGCTAGGCCACTATGCTGTTCTTCTCAAATTCTATTTCATAATGCTCTGGTAATGTATCCTGACACATTTTATTACATTAAATTGAATTTAGTTTATTTTTGATACAGAATGGAATGAACCTAGTCAAGTATTACAGAAGCACAGGCGGTTTCAGATATAGAATTGACAATTCATGGAGCTCAGCAAGTTAATTTTCTGGCACTACCTACAATTGAATGTCACAGGTCCACTATGTTTCAATCCGGTGATTGGTTAGTCTACTTTCCAGAGTAGGGGAATCTAAAATTAGAGGGCATAAGTTTATGATGAGTGGAGATATGTTTAAAGGGACCGAAGGGGCGCATTTATCATTCATGTAGAATCCGCTGCCAGAAGAAGTGGTCAATTATACAGGTATATGGATATTAGAGGTATACAGACCAAATGGGAGTTGTTCAAGCATGTAGCTTGGTCCAATTGATGGGTTGGTCCAAAGGGTTTATTTCCGCATTCAATCGCACACTGGTTAATGTGTAGCATAATTCATCCCTCTCTGCAACATGCCATATTTCAATATTAGCATGCTTATAATCCTGTCTAGAACAATTGTCTGCTTGCCATCTCATTTACAGCTATTCGAGGTGCTGCTCTGGACATATTGTTTATTAAATCACAGTCAATAATAGCGTATGAGAGTATACACATAATATTACAGAATTTACTTGAATGCATTCCACAATCAATGGTCATCGGGTCTCAGATAAACTGCTGGACATGCTGAATCTACAGTATTTAGCGCCATGATATTCCCATACCCTGTTGTGGAAGGGTTAAAACAGGACATTGCCTCATTTTAACAATGGTATCTGGAACAAATGCACCCATAACTAGCAAATTGATGTGGATGCAGCAAGTAGCTTGTCACCTCATATTGGTTCTCAGTATCTGCCACAAATAGACTATCAGTTCAATCTGGAATGGCACAGCTGAGCTTGTTAATCTAACAGTGGAAGCAGAATGACTGGGATTGAGAAAAGCTACTGTACTTTATATATTGTAACTTTGCAATCCAGGACAATACTGGGCAGTGGGTGATTTTGGAAAAAAAAGTACAATATACCCCAATCTTGCATCAGATAATCAGAAAGATCGACTGAAATACAATTAACTACATACTAGACGTTAAAATGTCTTTTGCAAATCAAAAACAGCCATTATCAGTGGAAAATCAACAAAAGTGTATTAGAACAAAGGTCTTTCAAAAGAAAAGGGAATCAAAGATAGACGAGAAAAATAAGTGTTTGAGGAAATCAGTGGCTGCAGGAGTATTATAACAAATGAAAAGCAAGAACCTAGATACACGGAGACTTCAAATGCGATACTTTAAAACAGGGCAAACCACCTAACAACAGTTTGTCTCTATATAAAGTACATTTAATTCAATTTGGAATCTTTCATTTAACTCAAGAGAAAGGTTAACTCAAAATGCTTTGTTCAGTGAATGACAATCAATTACTCCGAGTTACCTCTGAAATGTTGCTGGATTACAAATATAATAATTCCAAATAATTTGAATAAAGTTTACTGCATAGTAAAATATAGTATAATCTGCACCTACTATACAATCAACAAAACTGCTAAACCACTGGCATTTAAAAAAAAAATCAATTTTACACAAAGACAGTGAAGATATAGCATGTTAAAGAACATTGGGGAAATCTGAAACTTTAAACTACAAGGGAAATGCAATTACGTACTTTTATGACCATTCCTTTGCATTCCATTACATCTGCCTGCATTTCATTTATCATATATTGTAGACAACCTCAGTTATAAGGGAAAACAAAAAATGTACAATTGTTTACTTTTACTGTTTGTAGCCCTGTGCAGGAAACAAAATCATCATCTTGAATCCAAAATTAAATGCTCGTTAGAAATAATGAATCATCAACTCTTTGACCTGATATGAAAAGCTTATTAGAAATAATTTTCCACTATGCTGATAGTTATGTGCAGCAGGCAGCTTGATAGACCAGCGGTGCATGACAAGGTGAAAAATATATTCTCTGTCTAACTGGGATACCATGACTCTTTTTCCTCCTGTAATACACAGCATAAACTATCACAAAATCCTTGTGCAGATATCAAAATGTCAGCACTTAAAACCAAGTAGGATTATCTTGTAAATCAGTGGAGGGAGGGGTTCAGTTCAAATAATTTACATTCCACCATTCTAGCACCACTGGCTAATCATCTATTAATTCTCTCACCTTTTGCACAGAAGCTTGTTGAAAGAGAGGAATAAGAGGATTAGTTCTTGGAATATCAATGTGTATCTGTGGAATAGAAAGAAGACAGCAGCAGAGGGCAAATTATTATCAGTGGCGCAGCCGGTCAGAGATTGCTAGCATTTAGCTGTGGCTTAAAGCAAAGGATTTTCAGCAGAAGAAAGCAGTGGCACTTATTCAGAATTAGTCTTAAGTCACAAATCAAGGTTAAACAGTCCTTAAGCACTTTTTGCAGCATAACTGCAAATCAAAGTTGTCCTACCCTGCCATACCTGCAGAGTAGGATGAATAAAGAATACCAGCTTTCCCCAAAACATATTTTAATTTTACTATTTTCATACTAGACCTAAAAAACTGAAGTAACAAGAGAATGTAATCTTGAGAACTATCCACTTTTCCTGTGTCTTATTTACATCTGAACTTTAAACAATTGACCTTTTTTTACAAACTAAACATTAATTTAATCATGGTATAAATATTCCATTTAATGTCATGGTAAGTTCGGCAAATATATCTGAACATACGTCTCAATTACTTAAGTTAATTTATATCAATGGGTTACAGCAATGTATTATACTTATGTTGTTGATCAAAACGCAGCAAAGCACATCACATCACAATGTGGCTTTCCTTTTCACAATTTTAGATGGGATAATTCCAAGCAAATGACTTTAGTGTACACTGTTACTTTTCTGGGCACTAAGTTTAATCTAGTCTTTATATTTTTGTTGGACACGGTCCGGATCCAAGACTGAACAAGGACAACTAAAAATTTCTCACCACCATCATTGGTAGCACCTAGCACACCATCAATACTAATTTTCTATAAAAATTTAAATTCAAAATAGCAACATCTCAAACACTGTATGTACTCACTTATTAAATTTACATGCAGTTTATATACTGGCAGTAATCCAGGTCTGGCTGAGACAGCTGAATTACAGTTCAAGCAATTGTGAATCAATTATTGGTTAGGCAGCACTTGTGGAAGATCGGACAGAAGAGGAATCCGAACCAAACCATTGCCATTCAAACCAACCATTCAATTTCTAGACTGAGGACTGTACCACCCCGAAGGTCAACTGAGCGTTTTTGGATGCTACTTTACCTACCCTCTTTTGGTAGGTAAACTCTCAGGGACACACCCCATGGGTACACCTGCACCAATGGTCACTTTTGAAGAAATCAGATCAGCCTTCCAGTCTACCTACAGAAAGGATGGTCCCCAAAAGAATTTCTAGTCGTGTTCACAGAAGCTGCATAGACCAGCTGGCAGGAGAATATGTAGATGCCTTCAACCTACCTCTGTGCAAATCTGAGGTTTGCACCTGCCACAAAAAAGGACACTATCATCCATGTATCAAAGAAAAACAAAGTGACGCGACTTAATGACTACCATCATGTCGCTCTGACACCCATTATCATGAAGTGCTCAACTCAATTTCCGCAAAAGATAAATGAAATCTGCAATGTCTCCAATTACTTTTATCAACTTCAACAGATGCACCACAGAAAGTAATCTATTCAGATGCACCCCAGCTTGGTAAGGCACCTGTTCTGCTCAAGATCAAGAAATAAAGGGTTGTGAAAGCAGTCCAGATCAACATGCAAACGACCCTGCCGAACCAAGCACAGCCCAGCAGTCAACGCAATCAAGGACCACACACCCACATCACTCTTCCTCTTTCCATCTCCAATCAGGAGAATAATGAAGTTTGAAAGCATGTGCCACCACATGCAAATTAGTTTCTTTCACGCTATCATCCAATTATTTAAAGAGCCTCTGATAAACCAAGATAAATTTTAAGATCTCCCATTTTACCTAATTGTGATCCTTGCAATTTATTTTATTTACACTCTCGTTGTAGTTGTAACACTATATTTTGTACTCTATTTCTTTCTTGCACTACCTGATGCACTTGCGTATGGTGTAATTCACCTGGATAGCAGACAAACAGTTTTTCACTGCATCTCGGTACGCATGACAATAATAAATCAAATGGCAAATAAAGTCCTGCTTCTATTCTCAGGTAACGCGTAACCATATCTGACTGGAATTGAATCAGTGCTTTATCAAAGGGTGCAGCACAAATGCCAGAAACACAAAATGTGCTAATTGATTTATGTGAAAATTTCCTCTTGGCGCAGAGCCAAAATTGTATTTTCATCTTGTCCATTATCAGTTACAGAGTCGTTCAGTTTAGAGATACAGTGTAGAAACAGGCTCTTCGTCCCATGAAGTCCATGCTGACCAAGCAATCACCCATACATTAGTTCTATCCTTTACACTAGGGACAATTTACAGAAGCCAATTAATCCTACAAACCTGCATGACTTTGGCATGTGATAGGAAACCAGAGCACCCGGAGAATACCCATGCAGTCACAGGGAGAATGTACAAACTCCGTACAGACAACTCCAGTAGTCAGGATCGAACCCGGGTCTCTGGCACTGTTAGGAGGCAACTCTACTGCTATGCCACTGTGCTGCCCCATAGAGTAACATAGCACAGAATCAGGCCTTTGGGCTCAACTCATCCATGTCGACCAAGATACCCATTATTGATGTCCCATCTCACAAAAGCTTTTCTATTCATGAATCTGTCCAAATGTCTTTTAAATTATTATTGTATATGCCTCAATAATTTCCTTTGGCAGCTCGTTCCATGTATGCACCATCACCTGTATGAGGACGTTGCCCCTCAGGTTCCTCAAAGTTTTCCCCCCTCTCTTTAAAACTATGCCCTCTAGTTCTCAATTGCCCAGCCCGAGGAAAAGGACTGCGTGCTTTGACGTTATCTATGTCATACACAAGCATAATCTAGAATTCAATCATAAACAATTACATAAAAATACTGAAAGTAGTCAAGACGTCAGACTGATTTTTTTTTAATGGCTTTGTACAGGTGCAGTTTTACCATAAGATGGATCTATGGGAATATTAACAATTGTAACAATCAGGTTATGGATGACTACAGTAATCCAAAATTAGGATTGATGAAGTGGAACTGAATGACACACCTTTGATGAAGTGGAAGTTGCTGATTCAAAGTTGCAATTCCTCACTATAGATTTCCAGTACCACTGCCAGGATTTCTAAAAGCCAATTAGCTTTGTGATGGCAGAAGCACTGTTGCAATTCTTTTGCCTGTCCTCTCACCCATGACCTGATCAATAAAGACATTATTAATAGGAGGGGGAAAAAATGAGAACTTAAGAAATATCAATATGCTCATTCAAATCAAGCATTCATCTGCAGCCAAGTAGAAAATGAATGGATAATTCTCAAATTACATTTCATTGTTACCAATATAAAACTGGAGCAAATATTGCAACCAGGCACTGCATTAAGGCAGAATAAACAGTGCTATATATTCCCAACATTCCTTAACTCATTGCTACAATTAAGTGTCACATTTGGTCAGATGATAAACTTTGCAAAAAACAAACTATATAACTATCCATTAGAATTTTAATTTCAAAACTGACAGAAAAGTAAAAATGAATTACTTTAATTTCAAAAGATCTTACCTCTCGTACTTTTGGTTGCAGTATTAAACTCTCAGGAGTCATACGGGGAATATCAATGGCAATCTGATGGTTTGGGGGAAAAAAGCCATGTTTTAGGAAAAAGTTGTCTGAAATAATTTTCCATTTTCTGCACCCAAACTGCAAAGCAAACCACAATCTACAACATCTGTATTCTCTAGTGCCCAAGAGATGACTAAATTGCGGCAATTATGGCTCGTTTCCTTTGGAATTCCTACATGTAGGGGGGAGCACTATCTGTGCCAGTCCAGTTAATTCTAAATCAATGTTTTGTTTCAGCCTACAAAACATTACTTACCCATCTTTTCAGAATAATTTACAATGAGCTGAGTCAACCAAATGCAAACACATGGCTTCCTTAATTCATAATTAAAAATAGAGCTTGAAATTCCAAACCGCAGAATTTGTATTGGGATGAGTACATCCATTGTGTTGGTGAGTCTCCTTGACCACTATTTGTCTGACGGTTCAAACCTTCTTACTTATTTCTTAATACCAAGTACCGCAATGCTCCACCTAATCTTACAATTGTGCATTTTTTTAATTAACTGATTCATAAACTGAGTACATCAAGCACTAGTTCCTACAAAAAACAAACTTTTCTGAACATGTGAAAGCGACCAGATAGTGCAAAAACAGATGAAGCATCACAAAAATCTAAACCTTGTCCTCCATGAGCCATGTTGCTGAAACGCTTAACTGTATTTTTGTGAACTCATGAATCAACAACTCTTGCAACTCTCTCACATCTGCACTCTCTTTTTTTATTGTAGAATGTAGAAACAACGAACTGTAGATGCTAGTTTACAAAAAACAAACCACTGAAGTAACACTACGGGTAAGGCAAAGACGCTAACCGCATCTCTCAATTTCTCAATCTCCACTGTATCTGATGAATGGAACCCAAGATGAAGCTTTCCATTCTCGGACATTAGATACGTCCTAGTTCTTTCGTAAACCTGGTTTCCCCCCTTCTATTATAGATGTATCCCTCACCCTCCTCTACCCAGCTTCCCCAGGCAGAACAAGAATGGATGCTACATTTCCATCATCTCCAATGTAATCTCACCATGGGTCAGATCTTCCCATCCGCACCCTTTTCCGACTTCTGGAGCAACCGCTCCCTCCACAATTCCTTTGTTCATTCATCCCTTCCCACCTAAAGATACGTCCTAGTTCTTTCGTAAACCTGGTTTCCCCCCTTCTATTATAGATGTATCCCTCATCCCGAACCCCTCTCCAGGCACTTCTCCTGAAAGCATAGAAGACACAACACCTGTCCACGTACTTCCTACCTCACCTCCATCCAGGAACCCCAGCAGTCCTACAGGTGTGATAGAAGTTCACATGCACCACTTCTACCCCATCTACTGCATCTGATGATCCCGATGTGGCCTCCAGTACATTGGCGAGACCAAGTGTTGACTCAATGACCATTTCGCCAAACACTTGTGCTTGGTCCACCAAGTTAATTATTTTAACTCCTCTTCCCATATTGACTGATCAGTCCTGGATCAACTCCATTGTCAGTAAGAAAACATGCAAACTGGAAGAACAGCATCTCATGCTCTAAGCTGCAGGATGAGACAAATGTTCAGAAACTGTGGCAGGACTTGAATGCCATCACCTCCTACAAGGCAAAATCAGGAGGCAGCTCAAACGACAGCGAAGCATCACTCCCTGACGAGCTCAAAGCGTACTACGCATGGTTTGATAGGGAGAACACTGATGTGCCTTCCCGAGCCCCCATTCGCCCTGACGGTGTTACAATCATAGTCACAGAGGCCGACGTCAGAAGATCCTTCAGGGGGGTGAACCCTCGGAAAGTGCCTGGACCTGATGGTATACCGATCGAGTTCTCAAAACCGGTACAGACCAACTGGCGGGAGGTTTTGTGGACATTTTCAACCTCTCACATCTGAGGTCTGAGGTTCCCACCTGCTTTAAGAGGGCATCAATAATATCGGTGCCCAAGAAGAGTAAGGTGACGTGCCTCAATGACTATCAAACAGTGGCACTAATGTCTGTGGTGATGAAGTGCTTTGAGAGGTTGGTTATGGTGCACATCAACTCCTACCTCAACAAGAACCTTGACCCACTACAGTTCGCATACCGCCACAACAGGTCAACGGGGGATGCAATTTCACTGGCTCTCCACTCTGCTTTGGACAACTTGGACAACAAAAACACTTATGTCAGGCTGTTGTTTATAGCACGGCGTTTAATACCATCATCCCTTCCAAGCCGGTTACCAAGCTCACAGAACTGGGTCTCTGCGCTTCCCTCTGCAATTGGATCCTCGACTTCCTCATCCACAGACCAGTCTGTTCAAATTGGCGGATGCACCTCATCCTCAGCAACAATTAGTACGGGAGCACCTCAAGGCTGCGTACTCAGCCCCTTGCTTAACTCACTCTATACCCATGATTGCGTAGCCGGACATAGTGCGAACTCCATCATCAAGTTCGCCGACGACACCACTGTTGTTGAACGAATCACAGATGGGGATGAGTCAGAGTATAGAAGTGAGATCGACCAACAGACCAAACGATGCCAGCACAACAACCTGGCTCTCAACATCAGTAAGACCAAGGAACTGATTGTGGACTTTGGTAGGGGAAGGATGAGGACCCACAATCCTGTTTATATCAATGGTGGGGAGGGTTAAAAACTTCAAATTCTTGGGTGTGCATATTTCCGAAGATCTTTCCTGGACCCTACACACCGATGCAATTAAAAAGAAGGCACATCAGCGACTCTACTTCCTGAGAAGATGACGGAGATTCGGCATGTCAAAGATGATTCTCCTAAACTTCTGCAGGTGCACGGTAGAGAGCATTCTGACTGGTTGCATCGTGACCTGGTTCGGCAACTTGAACGTCCAGGAGCGGAAATGACTACAAAATGTCGTGATCACTACCCAGTCCATCACCAGCTTTGACCTCCCCACCATCGAAGGGATCTATCGTAGTCGCTGCCTCAAAAAGGCAGCCAAATTCATCAATGACCCACACCATCCTGGCCACACACTCATTTCACCATTTCCAACAGGAAGAAGGTACAGGAACCTGATAACTGTAACGTCCAGGTTCAGGAACAGCTTCTTCCCGACAGCCATCAGGCTATTAACCACAACAACGAATAAGCTCTGAACTGCAAAGATCTATATTATTATTGCACTATATTTGTTATTTATTGAACTTTTCTTTTCTCTTCCCCCATTATGTACTACGTTTACATATGCACATGTTGTGCTGGAGCAAGTAAGAATTTCATTGTCCCATTCGGGACAATAAAACACTCTTGACTCTTCCACTTCAACAGCATGAACATTGAATTCTCCAATTTTAGGTGACCAGAAATGACCCCTCCCCCCCCCTCCCCACACACCCCATTTCCCACTTGGACTCTCCCTGTATCTCCCCTCCCCACCCCTTCGACCTGCATTCCTTTCTCTAGCTTCACAATTCACCTCTCCTCAATTATTTTGTCTTTTTATCTCTGGCCTTTATCCAACTATCTGTCAATCAAAACCCCTCACCTGTATCAGCCTTTTACTTGGCAGACTTTGTCCTTCCCCATCTCTTTTCCTTTTTTGTTTCCCCCCCACCCTGACCCGAAACGTCAATTATCCATGTTCTCCGGAGATGCTGCCTAACCTGCAGTGTTACTCCAGCATTGTCTTTTTTTCACTCCAATGGAATACCAAAGTTCTCTCAAATAACAAATCACCACTCATTTAAAAAAGTAATTCTATGCCGAAGCTTACAAATTTACCACAGAATGTACATAAGAAATTAATGTAATAAATCATGCATCAATTTGAACAAATACCTGTCGATATGTATCTTGATGGTGTTCATCATTTCTGGAATCATAATACTGTTCAATGAAAGCAAAATATTCTGTCCGTTTCCGCTGTAGCGTACTTTCTCTTCTTTCTACATTTGCAGGTAGGTAACCCTACAGGAAAAGCAAAACAATGATGTACGATGGAATCTGGCGATTTCGAATGTTGTATAAGCTCAGTATTTTCACAGCAAAAACGTAAGCACATTTGGCAATATTAAAAAACATTTTCTAATTTTCCATCATAACGTTTATAAAATACCTATCAATGAAACAGCTTGTGATTTGTCTCAAACAATTGGACGTTTAAACTCTGCCAGGTAAGACAAACCCATTAATGTGAATGGAGAATGACTGAAATATGAGGGGCATGTAAAAAGTAATTTTGTTATTTGAGACAATGTTAATGTTTTTGAGTCTGAAGAAAGGTCTCGACCCGAAACATCACCCATTCCTTTTCTCCAGAGATGCTGTCTGACCCGCTGAATTACTCCAGCTTTTTGTGTCTATCTTTGGGTTAAACCAGCATCTGCAGTTCCATCATGTTTTTATTATTGTTTTATGTTAATAATTAAAACTTTGTCAATCATCAAAAGTAGTGAATGTTAATGAATCAAAAACATTTGAACATTAATTCTCTGATAGCAATGAGGGGTGTGACTCGGCCAACTGTCATGGAAATAGTGAAGAATAGGGCTGACGTCATAATAATATGAAAAAGTCCCGCAATACAGAGGGTCAAGAGCAAGAGTATTTAGTGTTTATCCCAGATAGAATATTTGAGGTTGTAGTGTTTAATAGCCTAATAGTTGTACAGAAGAAGCTGTTCCTGAACTTGGACATCAGTTTTCAGGCTCCTCTACCTTTTTCCCAATGGCAGGGGTGAAATGAGTGCGTGGTCAGGGTGGTGAGGTGTCTTGCTGATTCACTTGAACCAGGGTTTTTGACTGCACGGAGTCCCACCCATAGACCCACTTCAATTAATATGCACCCAAGTGACTGACAATCTGTGAATAGCAATTCAGGAGGAGATCCAAGACTAACTTTAGCAATCTCACCAATGTTCTCATCATTCCACCCTATTATTTGTCTATTAAAAACTAAACAAGTCATAACGTTATTTAAGTGCTCTATTTTTTTTACATCTTCACTGTTTCTAATGATAAGGTGAAGATGGTTACCAAGAATTAAGGCAGGACCTTGAACAGCTGGGCAAGTGGGTTGAGGAATGGCTAATAGAGTTTAATTCGGATAACTGTGAGGTGTTGCATGTTGGAAAGTCAAACATGACAGGACCGTTAGTGAACAGTCGGTATCGAGTTGTTGAGTAGAGGACCAATGAATGCAAGGACATAGTTCCCTGAAAGTGGCTTCACAGGTAGTAGGATCATTAAGACAGCTTTAGGCATAGCAGCCTACATCCATCAAGGAAGTGTGCATAGATTTTGGGACATTATTGGTACAGTTGTACAAGACATGGGTGAGGTGGCACTTGTGGTTGTGTGTTGGGCGTTGAACACCGTGCTAGAGGGAAAATGCCTTTAAATTGGAAAGAATGTAGAGAGAATTTACGAGGACGTTGCCAGGATGTGAGAGTCGGAAGTATAGAGAGAGGTTGGGCAAGCTTTGTTCCTTGGAGCATTGAAGGCCAAGAGGTTAATACAATTATGAGGGAAATAGAAAGGGTCAATGGAGAGAGCCTTTATCATAGGGCGGTGAAATCAAGAGCTAGATGGCAGAGGTTGAGGGAAGGGAAAAAATTTAATAGGAACCCGAGTAGCTTTTTCACAAAGAGGGTGGTAGGTGTATGGAATGGGTTGCCAGAGGAAGTAGTTGAAGCAGATACAGTAACAGTATTTAAAAGACATTTGGAAAGCAATGTGGATAGGTTTCACCAGATATGGGCCACGTGAGAAAATAGGACTAGCTTAGATTGGACATCCTAGTCAGCATGGACAGGCTGGGCAGATAGGTTATTCTCATGCTCAAGGCTATTCCCATGCTCTATAATATAAAGATTTCAAAACCTGCATCAATAAAAACAAATTATTTTTCAACAAGTTGAATGCATTTTTTTCATTCCACCCAAACTCATTCCCTCCAAACCTATCACTTTCAGATCCAAGACCTGGGCCTCATCACATCCGCTGCAACTGGATCAATGATTTGCTCACCAGTAGACCTCAGAGCGGCTTAGTAACATCTCCTCCTAAGTATCGCATATTCTGCTCGAGTACCTTATAACCCAAAGGTATTAACACTGAATTCTTTAATTTGAGACAACTAACCTACAAAACTCCCACCACCCACGTCTTTTCATCTCTGTCCTTTGTGCAACCATCTGCCAATGAAAGCTAGAGATAACTATCCCACTCTTTTTGCCTCTTAAGATTAAACATTTTATCAACAGCTGTCATCTTTTAATAATTCTGATTTCTCTGCAGACTGACAACACCCAAGACCAGTCTGCCTCCCTATATCAATTTCCTAGCCACAAGATGTTGCTTAATTGCCGCATCAAAATTCACAACTATACCCATGTAAATTGCAATACATTGTATATTAGCTGAATACATTTAAATGATGCACGCTGGAAACTTGGAGACAATGCGCACGGAATATTCATTTATCACAACCTGCGTGCCAGAGGTTTTAACATTACCATTTAAGGTGCCTTTTAATAGTATTTCCAGTAGTTTCCACACACAATTATTACCTTTTAAACAGGATACAAACACCAAGGTTCTAATTTCTGTTCATTGGCTTAAAAAGTTGCAATAACATTTGTCATAACTAATCTGATATACTTTCATATTGAGAATACTTAATGTTTACAAAATAACAGGAAAATTCAGTAGTTGATGTATATCTAGATAAATGAATTAAGTCTTCAAAGCGTCTGCATATACAGTGCCCTCCATAATGTTTGGGACAAAGGCCCATCATTTATTTTCCTCTGTACCCACAATTTGAGATTTTCAATAGGAAAAAAAAAATCACATGTGGTTAAAGTGCACAGTTGACAGATTTTAATGAAGGCCAATTTTATACATTTTGGAT
This sequence comes from Okamejei kenojei, assembly GCA_035221665.1. Classification (NCBI taxonomy): domain Eukaryota; kingdom Metazoa; phylum Chordata; class Chondrichthyes; order Rajiformes; family Rajidae; genus Okamejei; species Okamejei kenojei. The sequence goes on along the minus strand of CM069151.1, from coordinate 22,766,906 downwards.
TCACTACGTAGAAATTACATCAGTGTTTATACATAGTCCCCCAATTTCAGGTCACCATAATGTTTGGGACACAGCAATGTCATGTAAATGAAAGTAGTCATGTTTAGTATTCTGTTGCATATCCTTTGCATGCAATACCTGCTTGAGGTCTGCGATTCATGGACATCACCAGTTGCTGGGTGTCTTCTCTGGTGATGCTCTGCCAGGCCTGTATTGCAGCCATCTTTAGCTTATGCTTGTTTTGGGAGCTAGTCTCCTTCAATTTTCTCTTCAGCATATATAAAGCATTCTCAATTGAGTTCAGATCGGGTGATTGACTTGGCCACTCAAGAATTGACCATTTTTTAGCTTTGGAAAAACTCCTTTGTTGCTTTAGTAGTATGTTTGGGATTATTGTCTTGCTGTAGAATGAACCGCCGGCCAATGAGTTTTGAGGCATCTGTTTGAAACTTGAACAGATAGGATGTGTCTATACACTTCAGAATTCATTATGCTACTACCATCAGCAGTTGCATCATCAATGAAGATAAGTGAGCCAGTACCTTCAGCAGCCATACATGCCCAGGCTATAACACCACCGCCATTGTGTTTCACAGATGAGGTGGTATGCTTTGGATCTTGAGCAGTTCCTTCTCTCCTCCATACTTTGCTCTGGCCATCACTCTGATATAAGTTAATCTTCATCTCATCTGTCCACAAGACCTTTTTCCAGAACTTTGGTTGCTCTTTTAAGTACTTCTTGGCAAACTGTAACCTGGCCATCCTATTTTTGCGGCTAACCAGTGGTTTGCATCTTGCAGTGTAGCCTCTGTATTTCTGTTCATGAAGTCTTCTGCGGACAGTGTCATTGACAAATCCACACCTGGCTCCTTAAAAGTGTTTCTGATCTGTGTAAAAGTGTTTCTGATCTGTCGGACAGGTGTTTGGGGATTTTTCTTTATTATAGGGAGAATTCTTCTGTGGAGGTCTTCCTTGGCCTGCCAGTCCCTTTGCGATTAGTAAGCTCATCAGTGCTCCCTTTCTTCTTTTTTTTTTTTTTTTTGATGAATATTTTTTATTATAGAAACATATGTATGAAAATTGCAATATTTTACATAAACGAAAATACATCATTAAATACTTTCATAATATTAATAATATTAATATTACTAATATTGAGATTTAGGACTATATGCTTCTGTACGCTTTTTTAATTATTTTTTATAAAGTAAGAAAAGATAGAGATAAATAATGAAAAAAATATGAAAACGAATGGAGTATTAATCGTTATTCCGTCATTGGAGATATAGGCATGATTTATTATATTTCTTTCTTCATCCATTCTAATATTCAGGCCTCAGTCAAGTCCTCGTACCGATCCATTGTGACTCTGTAAATATTCAATATATGGAGACCATATCCCTCTGAAGAGATCTAACCTGTCCATTAAGACAAGCGTCAATCTCTCCAGATGAAGAGTCTCCGACATTTCTGTATTCCACATTTTGATTGTAGGGGATGTAGGGCCTTTCCAAAATGTTAATATTAATTTTTTCCCAATTATTAACCCATAATCAATAAAAATTCTCTGGTTTGTTGTTACTATTTGTTCTGTTTCAAATATTCCTAGTATTATTAGTTTTGAATCGGGTGTCAAAGATATATTAACAACATTCGAAATTATCCTAAATATTTCAATCCAGAATTTTGTAATTTTTATACAATTTGTTAAATGAGTGTGCCAGATTGGCTTCTAAATGTTGACATTTGTCACATATAGGAGATACTTTTGGGAACATATTATGTAATTTGGTTTTTGAATAATATAATCTATGTAATATTTTAAACTGTATAAGAGAGTGTTTAGCATTTAGCGAACAATGATGTATATGTTGTAAACTATCATCCCATATTTCTGGTCTAATAGTTTGACATAATTCATTTTCCCACGATTGTCTATGTATTTCTGTTGATGGAACATCACCTTCCAATAAGATGTTATATATATATGAAATCATTTTTTCTGTATTCGGATGTTTATTCAAACATTCATCTAATATTTCTATCTTTCTATTTCTGAGTTCTTGCATATTTGCTTTAACATAATCTCTAATTTGTAAGTATCTAAAGTACTCTTTAGATTGTAGTCCATAAATTTGTTTTATGTCTTGAAATGAAAGGAAGGAGTTTTCCCTATAGAGATCCCCAATCTTAATAATTCCATTATTTTTCCATTGTGAAAAAGCTTTATCCATCATTGAAGGTTTAAACGTAACATTATTAAGAGATACTGCTAAGAGATAGTGGTATAGATTTTAATTTTAATGTTTTCTTTATTTGTTTCCAAATACGTATTCCACTTCCTATTATTGGGTTATCACTATATATTTTCTTAGCTAAATTAGTATTAGCGAATATTATAGAACTAATTTTAAAAGGAGAACAATCTTCTTTTTCCATATTTAACCAAGTTGGTTGATTATCTATTTCTTCTAACCAAAAATTCATATTTTTAATGTTAACTGCCCAGTAATAAAACATAAAATTTGGTAGAGCTAGACCTCCATTTATTTTTGGTTTACATAAATGTTTTTTATTTATTCTATGGCACTTATAATCCCAAATGAAGTTAGTGACTAAGGAGTCCACCTTTTTAAAGAAATTTTTAGGGAGATATATCGGGATTGATTGGAAAAGGTATAATAATTGTGGAAGAAACACCATTTTTATTATATTAATTTTGCCTATCATCGATATAGGTAAAGTTTTCCAATATATAATATTCTTATTTAATTTGTTCAATAATAGTGGAAAGTTAGCTTTAAATAAGGAGTCAAATCTTTTTGTTACAAAGATTCCAAGATATTTAAATTTTTCATTTGTTATCTTAAAAGGGAATTGTTGTAATATATGTAAATTGTTTACCGTTATTGGCATAAATTCACTTTTATTCCAGTTAATACTATATCCTGAATAGGATCCAAATTCAGTTATTAATTTTAACAAATTACGGATACTAGTTTCTGGTTTTGTGATGTAAAGTAGCACATCATCCGCATATAGAGAGATTTTATTTTTAGTGTCTCTAGTATCGTATCCATATATTTCCGGATGTGATCTCACCATCAGGGCTAACGGTTCTATTGCCAATGCAAACAATAAAGGGGATAAAGGACAACCTTGTCTGCAACCACGAGATAAATTGAATTTAGGTGATAACATTTGATTTGTTATTATTCGAGCTGTCGGATTTGTATATAGCAATTTGATCCAGTTAATAAACTTTTCTCCCAGTTTAAAAGCTTCCATAACCGAGAACAAGTAAGGCCATTCCACTTGATCAAAGGCTTTCTCTGCATCTAACGAAATAACTACTTAGGTCTTTATTAATATCTTTTTTCGAGTATATAATATTGAATAACCGTCTCAAATTATACGAAGAGTATCGTTTTGGTATAAATCCTGTTTGATCAGGGTGAACTAATTTAGTAACAACTAAACTTAATCTTTGTGCTAATATTTTAGTTAATATCTTTTGATCGGTATTTAGAAGAGCTATTTCTCTAAATGATCCTGGTTCATCCAAGTCTTTGTTTATTTTGGGTAAAAGTGTTATAATAGATTAATTTAATGTTTCTGGTAGTTTTTGCTGTGTGTATATGATCATATAGTAATTTCAAACGTGGTACAATCTGATCATAAAATACTTTGTAAAATTCCGAGCCAATGCCGTCTGGTCCCGGTGTTTTACCCTTTTTTAGTAATCTGATAGATTCTTGGATTTCTTTTATCGTAATATCGGCATTCAATAACTCTATATTTTGTGAATCCAATCCTTTCTTCTTAATGATGTACAAAACAGCGGATTTTGGTAAGCCTAAGGTTTGGCTGATGTCTCTCACAGTTTTATTCTTGTTTCTCACTCTCATTATGGCTTCTTTGACATTCATTGGCATAACTTCGGTCCTCATGTTGATAAACAGCAATAAAAATTTCTAACGGTGATGGAGACACGGGAGGAAAGACTAGGTGCTGAGAGCTCTCTTATGCCTGCATTGAGGAGGCAATGGGGTCAAGGAAAGAGCGTTCACATCGTGGCCCTGTTTTCACCAATCTTTCCACCACCATGCACAAGAAGCACAAGACAAACCTCATTGCATGCAGATGCCGAGAAGTGTGTTCAGCTCTGGCTGAACAACTTCTAATCTTGTGTGTGTACTCAATAAGAAGAAGATTAAGGAGGCAACTAAACCCACCTGAGCAATTACAAACAGCTGTGAAGCCATGTGTCCCAAACTGATCAGCCATGAGCATATTGAACGGTGGTGCAGGGCCGAATGGCCTACTCCTGCACCTATTTTCTATGTTTCTATTATGGTGCCCCGAAATGGGGGGGGGGGGGGGGGGGGGGGGGAAACTATGTATAATTACAGCTGTAATTTTATACATTGGTGAAACCAAAATGTATAAAAATGGCCTTTATTAAAATCTGACAATGTGCAATTTAAATGCATGTGATTTTTTTCTATTACAAATGTCAAATTGTGGAGTACAGAGACAAATAAATAAATGGGTCTTTGTCCCAAACATTATGGAGGGCACTGTAAAAAGGTGTTTATTGAAAAATTGCTTTCACTCGCTTAGGAACATGATGGTGCAATACTTAAATTACTACACCATTAATCCTGAGATACAATTACAAATCCTAGCACTGCAATTAGGGATTGTGTTCTCATTTATTTAAAAAAAAACACAACAGTTTCAATAATGGTGACCCTGAAATTTAACGGATTATTGCAAAAATCAATTTGTTCATCAATGTCCTTCAGTGAAGGAAATCTGCCATCCTTATCAAGTCTGATCAATGATTCTAGTATCATGTGGTGTACTCTTGATGCCCCTTCTATTCTCAGGCAATTGGCAATGGACAATAAAATGCCAAGAGTAGTATGGCTTTTCCATGTGCATATAAATAAAGAGAAAGTTGCAGTTCATTCAATTAATACTTAGCATCCAATAAATAATACCACCCGTTAAACAATACTATCAAATTAAAATAGACAAGCCCGCTTAAAAAGGATATGAGGGAAAAAGAGAACAGGACATAGCTCTGACAGAATATATTGATAATCCCGAATTTCGATAAATACATTAAGGGAAAAGGGACACGGAGAGAGAATGGGGCCCATATGACACATAAACTGAGGTAGTGTGAAAAAGCTTGGTTTTGTATGCTATCCAAACAGATCAGATGATAGATGAAGCAAAGGGGAAGATACAGAGTTTGAAATATGGTCCTCAGCATTGTTGTGCATCAGTTCCAAACACAGTCCAATGTCCTCAATTCGATAGAGGTTAATCAAGCAGGGTGTGAAATATAGACATGCTGCTGGACTTTAACCAAAAAACACCTTCATTTTGCTTTCCAAGAAAGAACAACCCTGGTTTGGTTACACTGAAACACATGTGTTAACTTATCAACTACAACTAATCTTGGTTTGCCAACAAAAATATTCTAGAGTCCGCATGCCTTCAGCTTAACATCTTCAAAAGAGATCCAACCATTTCTATTTTTCATACATACCATCATCTCCACATTTACCGAACCCTCCATCACCTCATTACAACAGAGTGAATTACCCATGTCTCCAGATAGCCCAGACCCGTTCAAAATATTGCAGGAAAAAAACACACTTACTGAAAGTAGTTTCCATGTAATTGGGCGGACCTGTCTCGGGATTCCAGACCAACTGAGTTTTCGCAACTCTTCTGCATTTGGGGAAAAAGAATTGATTGGTTTAAGATGATATCAAGAAAACTGTAAAATAATCCATCACAATATAATAATAAAATATAAAATAATCTGGGACCAGCACCATCAGTTGCATAAGTTAATATTCCAGATATAATTCTATGTTTATTAGACATAACAATAGGCAGGACACAGGTATTAAAGGAATGTTCCATTTTCAGGTCAATCCCTAGCCTCAGCATCCCATTTCATCTTCAGCAAATCTAAGATCTCACATCCTTCACATTATGAAAATGACTTCATCTTTACTTTCATAACCATGTTCGGTTCCACTGCTACTTTGTCCTATCCATTTTCCAGACACTCATCCCTGTCATTAAGTTCCACAACTAACAATTCAACACGTGGAAGCGATATTAGACATACTTATCACCACTGTGCTATGAACAATGAAATAATCTCTTTTTCTAAAAAAAATCTTAAATATGCATATTCTCAACACCAAATATTTCATATATGAGGTTAAACAGAAATTCATGATGGTATATTTCAGAAGAAAATAGAAAAGTTACTAACTATGTGGAAGTTCTAGTGAGGTAGAGAAACAAAAAGGTATCTTGGAGTACAAATGCACCATCTACACACAAATCCTTCCCCAGATTTGGAAGGCAATGTGAATTAGAAAACTGAGTCAAGCATTAGTGTTTATTTCAACAAGGGAAAGAATTAAAAAGTTGGGGAGGGTACACAAAATGCTGGAGAAACTCAGCGGGTGCAGCAGCATCTATAGGCAACGTTTCTGTCCAAAACCCTTCTTCAGACTGATGGGGGTTGGGGGGATGCGGGGGGAAGAAAGGAAAAAGGAGGAGCCTGTGGGCTGAGGGAGAAGTAGGAAGGGGAGGAGACAACAAGGTTAACAGAATTCGATGTTTATGCCAAGAGGATGCAGACTCCCCAAGCAAAATATGAGGTGCTGTTCCTTATAAACCCACTGACTCCCACGGCTATCTGGACTACTCTTCCTCCCACCCTGCTTCCTGAAAGGACTCCATCCACTATTCCCAATTCCTCCATCTACGCTGCATCTGCTCCCAGGATGAGGTGTTCGACACCAGGGCATCACAAATGTCCTCATTCTTCAGGAAACAGGGATTCCCCTCCCCCACTATAGATGAGGCTCGCACCAGGGTCTCCTCCATACCCCGTAACACTGCCCTCTCTCCCCATCCCCCCCACTCGCACAAGGGCAGAGTTCCCCTGGTCCTCACCTTTCACCCCACCAGCCGGCACATACAACACATAGTCCTCTGCCAGTTTCCCCACCTCCAACGTGACTCCACCACTCGTCACATCTTCCCAGCACCCCCCCCCCCCCCCCCCCCCCCCCCCCCCCCCCCCCCCCCCCCGTCTGCCTTCCGCAAAGACCACTCCCTCCGCAACTCCCTTGTCAATTCTACCCTTCCCTCCCGCTCCACCCCTTCCCCGGGCACTTTCCCTTGCAACCGCAAGAGATGCTACACTTGTCCCTTTACCTCCCCCCTCCACTCCATTCAAGGAACCAAGCAGTCGTTCCAGGTCCGACAGAGGTTCACCTGCACCTCCTCCAACCTCATCTATTGCATCCGCTGCTCTAGATGTCAGCTGATCTATATCGGTGAGACCAAGCGGAGGCTTGGCAATCGTTTTGCCGAACACGTCCGCTAGGTCCCCATTAACCAACCCGTCTTCCCGGTGACTCAGCCGTTCAACTCCCCCTCGCATTCCGTATCCAACCTCTCTGTCCTGGGCCTCCTCCATGGCCAGAGTGAGCAACACCGCAAACTGAAGGAACAGCACCTCATATTCCGCTTGGGGAATCTGCATCCTCTTTGCATGAAGATCGAATTCTCTCAATTCTGTTAACCCTTGTTGTCTCCTCCCCTTCCTACCTCTCCCTCAGCCCTCTGGCTCCTCCTCCTCCTTTTTCTTTTCTTCCCCCCGCCTCCCACCACCCCCCATCAGTCTGAAGAAGGGTTTTGGCCCGAAACGTTGCCATCCTCCTTCGCTACATAGATACTGCTGTACCCGCTGAGTTTCTCCAGCATTTTGTGTACCCTCGATTTTCCAGCATCTGCAGTTCCTTCTTTAATAAAATGTAGGGGAGTTATGCCAAACTTATACTCAGCCTTAAGCCACAGACAGAACATTGCATATCATTGTGGTCATCACAGAAGTGATGCAGGCAATGTAGACTATGCAGTAAACAAGATTCACAAGGAGAGATCATGATTTCAAAAAATGAATATACATCAGCAAAATATTAACAGACTGGGTCTCTTCATTCTCCCCAGTGGAGTGGTGCCATTGCTATCTTTAAAATTATGAGAACAGAGTGAGAGCACAGAACTAGCAATGAGTTGAACAATGTGACCTTGCATTGGTAGTATTTAGAGTATAAAATACAATTTTCTGAGAAACAAATTGGCACTAATTTACAAAAAGGCAACAATGTTATGCCAAATAGATTTTCTGAATTAATTTTCAATAGTGGTTACAAAATATCCTTTTGTCAAATATAGTTGTATTATTTTCATGATACGATTTTAAAAATTTCAAAGCTTTCAAACCAGCTTGAAATTAGCTACATCCAAAGAGTTTCTGCTCAGAATCCAAGATGGGGGGTTATTGAGGGGGAAGAACAGAATCACATTTTACACCATGATCTATTACAACAAATTCAAAGCCAGTAATTTGTCAATTACAACAAGTTCTCATTATGCCTGTGAATAAGCTTTATACAATTCACTAGACTTCTTAAAATAAAATGCTTAGTTTTTGATACATCTCCTGAACCAACAAAATATCAACGACATATCACATGTGAGCTTTCGGCCAGCAAACGGGGAGATATTTATGCGACAAATGCTATGAAGCACCCCATTCATCAGAATTCCATCTTACAATTTTTATATACAGTAAATGCAGAGAGAGATTTAAAAAAATCCTAAACTGCAATTAATAAAAGCAAATTTGCCAGCAGCAGTACAATTAACTGCTGTGGCTTTGTGAAAACATCTCAAGTGATTTCTTTAAAAATAAAATTAAATAATTTTTAATCATTACCCATCATTAAGTTAATGCAAAACTACCATTTTTCATTTCGTGATCACTTCCCGTGGTCAAAAGCAGCAAAGTACAAAATAGTGGATTTAATTGTTTTATAAATTTGACAGGAAAGGGAATGAAGCTTGGGACTTGAAATCTACACTGCTGAACATTGTTTGCAGTTATAAAATATGGAATTCCTAACTTACCTGGAAAACAGAACAGGTCTACAAATACTGTAATTGTAATGTAATAAAAACTTTCAATAACTTATACTGTATGAATTTCATACAGTGCGAGTGCCTCAAAGGAATTTTGTCAAAATATCTCTGACAAATGCTACTCAAGGAGATTTGTTAAAATAATTGGCTAAAATTTAGGTTAAAAAAAGCTTAGTATCCCTTCATTTATATTTGAGATAGTTCAGAAGATAAAAACTGAAAAAAAGTTAATTCCAAAAAAAATTGTTATATTTGATTAATGTTTAAATAAAAATGCAAGCGTACTCATTTTTTATTAAAACAAAAAAAAACTGCAAGTGAAATTTAAAGAACACTGAATTTGGCAAAGCTTCACACTTCATTTTACAGGCACTATTGCAGGTAAATTCTGAAGCTGGGAAATGTAGAACTTTATTCCTTTGAACACAGGAGGCTGAGGAGTGATCTTTTAGAGCTGAGTGAGATCATGAGTGGAATAGATAGGGTGAATGCAGAGTCTTTTACTGACAATAGGGGAATCAAGAACTAAAGGGCATAGGTTCAATGCGAGGGGAGAACATTTTAATGGGAGCTAAAGGGGCAACCGTTTCCACACAGCTATCTGGGAATGAGCTGCCAGAGGCTGTATTTGAGGTAATTACAATGACAACATTTAAAGGGCATTTATATAGACCATACGAAAGCAAATGGGTCTAGCTCAGAAGGATATTTTGGCCGGCATGGACAAGTTGTGCTCAAGGGTCTTATTCCGTTCTCTATGACTAACTTAAGTCTCAAATAGAATTCTGAAATGTTATTTAATCCCCCATACCGAGTGAAAAAGAATATGAACCTGCATGCCATAACGTGATAATGGACAAAATATAGACGCATCAATTTTCGGTATATCGCATTGTTAAAAACCCTCCGGCTAAGTCAATGTTGTGCAGGTGGAGGAGACAGGTTTAATAACACAGATCAGTTAGTTCTCCACTTGAACAAATGTCATGAGAGGGGAAAAAACTAAGGAACAAAAGCAGTGTTTCCACACATCAAAATAAAAATTCCAGACATAGAATTCCAAATTTCCTGGAATTTGATGGTATTTCCTGAAGTTTTCAAAAATGCTTCCTGCGTTGTTGTTGTTTTTCTTTCGTGGGCACATGTCAACACCACAAAGAAGAACAAGGCAAATCAGATCTATGTAACTACACCGCATCTGCCTGCTTCTGTTACTCACTTGTACAGTGTTATGCAAGGCATTATGCACTGTGCACATATATGAGGTAGCCTAGCCTGCATGGTATGCATACTGTGTGTTCAGTGCAGTGTGTGCCTGGAATACAGTGTCACAAATAACTCAATACAACAATCAATCAAATTATTTATTTGTCATATGCACCAATTAAGGTACAGTGAAATGCGAGTTACCAGACAGCCTCCAATTAGCCTCAAACTAAATTATTGGGTTGTGACGGCTTCCTCCCACTCCCCCTTTCCCTCTCCCCTTGCGCTCTCCCCCCACCTCTCCCTCCCTTTCTCCCCTCCCCCTCCCCCTCGCTCTCTCCCTCTCCTCCCCCTCTTCCCTCCCCCCCTCCTCTATCCCTCCGCCCTTGCCCTCTGTCACATTCCCCCCTTCCCCTCTCTCTCTCTCCCTCTCTCGCAGCGTTGGAGGGCCCGAGGCGGGGAGGCGTGGGCCCGGCCGGAGCGGCGCCTGGTGTCGGGTGTCACGGCCACTGCCAAGACTGGGTTCAGATTCAATCGTTCCCGCTCCTGCTCGGCGACGGGAGAACGGTCTCCCCGGACCGCCGGCAGTGAACCCGCTCCCTGGATGCCACGCTGACCGGCGGCGAGGCTCCGACGCTGTGGATGGAGGCGATGGACCGGTGGGCAGACACCGCAGCTCCGGGCCCGGAGAAGCGGGCACTCCTTTTTTTTTCAAAATCATCCCGAGGGCCGGATTGCACCCCTTCGCAGGTAGTTTGACGCCCCTAATATAGAGTAAGCATGGACTCGTTGGGTCTGACTGCCCCCTCCCCCAACGCAATATTCCACGGCCCCACTCACCCAGACTAGCAACGAGGCATCGAGGCAATGCAAGATAGTGTGGAGTAAAAATGGTGGTGATATGATCCCGCCCGGGCCCACTGCACACGCGCGGGGACATGGCGTCATTTTGTTGTCCCTACCGCGTCACCGGCCTCCCCCAACTACGCAGGCGCGGATGGTCGCAAATATATTTGTTTCCCTTCAATTCATCCCCCCCCCCGGGGGCCGTACAGGGAAAATTCCCGAAATCATATCAAGACAACCAGAATTTCCCGAATTTCGGGTAATTTCCTTCACAGTGGAAACACTGAACAAAAGAGATGATCCTGCCAGAAACAGCAACCGAGTGCATTAAAGGATGCAGTAACAGGTTAACCTTCAAGACTTTTAGAGCGAAGACAATTCAAATTTGTACTTTAAGCAAAACTCCTGCAGCATCATCGAAGGTCAAACAGTAAATCTCTCCACACATATTAATCTGAATAATCTCAAGTATAAACAAAAACTATTTCTCAGGTTTGAGTTCATAAGGTTTTACTTTTCTAACATACTATCTTGCTTGCGCCAACAATTTGGCAGTAGATACATCATTGCAAACGATGAGGATTTTTTTGAGAACAGCCTTCAGATTTTTTTGGCACTTATGCATTACACTCTACCTTCACCAGAAATATGTTCATAGAGCTACCTTCAGGGCCAGATTTCCGTATAAGCTTCACAATCTTCAGCTTAGGGCCTCGAGATCTAGGGTGGCCTCGGCAGTGCCGGATTTACCTATAGGCCATAGGCTGAAGCCTAGGGCTTCAAAATCGAAGGGGCCCCCGGCCAAGGTGATTTTTTTCCCCAGAGTAAAAAAAACCCAGAGAAAAAAAAATTGGAGCGCTATCAGCGTTTCCACTTTGACGGAAATTACCCGAAATTCTGGTCCCGGCTGCTGGAAGTTTTGGGGGAAAAAATAGCGACCATCCGCACCTGCACAGTTGGCGGAAGCCGGTGACGCAGTAGCGATTCAAAATGACGCTGTCTCTCCGCACATGCGCAGTGGGCCCGGGCAGGTTCACATCTCCATCTCCAATCACCTCGATGCCTCGTGTCCACCAAAGATCCTAGGTGTCTACTCCAGATAAGTAGTGGAATATTGCATTGGAGTGCCCGTTTCTCCGGGGGGGGGGGGGGGGGGGGGGGGGAGGGGGCTGCGGTGTCTGCGGTGCGGAGTCGGAGCCTCGCTGCGTGGGAGGGAGAGAGAGAGAGGGGGATTTGAGAGGGGGAAAGAGAAGGTTGAGACAGAGGGGGGAGAGAGGGGGGAGGGGGAGAGAGAGAGGGGAAGGGGGGAGGGGAGAGAGAGAGATGGGGAGGGAGAGAGAGGTGGAGGGAGAGGGAGAGGGAAGGAGGAGGGGGAGAGGGAAAGGGGGATTATCTTTAGTGAGATTGCAAAATTAAGATTTTAGAGCAATTATATTTTCTCCTCCACATGAATAATATCAAACCATTGGTACTGCTTTATTTTCCTTGATAACAATACTGAAAAATATGTATTCCATAGTTGGCGATTTTCATTTTGCATATTGTTAATGTGCACACACTAACACAGTCGAACAGTAACAGGCAATCAAATCAACACACAAAACATTTTCTAAAAGCAGGTTTTCTTTACTGCAAAAACTTACAGTATTTTATTTGCAGTGTTTGCATGCTCCTTTATAACATTTTACATAACATTTTACAGTACAACTTGATTATTAAAACAAGGACAGTTTCAATTCTTGATTTAAAAAAATGTATACAACAATGATCCCAATCATCCCATTCCAACCACTCATTACTCTTGACTCAACCAAAATTATTTCTGAAATATTGGTCATAAATGTTGTGCATAAATGCTCCAAAATAAGGCTCAAAATGCACCAGAGAGCATCTAAAACCCCAGAGATTACAGGGCCCGCTTAAGGGTCCTGGCCACAAGGGTCTTTGAGCTTCGCGCTTGTGATATGCACTGCATACACTTATTTCACATTAAATTTTTGTAATCCTGCCATGCCACACCGCTTTCTTACATATGCTGTCACACCGCACTGTAGTGTCTAAACAACACTTCAGTAATTTTTCTTGCCCTCATTTCAGAATAATAGTGTTTTAAGCCGATAACTCGACACTAGCACTGGCAATAAATAAAAAGCGCAGCTTTCTAGCCCTTATCTCATTGGCCACGCTCGGCTGCACATCGGTGTCAATCTGGTGGACTCTTCCATCTTCCTCTCGTCGTGGGGGTGGGGGATTGAGAGGGGCCTCACAAGTGGAATAGCCTAGGGGCTCTCTTCATCTAAATCCGGCCCTGGCTACCTCACACCATCAGCTGTTTAATTGTCTACCATTCACAAGTAGATGTGGCAAGACTCCAAAAGTTTGACCTGCAGATATGGATTTTAGTATTTTCAAAAGCAAATGTGCATAATTTAATTCAATGCAATATATCTGTCTCCAGGTTGTTCAGGTAACATGTCCAAGTAACATGTGTCTAAGAAACTGAATATCCAATTTCCTTTCTGCAACTGAAGACTAAAGGTTTCTCAAGAAGCAGATACAATCCACGAATGGTTGTTCGGAAGTACACTGGTTCACGGGTTGCATTTATAGCAGAATAACTACAGTACCATCCCCATCATATGTCTTAGTGTATACGTAGAGTACCTAGTCACTTAAACTTGACATAGTACATATGAAATAAAATATTTAAATATACTTTCAGATATATTTAATCTACGAACCTACCTTAAAAAGAAAAAAACAATCAAACCAACCGACTGCTGTCTTGCGCATCACCCCATTTTTGGTTGCTATTTCACATCTTCTCCCCCCCCCTCCCATTTTTTTAACGGTTCACCCAGCCTTTGCCCTTTCTGTTCTCTTTTAAGGCTACTCGTATAACCCCATAAACCCACTTTCTTTCTCAAGGTGCACCATTCTCCCTACTCTCAGCATCAGGGGATATTCTTATCAATTCTCAATGCTTAAAATATCTGTGCCCACAATTCGCCTCCCACCTCACTCTCCCTCTGTTAATTGATTGGCATTGGACACTCACGTGTTTTATTTCTGAAAATGAACACTTATGCCTCCTCCTGCAGAAACAAGTTTACCATTGTGAATTTAGATCATCTTCGAAATGTGGCTTAATTCGGCGACATGACCACAATACCCCTGCCACCTGCCAAACAAGCAGCAATTCAAAAACATCTACAGTTCTTGTCTAGTCTACCAAAACAGCCTGTCACATTATACAGAGAACCAAATTAGGCAACCATTGAAGCATATTAATTCTAAAAAGCACAATAAACAAGCTATGTTTCATAATGTCACCTGTTCTGAACCAAAATAGAACAGAATCTTGAACCTCACTTTACATTTGAAAGCACCAATTTGATTTTAAAATCACAAAATTAAGAGGACATATTTTGGAACTGAATTTGAATGAAGTCTTCAGATTTTTAATTGTCTCTAGACAAGTGGGAGCCGTTGGGCTCCGATCTCCCAACGCAATATCCCACCACTCACCTATAGCCCCCAACTGCGCAGGCACAGCTGACGGTGTGACGCCAGAGATCCCCGTTGTGAAGGGAGTCACGGCAACCCTCCCCCAACTGCACCTACGCCATCCCTCTCCCTACCCCTATCCTCCTCCATTACCCCTCATCCCTCAGCACTCCCTCCCCTCCTCTTCACCCTCCCCAACTGCGCCTCGCCATCCCTCTTCCGACCCCTCTCCTCCTCCATTCCCACTCATCCCCCTGCACTCCCACCCTCTCCTCTTCACCCTCCTTCTTTCCCCTCCCTCCCCTCCCCCACCACTCCCTCCTTTACCCTGTCACTTCTCCATCCATAATGCCTCCCCTCTCCCTACCCCCTGTTCCCTCTATCTCCCTGCTCCCCCCCCCTCACCTCCCCCTTATCCCACTCCCCCTCCCCCACTGCCCTCCTATCCCCCATGCTCCCCCTCCTCTCCCTATATCCCCCCTCCTCTCCCTCTACCCCCCCTCCTCCCCACTCTCCCTCCTCACCTCCCCCCCCCCCCACCCACTCTCCCTCCTCACTTCCCCCAGTTTTCCCCCCCCCCCCACTTTCCCCTCCCACTCCACTCCTCTCCCTTTATCCCCCTTCTCCCCATTCCTCACCTCCCCCCATACCACTCCCTCCTCACACAACAGGTCAGAGAGAGTGGGGCGTGTATTCATTATTTTTTAAAGTGTCTTTCGTTGAAGATAAATGATTTGTTCGCTGCTTGCGGATTCCCTCATTTTTTTGTGGATTTGTATCAAGTTGCATCATTTCAGGTTTCAAATTTGGAATTTATTTTGGAGCTGGGTTCAGCTGCGGTTCCACGGAAGTTGGAAGAATTCTGCTTACTGGGACTAAAGACCAGAGGCAGAGCAGTGTGGGCACTTCTTGTCTCTCGGGTGTGCGCGCTGGCACTAACTCACGGCGATTCACATTTACTCACATACGCGGACGTACGCAGGTTTGATCACATTTTATGCACGAACAACGCATAATGCTGAAGAAGTGTCTCGACACGATATGTCACCCATTCCTTCTCTCCAGAGATGCTGCCTGTCCCGCTGAGTTACTCCAGCTTTTTGTGTCTATCTTCAATTTCAGAGTTAAATAAAAATCACAGAGTGCTGGAGGAACTCAGCGGGCTAGGCGGCATCTGTGGAGGGAATGGATTAGGAGTTGATTCAGGCCAGGGTTCTTCTTCAATAGGGAGGAACTGCAGATGCAGTTGTCTTTGCAAAACGCCAAATGATTCCGGGAATGCCGAGTCAAGTGAGGAGTGGAGTATCTTGCTCCGCTCTTGGTCTTTGCCCAGAAGGTACTTGAGATGATGATAGTCTGCGGGCCAAATGTATACAGGGAAAAAAAACGCCTGAGGGCCGGATGATTTCGGGTTACGGGCCGCATTCAGCCCGGGGGCCGTAGGTTGCCGACCCCTGTTGTAAAGCATACGACAACTTTACCACAAATCAAGTATTAAAATATATTTGGGATCTACATTTTTCCTGACATAAATCAAGATTTGGCTTACTGATTCAAGTTGACCAATACTTTTAAGGGAACAATTAAGAGTCATTCTCAAATCTTTCTTTTGCTAAATTCTAATGTGACTATTTTTGCTCTCTTGGTTGCTGGTCATCAGATTGACGACAAAAAAAACATGCTGCAGGAACTCAGTTTATCAACCAGCACCTGGATGATAAAGATCTATGTAAACATTTTGGGTTGAGACCCTCCATCTTGTCAAACATTGCTTGACACATCAACTTCCACCAGCAACTTGGTGTGTCTTCTAGCATCTGCACTCTTTTATCTCTACATAAAACTCTTTAGACTTCCATCATTTTTTATTTGATTCCAATGACTCTGGTTTCTTATGTTCATGTTAAACAAAATAGGTAGAGGATAAAGGAATTAATGCCCTCCCTGAAATAAGAGGTAGATTATTTGGCCACATCTCATCTTAACATAGAATAGGATCATTATCCATCATCATCATCCATTGTCTTCACTTTACTAGAGTTAAAGCTTACCTAAATCAGTATTTGGACCTGCCAACAGCTGTCTGAATTTTTCTAAACGAGTCATTTCTCTTTCCGACATTAGAGGCCCATCTGAGGAATTCTGGTCTGCAATTCCTGCTGCCGATAGAGTTGGCGATGTAGGAGAGACTGACAGGGTCGTCTCAAGACGATTTAAATCTGCAAATTCCATAAAATGCATTAATACAATCAGAAATGCTGCAATGAAAATTAATACAATATAAATTCCTAATATAAAGTGTCAAATTAACTCAAATTTCTCGCACATAAATCCAAGCAGATCCACTTATGATCTGCTATGATAAATGCTGTTACTCGGCATTCTTCGCATTTAACAAATTCTTTTTGGTCAGACTCTTCTTGGTCTCGACCCGAAACGTCGCCTATCTCCTTCGCTCCTTAGATGCTGCTGCACCCGCTGAGTTTCTCCAGCCTTTTGTGTACCCTTGATTCTCCAGCATCTGCAGTTCCTTCTTTAACATAAAGTGTGGGGGGGGGGGGGGGGGGAAATGGGAAAAATTGTCCGTTCTAGCTTAAAGTCAGCTGTCACTTGCTTTGCTCCACAGAGGAGCATGGGTGAAGCTCAACAGACTTGGTACTAGAGTTGGGCGTTTCAATGCCAGCATGTGGAGATGGGGACTCCGCCAGAGCCCAGCCTGTGAATGCGGAGCAGAGCAACAGAAGCCAACCATGTAATCTCTGGGTGCCCGCTCTACCACCCACCAAATGGAGCTCAGTGCCTGGCAGACATTGACGCAGAGACAACAACCTGGCTGCTCAACACCGGGCTTGAGATCTAACTATTCCTTTGGTTTATGTTTCATTCGCAAGAAGAAGACTTCCCCATACAACTCAGGAATTTGTATGAATAAGGATACTTTATTGTCACAAGTGACAAAGTACAGCGAGATTCTTTGCTTGCATACACAATGTATATAAATAGCAGCCACCTATGGCGCTGACATAGTTACAAAGCATCCAGTCTCCCCCTTTTGTACCCCCTCCCACCACAGCCGATCCCCCACGCCGGGTCCCCATTGTCCTTTGTTCCCCCTTCCCCCCCCCCCCCCCCCCCCAATTGTCCATTGCTCTTCCCCCACCTCCCTCACAGCGGTCCCCCCACGCCGGTTCCTCCATTGTTCTTCCCCTCCCCCCTCACAGTGGAATGGAACACGTGTCAAACATCCACACAGATATTTGCAGTTTACTTCAATGGACAGGGAGAGGCAGGTACAGATATACTACAGCAGGTCAGTGCTCAACTCCTCAGATTTTTGCCTCCACGAGAAAATAGGAGACATGTGCCACCTGGCATTTCAAACCTGCCTCACTATTCAACATGTGCATGAAGGAACTGCAGATGCTGGTTTAAACTGAAGATAGATGCAAAATGCTGGAGTGGCTCAGCAGACAGGCAACATCTGTGGAAAGAAGGAATGGGCGACGTTTCGGGTCAAGTCTGAAGGGTCTCGACCCGAATCATCGCCCATTCCTTCTCTGCAGGGATGCTGCCTGCCCTGCTGAGTTACTCCACCATTTTGTGTCTATTTTCACCATTCAACATGATCATTATGTTGAATCCCAGCCTGAAAAAGAGTCCCAACCCAAAACATCACCATCCTTTTACTCCAGAGATGTTGCCTGACGTGTTGTGGTACTCCAGCACTTTGTGTCTATCTTCACCATGATCATCAATGATCTTTCACAGGTTCCAACTCTTCCTCTGTGCCACATCTGCCAAATCTCCAAATCTTTCAAAAAAAATGCATCTCCCTCCACTCAACGCTTTTATTCAGCTACCCTCTATAACCCTGCTGCAAAGAATTCCAGAGATTCACCTCCATCTGTGTGACAAAATGTATATGTACCTTAGTTTCAAATGGCCAGCTCTTATCTTGCAACAGATTCAAACAAGAGGGCATGACATGAGAATTAAGGGACAGATGTTTCGGGGTAACGTGAGGGGGAACTTCTTTACTCAGAGGGTGGTGGCTGTGTGGAATGACCTTCCAGCAGAAGTGGTGGAGGCAGGATCGATTTTAACATTTAAGAGTAAAGTGGATAGGTATATGGACGTGAAGGGAATGGAGGGGTATGGTCTGAGTGCAGGTAGATGGGACTAGGGGAAAACAAATGGTCGGCACGGACTGGAAGGGCCGAGAGGGCCTGTTTCCGTGCTGTAATTGTTATATGGTTATATGGTTGTATTAACTGTCCCCTAATTCGAGATTCACTCACTGATGAAAACATTTCAACAAGGCAGAAAGGGGGTACTGATTGTGATGATCAGCCATGATCACATTGAATGGCGGTGCTGGCTCGAAGGGCCGAATGGCCTACTCCTGCACTTATTGTCTATTGTCATGCTCTGTTAAATGGCTCGAAACATCAAAGAATACATCCCCAATCTTTTAACCCATTTTGATAAGACAATTCCCTCATTCCATCAATTAACCAGTTCCAATATTGTTCCAATACTTTTGTTCCAATATTACCATATATGTTCTGAGATGTACACAGTATTCCAGGTCTGGTAGTACATGCTTTCAAGCTTCAGTACCTTTTGCCAGATGGGAGCAATGAGAAGGAATGACCAAGGTGGGACAAGGCTTTGATAATGTTAGCTGCTTTTCCGAGGCAGTATTAAGTATAGATGGAATCAATGGTGAAATGCCTTGTCTGTGAGATCAACTGGGCTACACCTACAACACTGTGCAATTTCTTGTGGTCTTGTGCAGAGCTGTTTTCAAAGCAAGCTGTGATGCAATCAGAGATCTATGCTTTTAATGGTGCATCTGTAGAAGTTTACAAGAGTCATTGGAGATATCCTGAATTTCCTCACTGTCCTAAGGAAGTAAAGGCTGTCGAATTAATGTGGTTGGGCCATGACAGATCGTTGGTAATATAAACAGCAAGGAACGTGATGCTCTCAACCATTTCTACTTCTGCACCATTGATGCTGATTGGGGCATGTTGTCCACCACACTTCCTGGAGTCGATACTGTCTTGCTGACATTGAGCGAGAGGTTATTGCCCCAACACATGTTATTAAGTTATCTACCTCCTTCCTGTACTCATCATTGTTTGTGATTCTGGTCCACCAAAGAGATATCATCTGCAAACTTATAGATGGAGTTAGAGCAGAATTTGGGCTGAGACATTATTATGTATGGGATTGTAGAAGGGGGACTAAGAAAACATCCTTGCAGGAGAATTATTATGGAGGTACAGTCATCATTCAAGATTCAAGAGTTTATTGTCATGTGCCCCAGACAGGACAATGAAATTCTTGCTTTGCTTCAGCACAACAGAAAAAAAGTAGGCATAAATAAATACAGAACAGATCAGTGTGATCAATTAAAATATATATATATGTAAGTAAGTTTATTGGCCAAGTATTCACATACAAGGAATTTGCCTTGGTGCTCCACCCACAAGTAACATGACATACAGTGACAGTTACGAATGACTCAGAAAACATTAAACATTAATAATAATAAAACATTAATAATAAAACACCATTGATTAAGCATGTGAACCAACAAAATACCAGATCAAAGGGAGGCTACAGATTTTTGGCTGTTGAGTAGAGCAACTACTCGTGGATAAAAACAGTTTGTATGTCTGACTGTGATAGTTTTGACAGTCCGGAGTCGCCTTCCAGAGGGAAGTGATTCAAAGAGTTTGTGGCCAGGGTGAGAGGGGTAAGAGATGATCTTGCCTGCTCGCTTCCTGGCCCTTGCAGTGTACAGTTCATCAATGGAGGGAAGGATGCAGCCAATAACCTTCTCTGCTGATTGGACGATTGGCTGCAGCCTCCAGGTGCCGTGATGGAGAAGGTGAGAACAGACTCCATGATGGCCGTGTAGAATTGGACCTTCATTACCTGTGGCAGATTGTGCTTCCTCAGCTGCCGCAGGAAGTACATCCTCTGTTGTGCTTTCTTGACTGTGGAGTGGATGGTCGCCCTCCCCCCCCCCCCCCACACACTTAAGGTCCTTGGAGATGATGGTTCCCAGGAACTTAAAAGACTCCACAGATGTGACTGTGGTATTGTTGATGGTGAGTGGGGTGAGGGGAGGGGGAAGCTCTCCTAAAGTCTACAATCAATTCCACTCTCTTAAGAGCATTGAGCTCGAGGTTGTTGCTACGGCACCAGGACGCCAGCTGTGACACTTCCTGTCTGTAGGCAGATTCCTCCCCATCCTGGATCAGTCCAATCAGGGTTGTATCGTCCGCAAACTTGAGAAGTTTGACAGAGGTGTCTGTGGAGATGCAGTCATTGGTGTAGAGAGAGGAGAGGAGAGAGTACACAGCCTTGCAGTGCTCCTATGCTGAGCCTTTGCAGGTTCGAGATGTGCTTTCCCAGCCTCACATGCTGCTTCCCGTCTGTCAGGAAGCTGGTGATCCACCGACAGAGGGGTTCAGGCACAGTCAACGCGGAAAGTTTGGAGTGTAGTAGCTGCGGCACAATCATGTTGAATGCAGAGCTAAAATCAACAAACAGGATCCTCGCATAGGTCCCCTGGCAGTCTAGGTGCTGTAGGATGAAGTGCAGGCCCAGGTCGACTGCATCATCCACAGATCTATTGGCCTGATATGCAAACTGCAGAGGGTCCAGCAGGGGGTTTGTGATATTTTTCAGCTTGGCCAGCACAAGCCTTTCGAGTGTCTTCATGACTACAGAGGCCATGTACACACATCAATAAACAGATAATGTGCAATGGACTAGTAATGATCAGAGTTTTGTTTGAGTTGGATTTAGATGGCTGTGGAGCTATCCCTGAACCTGGATGCTGCAGATTTCAGGCTCCTGTACCTTCTACCTGAAGGCAGCGGGAAAATGAGTGAGTGGCCACGATGGTGTGGGTCCTTGATGATGCTGGCAGCCTTCTTGATGATGCTGGCAGCCTTTCTGACCCATCCATCCATCCTTACTGATGTGGGTCAGAAATTGAAGGATCCAGTAGCAGAACAGAGTGCTAATTCCTAAATCCAGGAGTTAGGAGATGAATGTGAATGGGATTATGGTGTTGAAAGCAGTGCTATAATGAATAAATAAAAGTCTAACATAAAAGTCCTTGTTGCCTAGGAATTCCAGAGATGAGTTTAGGACCAGAGAGAAAGCATCTGCTATGGACCTGTTGCAACAGTAAGCAAACTGATAACCCCCAAGTGAAGACAAATTTACGACCGAGAGTCATTTTCATTGGTTTCAATGTTTAATTGAAATTATTTATATTTTGACATAAACTCAAGAGCCACAAACAGTTTTTGCTTCATTCTCCGGACTATTTTTACTACTTTTTAAACGCTTTGCACTATGCCCAATTATTTTTCTCCACTGTATATTCTGCATCCAAGTTTGAAACATATTTATTAAAATAATTTCAGGTTATTATGCCGCTGTGATAGTTTAACCACTCATCAAAAGTTGTTAAAGAACATCATCATTAAGGTATTTGCTTTGAACCTGTTACAACCTTTCCAATATGTACCTTCCCATATTCCAGAATTCTGAAGTATTCCCTTCAGCAATGAATTTATTTGCACAATCCTGTTTCTGTGTACAATGGCACATGCCAGTAATTACTGTCTTTTGCCACAATTCATGCCAATCTTTCCATATCAATACAAAGCAGGGGATATAAAGTGAATCTCCCACCCTCCTGTGGGAAATGACTCCCACACACTATCATGCATATAGCTGCCTCATGCCACTTGCAGTGCACTCCGTAAAATTTAGGACAAAACCCATCATTTATTTATTTGCCTCTGTACTCCACAATTTGAGATTTGTAATAGAAAAAAAAAAAAGTGCACATTGTCAGATTTTAATAAAGGCCATTTTTATACATTTCAGTTTCACCACATAGAAATTACAGCGGTGTTTATACATAGCAGCCCCCCCCCCCCCCCCCCCCCCCCCCATATTTCAGGGCACCGTAATGTTTTGGACACAGCAATGTCATGTAAATTAAAATTGCCATGTTCAGTATTTTCTTGTATATCCTTTGCATGCAATGACTGCTTGAAGTATGCAATTCATGGACATCACCAGTTGCTGGGTGTCACCTCTGCCAGGCCTGTACTGCAGCCATCTTTAGCTTATGCTTGTTTTGGGAGCTAGTCCCCTTCAGTTTTCTCTTCAGTATATAAAAGGCATGCTCAATTGGGTTTAGATCGGGTGATTGACTTGGCCACTCAAGAACTTACAAATGTTTAGCATTGAAAAACTCCTTTGTTGCTTTGGCAGTATGTTTGGGATCATTGTCTTGCTGTAGAATTAACCACTGTCCAATGAGTTTTGAGGCATTTGTTTGAACTTGAGCAGATAGGATGTGTCTATACACTTCAGAATTGATAATGCTACTACCATCAGCAGTTGTATCATCAATGAAGATAAGTGAGCCAGTTCATTCAGCAGCCATACGTCCCCAGGCCAATGTTCCCTCTAATTTTTAGTAGTTCGTGTGTACAGAAATCTTGTATTGTGCAATTTTTTATGCTGTTACAAATGTGTGTGTGCACTGAATTCTTGTGCAAATATATGACCTCATGAGTATTTTGTGGCAGTTTTTATTACTTTGTTAAGCCATTCAACTTTAACCCAGCTTGCAGTTCTTTTACGCTTCACACCCTTTGCATCCTTTAAATTTGACATGGTGAATCAAAATTTCAATAAAAACTCAATAAGCCAGCTACAGAATTTGAAATGGATCTTTGTTAACTGTACAATAAAGCCAATATGATTATATTGATTACTACATTTTAGGTAACATTGTAGTGTCTATGACAGACTCTTGATTGCTTTTGTTTTTCAAATGAAACAGTTGTTTATTTTAACTGTAACAAGTCCTCCCCCCTCCCCCATCTCCTCCTCCCCCTCACCTCCCCCCCCCCCCCCCCCCCCCCCCCACTGTGATCACCTCCCCCCACCCCCCCCTCTCTCCCTTCCCCCACTCGCTCCCTCCCCAAGGTCGAGTCACGTCCATTTACCATTGGGTTCCTGCCAGCAGCGCCTCCATCTTTGAGGAGGGCGGCCCTGGTCCTCCCCCAGGTGAAGCTTGGGGACCAATGCGACGCCCGTGGACCGGATTTCCCCGATGCCGTTGCAGCTGTCCCCGGTGCTGGATCTGGCCGTGGATTTTGAAATTCAAAAAAAGCCTCTGCTCTAATATTTCTTTCAGAATTTCAAAATCCTTTGTGCGCACATAAATTAACTTTGTGCACTCGTTTCAAAACTTGTGTGCCCCAGGCCATAACACCCCACCACCGTGTTTCACAGATGCTTTGGATCATGGGCAGTTCCTTCTCTCCTCCATATTTTGCTCTTGCCATCACTCTGATATGTTAATCTTCGTCTCATCTGTCCACAAGACCTTTTTTCCCCAGAACTGCGGTTGCTCTTTTAAGTACTTCTTGGCTAACTGCAACCTGGTCATCCTATTTTTGCAGCTAACCAGTGGTTTGTATCTTGCAGTGTAGCCTCTGTATTTCTGTTCATGAAGTCTTCTGCAGACAGTGGTCACTGACAAATCCACACCTGATTCCTGAATGGTGTTTCTGATCTGTCGGACAGGCGTTTGGGGATTTTTGCTTTATTATAAAGAAAATTCATCTGTCATCACCTGTGGAGGTCTTCATTGGCCTGCCAGTTCCTTTGCGATTCCTAAGCTCACCAGTGCTCTCTTGCAATAACATTTGTCATAACTAATCTGATATACCTTCTTATTGAGAATACTTAGTGGTTTACAAAATAACAGGAATATTGTCAGACAGGTGTTTGGGGATTTTTCTTTATTATAAAGAGAATTCATCTGTGGAGGTCTTCCTTGGCCTGCCAGTCCCTTTGCGATTAGTAAGCTCACCAGTGCTCTCTTTCTTCTTAATGATGTTCCAAACAGCTGATTTTGGTAAGGCTAAGGTTTGGCTGATGTCTCTCACAGTTTTATTCTTGTTTCTCACTCTCATTATGGCTTCTTTGACATTCATTGGCACAACTTTGGCCCTCACGTTGATAAACAGCAATAAAAGTTTCCAAAGTTGCTGGAAAGACTAGTTGTTAAGAGCTCTCATCTACCTGCATTAAGGAGGCAATTAAACACACCTGAACAATTGCAAACACCCGTGTAGCCATGTGTCCCAAACATTATGGTGCCCTGAAATGGGTGGAGGGGTGGGGGGGTTGGGGGGGGATGACTGTGTATAAACACAGCTGTAATTTCTACATGGTGAAATCTGACAAGGTGCACTTTGACCAGATGTGATTTTTTTTCTTTGACAAATCTCAAATTGTGGCAAATAAATAAATGGGTCTTTGTCCCAAACGTTATGGAGGGCACTGTACATGTCACTAAAACATTCTCAAGTTGCTGAATATTTTATACTGTAAATAATCAATCCACTTTTATGACACTACTCCGTCTGATTGCTAGGGAAAAGGTTTAATTTAACAAATCAAAAATATCCCAAATTTAAAATTAGAGGTACATTTAGATTTTATTATCAGTGTAAACGGTTTTTAAAAAAAAGAGATCTATTCCATATAGCATTCTTGCAGTTACAGAGAGAACGGTATAGAAACATAGAAAATAGGTGCAGGAGTAGGCCATTCGGCCCTTCGGGCCTGCACTGCCATTCAATATGATCATGGCTGATCATCCAACTCAGTATCCTGTACCTGCCTTCTCTCCATACCCCCTGATCCCTTTAGCCGCAAGGGCCACATCTAACTCCCTCTTAAATATAGCTAATGAACTGGCCTCAACTACCTTCTCTGGCAGAGAATTCCACAGATTCACCACTCAGTGTGAAAAATGATTTTCTCATCTCAGTCCTAAAAGACTTCCCCCTTATCCTTAAACTGTGACCCCTTGTTCTGGACTTCCCCAACATTGGGAACAATCTTCCTGCATCTAGCCTGACCAACCCCTTAGGAATTTTGTAAGTCTCTATAAGATCCCCCCTCAATCTTCTAAATTCTAGCGAGTACAAGCCGAGTCTATCGTCTTTCTTCATATGAAAGTCCTGCCATCCCAGGAATCAGTCTGGTGAACCTTCTCTGTACTCCCTCTATGGCAAGAATGTCTTTCCTCAGATTAGGAGACCAATACTCCAGGTGTGGCCTCACCAAGACCATGTACAACTGCAGTAGAACCTCCCTGCTCTTATACTCAAATCCTTTTGCTATGAATGCTAACATACCATTCGCTTTCTTCACTGCCTGCTGCACCTGCATGCCTACTTTCAATGACTGGTGTACCATGACACCCAGGTCTCGTTGCATCTCCCCTTTTCCTAATCGGCCAACATTCAGATAATAGTCTATTTTCCTGTTTTTGCCACCAAAGTGGATAACCTCACATTTATCCACGTTATACTGCATCTGCCATGCATT
The DNA here is from genome assembly GCA_035221665.1 of Okamejei kenojei. Lineage (NCBI taxonomy): Eukaryota > Metazoa > Chordata > Chondrichthyes > Rajiformes > Rajidae > Okamejei > Okamejei kenojei. The sequence continues at coordinate 22,740,851 of CM069151.1, read as the reverse complement.
TGCCCACTCACCCAGTCTACCCAAGTCATCCTGCAGCCTCCTCACAGCTAACACTGCCCCCCAGTTTCGTGTCATCCGCAAACTTGGAGATGTTGCATTCAATTCCCTCATCCAGATCATTAATATATATTGTAAATAGCTGGGGTCCCAGCACTGAGCCTTGCTGTACCCCACTAGTCACTGCCTGCCATTCTGAAAAGGACCCGCTTACTCCTACTCTTTGCTTCCTGTCCGCCAGCCAGTTCTTTATCCACATCAATACTGAACCCCCAATGCCGTGTGCTTTACGTTTGCATACTAATCTCTTATGTGGGACCTTGTCGAAAGCCTTCTGAAAGTCCAGGTATAACACATCCACAGGTTCTCCCTTATCCACTCTACTAAAGAGTTTTGAAAAATTATCACCAATGCATCCACTATTTCTGGGGCTACGTCCTTAAGTACTCTGGGATGCACCCTATCTGGCCCTGGGGATTTATCGGCCTTTAATCCATTCAATTTACCTAACACCACTTCCCGGCTAACCTGGATTTCACTCAGTTCCTCCATCTCATTTGACCCCCGGTCTCCTGCTATTTCCAGCAGATTATTTATGTCTTCCTTAGTGAAGACAGAACCAAAGTAGTTATTCAATTGGTCTGTCATGTCCTTGTTCCCCATGATCAATTCACCAGTTCCTGACTGCAAGGGACCTACATTTGTTTTAACTAATCTTTTTCTCTTCATATGACCAGCTCGAGGGATGATGAGCGAAACTACTGGATTACATCACATCAGCCATTTTCAGAATGGTTGTAGTATGGCAATGAAAAACTGTCGTCAATATAACGGCTAGCCATAATAAAACACTATAAGCAATCTCACTTTAAATCTGCGCCAGCTATTTATACTGTCACACAGCAGTTAGTGCCACTGTCTCTTTGCACCAGAGTTCATTAAAAAACCCTGATCTCAGATGTTGTGTGCACATATTTTGCATACTCTTCCAGTGAGTCTTTCTGCTCGGTGCTTCAGTTCCATATCCCAAAGACATGCTGGTCGGAAAGTTAATTGTTTCCTACGAATTTCTCATCCTTATATGGATGCTAGAAAAATGAGGGTGGAGTTGAGCATGCAATAGTGAATGGGTGGCAAGGAAATGAAGTGCAGAAAATTACCTCCTTCTGTGTCATAACAAAAGTGAAAATATTATTCAAAAGATTCAAGAGAACAAGTTGTGAGAAATGGTGCATAAGAAGGGAGCAATCAGATGGATAAAATTGTTCCCTGGACGCCATCGATGGCCCAATTGATAGCCTCTCCCTTTATTGCAATATAATAAGTTAAATGGCTAACAATTAGTATAAGTTTTGGAAGAAAAATTAAAGATAATTATTGCAAACAAAATGGCCAATAAAGCACACTGACAAGTATGCGAAGTTGGGTCAGAAGAGACAAGCAAAACATCAATATTAGAAAATCTAATCAGTGTGAAAACATATACACACGACTGTCCTCTTATGGGTCCAGATATTACATGATTGTTTGAATAGACATGTCGATACAAGTTGATATCTTACATTTATAACACTCTTCTAAATATTGACACCCCACCTTATGAGATTTATAAGCGAGCGTGGGAGGACGAGCTGGGTTTACCCATTTCAAAAGATATATGGGAGGAAAGCTTACTATACATACATTACTGTTCTTTAAATGCAAGGCATTGCCTGATACAATTCAAAGTATTGCATGGATTATACTACTCAAAGACCAAATGGAACAAGATCTTCCCAACTGTCTCCCCTCTCTGTGATAAATGTCACTTCCAAGAAGCTCCCTAACCCATTCTTTTGTATCCTGTATAAAAATACAAAACTTCTGGAAGGGAATATTCAATACCATTTCTAAAACCATTTCTCAAAATTCAATTGGAGTCAGATTCAACATTAATAATATTAGGAATGTCAGAGGGCTGCCCTAAGTTAACGATATACCAAAGACACTTCCTTGACTATGGCTTAATAACTGTGAAAAAACTTATACTTAAATTCTGGAAAAAGATAACAATTCCCACAGTGAAGATGTGGATCACAGAAATGACCGAGACACTACATTTAGAAAAAATAAGGCTTGTTTTGTCTGACAAATCAGATCAATTTTCCAAAATTTGGTCTCCTTTCATTGAATTTCTTCAACAACATAATGGTGAACACAAATTCAAAACCGACGTTAGGGTCGGGTGAGCGGGCGTAGGGAGGGGTAGTGGGATATATCTCCGTTTCCCCCCCCCCCCCCCCCCCCCCCCCCCCCCCCCCCCCCCCCCCCCCCCCCCTCTTCAGTAGTTCAGGGTTTTTTTCTTTTTTCTTTTTCGTATCTTTTTCAAAATTCTTTCTTTTCTCTTTCTTCTTCCTTTCCCTTCTTTCCGATTTACTTATTTGTTTATAAAATGTTAAAACTGAAGCTGTCCGAAGATTGTATAATTGTTATGTCGATTACTTTCTCCTTGTAAAATTGCTTCTAATAAAATTAATATATTTTTAAAATCTATTCAAAAATTAACAGTTCAAGTCAAATGAATTCAGACTCGTATGACAAAAAGTTAATGATGCTGCACGCTCAGCTACTCAATGTACTAATGACATAATAGACTAACCTACTAAAGGAAATAATACCTGCATTTTTGGAGAAACGCCTAAAGAAATCGTCTCCCTTCCATTTAACGAAGCTTCAATTTGAATAAGTAGCATTTAAGAATTCAAATTACCTGTTGATGTATCAAACTCAGAGCCGCTGTTGGATTTTACTGTGTTTTCCACACTATTGTCTGCTTGCTCCATATCGTCCAATTGTTCTCCAGATGTCTCCATTGGTTTGTTCTGCTGCTTCTGTTCCTGTAATGTGCTGTGTATTTGAATTACTTTATTTGCTGTTTCCATAACAACATCAGTATTCAGATTTTGAGTAGCCATAGCCAAAAGGTCATCATCATCATCTCCAACATCCCAAGCATCACTTGTAATATTTTCAAACTCTTGGAACGTAGTAACCTTCTTTGCCCTCACTGAAGCTGAATTAGGCTTTGAATTTGCTTTGAGCAGGCTGTTAACCAAAAAATACATTGTTTTAGATACGGGTACAAAATACCTTTAAGGAATAGAATGACAATGTATAGTTATCCCATACTTTTTTTAGAAATGCTGAAAAATTATTAGGCATGCTTTCAAACACTGAAGGAAGATTTTCATTTAACGGAAGATCAAGCAGATGAAGGAAGAGTGGACTTCAAGCAGCCTCACTGAACGAGAGAATCAGCTCAGCAACTCAGCCCCGGTTTGTTGCGACTCATTTCCGTGTTCCGAGTGCCCGTATCTGGAGTATTTGGAACCCAATCAAAAATTAAAAAGGGAATGTGCTTGAAAAACTCAGCACATCAGATAGGAAAGGAAAAACTTAAAATTTCAGGTTGGTGACCTTTATCAGAACTCAAGAAGGAAGAGACATGACTAGTTTTCGGTGGGATGGAGGTGTAGAACAAAGGGAGTGTCTGTAACAGGACAAGTTTTATTGTGCAAATTGGATACAACTCAACGGATTAATTGGGGAACACCATTTGCATGACACGGGTCAAACTGTTATAACACTATTTCAATTGAGTTCAATAGAGAACTACAAAAAAATTACTTAGGAAATTATGCAGAAAGAAGGTCATCGTGGATTAAAACAGTTTAGGGAAACAAAAACTTCTTTACATGTACCCTCAGCACAGTTAACAAACACCATCCTCTCCGAAGAACACTGCTGCTATTTTTCACCTAGAGAGGCCATTGAAATGAACAAGCCGTCGTTTCTTTTGATACTTGTCAATAAGAAATGATACTTGATTAAACAAATGTTACATACGGCCTTCAGTATTTTTAGCTTGCAATTACAAAAATGAAATTTCTGATAATCCTGCAGGAAAAATAACTTTGCTGCAGCAAATCTGAACCTCTCACACTCGCCCTTTTGCCTTTAACATTTTTTATAACAAGAGCTTCCTTACAAATGCAACAACTATGTTGTAGCAAAACTACATGCACCGCATCCAGAGTACAATTATTTCACCCTGCAATATGTATATTTCTGTTATAAATATTAGCATTTTTAAATTCACACCTACTTTGTGTGCAACAGAGGATCCAATGGAGGATGCTGCGCTCCATAAACATGTTGTATACTGCAAAGGAAATTTGACAGAATCAGTGCAAATATGTCACAAGACAGTAAATGGCAATCCTAGTTATTCAATTGCATTTTAGATTACCTCATCCAATATTTTTGTAGACTTAATAGGCATTTGTTTTTCTTTTCCTAACAACCCAATTAAATAATTCATTCTATATACCATCCATTACATACTGGATTCTTCTCTCCCTTAAAACAATGCTCACATTCTCACAAACTAGCTTTCTTCATCCTACTCCCATCAGATGCACCAATACACTTATCCTTACCACTGCACTCTCCAGAAGTCTTCATAGTCTATATTTTGCAATCAATCTAGTATAATTAAAAATATAAAATGATGCACTGATTTCTAAAATATCTCTAGATTCAGTTTGGTTTATTGTCATATACACCATGGTGTAAAGAAATTCCTTGTTCACGGAGCTCAGAGTAGACTGTACATAAGGCAATGAGATAAATAATAAATACAACAAATCCAAATTTTAAATGAATGCAACTAAACTACAGGATTTTAGTACACTACTCAATTCTCCCTGGTCTCTTTTTCCACGTCACCAACACATTGTAAGGTATGGTTCTGCAAATTCCAGTAAAACAATGCTAAACAAATGCAAGCGGTCCGTTGCTTCCTCAAGAACAGAGATAGCAAAGAAATGGAAATTGTGTGGAAGCATGCAAATATTTCCTTCACTTTATCATCATAATCGTTGAAAACATTAGCAACACAGAGGTGCTGGTTTCCGACGGGAACGGTGACAAACACACCACACATCTGTCCACCAGTTCCTGTGAACTTCTGCCGCTGGAAGTATTGGATTTGTGTGTGCCTTTATCATCGTTCCTTACAATGCTATGTAAGACAACGATCGCGACATCTACTGAAGTGTGGATGGCCGTTAGCTCGTTAGAAGCTCATCCGCCCTTTGACAGGTCTTATTTTTGGTCCTGCTGGGGGTCCACAGCCCCCTCACCTGACAAACCAGGTGGGGCTGACGGTTTAGTCGCCGACTATCCAACCATGGAACTTGGTAGCACATGGTACCCGTGGCAGGGAAAACTCCCCCCAAACTGTCCTGAGATTGGGTACTCTGCAACATGTGTTGAAACATTATCTTTCCACCATCTCTGGTGCACAAGTTAGAAACATGTGAAATATTCCCCACTTGATTTGCCAAGTTGTTCCAACAGCACACAAGCAGCTTGGCATTGTCCAAGAAAAACATCCAACTGGTATCTTATACATCACCCCAAACATTCATTCTCGATATCAATGGTGCAAATGGCTGCAATAGACAACATATGCACAATGTTTCATCAAGGTAATTTCAGCAGTATTTCCGAATCGGCTCGACCCCCCATCGGGCCACATAGTTCGCCAACCTAGAAATATTACTCCTCTCAGCAGCATGAACCAAGTACCTTCATGAGGTGGGCATTAATGTTACAAAACAGGCTATTAGGAACAGGTATTAAATACTGGCCTTGCAGGTAATCCTGTCGTACAAAATATGTTACTGCATAACCAAGAGATGAAAATGGCCTTTACTAAAATCTGACAATGTGCAGTTTAACCACATGTGATTTTTTTTTTTAACACAAATCTCAAATTGTGGAGTACAGAGGCAAATAAATAAATGATGAGTCTTTGTCCCAAACATTATGGAGGGCACTGTATGTATCATGACAGGTAATTATGACTGTTGGATATGCTTTCATCTTATCAGCCTGGTCCCAAAACAAAGGCAGCAACAGAAATACATTAAAAAGATAATCAATACTGGAAGTTGCATAGATCCCACAGAGGAAACTCTCACTGGACAGTGTTTTGCAGATAGCCTAATCACTCCCCAACTTAAATCCTTGGCTTTTCTACCATGAAATATCTAAACTGGCTCTACAAGAATGACCAGAAAGCCCAGAAGCTAATTAATCTCAAAGCATATATTGTTTCACTTCCAATGAAACTAAACAATGAAAATCTGCTCCAGAGATGCTCCCTGACTTGCTGAGTTAAGGGCCTGTCCCACATGCGTGTTCTTGGCACGCAAATTACACGACCTCGTGGTCACGTTGAGGCACACAGGCATCGTATGGCCCCGCGGGGCCGGTCCCCCTGAGAAACGTGGAGGGGTATGTAGTTGTGCGCGACATCACGCGAGGCTCCGAATTTTTTGTAGCGAACAAAATCTTCACGCACCAACGGCCTGTCGCGTAACTGACGGCCAGAGTGGGACAGGCCCAAGACCCTGGAGCGACGTAATGTCTCACCTCCAACAGCAGCAGAACCAGGAAAACAATCGCCGAACTCGGCCTGGGGCTCACGGCCTTTGTGGTCCGGATCCGCCCCCACTTCTACTCCCAGAGCGGGGCCAAGAAAATTGAAGATGGACACAAAATGCTGGAGTAACTCAGCAGAACCGGCAGTATGTCTGGAGAGAAGCAACGGGTGACGTTTCGGGTCGAGACCCTTCTTTTCAGACTGAAGAAGTTTCTCGACACAAAACGTCACCCATTCCTTCTCTCCAGAGATGCTGCCGGTCCTACTGAGTTATTCCAGCTTTGTGTCCATCTTCAAATGACGTCACGCGTTCCAGACGGCTGTGCGTACGCATGAAATCGTGCGCGACCTTCGCGGGACCATCGCGGCTCAACGCGACCGCGAGGTCGCGTAATTTGCATGCCAAGGCCACACAAGTGGGACAGGCCCTTTACTCCAGCACTTCGTGCCCATCTCAAATGAACAATTCATCTAACATGCATCACACACCCACACTCCTAGTTTTTTCATATTCTCCACCTCAATCCTCATCCATCAACGCCCAGGTTCAAATTCCATGTTTCTTGTGTGATGCATCTAAAACATCTTCTCCCCAAATATCTTGATGGCCCTTCTATATTTATTTCTGACAGCTTCTGACTTAATTCTACTGCATCTAATTTGCATAATTAAAACTTCTACTCTAGATTCTTCCATGTTCTTCTCTATTGCTAATTTAAACTTTGTTCACAAAACTCACTCTGATCCCTGTGGGTTTTTTTGTTGACACCTTGCCCATTTCATTTTCTGGCATCAGATTCAGGAATGCCTCTCTTAATTTTGGCTAACCATCAAAAACAGCATTTTTAATCCACCTTCCCCAACCCCAAATTGTCACACACTATTTCTATTATCTGCACCTTGTGCAGCCCTTCCTATTGGTACCACGATTTTCCACTCCAGCATTGCATCATCACCGAGTATTCTTCAAAGCAGAGTACCAGTTGAGAGTAGCCCAAATTTCTGCATACCATACTCTTCCTGATGGCCACTCATTTAGATCCATGAACTCCCTCTGCTCTGGAGTTGCCACCTCTGGGTTGTGCTTTCTGGAAAATTAGCCTCAACTTCCAGCTCAAAATCTCTGAGCCTATAATTATCTAAAGACATTTTGCTGCAAAATGCAAAGTGCCTTTAAGTTCCCACATAGCTCAGGAATTGCAAGCAACAGCTCTCTGCTTGCCATCCATAGTTAGTATACCATTTACATTAACCATTTAGTTAATGCTTCTCGCCTTCACCCCTCAGATCCCACTCCTTACCATCCTCTTGGACTGCTCCCTATTTTATAAACCATTAGAACACCACCTCTTCTCTACTCAGACGTGTTCCCCAGTTCATCACATTTAGTACTTAATTTAATATCTCAATAAATCTTTATATTTTTAAAACTTTGCTGCACATTGCATCATAAGCCCTTGGTTTCTCAAATCCTATTCCTAGGCTGCAGGTACATGCTTCCTCCAACATAAATGAGGCTTTGGTTAATTCCAGAAAATGACATCATATAACCATATAACCATATAACAATTACAGCACGGAAACAGGCCCTCTCGGCCCTTCCAGTCCGTGCCGACCATTTGTTTTCCCCTAGTCCCATCTACCTGCACTCAGACCATACCCCTCCATTCCCTTCACGTCCATATACCTATCCACTTTACTCTTAAATGTTAAAATCGAGTCAGTGGTTAGGCATGAATTTCATCCCGTCCGGGTCTCTGCAGATATACACACATTTTGAGAGAAGTAGGAAAAGGCAATTTTAAAAACGGGAAAATAAACTGGCTGAAATGTTAAATAATTAGCATTAGTCTTTGCAATAGAAGGCAAACAGAATTACCAAAAATTGAAAACTCTCAGGGCAAATGAGAATGAGGAGCACTCGCTATTACTATAAAAAGGTATAAGCAAAGCAATGAGGCAAAAGGCAAACAGCGGCCCCGCCCAAAGGCTCCGCGGGGAGCCGCGCCAGGTACAGGCAATGCACTGCTCTGACCGTCCAAAAGCACCAAATTGTCCAACAGATCACAAAGCAACACTATTCAGGAAAGGAGAAAGAGATAAAGTAGGCTTACTATTGTGCCTCTGTAAAAAAAATGGCACCAGTCATTAGACATGTAAAACTTTTGTTAACCTTGTGAAGAAACAGAAGTGCTTTCTTAGTTGTGGCATTCATGTGAAATTGCTGGCAATGTTTACAGTTAGCTTCAACTGAAGATGCCCTAAACCATCACCACTTCAGCACCATTGATACAAACAGGGATGTGTATTACACCACAGTTCCTGATGATTAAAAGGCCTGTCCCACCAGCATGCGGCGAGAGCGACTAAATGTGGAGGCTTGAGGCGTACGTCCTCGCGGGGCCGGTCCCACTTCCAACCGCGGAGCCGTATGGAGCTGGTCCCGACATCATACTCACCAATCAGCTGGGCAGGAGGGTTGACTGAATTTCGACGTCGCACGGCATCTGGCGGTGAAGTCATCACAAAACAGTACGCCGGGCGGTGACGTCATAGCGCAACGCCACGCATTAGGCGTACGCCATCAAAACGCTGCGTATGGCGTCCAGACGCAGCGTACGGCATCATGACGCTGCGTGCGACATCGAGACGTTGTGCACGTCCTCAATGCGCCTGTCGGCCGTTGCCGCGCAGGATTTTGAGCAGTGTCAGTTTTTCAGAGCCCCGCGCGATGTCGGGACCAGCCCCGCACAACTCCATACAGCTCCGGCTATCGAAGTGGAACCGGCCCCGCGAGATCGTACGGCTCAAGCGACCATGTTAGGTCGCACTCGCCACATGCAGTCGCATGCTGGTGGGTCAGGCCCTTAACTCTGTTATTTTGCTACATTGAGAGAAAGGTTGCTGTCTTGATACTATGCTGTTAAGTTCTCCATCTTCCTCCTCTACTGCGACTCATTGTTGATTGATATGGGACCAATATAGGGGCGCCAACTACAAACCTGCAAATCGAGTTAGAGCAGAATTTGGCCTTGCATTCGTGAGCGTGTAGGGAGTATAGTCTAATGGGGGATTGAATGTAATCAAAAAAATAAACAAAATGTCGTTACCATAGTCATAACAATAAAAAGCAAACACAATTACATAAATTCAACATAAACATCACAGTGACTCTCCCCCAGGGACTTCTTCACTGTAATGGAAGGTAAGATAAGTCTTATCTCTTCCTTCCTGCTTCTCTCACAGTCAGGCAGTCAAACTGCTGCTTCGGGAGCGAGGCTCCCGATATTGAAGCGCCCGTCGGGCGATGGAACATCCCGCCCCCGTGCCGCATTGGGTGAAGAAAGGTCCTGCGAACGGGCCGATTCAAGCCTTGCGATTCAGGGCGGACAAAACATTGCCTGTCCACTTCCTCCAGCAATGCTGCTGACCCACGAAGTTACTTCAGCATTTTATGCCTCCCTTTTAAATCTTTCCAATCTCACTTTAAACATATACCGTCTAGTTTTAGAATCTACTCGCCTGGGAAAAACTGAACATTTATCTTAACCACCCATCATGATTTTATATACATCTAAAACATCACCCATCAACCTGCTATGTTCTAGGAAACCGAGTCCCAGTCTATCTAGCCCCCCTCCCCCATAACTCAAGCACATCCATCCCAGTAACATAGATGCGTATTGTTTTTTAAAGTGTTCCTCTGCTGGACGACCAGAGCGACCAGTCTGTCTCACTTGTACAGCTGTAACGTGACACCACAACTGCTTGACATGCAGGAAAGAGAGCCAAACATTTTCTTCATCTCCCTATCTGTCAGGGGAACCAGGTACTTGTACCCCTGTTTATAACACTATTCAGAGCCCCAACGTATAATATCCGATAGGTCCTTTCAGAAATTTGTTTTTTCATGCAAGATTCCAACATCTGCATTGTTGTGTCTCCCTCTAAACTTTTTGTATTTACATACCTGTCTAAATCAAATTGAGGGGCATTATTTCCCAGGCACTGCACCCAATCAGTCCTTACAAAACACCTGTTATTTTGTAATGCTAATACATTCCTCTAATGTTGACATGCTCCTCTAACTCGAGGCTACACTGGACTACAGGGGGAGTATCACGCAGTCCATTCACAGTGAGTTTCCCCTTCTTATTTCTAAGTTCCATCATGGAGCCTCACTGGACGAGTCACCCCATTATTGAGCTCTAAATTCTTCCATCTAGTAGAAATGACAGCTCGATGAAAGTTTCACCTTGTATAATTCACTTGCTAAAAACAATGGCAGTTTCCTCTTGATTTAATCCATCCTTTGGGTATTCCTCCTAACCGCCACCCCCCGCAAACAAAAATCCAGGCTTCCCCAATTATTTTCTCTTGACAATTTTAGTTACTTTGCCAATGACAAGCAATCTTCAATTGTCATGGCCAGAATAAAGTACCTTCAAGTAGTCTAAAAACCTAAATCTTTTGGTCAACTACACAAGGATCACTACATAAATCAAGCAATTGGTAAAGTCCAGATGTGAGTCAAAAAGTAATTAACTACTAGTCTATTCAAATTTTCACAAAATGCTTCATGTGAATAGGCGTAACTGTCTGTCTTTCATTTTTGTTTTATTTGCAGACACAGCCCCGGAACCACACAGCCCAGCCCGGCCCCATGACCAGTGCACTCGCCAGGCCCCCCACACACCCCGGCCCGGACCCAAGACCCCACTCGGCCCCGGAACCCCCACACACCCCGGCCCCAGAACCCCACTCGCCCTGGCCACAGGACCACACGCCCCGGCCCCAGGACCACACGCCCCGGCCCCAGGACCACACGCACCCCGGCCCCAGGACCACACGCACCCCGGCCCCAGGACCACACGCACCCCGGCCCCAGGACCACACGCACCCCGGCCCCAGGACCACACGCACCCCGGCCCCAGGACCACACACACCCCGGCCCCAGGACCACATACACCCCGGCCCCAGGACCCCCACACGCCCCGGCCCCAGGACCCCACACGCCCCGGCCCCAGGACCCACACACGCCCCGGCCCCAGGACCCCACACCCCGGCCCCAGGACCACACACATAGATGCAGGAAGATTGTTCCCGATGTTGGGGAAGTCCAGGACAAGGGGTCACAGCTTAAGGATAAGGGGGAAATCCTTTAAGACCGAGATGAGAAAGACTTTCTTCACACAGAGAGTGGTGAGTCTCTGGAACTCTCTGCCACAGAGGGTAGTTGAGGCCAGTTCATTGGCTATATTTAAGAGTGAGTTGGATGTGGCCCTTGTGGCTAAGGGGATCAGAGGGTATGGAGAGAAGGCAGGTACGGGATACTGAGTTGGATGATCAGCCATGATCATATTGAATGGCGGTGCAGGCTCGAAGGGCTGAATGGCCTACTCCTGCACCTAATTTCTATGTTTCTATGTTTCTACACCCCAGCCCCAGGACCACACACCCCAGGACCCCACACCCCGGCCCCAGGACCACACACACCCCGGCCCCGGCCCCAGGACCCCACACCCCGGCCCCAAGACCCCACACACCCCGGCCCCAAGACCCCACACACCCCGGCCCCAGCACCCCACTCGCCCCGGGACCCCACACCCCGGCCCCAGGACCCCACACCCCGGCCCCAGCACCCCACTCGCCCCGGGACCCCACTCCCCGGCCCGGCCACCAAAGCAGCGCGTCACCAACCTGCCCGGAACTTTGGAAACATTCCGCTTCCAGAACTGCTTCTTGCCGCCGTCACTCGACATGTTTGCGATGGGACGACAAGCCGGGTGCCATCAAGCGGCGGAGGGAAGGAGCGAGGCAGAGGCCGAGGCAGCCAACGGTGTCGGACAGGGAGCATTCAGCCACCGTCCCGCCGCCGCACTCAGCGCCACCGCGGCGCCATCTTCCATCCTCAACAAACATCGTTTCTATTGGCTTGGATTTCCCAGGCAACCGGCGCACCAATTAGACGCCTCGGATCGTCGACGTCCGCGTCCACGGCCGGTGGCGTCACACGGGGGGGAAGAGGCGGCCGGGTCTGTGACGTCGGCTCCAGTGACGTCGGCTCCAGTGACGTCGGCTCCAGTGACGTCGGCTCCAGTGACGTCGGCTCCAGTGACGTCGGCTTCATTGAAGGTGTCCAGAATTTCCAGGTCAGTCTGAAGAAGGGACCCCCGACCCCTTCTGCTGAATATCGTTTCAACCCGCTTCACAAAAGTCTTCACAAAAGTCCAGTTTATCCACGGGTTGGCTATTCCCCCCACATTACTCATCGTTTTTATTTGATGGCTAAGAGACCTGTCAACGTTGGTAGAGTGAAATCCCTGGTTGAGGGATAAAAAGACATTGCTCATGGCACTGATGTGGAAAGCAGATCTATCTGAGATGGAGAAACTGAAGGGATGAAGTGGAGATATGACAATATATGCAAGGAGGAAGAAAATCTGGTCAAGATCAGTTGGTCAACTGGGCTGAGGAATGGTAAATAGAGTTTAATGCCGATTGCATTTTGGAAAGTCAAACCAGAGTAGGATTTTATTCCCCAGTAAGGGCGCTGTCATATGAAAGAATGGAGCAACTGGGCTTGTATTCACTGGAATTTAGGATGAGAGGGGATCTTATATAAAAATTATAAAGGGATTGGACACACTAGATGCAGGAAACATGTTCCCGATGTTGGGGGAGTCCAGAACCAGGGATCTCAATTTAAGAGGTATGTCATTTAGAACTGAGATGAGGAAAAACTCTTTCACAGAGTTGTGAATTTATGGAATTCTCTGCCTCAGAAGGCAGTGGAGGCCGATTCACTGAATGCATTCAAAAGATAGTTAGATAGAGCTCCTAGTAGGTATGTTACAAAACTTACCTTCAGCGGCACTGTAGTTCTGCCACTGGCCGTGTATGTGACTTTGGTGCCTTTGTGGGGGGGGGGGGGGGGGGGGGTTTAAAATGCGGTGTTTCTCCTACCTGTCCTATATATTTTTTACCCGGAGTGCAAGCTTTTGCTGAAGAATTGTTCCGACTGCCGTTCTGTGAATTATTTTTTTTAATCGCCCAACAAGTTCATGGCTGGAGTAATTTAAAAATCAGTTTCTAAAGCCGTCAATGCCGACAACGGGGACTGATTTCACATACGGGCCAGGTAAAGGAAAACCATATATTTGATGTATAAAAGTTCTTTTTAAGATGCCTTTAATCCACATTTTATGTTGCGAAACGGTGATTTATTGCCCATACGAACCGGCAGTATTTTTCCTGCCGATATGGGGTTTAAATTCACCGCAACCGCAACGTTCCAATTGATCGCGTTCCACAAAAACCCACTCGCAAGATGATTTAAATGGCCATTAATTTACGGGAATTAAACATTAAATTCCTTCCATTTGGCCTATAAATTCATGACAATGAGATCATGTTCTATTGTGAATTCTTGTGTGAATGTTATTTGAACACTTAGGCTATTTATAAATGTTGTTGTTTTCTTAAGAAATAGATAGATGTTTAGATCTAGTAATTGAATTTTGTAATTAGCTACAATTGGGTAACTAACTAATTATATGCTTTAATTTCAGATCTTCCAAGCAAGATTCTTTCATGTTTGTTTCAGAATGCTTCAATCTATAATAACTGAAAATGTATTTCAGTTCTCTTAATTTTTAAGAAAGTTATGGGCTTTTGACTGTCCTTGATCATAGCTTTTGTGTTAAGTCAATGGAAAAGCAATGGAGAACAAGATGCTAATTTCCGAATATGAAAATGGCCATAACTTTTTTAATACTGAAGATATGAAAGTGAATTTGTTGTCAAATTAAACTTATTTTTATGCTTTACCTGATGGGATAAATTGCAGACTTGATTTTTAAAATCTCAAAATGTTGTAACATTGCTACTCCTAGGGCTTGCGGAATCAAGGGATATGTGGAGAAGGCAGGAATCAGGAAAGAGTAACCTGTTGAAAGAAACCTGGGGTACACAAAAGGCTGGAGAAACTCAGCGGGTGCAGCAGCATCTAAGGAGCGAAGGAGATAGGCGATGTTTCGGGTCGAGACTCTTCTTCAGACTGGTCAGGGATCAGGGAAAACGAGAGATATAGACGGTGATGTGGAGAGATAAAGAACAATGAATGAAAGATATGCAAAAAAGTATCGATGATAAAGGGAACAAGCCATTGTAAGCTGTTTGTAGTGTGAAAATGAGAAGCTAGTGCGACTAGGGTGGGGGAGAGATAGAGAGAGAGGGAATGCCAGGGCCCGAGGGCTGAGGGAGAGGTGGGAAGGGGAGGAGACAGCAAGGGTTAACAGAATTGAGAAAATTCACTGTTCAAGCCCAAAGGATGCAGCCTCCCCAAGCGGAATATGAGGTGCTGTTCCTCCAACTTGCGGTGTTGCTCACTCTGGCCATGGAGGAGGCCCAGGACCAAGAGGTCAGATACGGAATGGGAGGGGGAGTTGAAGTGCTGAGCCACCGGGAGGTCGGGTTGGTTAATGCGGACTGAGCGGAGGTGCTCGGCGAAACGGTCGCCAAGCCTCCGCTTGGTCTCACCGATATAGATCATCTGGCATCCATCCTGACGGGCATCTTTTTCATGCAAAGCGTGTTGGGTATAAGAAACAAGCTGCTAGAGCAGAAAGTTGAGGAAGGTATTATAACAACATTTAACAATGTGAATAGGAAAGCTTTAGAGAAATACAGGCTAAAGTGACAGTAGTGGGGATTCTTGGTCGGTATGGGCAAGTTGGGCAGAAGGGCCTGTTTCTGTGCTGTATGACTCCAAACCATGAAATTATTAAAGGTCTCAGTGGTATTATGGATGGTCTGGACAATGTTTGAAAGGAAAGTCACGGAAATATATAAGTTCTATGGAGCAAGCGTCGCCCCCAAAAAGTATGTTAGTCAAAGGTACTGCTTACAGATCTTGGGAGAAAGGTAGGAAAGGCATATTGGTTGGGGGGCCACAAGGCAGAGACTAAGGAGGGAATATCTCACAGGGAAATAAGATAAGTGACTGTCTGATTTTCAGTTTAAGAAAGAACTGCAGATTCTGGAAAAATCTAGGTTGTAGGTAGACAAAATGCTGGAGAAACTCAGCGGGTGAGGCAGCATCTATGGAGTGAAGGAATAGGTGACGTTTCGGGTCGAGACCCTTCTTCAGACTGATGTGGGAAGGGGAAGAAGAAAGGAAGAGGCAGAGACAGTAGGTTGTGGGAGAGTTGGGGAGGGGAAGGAGGGAGAAATTTCAGTTAGTCCTTGCTTTCTCCCTCCTTTCCCTCCCCTTCCCAGCTCTCCCACAACCTACTGTCTCCGCCTCTTCCTTTCTTTATTCCTTCGCTCCATAGATGCTGCCTCACCCGCTGAGTTTCTCCAGCATTTTGTCTACCGTCTGATTTTCAGTGGTCACTGCACAAACCATCGGGAGGTTTGAGGAGATAACTGAGAGCTGATGTTCAGCTTCTGTGAGGTAAAGTTTATTTCCCAAATAAAAAACAATATAATCAGTCAGTGTTTCTCTAATCACAACTTACGTTGGTCCTTAGCGGACAGTGTTCTGCAAGTTCTTAAAAGATTAAGATGTGAGGGTAATGGAAAAATGAAATGGTAAATATCAAATCAGAATTTAGCAATAAAGATCTCCAGAGAGGGTGGTAGGTTGGAAGAAGGGATCGAACTGGGTAAAACAATTAAAAGCATGAAAAGGTTTGTAGTGTGAGGTGAGGAGTCCAGGATGTAGAAATGTACACAGTCTGTAAAGCTTTTAATATATCAGCTTTGGTTATACTTGTATAATTTCTACGTGGTTTTAATATGGTAATAAATATAATGTGTTGATACAATTTGTGCTTGCCGATTGCATTTGTTTATTCAACAAAAATACCGGCAAAAGACCACTACTATTTTATCTTCAAGAGTAACGTGACACTTTTTTTCCTCTGGATTACTTAAATTGCCAGAAATATTAAGTGTGCCATTCCAATATATTTTCCCAGTGAGATTTCTTATTACAAAAATACAAAAGCTATTAAACTAGGAAATGAGCACAGCAGCAATGAGAAGTTCACAATCATCTCGCCGGATATGCTTAATTTAGTCACACACAATTCGATTCTTCAATTCTGCAGTAATATTTCATATCCTTGAATGAAAGATTGAGAAATACACAGTAATTCGTGGAAAATTGCAATACTATGATAATGAAGCCTTTGAGAACTACAAATAGGTCATAATGATCATATAGCATATGGCATCAAACTTCAATAAACAAAATATCAACAAGCCAAAATGTAAAAGTAATTGTTTCCCAAATGGATGTTGAAAAATACATCTAATTTGATAGATATCTTATCCAGCATTTTCTGGAATTGTTACAATTTTATTGTTTTATTAATTTTATGTTTCAATAAAGATCAAATGCATGGCAAAACTAACTCACTAAGGAGGATTATTTAATTTTTAAATATATAAAGACTGACAGAGATTTATCGAGCAGTGAAATTAAAAATGTAAGAGAGCATCAAGATTCTTAAGCATAACATTTTGGTTAACTCTGCAGATCAATATTAAGGGAATGCCATTCTAAGAATTCTCTTGTTAAGCTGAATCTCGAGGCAGCGAGGAAATCATGAAGATAGATTCTACTTGTTAATTAATTATTTTCTTATTGTTTATTGAATCACTATCACATAAGAATTCTACATCACCGTGGCACAATGCACCATATTTTAGCATGTGAAATTCAAAGACAGTATCATAGGATACTGGGTTGTAAAGAGCACAAAAAAAAAGTATACTGCTTCTTGTAAAAGTATAATGGTAAAACTCAGGCTCGATGATACATCTTTCAATATTGACAACACAGAAAATGACTTCTTGAGTAACTATAATATCGTTCATTATTAGTATGAGCATTTGAATATATTCTTAAGTTTTGTGGGATTTTTTTTTATGAAGCCATTAATGTTTATAATGCAATATGTGTTTCTGGTGTATATTGCAGTTCTGATTTGTGTTTTAGAAGAATAAACATGCATTATTCTTCTTAGTAAGCTATGACGTTTTCTTGGTGTCCATATCTCTCATCCCGTGGCCTGATATCAACCGTGCTGATTTGCTCATCTCTATGAAATCACCAAGAGCAAAGTTAGACATTTTTTTAGGTAAGAATTTGAGAATCCTCAGACAAGCTAGGATAAGTATTAAAACTTAAGTTTGAATAATACAACCAAATTAAGTGAGAAATGCCTTGTCCTGCATTTTACAAGATTTCAAAATTATTTTTAAAAGCAAATGTCATAAGCATTACATGACAACTACCAGCCACCATTAGCTAGCTGTCTTTCAAAAAAATGTACATTTCCCTCATGTAGCTGAAAACTTACAGTATATCCCATAAAAAGTTCATAGCTTAAAGAATAAAGAATTGGTGGAAAAAAAAGCACTGGAGATCCAACAACCAGCCAGTAATCATTACATGTATGGATTTGGCAGCACTTTCAAAACCAACCACAATCCAAACACCCATGGATCTAAATAGATACAAGTGGATGGAGGAAAGGTGATCGTGGTGGAAAGGTGGTCATTCATTGCCTGTTGGAAGGACTATTTTAAAGATGTCAGTCAACCAAGTCTCCATCCATGCCACCCACAATTATCTCATCACTACCCCAGCCAGCCAAGACCATACGAGCAGAAAAATAACAAGCATCTGCACCACACCATCATCATCAGGAAAGAGTAGCACATGCCAAAGTAAGTTCAGAGGTGAAGTGTGGTGATTGCTTGAGATAAATCTGGTAAAGATAAATGCAAAGGAAGTCCTTGCAGTCTGCTGAAGGGAAAGTCATCACAGGGATCCTCCTTAACTGCATCCTCCCAGTGGCTTATAAATTCATGCTAGTATCTGATGTTGCCTGACTGCTGAGTGTTTCCCGTATTTTCCATTACCCTAAAGGTACAATTGAATAAAGTGAAGGGCCCACTGACCACTTTGAAATGGATGAGTTATGCCGCTGCACCACCAAGCTGTATAAATGATTTTAAATGTTGCAATTGTACCGATCTTTACTACCTCCACTAACAGCTCATTCTATGCACACCACCCTCTACATGAAAACTTGCTCCTCAGATCCCCTTTAAATATTTCCCCTCTCATACTAAACCAATGCCCTCTCGTTTCAGAACTCCCACCCTGGGAAAATAGACCAACTATCTAACCATCCTATGCTTCTCATAATTTTATAAACATCTATAAAATCTAATGTTTACATGGGGAGAGACTATGGAAAGCTGCAGTACACTAGGATTTAGGTATGACATTTTGGTTGTTCGGCCAGTTTAATGATATTCAAAAGTTCATAACTGATAGGAGCAGAATTAGTCTACTCAAGTCCACTCTGTCATTCAATCATCGCTGATCTATCTCTCCCTCCTAACCCCATTCTCCTGTCTTCGCCCCATAACCCCTGATGCCCATACTAATCAAGAATATAATTAAGATGTAATTATTGCTAGAAAGCAAGATCCTCTGCTGAAGGCATCGGAAAGCAGCTCACACAGGTAAAAGGGATTTTTTTGCCACAGAGCTTGTTGACTTTTTTATGGACAAGTCCCATAGTTATATCTTTGATTTGAATGAAATGAGAGGGATTATAGCAGAAGTTGTTCAATGTGGGAACAAGTTAGGTATGGTGAAAGAGACTGGTGGAAGAGAGAGGGTATGGTTGGGCCTCTGTAGAATAAAGAAGTGCAGGATAATTATGACCATCCTGGCATGTGCTGGAGGCTCAAAGGGAAGTGCACCCATAGTGAAAATAAGTTCCAGCAAAACTGTCAGTAGCAGACAGCAATACAAAGAGACTGAAAATAGAAAGATTAGAGTCAAAGTAAGAAGAATTAACTTCCATGACACATAAACCCATACATAATGCCAAAAGTTTTCAAATGACCATGAGAGTGTGGAATACAATCCAGTTTTGCCCTGGATGGTGTTGGATTTGAGGATGCCCTGGATTTGAGGTTTCAGGTGATAAAGTCTTACTCGGGGTTGTGATCTGGGTCAACACTTTGACCTAGTGTTGTAACCAGAGTATTTATGTTGCTAGTCCAGTTGAATTGCTGATCAACTGAGAAACCTAGAATGGTGAGAGTGGGGAACACAGTGCTCAAAATGTCCCTGAATGACAAGGGTAGATGGTAAGGTGTTCTCTTTTTAAAGAAGCTCATTGCCTGGCACCATTAAACCAGGAATGTTATTTGCCACTCATTACCTCATGCCTGAATATTGTTTAGGTCTTGATTGGTACAGATACTGCTTCATTTGTTGAGGAGTTGACAATGAAAAGGAACATTAAGCAAGCATCTATGAACATCTGTAAATCTCACTTTTTGATGAAAAATGGTTAGTGATTCCACAGCTGAAGATTGCTTGACCTAGAACAGAGAAACCCTGGCAGTGATGTACAGGAACATGCATGATAGATGTACCATAACAGTCTGAAGAAGGGTCCCGACCCAAAATATCACTCATACCTTCTCTACAGAGATGCTTACTGTCACACTGTTACCCCAGCATTTTGTGTCTATTTTTGGTTTAACCATAACCATGTTCCTTTGTCTGGGGCACGACTCCTTCCATTGCTAATTTTTGCCCTTGATGTCCATTGACCATTGTCTCGATGCCACACACCATCAAATATTGCCGCGATGTCTAAGAGTCTCATTTTACGTCCATATTTCCACCAGTGTTGTTGTGAGCGAAGAAAGAAAAACTGGAGTTCCTCAACAGGTCAGGCAACATCTCTGGAGAAAAGGAATAGGTGATGTTTTGGGGCAAGACTCTTCTTCAGATTGAAAAAGTCTTGAAGAGTCTGAGGAAGGGTTTTGACCCAAAACGTCACCTATTCCTTTTCTCCAGAGATGCTGTTTGACCCGCTGAGTTACTCCAGGTTTTTGTATCTATCTTTGATTTAAACCAGCATTTGCAGTTCCTTCCTACACAGTGTTGTTGTGAGGATCCCCATGACTCTAAACTGGACATCTGTGCGCACATTCTTGGTGAACAAATGCAACTTAGTAGCGCTGTCAATTATATTTTGTTAATCATTCCGAATAATGATAGGGAGGTAATTAGCTATCTAGATTGCATTTGTCTTGCTTTGTGTGAGCTTTACAGAGTAAGGCAATGTTCCACATTGCTGGATAGCTGCCAGTGTTATTACTGTACTAGATATCTTGGCTGGAGGCACGGGTCTTTAGTATGACAGCCAGGATGTTGTTTTGACCCATAACCTATCCTGTGTCCTGTTCTCTCAGTTTTTTCTTGATATAATAAGAAATAATTGAAATTGGCTGAACAGTGCCTTCTGTGGTAATAATCTCAGGGGAAGCAGAAAGGCAGTGATCATCCAATTGGCATTTCTGGCAGAACATGGTTATAAATGCTTCAGCCTTGTCTCTGGCACTCACACGCTGGCACCTGCTAATGTTGTGGATGTGATTTGTAACCTCCCCTCCATTCCCGTTTAATGTTTAATTGTCCACCACCATTCACAACTCGATTTGGCAAGATCCCAGAGCTTGGAGTGAATCCACTGTTTGTTGGATCACTGAGCCCTGTCTATTGAATGATCTTTTTGCTGTTTAGTATACATGTAATCCAGAGTTGCAGCTTCACCAGGTTGATGCCTCTTTATTTAGGTGTTGCCCTACACCAGTCCTCACTGAATGATGGTTAATTTCCTGGCATGATTGTAATGGATGAGAAAGTAATAGGGCAGGCCACAAGTTACAGATCACGGTGATATACCCTTCTGTTGCTTAGTTCTGACATTTCAGATCTCTGAGGTAGGAAGGAACTGTAGATGCTGGTTTACACTGCAGATAGACACAAAATGCTGGAGTAACTCAGCGGGGCAGGCAGCATCTCTGGAAAAAAGGAATGCGTGACTTCTCGGTTCTGAAGAAGGGTCTCGACCTGAAACGCCCCCCATTCCTTCTCTCCAGAGATGATGCCTGTCCTGCTGAGTTACTCCTGCATTCCAGATCTCAGTTTTCCATCCAATATAGCATGATTACAGCCCCATACGGTATGATGAAGAGTGTTCTTGATGAGAAGATGGGTTTGTACCTCCACAAAAACAGTGAAATTGTCATTTCTATTAATGCCATCAGCCAGGGTTAGACTAATGAAGTTGAGTACTTTGATAGCTTAATTAGTGAACAAAATATCTGCATTTATCTCATCTGCAAAATCTTCTCCCTTGCCTAACTTTCATATCCCCTCAACCATTTCCTTATGTGTTTCCACCTATTATCCTTAGTCTCAAAACAACCTTTGTTCCCATCACCACCTACAGGATCTCACCACTACACGCCTTTCCAACTCCACCTCTTTCAACCTGCCGCAGAGATCGCTCCCTCTGCAACTCCTTGTTTGACTCATCCCTTCCCACCCAAAACATCACCTCTCCTGATACTTTCCCCAACAACCACAAGAGATGCAACACCTGTCCTTATACCTCCTCCTCGGCTCCATCCTGGGACCCCTACAGTTCTTTCAGGTGAGATAGAAGTTTGTTCACATGTACCTCCTCTAAGCTCATCTACGCATCTGGTATTCCCGATGTGGGGTCCTGTCTATCGGTGAGACCACACGTAGACTCTGTGACTGTTTCGCTGAACATTTGCGCTCAGTCCATCAGTCCTTCCGGATCTTCCAGTTGCTAACCATTTTAACTCCCCTTCCCATTCCCATTCTGGCCTTTCTGTCCTGGACATCCTCCATTTGGGAGTGAGGCCACACATAAATCGGAGGAACAGCGCCACATATTTTGCTAGGGCAGCTTACAACCCAGCGGTATGAACGTTGAATTATCTGCAGTTCTTAGTTTCTATTCTCTCCACAGACGCTGCCTGACCTGCTAATACTTGAGGGTGCAGCTGCACTGAACAACACCCAGATAGATAACCCTGCAATTACTTTTCCTACCCATCAGTAAGTGACTGATTTACCTATTGCTGCCGACTCCCTCTCCCATCCCCCCTCCTCATCCCCCCTAGAGCTCCGCAGAATCAGGCTAAGACATATTGCAATTTACAAGGAGATTCACAAAATCACACCATCAAATCTTCCGTCATCCCAGAGCACCAACTGCCATGAAACAAGACAAAATAGCGGTCCCTACATCATCAACTCGCTAAATTTCAATAAACTTTGCTACCAATATTCCCTTTACCCAAGGATGATAAGGTAATGGAATATGTTACTGAAGCGAGACCAGGCAGGTTGAGTGAAATAGTTTTTCTTTACAGAAAACAAAACTAAAACTCGTGAAAACCACGTGCCTAGCTGAGCTTGCAAAGCACCTCATGAAACAGTCCACAACCGTGAGCAGGTGGGTGGTACCCTGGGACGATGGCAGAGGGCCCACCAGGTCGACATGAATGTGCTTGAACCAGTGTTGCGGGAAAACAAAATCCTAGAGCGGCGCACGTAAATGCCGCTGGAGCTTAGACATCTGGCAGGGAATGCAGGTCCTGGCCTAGGCCCCAACCTGCGTGCAGAAGTCAGGCCAGACGAACTTGGCCACCACCAATGCAGTAGTCACCTGGATGGAAGGGTGGGCCAACCCGTGAATGGAGTCGAACACACGCTTCTGCCAACCCGCAGGGCCGATGGGTCATGGGACATCGGCCAACACCAACGCCAGCACCAACACCTTGTTTCAGGGCGCTGGCCCAGGACATCAACTCGGAGGGAAAAGGCCCGCAATAAATCGGCGCCTAGCAGTGGCTGGGAAATATCCGCGATCATGAATGGCCACGAGTAACGGCGAGAGTCGAAGACAAGGTGCGAGTACTATATGTGCGGATGGGGCTGCCGTTGACGTCGGTCAGGGTGGGGCGACGCTTACCAGCACGGGTATCGACCCCAGATGGAGGTAAGATGCTGTGCTCAGCCCCAGTGTCCACTAGAAATCGGAGCCCAGGATGGTGATCCCAGACTTACAGGCGATGTTTCTGGCCGACCGCGATAGCCTCGACTGGCAATCGGCCAAGGCATTTCTCGGATATGAGCAAGGACCGCCGCACCCCAGCGTTGGTGGTAATAACAGCACCGGCGCTTACTGTGGTGGTCGGCTGCGGCGTGTCGCTGTCGGCCGATGGTGGCACGGTCCGTCGAGGCTGCTGCGGAGGCATGGACACCCGGCAGATGGAAGCACCATCCTGCTGCTTGGCCGCCCGTTCAGCGAGCTGCAGGGTGTCAGCGAAGTTGGACTCGGCAAGGAGCAGGCGGATGTTGTCGGGCTATCTGCTCCAGTAAAGCCTGCTCATACAAAAGGCAAGGCTGGTGGCCGTCCAAGCGCGACAGCATCTCGCTCATTAACACCGACGGCTTACGATTGCTGAGGCCGTCTAGTATAGAGCCGGGCTGTGCGATCGCGGCGGCTGAGCCCGAAGGTGCGCAGCAGCAGCAGCACCTTGAGACCCTCATACTTATTAACGGCGGGTGGATTCTGCAGGTAAGGGAGCACACAGTTGGCAGTCTCCTGGCTGAGCGCACCCACCATGTAGCAATAGCGAGTAGAATTCGCGACAATCTGGCGGATCTCGAACTGGACCTCGATGTGCTGAAACCTAACATGAGGCTGAACCGCTCAGAAAACGGGCAGTTTAAGTGAAACTGCATTCTGCTGGGCGGGGTTGGCTCCGAGGTTTTCAGCGGCGTTCATGTTGAGATCCGAAAAACGTTCGGATCATCGGGGTCACCACTGAAGCGAGACCAGGCAGGTTGAGCGCTGATAGCTGGCTGAAAGCCCGTGAATGAATCCCGGCGGTCACGTGACTGTGTCGACCAATGACGAGAGTTCTGACTCCACTAGGTGCCGCTACATTACCACCCAACACATGTGCCGCTCCCGATATTAAGTAATTTAAAAAGGGGATTGAGCAACTACATCGCCTCAAATTGGTCAAAAAAGGCCCACTTCAAAATGTAATCGCTACTCTACTCACTCCGACCTGTGCGAGATAACACTTATTAGGTGTTTGCGCAGTAATCAACCAGACCCAGAACCCCCTTGTGGTTCCAGCTCCAGTTGCGCTCCAGGCCATGTCTCCACTGGTGACATACACAAGCCCAGCCCCCATTGGTGCCAGACACTAGCCGCGCCCCCACTGGTGACAGTTACGAGCCCCGCCCCCACTGTTGCACAGAGCCCCGCCCTCACTGGAGACAGCTCAGAGCCCCGCCCTCACTGGTGACAGTTACGAGCCCCGCCCTCACTGTTGCACAGAGCCCCGCCCTCACTGGAGACAGCTCAGAGCCCCGCCCTCACTGTTGACAGAGCCCCGCCCTCACTGGAGACAGCTCAGAGCCCCGCCCTCACTGTTGACAGAGCCCCGCCCTCACTGATGACAGCTCAGAGCCCCACCCCCACAGGTGACATTTACTAGCCCCAGCACCACTGGTGACAGGCTAGCCACGCCCCCATCGGTGACTGCAACTCACGGTGGGTGGGCGCGACTCACGTTGCAGCGGCCCCTACAGCCTGTCTGTCTTTTTGTCTAGTTAAATAATGTAGTTTGTGTTTTTTTTGGATTGTTTCTAACTGTGTATATGTGAGGGGTGCGGGGGGGGGGGGAGGGGGAAACTTTTTAAATCTCTTCCCTGCATGGGAGACCCGACTTTTTCCCTGTCAGGTCTCCGTTGTCATTGGGGCCTAGTGCCGTGGAGCGGCCTCCGACCGGGACGACCTGGGGGCTCCAGTCACGGAGCCTGCGGAGCTGCCATCGTGGGGCTGGCCGGCCTCGGAGCATGGGGAGCGGTGGTGGCTCGCCGCTGCGGCCCGACTCCGGGGCTCCAGCTCCAGCTGTGACCCGACTCCGGAGCTCCAACTCCAGCTGCGGCCCGACTCCGGAGCTCCAGCCCGACTCCAGGGCTTCAGCTCCAGCTCCAGCCCGACTCCGGAGCTCCAGCTCCAGCTGCGGGCCCCACTCCAGAGCTCCAGCTCCAGCTCCAGCTGCGGCCCGACTCCGGAGCTCCAGCTCCAGCTTGCTATGGAGCTGGAGCTCCGGAGTCGGAGACAGCAAGGGTTAACAGAACTGAGAAAATTCAATGTTCAAGCCCAGAGGATGCAGACTCCCCAAGCGGAATATGAGGTGCTGTTCCAAAAACTTGCGGTGTTGCTCACTCTGGCCGTGGAGGAGGCCCAGGACCGAGAGGTCGGATACGGAATGGGAGGGGGAGTTGAAGTGCTGAGCCACCAGGAGGTCGGGTTGGTTATTGCGGACCAACCGGAGGTGTTCGGCGAAATGATCGCCAAGCCTCCGCTTGGTCTCACCATCTGGCATCTGGAGCAGCGGATGCAGTAGATGAGGTTGAAGGAGGTGCAGGTGAACTTCTGTCGGACCTGGAAGGACTGCTTGGGTCCCTGAAAGGTGTGGAGGGGGGAGGTGAAGGGACAAGTGTAGCATTTCTTGCGGTTGCAAGGGAAAGTGCCCGGGGAAGGGGTCGAGCGGGAGGGAAGGGAAGAATTGACAAGGGAGTTGCAGAGGGAGAGGTCTTTGCGGAAGGCAGGCGGGGGGGAGATGGGAAGATGTGGTGAGTGGAGGGGTGAATCTCCTCCCCTTCCCATCTCTCCCTCAGCCCTCGGGCCCTGGCATTTCCTCTATCTCTATCTCCCTCCCCCACCCTAGTCGCACTAGCTTCTCATTTTCGCACCACAAACAGCTTACAATTGCTTGTTCCCTTTATCATCGATACATTTTTGCATATCTTTCATTCATTGTTCTTTATCTCTCCACATCACTGTCTATATCTCTCGTTTCCCTGATCCCTGACCAGTCTGAAGAAGGGTCTCGACCCGAAACGTTGCCTATCTCCTTCGCTCCTTAGATGCTGCTGCACCCGCTGAGTTTCTCCAGCCTTTTGTGTAACCCTCGATTCTCCAGCATCTGCAGTTCCTTCTTTAACAATGAATTGTTTGTGTGGTTTTTTTTATGAATTGTTCTGTTTGTATGGCTTGTAGAAACGGAGTTTCGTTCGAGCCTCTCTGAGGTTCGAATGACGAGTAATAAAATTAAATCAAATCAAGCCCCGCCCGCATCGTTGACTCGCCCACAGCGCTGACAGCACTGACAGCACAACGCCCCGCCCCATCGGTGACAGAGAGCTCCGCCCCCAACGCGGACCCAAGTGTCGCCGCCAGCGGTGACAGCTTCGAGCCCCGCCCCCGACCATGACGTCGGCACTGGCCCCGCCCCCACTTCACCTCCCCGGTGACAGTTGGCGAGGCGCGCGCCCCTTTGCGTGATGACGCAAGCCGGGCGGCGGTGAGGACCAAAGAGGACGGTCGGGGTGAGGAACCGGTTGAAGGAGGAGGAGCAGGCTGGGGACAACGGGGCTGATGGCGCACCCGGCCGCGCCATGATCGCCTCTTGACCGGTGCCCCTGTTTATGCCCCACTCACTCACTCACTCCGCCGGCCACAAGGCTGCGACGATCGTTGTTGCCGGCGAGCCATGGATGAGTGCCCTGCGCTGTTGCTCTCGCACTTGTTGGTCAACAACCGGCCATTCCAAGTCACCTTAACCAAGACGCGGCTCTGCTGGCGCTCGCTGCTGCCGAGGAAACCCCCGGCGACGGGTGGAGGTGAGTCCGCCGCCGCCGCCGCCGCCGCGGGCCAGGCGCAGGTGTCAGTGTCTCTCGGTTGCCGGGGCGGCCAGGAAACAACGAGCAGCTGCTGCACATCTGAGGGTCGGCTGGGGGAAGGGATAGTTGATGTTGGGCACTTGGTTATTTCCCGCCGAATAAACCCGTGTTTTATTTTATCAATTGGTGAACAAAAGGTTTTGGGGAGAGGGAGAGGCGACAGCTGAAAGTTGGATCGGGTTGCAAAACATCGACGAAAAAAGGCGATTAAAGTGTTTCTAACGAATGGAGATACCCGAGAGCATTGGTGTTGAAAGCGGGCTGTAAAAGTAGGATGGACTTTAGTCCGTGAACTTGAGTCCTCTATAACTTCCTTCTAGGGTTACACAAAAAGCTGGAGAAACTCAGCGGGTGCAGCAGCATCTAAGAGGCGAAGGAGATAGGCGACGTTTCGGGTCGAGACCCTTCTTCAGACTGGTCAGGGATCAGGGAAACGAGAGATATAGACGGTGATGTGAAGAGATAAAGAACAACGAACGAAAGATATGCAAAAAAGTATCGATGATAAAGGGAACAAGCCATTGTTAGCTGTTTGTGGTGTGAAAATGAGAAGCTAGTGCGACTAGGGTGGGGGAGGGAGATAGAGAGAGAGAGAGGGAATGCCAGGGCCCGAGGGCTGAGGGGGAGGTGGGAAGGGGAGGAGATAGCAAGGGCTAACAGAATTGAGAAAATTCACACATTTCCTTCTAGGTCTGCTTTCGTTGCACCTTTTGCCTTTAGCGTCCTCTAAATGATTCTCAAAATGCCCTTGTAATTACTTTTTTTCCGAAAGATGTACTTTGCTAAGACATAAATAAAGCTGAAGATAAACACCAAATGCTGGAGTAACAGTGTAGACAAAAATGCTGGAGAAACTCAGCGGGTGAGGCAGCATCTATGCTGCGAAGGAATATGTGACGTTTAGGGTCTAGACCCTTCTTCATAATGACGTTACGGATCGGAACCCTTCAGAACGAATAAAACTGGCTTTCTATCAGTATTTCCTATTGTAATTGCATGAAATTATCCAAAAATATTTCACTAGAAAATGCTTGGATTCAATCAAAAATGTTCTTTACTATTTCCTTTTTGTTTGGCTTTTCATGTTTTTTTTTTACACAGTTGATCACACATTGTTGTCATATGTAATCATTTATGTTTTCCATCGTAACTAACGTTTTGATCACTTGACCTGCTGTATATATCCAACACTGTCGGTCTCTTAAATTGTGAAGAAGTGTTGCAAACCTTTAGAACCAAGGGATGAAAATGTATTGGATCTAATTAGCAGATTTGCTTTGGTCATGATAGTAGCCAATCAATCTATATGTTTTACATCAGTATAAAGGGGGTTTGACTATATTTGTAGAATCATGTTGTGAATTGAGAGCCATTTTTTTAACTTTGTCCCACTTTCACGACCTAATTGGTGACCTCCGCTGAGTTTGCCCTTGACTCTTACTCGCAACATGGTCGCCACGAGGTCATAGGAGGTCTTTGGAACTCTTCCTCATGCTCGTGAGTGCGTGTACTCATGGCCTCAAGTAGGTTGCGCCGTTTTTTCCAGCCTGATAAAAAATGTCCAGGAGTTAAAAAAAACGGTCGGCATGGAGAAAAATTGACACTTTTTACTCGTGGGTAGGTCGTGATGGTAGTCGTAGGTCGGTAACTGGCCCGAGGAAAAAAATGCAAACATTACATTGTTTTATCATGTGATCATTTTCCACTCGTAGTTGGTCTTAGGTGTGGAAGACTGAGGTCGAGGGGGGTCGTAGGAGGTCTTTTATTTCAGCGAGTCAACACAACCTTGACATTTTTATCAACTCGTCTAGAGTTTTTAAATATTTGATTAACTTGTATCAACGTCAATTTAATCTGAGATTGAAACTACTCTCATTAATTTGGCATGGTTAGCCATTTAGGTAATTAAGGCCCTAGATTTGATTTCTTGTCAGTTTATTTAAAATGCAACATTATACGCTCAAGTTTCTGTGTAATGGAGAGTTGAGGCAAGATAGAAGTAGAAAACAATTGTGAATTCCTTCTGCCTGAACAGTCAGTATTTTACGTGGTGGATGTGAGTGGCTGTATTTTCTATTTTGTGGTTATAGCCATGTGCAAGTTCAGATGTCCATGCAAGTGTGGTTTGCGTATTAATTTATTATCTCCCCCTCCCCATTAGGCTCAATAACATGGTTTTTTTTAAAAACATTCTTGCATGATTTATCTCCATGTTTTTTTTTCAGAAAGCTCATTTAAAGTGGTACTTTGCATCCTTTTAAATTGTCCAGCATTAAGATTTGAGGAAGTGAAATGATTACTGTGCATGATATTTAACTATTTTTAAAATATTCATATGTTTAATATTACACAATACAGCCACAGCCCCACGCCATGTATGTGCTGGCCTTGAACTACCCTGCCTATATTAAGTATCATCTCCCAGAACACAGTCATGGCTTCCATGCTACTTCAGTGTTGATTATGTGCCTATCTCCATTACATTTCAACACACTCTGGGTGAAGAAAAAATCTCTATCCTTTACTCTCCTTGTCTTATACCAATGCATTCCTGTCATTTACACTTTTGCTACGCAGGGTTCTCACTTAACTTTTTTTCTGTATGTTTACTCGGGCAGCCAAGGCAGCTTTTTAGGTTGCCAAATAAAAGTTTAGGTGGTCATTTAAGACGGCTTGCATGATGCATGCGATAATGTGCTCGGATGAAGTGCGTAGTTACCAGTCGGAATTTTGCGCAATGAAGCATTCACATATTATTTCTGCTTCAAATAAAGTCACAAACTAAACATATTCACCAATGAAGACATGATATATACCACGATGACATGCAGCAAAATTACAATACAGTATCTCAACTCTTTTTACACTTTGCAATGAATGCAATTTCTATTATTTCTTTCCACTTCCAAACAAAAATGTGGTTGGATTATTCAGCGTATGATCAACCTCGGTGAGACCAAGCGCAGGCTTGGCAATCGCTTCGCACAACACCGCCACACAGTTCGCAATAACCAACCTGATCTGGTGGCTCAGCACTTCAACTCCACCTCCCATTCCGAATCCGACCTTTCTGTCCTGGGCGTGCTCCATGGCCAGAGTGAGGCCCACCGCAAACTGGAGGAACAGCACTTCATATTTTTGGACATCAGTCTGAAGAAGGGTCTTGACCCGAAACGTCGCCTATTCCTTCGCTCCATAGATGTTGCCTCACCCGCTGATTTTCTACAGCTTTTTTGTCTACTACCAATTCACACCGTTCTGTTATCCCACTTTTCTCACCCGCTCTCTACATTAGGGGCAATTTTATAGAGATAAGTTAACCTACAAAGCCAATGCCCCACAATCAAAATGTGGAGGATTGGCTTTTTCATTAATATGTTTCTACAATAAAAATATTTAACAAAATAACCTACAAAGCCAATGTGTCTTTGGGATGTGGGAGGAAACCCACATGGTTGCAGGGAGAATGCAAATTCAACACAGACATTGCCCGAGGGCAGGATCAAACACAGATCTCTGGCGTGTGAGGCAGCAAGTCTACCAGCTGTGCCACTATATTTTGTTTTTCAACAATCAAAAAATATACGTTGATAACTTTGGTTACTAAAAAAAAAGAAACTATCCATTTTCAGTCTTAAATCTCTAAGTGACATTATGTCCCCCTTTACAGCTACTGTATGTTTTAATTCAGTTCAAGACTATGGGGCAGTACATTGGCCATAAAGTTGCTGCCTAAACATGCCAGAGACCTGGAATTGATCCTGAATATGGCTGCTGTCTGTATGGAGTTTGCTCCTTTTCCCGTTGATCGCATGGGTTTTCTCCGGGTGCTCTTGTATCCTTCCATATTCCAAAAGTGTGCAGGAACCTTTTTCAGACCCAACCCAAAACATTATGTTTCTTTTGTCCAGAGATTCTGTATGACCTGTTGAGTTACTCCAACTTATTGTGTCTATCTTCAGTTTAAACCAGCATCTGCAGTTCCTTCCTACACACACAAAACTATATGATAGAACTTTATTAATCCCAGGAGGGAAGTGTGTGTGTGTGTGTAAAAATATACGCTGTTTTGTTTTCTCGTTTATAACATTGTTTACAGAGTACTATGTTTTCATATTTTGTTGTGCTGAGAGCAAGTAAAGATTTCATTGTTCTAACTGGGACGTGAGAGAATAAAATACTCTTGACTTGCGTCGCTAATGTGTGGGATAGAACTAGTGTACGGGTGATTGGTGGTCGGCGTGGGCTGAAGGGCCAGTTTCCTCGCTGTATCTTTAAATTAAACTAAAGACACTAAAACCAGAGGGAGTCTAAAGAAGGTTACACAAAAAGCTGGAGAAACTCAGCGGGTGCAGCAGCATCTAAGGAGCGAAGGAGATAGGCGACGTTTCCGGTCTTGACCCGAATGCTGCTGCACCCGCTGAGTTTCTCCAGCTTTTTGTGTAACCCTCGATTCTCCAGCATCTGCAGTTTCTTCGTTAACACGGAGTCTAAAGAAGGGTCTCTACCTGAAACGTTACCCAATTTCTTCTATCCAGAGATGCTGGCTGCTCCATGGAGTTCCCCCACACAATTAAAGCATGGAATAGTCTTCACCCTACCATAGTTAACCAACCAGACGCAGCTAAATTTAAGGTAGCTCTTTTTTCCCCCCAAGAACCCTTTTTTGCTTGTCCAAGTCAAGAGAGTTTTATTGTCATGTGTCCCAGATAGGACAATGAATTTCTTGCTTGCTGCAGCACAACAGAATATGTAAACATAATACAGAACAGGATTTAAAAGCTCAGTATGTCTATATACCATAGACCATATATATGCACAATAAATAAACTGATAAAGTGCAATAGGCTGCTATTGTTCAGAGTTTGGAGTTTGGTGGTGGACCCTCCAACACCTCCAGTTTAAATTCCATTTAGAATATTTTTGGTGGACCAGGAAACCAAGAAGCAAGAGTTACTCCAGGGAGTTACTCCAGCTCCAGGGAGTGATTCTGCATTGTTTTCAGCTGTCGTGGCGAGGCAGCGAACCGGACAACAATGGCGGCCAGATCTCACATAATGCAAAGGGAGGGAGAAAGTGCCCGACGCCGTGGCAGTGCACGTGTGCAGGGCGACCGATGATGTGCAGGCCGTGGCAGTGCACATGTGCAAGGCGGCCGACTGTGCTGGCGAATGAAGAGAGAGCAGGGAGCCAGCGGCCCAGACACGGATGGCAGGCTGAGACTGAGAGTGAGAGTGAGAGACGCTCAGAATTGAATGGCAGTTTCCCGGGTGCTTGCCAAGCCGGCGAGACTTTAGATGGCCATTGGCACCCGGGCAACCGTTAATTTCGAGCCCTGCTAAGGGGAAATTGTCATTATCTCTGTCCCCCAATTTTGTATACCTGAATTAGGTCAATTTCCACACCATCCACTCCAAGTAAAATAAATTTAGCCTCTCCAATCTCCCCTGAAAGTTGAAATGTTCCAGCACCCTGGTGAATATGTCGGAAAGAACTGCTGATGCTGTTTATGCACACTGTGTATGAAAATGTTGCAGACTCAAAATGCTAGAGTGACTCAGCGGGTCAGGCAGCATCTCTGGTGAGAAGGAATGGGTGACGTTTTGGGTCGAGACTTCTTCAGACCCTGGTGAATGTTCTCCACACTCTTGTTATGATGGACAATTTGTTTTTACAGAAGCAGTTATGATTTTCATTTAGTTAACCATTCAGGATGCATTGGTGAAGCGTGGGCAGGGCATGAAAACCATCATTACTTCTTCAGCAAGGGGCTTTTACTTGGTAGTACCAGATGCCAAGTGAGTTAATGAGAAAATGAGGTGTGCATTTCACATAATTGAATTGAAATAATTATATTTCCTATTAAGAGCGCAAACTCTTTGAAGTAAAACAGGGAGAATTATCTGATATGCATTCCTGCATTGAACAATTATTGAATTTCAAAAACTACTTTTAATTCACTGTCTTGATTTGTTCTGTAGTTGGGAAAGTTGCTTTAAAATGCAGTATTTCTTATTTAGAAACAGAGAAAATGTAACGTTTTCTTCCACTGAAATGGTGAGATGTAAATTGTTTCCTGACGTAATTCCAACCTAAACTTAGAAATCCCCTGCTATATCAACAAGAATGTTTATTTAGTTTTCTTTTGAATTTTGAATGGATTGGCATTAATTGCCCTTGAAAGGTGAACATTGTGCTGCATCCTTGAACTGCAAAGTCCTCCAGGAGAATGGGAAATTATAGTCCAAACAGCTAGGTTTTTCCTAATAAAAATTAACACTTATTAAGTATTGGTAATAGACAAGGTATTATTGTTTTTCCATTAATAAAAGTTTTTAAAAATTGCTGAGAGTTTATTTTGAAAGAAAGATCTTCACAATTATATTATGTCCTCGATAGTAAAGTCTGAAGTATAGAAATAGTCACTGGAGTCATGTAGGGAATAGATGCTCACAGAAGACTTAAACAAAATCAGTTATTGCAGCTCCATTATACTAGCAAGCAAAAGTCATCAGATTTTTTTAATGTTCTGCTGCCCATTGAAAAATGATCTGGTATTCGCTGCTTGAAAGGGTGGTGGAAGCAGTCTCAGCTTTGGATAGGCATTGAGGGAGAAAAATCATACCTGGCTGTATGGATGCAGAAAAGTCATGGGAATGGATAGATTGGTTTGGAAGGAACTGGCATGGAGGAGATGAGTTGAATGACGACATGTGTCAAACAATTGTGTCTATCTTCAAAGGCATAGTGATTGAAATATTTTCTCACTTGTGCTTTCAGAAGTCGTTTATTTAGTATAGCATGTTGCACAAGTCGTGTATTCAATGCGTTTCATTTAATTATGAGAATCATTCAGTAACAATGTTCATTATATTCTAGTTACTTTCATGTGGAGGAGGACATAATTATAGCAAAATGCTAAATAATTGTAAATAGTGGTAATTAGAAATAAAAACAGAACATGTTAAATACTCATCAGATCAGACAGCATGTACAGAGTTAACTTTTTGCTTCTGTGACCTTTGGTCAGATTTGGATGTAATGTTCGCTTAGTGTAAAAATGCTAGAGAGTTCTGCACGACTACAAACAGTAAATATGGGGACCGGTGTGATCGGATTTGAGGCAATGCACCATAAACGGAACTGCTTCAATTGACATTGGATTTGAATTTTCTCATTCTGTGACTAGGTTGTACATATAAAGCTTTTTTTCCCCCATTAAAAATTTGCAATTAAAGCTTTTTTCCATTTCTGAGTTGCTTAAATTTGGAATTGCACCACCTCTTTCAAGTTTGGACTGATATTATGTAGAATACGTACATTGTTTTCTATTGATCCAAACCAGTCATATTAATTTGTAAACACAATTAAGAAATTATCCAGTAACATGTTGCAGATTCTTCAGCATGCATCAGAGATGTCAGATTTTATGTGATGTAGTTCCACTAAGTACTGTTTAGATTTATTGCAGAAAGTTGTTCTATCAATGAGGTGTCGCCGTGGCACAGCTTGTAGAACTGCTGCCTCATAATGCGAGTAACCTGGGTTCGATCCTGACCTCTAGGACCGTCTCTGTGGCGTTGCAGTGTGACGCAGAACCCTGTGAATTTCTCTGGATCCTCCAGTTCCCTCCCACATCCCAAAGATGCATGAATTTATAGGTTAATTGGCCTCCATAAATTACCCCTAGTGTATGGGGGATGAATGTGAAAGTGGGATGACAGAATTATTGTGAGCGGCTGATTAATGGTCGGTGTGGACTCGATTGAGCCAAAGGGCTGGTTTTCATGCTGTATCTTTAAACTAAACCAAACTAAAACAATATTAGTTGCCATTCAGTTAAACAAGGTAGCAATTTATTTTGTCAGAAAGAGTCTTCCCTTCTCTCCGTTGGTTGAGGGACAGAGTACATCTGCAGTATCAACCTCTCGTTACTCATAGCAATTAGAATGTTCTCCCTTGTTGAATCTAGAAAGCAGCCGCTTTCAAACTCTTTGCCCAGGAGAGGTTAATACACAAGTTTAATTTTGTTGTCGTTATTCATAAAGATGGGCGGACCTCACATCTGTCCATCTAACTTTTTTTCTCCTCCATTTCCTCATGCTAGGTTAGTTATTTACATAGGTCAAACCAGGTCTTTAACATTCATGGCAAACAAAATTGTATCACGAGTGTGCCTATCCTGTAGCTACAAGGTGACATTGAATCCCTTGAATCTTTGAGGATAGTAAGGAAATCGTTTCCTGACATCAGACTACAACAGAAGATGCAAGAGACTCTTTTTTAAGCCGTAGCCTTAAATATAGCATGTGACATATATTTAACACTATAATCTGGTAGTTTATGGTTTTTGGTGCTGTTGGGTGTTATTTATATTAATAACCTAACACACAGATAGTTTATTTTTGATGTTACACAACATTATAATGCACTGGGGCTGGTGAGTGGGAAGGGAGCACATTGTATGGTGCGCCAGATGTTAAAACATCAGGTTTTCTAAATAATTTTCTGAATGTCACTGTGATCCTATGTGGTGATCATAAAGGTTAATCTAGGACATTCTCTGAAACTAAACTAATGCGATTGAAGATTCAATTTGGAAAAATGTCAATTGATGGCTGATGTGAGAGAGCCTGTACAAAGTAGTTAACAACAGAGAGCGGATTACAAGTACATTTTTAGAAATTAAAATGTTGAGGTCAAGGATTTGTTGGGATGTAGAAATCTAGGAGATTTTTTCATATCTTGCTGGATGTATAGTTTTGGAATGAATCTCAGCACAGAAACAGGCTTTTTGGCTCAACTTGTCCATGCCGACCAAAATGCCCATCTATATAACTAAAAGTCTTATCTTGAATACTTCCAGTCTGTGCTGTATATTGATTTTTAGAAAAAAACGCTACCCTATATCTCTATGATTTTTGGCTATCTTATTCACAGTCCTCCTCCACTGAGGCAGCCCCGAGGATTTCTCCGATCGGTTAAAAATAAAAAAGTTATGAGTGTTTAAAAAAAAAATCTTGAGATCAGCTGATTGGTCCTCTCGCCCGTCAATCACCATGATGAAGGTAACGTCCCTTCCGGGGGGGGTGTGGCAGGACTATAAAACCCCAGATGCCTGGACGCGAGTCAGTCACTCTGGAAGATTGCGAGGGAGAGGCCACAACTCCGATTCTGCTGTGAGTCAAGTGAACTGTGAGTCTGCAATGTACTTGCAATAAATTATTTGTTAGCCCTTAATGAAAATAAAATGAGTTGTTTGGCCTGCCCTGTGCTTGAAACTGAAATGGAAATGAAATGGAGTGATTTGGTCTGCCTGAAACCACTCATTTTGGCCCACAATGCCCCTATTAGCCGAGAAACCAGTCCCTTTTCCCAAAATGCCCATATTAGCCCAGGAAGAGCATGTTGGCCCCGGCCAGGAAAAGTCCAGAAAAAGTGCCATTCACTCAGATATTTTATTTAAGAGTTCCTTCAGCCCATCAGGCCTGTACTAGCCCAGGAGGAGTCCTTTCGACCCATCAGTAAGTATTCCCCCTGTAAGTATTAAACATCACCCCAGTATTTTTCTCCATCCCTTCATTGGCTCCCTGTGAGATCCAGGCCAGGATAGACTTTCCTCCTTCATTGCTGTGATCTGCAGAAATAGATGAAAAATGTCTAAAATTGATTCTCCCCCTTCTCTTTCACAGAGTCTCTGTTTTGGGCAGAATTTCTGGCAGTTTCTGAGCTGCCAGCCCACCAGCCCAGAGTGACTGAGCTGCCAGCCCACCAGGCCCGAGTGACTGAGCTGCCAGCCCACCAGGCCCGAGTGACTGAGCTGCCAGCCCACCAGGCCCGAGTGACTGAGCTGCCAGCGCAAGAATCCATTCGGCCCACAATGACAATACCAGCCATCTGGAAACAAGTCCCTTCGGCCCACAACACCCATACCAGCACTCCAGAAAGCCCCCCCCCCCCCCCCCCACCATATTGGAATTGATGGAGAGGTGGAATATTGCATTGGGGGACCAGCCCTCCCGTGTGAACGTGGGACCCAACAGGTCCCACTTAGTCTAGTATCCCTCCATACCTTTCCTATCCAAGTATCTGTCCAAGTGTTTTTAAATGATATAGTTCCTGCCTCAACTACCCTCTCTGGCACCTCATTCCAACTACCACCCTCTGAGTGAAAAGTATTCCCTCCAGTTGCTATTGAATCTTGTGCCTCTCATCGTAAACCTATGTCCCCTGATTCTTGATTCCCCCAGTAAAAGACCCTGTGCATTCACTCTGTCTACTTAAAGACCTCCATAGATCATCTCTCAGCCTTCTACGCTCCAAGGTATAAAGCCCTCGCCTATTCAACCTCTCCCTCTAGCTCAGTTCCGGGTAACCTCCTCATAAACCTTCTCTGCAGTCTTTCCAGCTTAATTTCTCCTTAACGTAGGACGACTAAAACCGATAACAACACTCCAAATGCAGCCTCACCATCTTGAGGAAGAACAGTAGAGTTTTTCTGCTTTTCAGTGATTTGAATCCTGGTTTTGCTACTGCTTCACATGTGCATTCATAGAATGTGCTACACTAATCTGCAATTCGGCTGTTAAAACCCATCCCTGGGTGGAATTGTTGGTTGTTTAGCCCCACATTACAGTAGTCAGAGACAGCTTTTGTTTATCTTTAAATAATTAAATATCTGATTAAATGTACATTTGCGCGTGGAGCATCTGTAATCAAACTCTTGTCATTGGATTTTTGGCCATCCTGATTTACGCAAAATATTACAATTTGTACACACTTTTGATCATATTGTGTTATTGTTTGAAAAATGATTTTAACAAAATCTATTCACTCATTTTTATGCAGAGAAACATTGTGTGCCTGTCGCTGAAATTATTGCTGTTCGTGAAACTGACGTGGATGAGATAAATAAAGAATGCAGAAGATGGCAGAAAATGCCTTCCGTTTCCTCCGAATCAATTTTGCATACATTCACAGGTATAATTGTTCTTATTTTAATCAATGCCTTTATCTAGTTTTGCTTTTTTCTGGTTTAAAAAAAAGCCTTCCATTGTAGTTCAATCATTTTGAATCATTTACACAGACTTGTGAGAACAAGGCTCAGGCAAAAATCTAACATTAATCTTTTACTTGCTCTATTTTAATATCTTATTCTATGGAGCAATCTATAAAAATAAAATTGATGACATGACAGTGTACTTCCACATAGTTCAGTTCTTTCTGCACTATTTGCTTTTACTTACACCCTTCTACCTTGTTTCCCAGCTACAATGTTTATTGTAAACTCTTTGTGCCATGTCAATAGACAATAGGTGCAGGAGTAGGCCATTCGGCACCGCCATTCAATGTGATCATGGCTGATCATCCCCAATCAGTACCCCATTCCTGCCTTCTCCCCATATCCCCTGACTCCGCTATCTTTAAGAGCCCTATCTAGCTCTCTTGAAAGTATCCAGAGAACCGGCCTCCACCGCCCTCTGAGGCAGAGAATTCCACAGACTCAAAACTCTGAGAAAATGTGTTTCCTCGTGTCTGAGCCGTCGCTTGTCCCATTGTCCTGAATTTCCCTGATATTGTTTCACTTTTGCTTGATTTATCTTCTATAATTTTTTTTTTACGAACGTGTGGGTCCCTAATTTGTCAATTTGCATCTGTATCAAACTTAAAGTTCTTAATTTTTTTAAACTTGCATTTATGACACTGACACATAATGTGCAAGCAGTTTTAGATGTAAAACTTATTGTATAAAGCATCAGGCATGCTCCCCTTAAACACTGCATCAACTTTTACTTTAGAACCCATTGAAACAGATGTTGAATATTTTAGTGCTTGTGGAATGAAAATATATTGGTGTTGCTGTGAGTTAGGACATCAGCACCTTCAGTTAATGTAGAGTCAGCAGAGTTGAATAAAACTGCTGGCTTCTGGATTTGTTATGCCTCAGCACAGCATTGCACTTGGCATTCAAATCTGGACCCAAATCTGCAATTCTTCCTACAGTAGGATTCACTCGTACATAAACAATTAAATACACTCAATCTAACTAAATAAATATTAAAATGTCTACTTGCCGCTCTCCAGATAACTGATTCTTCCCATTGATTTTGTGGTACTTGCACCAGGTTTGTCCAGAGATACCAGGGCCAGATCAACAATTCCTGGCGTTTGGGTTTTCTGCCAAGGATGGTAGAGCTTCAAAAGATGATCTGCCCCATTATAAATAATTACTTCACAAGTTGCATTGCTTCATGTTTCTTTTGTGCAGAAGTATTAATTTATTTTATTTTACTTTCATTGTAAGGTTTATCTTTAAATATTGAAATGCAACAATCCGCTTTGAATTCACTCAGTAATTTGAAATATTTATCCAGCCACAGAAGTAATTGTACAAAATGATCTTTAACGTGTTGAATCGTGTACAGGTGAGGTCATAACCTTTCTTTCATCATATTTTAGTATATCACGTGCAGAGATCAAAAGAGCACCATTGGTGGTGCAGGGAAGTAACCTTTTGCTGCAGTGATCAACAACTCTGTAACCAATGGGTACAAGCTCTTGAGGAACAGTTGGATTTGCAAGGTACTGTTATGTTTCTGTAGAATAACAATAAAATTAATATGCTTACTCAGAAGCTACCTAAATCTGAGGTACCACTATTTCCACTGTAAACACACTTGCTTGGATTTTAAGCTTAACACTTAATTGTGATCTAAAAGTGCTCACGTAGCCAGCTTTGTGATGTGGATTTGCCATTTTCTGGCATTAATTTAATTCTGCTGTTTTGGAGCCTGCAAATCAGAAAATGGAGTTCTCATTTCAAACTGATTTTTAAATTTATTTTGAATTGATCAAAATAAAGACAAGAGCATTCAAATGAAACCAAGGTGGAAGCTGAAGTATCTTCTTGCAACTTCAGTTATGCATGCGATATAATTCAGATCATGACTCCTTGCCAGATCCGGAGGAGCAATCGCAATGGTCCCATTTAAACTCCTTACTTTCCCTGTACCCCTCACATATGTTCAATGGAGGGTTTACTTGAGGCATACGAGTCATT
Source organism: Okamejei kenojei (assembly GCA_035221665.1). NCBI lineage: Eukaryota > Metazoa > Chordata > Chondrichthyes > Rajiformes > Rajidae > Okamejei > Okamejei kenojei. Next base: position 22,700,600 of record CM069151.1, on the reverse strand, counting down.
TTTAAGATACACAGAAGTATAGAGCTAATTAACACTGAGTTTTATAGTGTGAATAGCAAGTAAAACATTGGTTACATTAGTCGATCAAATTTAAGAAACAAAAAGTAGCTGGAGGCCATTCAGTCCCACGTGCCTGCTCCGCTATACAATTTTCAGTAAGATTTCCACCAGCAGGAATTTAATAGTGCACCCTATAGAGGAGCATGTTATTATAACAGCAACTGAGTTTACTCTGCACCAGAGGTTCATGCCAATGTATTTTAATACTAGCTCTATTGTCATTACACATGTAATATCAGCACCAATATTTTTAGTGATTGTCCTTCAAGCAGACCAACATCAGGAGCGTTCTACCGATGCATCGTCTACCCCAGCAGAGGCCCAAACAGCCTTGACCACTGTTACACAACCATCAAAGCTGATATCCACCGACTGCATTTAGATAAATCTGGCCAATTGGCTGTGCTTCTACGCCCTTCCTACAAACTGAAACTAGGATTCAGTATTCCATTCTACAACTGGATTCTCAACTTCCTGACCCTTCAGTAGAATAGGTGGAAGACATCCTCTTTAATGATTCTCTAATAGTTTGCCTTGCATTCTCAGTCCCTTACGATATTCTTTTTTTTTGTAAAATATTTTTATTAGAAGTACATATTAAGATGAAATAATATAAAATCAAAAAAAAGAAAATATTATTCGTCACATACATTCTTAATATTTTTAAAATTTACAGTCAATCTTATTTATACTTCTATATTTTTATTTTATAACAGTAGGAAATAAAGATAGGTAATAAAAAGAAAGAGAAATAAGAAAGAGATAAATAAAATGAGTGGAGTATTAAACAAGATATTCTTCATTGGAGATATATTCATGATCTATTGTATATAATTCTTTATCTATTCCTTCATTCAGGCTTCAGTCATGGCCTCGAACTGGACCACCTTAACCTTTTAAATATTCAATAAATGGAGACCATATTCCTCTGAATTGATCTAACCTGTCCATTAGGACAAGTCTTAATCGTTCCAGGTGAAGTGTCTCCGACATTTCTGCAATCCATATTTTGATTGTAGGGGATATGGGACCTTTCCAAAATCTTAGTATTAATTTTTTACCAATTATTATACTATAACCAATAAAAATTATTTGTTGTGTTAGTATCTGATTCGTTTCTAATATTCCCAATATAATTAATTTTGAGTCTGGAATTAAATTTGCATTAACTACAATTGAGATTATCTTAAATTTCTGTCCAAAAATTAGTCATTTTTGTACATTTTGTGAATGAATGCGTTAGATTAGCTAATTGTTGACATTTATCACATATAGCGGAAACATTTGAGAAAATTCTGTTTAATTTGGATTTTGAGAAGTGTAATCTATGTATAACTTTAAATTGTATCAAGGAGTGTCTGGCATTTAATGAGCAGTGGTGTATATGTTGTAAACTTTCATTCCATACTTCTCTACTAATTACTTGATCCAATTCATTTTCCCATGCTTGTCTATATTTATCCGTATTTGGTAAATCATTTTCCAGTAAAATATTATAGATATATGATTATTTTTTCTGTATTCGGATGTTTATTTAGACATTCATCTAAAATTTCTGTCATTCTATTCCTAAAATCTAGTGCATTTGATTTAACATAATCTCTAATTTGTAGATATCTAAAATATTCTTTGGAGTGTAATCCATAATTTTGTTGTAATTCCTGAAATGAGAGAAATAAACTTTCCCTGTAGAGATCACGAATCTTATAGTTCTATTCCATAGAATATTCCATAGTTCTTCCATTTAAAAAAACCTTTATCCATCAATGAAGGTTTAAAAGAAATATTGTTTACAATTGGAAGAGCTAGTGGTGTATTCTGTAATTAATGTTTTTTTTAAATTGTTTCCAAATACGTATACCACTTTCTATTATTGGGTTTCCTCTATAAATTTTCTTATGTATTGTAGTATTAGCAAATAAAATCGAGCTAATTTCGAAAGGTAAACAGTCTTCCGTTTCCATTTTTAACCAGTTTGGTTGTTTATCCAGTTCTTCCAACCAGAAATTCATATTTTTTATATTAACTGCCCAATAATAAAACATAAAATTAGGCAATGCAAAACCTCCATTCATTTTTGATTTACATAAATGCTTTTTAATTATTCTATGGTTCTTATAATCCCAAATAAAATTGGTAGCCATAGAGTCCACTTTCTTAAAAAAAAAATTTAGGAAGATATATCGGGATCATTTGAAACAAGTATAATAATTGTGGAAGAAAAATCATTTTTATCGCATTAATCTTACCTAGCATTGAAATAGGTAATGTTTTCCAATATTGAATATTCTTAAGTAATTTATTCAATAAGGGTGGGAAATTAGATTTAAATAAAGAATCATATTTTTGTTACATAAATTCCAAGATATTTAATTTTTTCATTTGCAATCTTAAAAGGGTATTGTTATAATATATGTAAGTTATTTCCAATTATTGGCATAAGTTCACTTTTATTCCAATTAATTCTATATCCTGAAAACGATCCAAACTGAGTTATTAAATCTAACAAGTTAGGAATACTAATTTCCGGTTTTGTGATATAAAGTATTATTACCCATATCACACATCTGAGGTATGCTTTTACAAAATTGTATTCCCTTCGTTTTTACTGCCAGCAGGGGTAACGGGAATATTTTCTTGTATTCCCCTTTCTTGCGAACGCCTATGGACTTTACCTGTTAAAACAGCGGGGAATATAGTCTTATATTCCCCTGGTCTCACATCCGGGAACTTGGCAACGTGACGCTAACGTGACGCTAACGTGACGCTGCGTGGGAAATTTAGAATATTCAAACGGCAGACAGGAAGACTGCCGCGTCCATTTTGGTTAAATTTTACGTGGAAGTCCGCCGAGCTGAGATGTTCAAATTTTCCTCTAGATGTCTGATATGGGTAATAATAACAATATTGACTGTCCTCTTTCGGGAGATACGACATATATTGCCCTCACTAGATCCATATTGCCCGCGTCTTCGACGCGAGCAATATGAATCTACTTCAGGCAATATATGTCGTATCCCCCTCAAGGCCAGTCAATATTCTATTAATACATCATCTGCGTATAAAGAGATTTTATTTTCAGTTTCTTTAGTTTCATATCCATATATTTTAGGATGCAATCTCACAGATTTTGCTAGTGGTTAGCCCCTTACGATATTCTATACACTCTTAATGTGCAGCCAAATTCTGCCTTTACTGGTACATGTTTTCAGATGATACCACCATTGCGAGCTGACAAGGAACATCTACAGGAAGGAGATGGAGAGCTTAGTAGCTCTCAACTCTGAGACAACAACCTCGCCCTCAATGTCAATAAACGAAAGTGCTTGTCGTTGACTTTTGAAAGCGAGGTAGTTGATAAATTGGAGTCAGTTAAGAGCTTCATGTTCCTTCGTATAACTGTTCTGAAGCATTTGTTCTGAAGCATATGGAAATTTATCAAATCCCCCCACCCCCCAATCTTATGCTCTTAAGTGTACCATGAAGTCCAAATAAAGACAACTTCTAACTTGTTAGCTTCATGTTACTTATTCCATTGTGTTTTTGCTGACATTAAGTTATCCAGAATCAATTATATTGCCAACCAATGATAGAAGCTAGTTTTCATAAAATAAATGTCCCCTTGGTCAAATACTCAATTGCTATCAGGAAATGCTGACAGTTCTGCGCAATCTTATCAGCATTTTATTGACTTGCTCTACGCCACGATGTTTACCAGAACACCTCTTTCTAAATGGGTGACTTCCTGTACATGTTTCTGTCTTTTACTGAGTCAACAAATTGTTGGATGATTACTTTGCAGTGTTTGAATCAGAAATAGTTGATATAATACTTCAGATTTCATTAATGGCATTGTTATATTTCTTGCAATTCATGAGTCACCTGTTAACTACAATGTCATGAAAAAAAAGTTTTAAAATCAGAAGTTTACCCACATTTATTCTGATTGTTGAATATTTTGTAGCTATTTGGGTAAGAGGGTGAGAGAATGTCACTAGCATGAAGATTGTAACAAAGAAATCCCAATAACCTATGTTTCCGCTTTAAATTTTTTGATATTTTTGGCTTGCTCTAATTATTTGTAAAGTTAACTGAAAGAGTCAAAGTTATGCTTTTTTTTTTATAGTTATGCGACCAAAGAACTTGATTGTATTCATAAATCCCTTTGGAGGGAAACGACTTGGAAAACAAATATATGATGAAAAGGTGGCCCCTCTCTTTCAATTAGCTTGCATTACCACTGAAGTGATTGGTAAGTTACTGTTGAACTAAGTACTACTTTGCTGTAATATGTGGACAAACTAGGTTAATGATTACTTTCAGGTTGAAATATCAGATGTTATCCAGTATGACAAAATATCTCTTCACTCTGATCTGAAGAGAATGGGATCATTAGGGACAGTCAGCATAGCATTGTATGAGGCGGGTCAAGTCTTACTAACTTGATTGAGTTTTTTGGGGAGATGATGAAGGTGATCGATTGAGGATAGGCGGTGAATGTTGTCTACATGGATTTTAGTAAGACATATGATAAAGAACTCATTGTAGGCTGATCAAAAAGGTTTGGGTGGCTCAGTAGCACCACAGTAGAGTTGTCGCCTCACTTGATTCTGACCTTGGGTGGTGTTTGTGTGTTCTCCCTGTGACCGCGTGGATTTTCTCCGGGTGCTCCGGTTTCCTTCCACATTCCAATGATGTGCAGGATTGTAGGTTAATTGGTTTCTGTGAATTGCTCTTAGTGGCCCATGGCCTTGTACTTCCAGACTGATTTTTATCCCTCTTTTCAAAATGTCTGTCACCTTCTAATTCCACCTTTCAGCATTCTGAAGTTTCCTTAGTCTGTTGCTTGCTACCCATCTTCCTATTCTCAAAAGTTGCTCTTGAAAACATATGCTTTGACAAGGCTTGTCACCTGTTGCTCTGAATCAAGTTGTGTTAAATAACAGTTGTTGAGAAAGTGAGGACTCTGGGTGTTGTTTTCAAATACACAGACAGGTCAGCTGCAACCACAAGAGATCCCAATGCACGAGAAACATGAGTAACTACGTTATAAATCCTGTCCTTGAGGCTTATGGTTTGCAGAAGATATCCTATCACAAATTAGTTACTCGGAACAAATTTTTAAATATGGGCAGATGCTACACAAGGAGAAAGGAAACTGTTCCCTCTGCATAACAAGTGATAGAGTTGTTGGTTTGTTGCTCTGCCTTGTTTTAGGTTGCATTATTAATTAATCCTGCCAGAAAAAATGGTTTAAATTTACTGGCCCAAAGTTCAGACATGTGTCTTTTTTCCCAGTTCCATATAATTGAAAAATAGAGCATCAAATATGAATCATATGACCCCTTTAAGCCCCGATTCCATTAGCTGTCTCATTCTTGGCAACAGATCTTGAGCGCAAGTGAGACTCCAGGTCATGCATCTGATATTGGACCTCCATCCTCATTTATATTGAACTGCCAAGATCAATTTGAAGGACCCAAGCAGCAATTTGATAAGCCCCAGAACTCTATTAAAGGTGAATCAGAGAGAATACTCCAGTTATTGTGGATCCTTGCTTACAGAATGGTAGATTGATGTCATCGTTGGATACCAAACACATTTTCACAGATTATTTGCTGTAACCTCTCTATCCAGGACCCTAGGCCAAACTCACCTTCACAAATTATCTTCTCTCCATGACCAGGTTAAACATTAGGTGCAATGTCTTTGAATTATGGACCTGTATCATTCCATTTCAACTTGTCAGTGGCTTGTTTTGAAAAAATGGAACAAAAATGTTCAATTTATTGTAATTTGACACATGTGCCTTTTGTTTTTATCAAGTGACTGAGCGTGCTAATCATGCCAGGGATTATTTGTTGGAAGCTGATCTGGAGGAATATGATGGGTAAGTATTTATCCTTATTATTCAACTTAATCAATTATTTAAGGATTTAAAGTTTTTTATCAAGGTAGATACTAATTTAATTATATTTCATGTACAAGATCTATTCTAAATTGTTGCAAAATCAAAAAGCTTCAGTTTTCCTCCTGCTAAATAATCCAGAATTTTCAAAAGCAATGCTTTATTGTAGACATCTACATATGCTGACATTACTATTTTTGTAGGTGCCGTTTTGATTTGTTCATTATACATGCGCACTAATTGTGTTAATTTTAATCTAAAATAAATATTGTTTTGTGACGGGCTAAATTCTTAGGCTGGTCAAATGTTAACATTTTCTAGACCAAGTGCAGACCCGTTGGGTCTGTTCCCCCAATGTGCAGTTGCGGGAGAAGGGGGGGAGCTGCGGCTTCCCACACACACGGGAGGGAGGGGGGTAGAGAGGGAGGGGGGGTAGAGAGGGAGGGGGGAAGAGAGGGAGGGGAGTGGAGAGGGGGGGGAGAGGGGTGGAGAGAGGGAGGAGGGGGGGTAGAGGGGGGAGAGGGGGAAGAGTGGGGAGGGGGAGGCAGGGGGGAGGGGACAACATATATTCAATTAGGTTAAAAAGTGTTGAGTCCATCAGTTAAATTAATAAGCTTCAATGACCAATTGAGTTAGGACAAGGATAACAAAAAATAAAATGGGAAGATATTTATTTTTATTTGCTGTTGTATTGTGCATTACTCAGATCTGATGTAAATTATGTTTTTCAAATGTTTAGAAAATAATATTTTGTCCTTCTCATAATGTCTACTTTCACAATGTTGTTTCCTGCCCACTATTCTATTATTAAAGTTGCCACTTGGGTGAGATTTAGTCACGTTATCAAAGTATTTATGGTGGAAATGAAATTGTTTTTTTCAAATTCATAAGCGTTGGAGAAAAAATAGATTTGGTATATTTTTAAAATTATGCTTGAAATATTGATCAATGTTCGACAAAAGTATTCATGGATATTTTATCTTATTGTCAGGATTGTTTCTGTTGGTGGAGATGGGATGTTCAGTGAGGTAATGCACGGTGTGATAGGTCGGACACAAAATAATGCATGCATTAATCAAAATCATCCTGATGGTGAACTCGGTCCATGTGATTTAAGGATTGGAATTATCCCAGCAGGTGAGAAATATATTTTATCATTAAAAAGGCAGCATAAAAGGTCAAAATATTATTTTAAAGTATATTGCAGAGTATGTAATGTACATCAACAAACTAGTTGATTTATTTCCACAAAGTAACTGTTAAAACTTTTGATACATTTATACACAAAATGTTTTGCCTGTACGTTTTCATTCAAATCATAAGGTAGAAAATAAGGGACTATGTTTGTATTATATAATTCTTCCCATTCTGGACAAAATTCAATGTTTTCTGCTGTGGGTTTTCTTGGATTTTGCCCAAATGCTATTTTGAGCATTGTAATGTTTTGATTAGTTTAGAGATACTGTGTGGAAACAAGGCCCTTTGGCCCACCTAGTTCTCGCCAACCAGCAATCGCCCATACATAAGTTCTATCCTACACACTGGGGACAATTTAAACCTGCACATTTTTTGGAATGCTTGAGAAAACCTATGCAGTCTCAGGGTTTGTTGCTCCGGGTCTTTTCAAATTTTACCTCGCCCTTCTTTGCTCCATTTTGACCATCCCATGTTCTTCAGTTGAACTGTATGGCCACCTTTCCAGTAAATACTTTCTATACATATTTTGCCACAACTCTCTGCTTTCTGCCTTTAAGCCAATTTCCTATTCATGCTGCTCCCAATCCTTTAATTCTACAGGCCTCAATTTGGTTAATAAACCTTTAAGTGGGAATTTATCAAATTGTATCAGTCAGTTCTGAAAATATATGTAGACAGCAGTTACTATATTTCTCTCATCAACCTTAACTATTATGCTTTCAAAAATTCAGTCAGGTTAGTCAAACATAGATTTGTCATGGACTTTGTTCTAGTTGTCTCTTATTAGCTCAAACTTTAAGTTCTGTGATTATTGTTTCTAAAAGCCTTCCCAGAATTGGGATTATACATGCTTGCAGATGTATTCTCACACTTTTTGAATATGGCTGCCATTTTCCATGCCCCTGGCAACTATTCTGGAAAAGATTATATAATTATGTCAAACACTCATTCACCTTCCACTCCTGGCAGCTTAGATGCATCCCATCTCAATTCGGTAACCTGTTTAATTAAAACATAGCGGGCCGTTGCTGTTCTTCTTGCATATTAATTTTCAACCTATGTTTTATTCCGCTTACCATCCTTCTGCTGATTTTTTGACAGTATCTTCTGCCTTAAAGACATTTAAAATTCCTCCTATGAATAGATCACTTTTCCTAATTCTCTCATCGGCCGTACTGCCCACTTGTATTTACGTGCCCTATAAAGTTTCAATTTCTTCTAATATTCTTTGTCTGCTCGTTCTGCATTCCTTTTAATTTTTCGTCCAAGCTTACAATCTTCAGCCTTGATCTCATGGGAATTATTCCCCTGATCATGCGTCCACTTATCCATTATCCTCTCAATTTCCTGTTTTGTCATGGAGCCTTGGCTTTGATTTTGTTATCCATTGCCCTTGTGGAAATATGCCAAGTCACTATTTAAAACATGTTTTCTTTAAAAGTCATCCACTACAGTTTTACATCGCCCTTCAAACTACTGGTCTCAACCATTAATAGAAATATTTTGATCTAATGGCTACTACTACCTAAGCGTTCTTCCACTGATTCTTGTTCCATTTGACCCACCCGTCAGCAATACTGATCAAGGAAGTTGTCCTGATCACATTTCAAAAATGTCTCTTTTGTTTTTAACCTAAATTGAACTACTATTATCATGTTTTTTTCCTTACTTTACCTTCCTGGTTTAAGTTGGAGAGTACCATCTTCTCACTCTGACAGAAATCCTTAGTTAAACACTGTTCATGCTAGCATAATCTTGACAGTAAAATTTAAAAAAAAGCAAATAATATTGTCTGTTCCAGGTTCAACAGACTGCATATGCTATGCAACAGTTGGAGCGAATGATCCAGTGACTTCTGCCTTACACATCATTGTGGGTTGGTGTCTATTTTATTTGATTTAATCTGAAAATGCAAATAGACAGAAAACATGGAACAGCATTGTTAATGATTCATTTCCCTGAATATGACATTTATTTCCAGGGCTTACTTGGGGCCATGAGTGTATTTGTTTCTACCCTTGAGTTTGAGGGCATCTCTCCTCTCTTCTCTAAAATATTATTAAGGGTGACAATACACATAAATCAATTATTGCCACAATTATTAATTAATTAAAATATATTAATTGGATGGAGCAATGTACCCATGCATTAATATTTAATAATAATATCATTTAACATTTTTAAAGTTTCATTGGCCTAATAATTGTTGAAAATCTTGTCTAGATTTTAAATGCATTTAATACTACAGTTAACCAATTTATAAAAATTGAATGGCATCATTTTGTGAGTAGTCAAACCAATGGTAATTGCCCCAGATAGCACTCCACCAGTAATTAAAATCAATAACAGTTGTCCAGCATATCTATCTTTTTATGGAAATGGGATAGCTAGTAATTTCTTTCTTCATACCTGGAGTTCAAAATTTACAAGCAGCTGTTAAACTTTGAAGTTCTGCCATCAGATTAAGCTATATTTAATTCTTATCAGGACACTGATAGAGACTCTTCAACCAATTGGGTCCAAACCAGCTCTCAACAGAGCAATCACATTGGCCCCTTTTCCTCATTACTTATTTAACTGTATCCCTGCTACAGTACAATAAGTAGTGGGGGAATGGTAACATTGCCTATCAACTTGCCTTTTTATTTTAAATGTGTTTCTGCTTCTGAACACTAAGGAGTAGTTTACAATGGGCCATTAAGTTGCCATCACATCTTTGGAAAGAAAGTGGAGCAGATACCAGAAACGCGAGGTCACAGCTGCACTTTAAAAACTTGTGTCTAAATATTAAGAATTATTCAGACGAGTACACGGACAGGAGAGGTTTAGAGGATATGGACCAAACACAGGCAGGTGGGACTAGTGTAGATGGGGCAAGTTGCTCTGAAAGGCCAGTGTTCATGCTGTATGATTGATTCTAAGACTCCACAGACAGCAATTGAGATCAGGATCAAACTCGATCAGCTGGAGCACTAGGCGGGAGGGGGGAGTCTACTTGAAATTTCCTGTCTCCAACCAACTCTGTCACCCTATTCCTTGTCTCTTGTGTCTACTTTCACGGCTCCTTACTTCAAGCCATGGCCTTATCACTATATTGAAATTACCGCTTGCCATTTATAGCCACAATTATCTTTTCAACAGCGGTACGATTCCAGGTATACCATACTTTTTGAATATCCTATGAATTGGAAAATTTTAGATTTCAATTCTGGCCTGTTTGCAGTGAGGTCTCACCATCACATGTCCTTTAAGTTGATTTTGTGATTCTTGCTCTGGGGTTTAGCCCTGCTTTAGCCTGTTTTAATTTTTCTAATAAATTATAAAATAATTACACTTTGTATCAATTTTCCAGTTTATTATAATGTAAAACCATATTACTAATAAATACATCAACATTTAACAATAAATCTGTTCTACCTTAAGTTGAGAGCAATTTTAACATTTGCGATGATTGTTGCATTTTGTTTTTTCTGTAGGTGATTCACAACCCATTGATGTCAGTTCAGTTCACCATAAAAATATGTTTTTGAAATATTCAGTATCTTTATTAGGATATGGATTTTATGGCGATACACTATTGGATAGTGAAAAGAACCGTTGGATGGGTCCATCAAGATACGATTTCTCAGGTAATCTCGATGTATCATTTACATTTTGGTATATAACTATTATTCTTGCGAAGTGGCCGTTTTTTTTAAAATTGTAACATTGAAATCAGTTCAACCATCAATTTCATTAGTTGACTGAAGGTAGTTTTTGTCTAGTTTTCTGTCTCCAGTCACATGCACTCTGACTGCTAAATATTTTTATCGTTTGTTAATATCAGGGTTGGATCATATCACTTTACTCAGCTTTTGCCTCAGTACATTTGCTGCTGAAGCACCCTTTTTTGTGATCTCTGGATTTAACTATCACTAAGTCCTCCAGGGTGGCCACTTATCTTTCACGTTCAATAATCACTAGTCCATCCAAGGCTTCCACACAAATGCTCTCCAGGAATCCTGGTCACCTACTCTTGCTGACTTGCATTAGTTCCAGTGTCTTCTTCTTAAGCCATTTGCTCCTCTAAGGAGCATAGGCCATTAGTTCTAGTGTGCCAAATTATTATTTTCAAAATTATCCTTCTTTACACAGTGCTCCACGGTCTTGTTTTTCTTTATTTCTGCAACCCGTTTTATCCCTTAAACTTTGCCTTTGCAGAGTTATGGAGAATGCATTCTCCATCTCATGCCTTTTGAACATTGCTGATTCTCTTAACTGTCAGCTATCTTGGCTATACTTTCAGTTATTATGGGGCGTTAGCTCTAAACTGTCCTCTTTAAAAATAAATTCAATTTATTTATGTCTCCTACTTTTGATATTAAATCTACCTACTTGATCAAACATTAGTTCAATTCTCCAATTCTTATTTTGATAATTTTTCCATATCAATCATTCACTTCAACGAACTTGAATAATTTTGCTGTGTTTAGGGCATTTAGCAAATATAGGTTACTGTTGTTCCAAAAACCTAGTGGCAAGGGAACAAAGTGGATTTATTATCTGCATTTATATCAACTTCTCATTCAAAATCTTCTATACTTAACTTAAACTCTCATCTTGTCCTCTTCCGGCTTGCGTTGTTTTTAAAGTTGCGCAAAAATGGTACGCAATAGCGCTACGTATTTTCACCACCTCACTCGCCATTCTCCTGTGCTGCAAGTGCACCAAGTTTGGTTCAGATCGGTGGAATATTACAAAAGTTTTGAAGGTTTAAATGTCGTAAAAACGTCCCCTTCTGGCACCCGCTGCCATTTACTGGCTGCGAGGAGAATAAAGCTGAAGGAGCAGAGTGTGGAGAGCGAGCTGCGTCGGCTATCACGACGAGCCAGCAGCTGGTGAGTGAGGGCAGCCAGTGAGTGCGGCCGGCAGCCGGTTGTGAGTGTGGCCGGTGAGTGCGTGAGTGGAGCCGGGAGTGAGTGCGGGCGGGAGCCACTGAGTGATGCCAGGGCCGGAAGCCGCTGAGTGCTGCCGGGGCCAAGAGCCGCTCAGTGAGCCCGTAGCCCCCGCCCATACATCCCCCACCCCCCTCCCACACACCCCCCTTCCCCTCCCGAGCACACCCCCTCTACACCCCTACTCACCCCCTCCCACGTGCCTCCTGCCCTCACACCTCACACCACAGCCCCCTGTCTGAAGCAGTCCCACTCCCCCGGCTGCAGGGCGCCCCGCCATCTTCACTTGCCACCGACAGCCCCCACCTGAAGCCGTCCCCCTCCCCGGCTGCAGGATGTTCTCCCCCTACAGCCCGCACCTGAAGCCATCCCCGGCTGTAGGCCGCTTCTCCCCCCCCCCCCCCCCCCCCAAACCGGTCCTCGACAGCCCTTGCCTGAAGCCGTCCCCCTCCCCCGGCAGTAGGACGCTTCCCCCACCGCCACCGGCCCTCGACAGACCCCGCCTGAAGCCATCCCCCTCCCCGGCTGCAGGATGCTCTGCCCCGCCAACCGACCCGTGCAGCCCCCGCCTGAAGCCGGCCCCCTCCTCCTGGCTACAGAATGCCCCCGCCAGCTCCCACCTGAAGCCGTCCACGTCCCTAGCTGCAGGATACCTCCCCGCTGCAGTCCAATCGGCCCACAACACCCGTACTAGCCCTCCGGAAACCAGTCCCTCTGCCTCACAACACATGTACTAGCCTAAGAAAAGTCCCTTCAGCCCATAATATCCATACTAGCCCTCTGGAAACCAGTCCCTTCAGCCAACAACACCCATACTAGCCCTGCAGAAAGCCCCCCACCAGCTACCGCCTGAAGCCCTCCCCTCCTTCCCCGGCTGCAGGACACTTCCCTCCCCCACCGGCCCCCGCCTGATGGCGTCCCCCTCCCCCCGGCTGCAGGATGCTCCCACCCATCGGCACCCGACAACCCCCGCCTGATGGCGTCCCCCTCCCCTGGCTGCAGGATGTCGCCACCCACCCCCCATCGGCACCCGACAGCCCCCGCCTGAAGCAGTTCCCCTCCCCCAGCTGCAGGACACTCCCCCCTCCCCAGGCCCCCGACGGCTTCTGCCTGAAGCTGTTCCCCTCCTCCGGCTGCTGGACGCTCTCCACCGGCCCCCTTCTGAAGCTGTCCCTGTCCCCAGCTGCAGGAAGCTCCCCACCAGTCCCTGCCTGAAGCCGGTGGGGAGCGGCAGAGGTTACCACGACAGCAGTAGGCCACGGCACGGCCCCTCTCCCCACCGGCCCCCAACAACCCCTGCCTGAAGTCGTCCCCTTCCCCCGCTGCAGAACACAAGAGACGCAACGTGAAAGAATGGATTGAAAAAAATCTCATCTTTAACGTTTAAATTGTTGTTATATTTTAAAAGTTATTCACATTTTAAGCTTTAATAAATCCCTTTTCCACTTGCCATGCCCATCAGCTGTGACTACGCAGTAATGCCTGCAAGTTCTACGTCACAATGGGAACCCAATGGGCGGGAATGGCTGCGCCGCCGGAGAACCGCTAAGAGTGGATGTGGGGGGGGGGGGGGGGGTGTTGAGGGGAGTTGGAGCGAGTGCTTGGGGGTGGGGGACTGAGGGGAGGAGGAGGGATCAGTAGCATTGCAACGGGAACCCGTCAGCCGCGCCTGTGCGGTTGGGGGCTATGGGTGAGTGATGGAATATTGCTTTGGAGGACCAAGCCTCACTTGTGAGAATGGGACCCAACAGGTCCCACTTAGTCTAGTCTATCGACCTAAAATCTAAGCTAAAACTGTTTAACTTCTTTTGCTGCATAGGTTTTAAGGCCTTTCTAACTCACCAGTGCTATGAAGGAACGATTTCTTATTTACCAGCAACTGATACATTAGGTAGTCCAAGAGATCAGAGACCATGTACAGCTGGGTAAGCAGTTTTGTATTGCATTTTCTGCTAATCTGTTCATGGATATTGAACCTTTTTAGTTTTATTTTCTTTACTCCAATTCCATTCATGAATTGCTTTCAGTTAACTAACAAATCTATCAGGTTTTTGGTAAAATCAGAAAATAATAAAAATGTATTAAAAACAATTGATTTATTCTTAAAAATAACATATTGGCATTTCTGAAATAATTACTTTATCAAACAACAAAAAGGTAAAATCAGAATGCATCTCCACAACATGTGCTTTTCTAAAGTCAGTGATAGTATAAAATGACCCAATCAAATGCAAACAAACGGCACTAGCCAGTCATTATATTTATATTTGATGTGTGACTTAATTATTGGAAGGTCAAAGCAGTAGATGCCTTCTACATGTGATATGGGATCTATGAAAGGAGCATACAACAAGGTACTGGAAGGAACTCAATGGGTCAGACAGCATCAAATTGTTCTCCCATGCCAAGTATGTAAAAAAAAAAACACTGATCTTAATATTTTTTTTTTGTAAGATATTTTTATTAGAAGTAATTACATATTAAGAAGAAATATAAAATCCAATTAAAGCAAAAGAAAATATTAACGTCACATACATTCTTAATATTTTTAAAGTTAACAATCAATCTTATTTGTACTTCTATAATTTTCTTTTTTATTTTATAGCAGTAGGAAATAAAAAAGGGAAAAAGAAAAAAAAAAGAGATAAACTGATTGAGTGGAATATTAAACAAGATATTCTTCAATGGAGATATATTTATGATCTATTGTCTATAATTCTTCATCCATTCATACATTCAGGCTTCGTCATGGTTTCGAACCGGACCATCTTGACCCTTTAAATATTCAATAAATGGAGACCATATTCCTCTGAACTGGTCCAGCCTGTCCATCAGGGCAAGCCTTAATCGTTCCAAGTGTAACGTCTCCGACATTTCTGTAATCCACATTTTAGTTGTGGGGGAAGTAGGACCTTTCCAAAATCTTAGTATTAATTTTTTACCAATTATTAAACTATAACCGATAAAAATTATTTGTTGTGTTGTTAATCTGATTTGTTTCCAGTATTCCCAATATAATTAATTTTGAGTCTGGAATCAACTTTGCATTAACTACAATTGAGATTATCTTAAAAATCTCTATCCAAAAATTACTGATTTTTATACATTTTGTGAATGAATGCGTTAAATTAGCTTCTAATTGTTGACACTTATCGCATATTGCAGACACATTTGAGAAAATTCTATTTGATTAGGACTTTGAGAGATGTAATCTATGTATAACTTTAAATTGTATCAAGGAGTGTCTAGCATTTAATGAACAATGATGTATATATTGTAAACTTTCATTCCATACTTCTCTACTGATTACTTGACCTAGTTCATTTTCCCATGCTTGTCTATATTTATCCGTATTTGGTAAATCATTTTCCAATAAAATATTATAAATATATGATATTAATTTCTCTGTATTCGGATGTTTATTTAAACATTCATCTAAAATTTCTGTCTTTCTATTCCTAAAATCCAGTGTATTTGATTTAACATAATCTCTAATTTGTAGATATCGAAAATATTCTTTAAAATGTAATCCATAATTTTGTTGTAATTCCTGAAATGAGAGAAATAAGTTTTCCCTATAAAGATCACCGATCTTATTTATTCCATAGTTCTTCCATTTTAAGAAACCTTTGTCCATCAGTGAAGGTTTAAAAGAAATATTGTTTACTATTGGAAGAGCTAGTGGTACATTCTGTAATTGTAATGTTTTTTTTAAATTGTTTCCAAATACGTATTCCACTTTCTATTAATGGATTTTCTTTATAAGTTTTCTTATGTATTGGAGTATTAGCAAATAAAATCGAACCAATTTCAAAAGGGGTACAGTCTTCTTTTTCCATCTTTAACCAATTTGGTTGTTTATCTAGTTCACCCAACCAAAAATTCATATTTTTTATATTAACTGCCCAATAATAAAACATAAAATTAGGCAGTGCAAAGCCACCATTTATTTTTGATTGACATAGATGCTTTTTAATTATTCTATGATTCTTATAATCCCAAATAAAATTAGTAACCATGGAGTCCACTTTCTTAAAGAAATTTTTAGGAAGATATATCGGGATCATTTGAAACAAATATAGTAATTGTGGAAGAAAAATATTTTTTTATCGCGTTAATCTTACCTAACATTGAAATAGGTAATGTTTTCCAATATTGAATATTCTTAAATAGTTTATTCAATAAGGGTAAAAAATTAGATTTAAATAATGAATTATATCTTTTTGTTACATAAATTCCAAGATATTTAATTTTTTCATTTGCAATCTTAAAAGGGTATTGTTGTAATATATGTAAATTATTTCCCATTATTGGCATAAGTTCACTTTTGTTCCAATTAATTCTATATCCTGAAAACGATCCAAATTGAGTTATTAAATCTAACAAGTTAGGAAGACTAATTTCTGGTTTTGTGATATAAAGTAATACATCATCTGCGTACAATGAGATTTTATTTTCAGTTTCTTTAGTTTCATACCCATATATTTCAGGGTTTGATCTCACAGATTTTGCTAATGGTTCTATTGCAAGTGCAAACAGTAGTGGAGATAGAGGGCAACCTTGTCTACAACCTCAGAATAAGTTAAATTTAGTTGTTAACACTTGGTTAATTAATATTCTAGCTGTTGGTCTAGTATATAGTAATTTAACCCATGTTATAAACTTCTCTCCCAATTGAAAAAATTCCATAACCGAAAATAAGTAAGACCATTCAATCTGATCAAAAGCTTTCTCTGCGTCCAACGAGATGATTGATAAATCCTTAGTAATATTTCTTTTCGAGTATATAATATTAAATAATCTTCTCAGATTATTTGAAGAGTATCGTTTTGGTATAAATCCCGTTTGATCTGAATGAATTAGTTTATTAATCACTTTGTTTAGTCTTTGTGCTAATATTTTTGTTAAAATTTTTTGATCAGTATTTAAAAGAGATATAGCTCTATATGACCCTGGGTCATCGAGATTTTTATCTAATTTAGGTATAAGGGTTATAATAGATTCATTTAATGTATCTGGTAATTTGTGTGTAAATGTGTTCATATAGTGTCTTCAAACGTGGGGCTATCATATCATAAAATATTTTATAAAATTCTGCTCCAATACCATCTGGTCCTGGAGTTTTACCATTTTTTTAATGATCTAATAGTTTCTTCAATTTCTTTAGTAGTTATTTCGACATTTAATAATTCCCTATCTTCTAAATCTAGTCCATTTAGATTACAATTTTTTAGAAATGTTTCTACTCCTATACGATTTTCTTTTGTTTTAGCCGAGTATAAATTTTTATAATATTGCAAAAATCTTTCGTTTATATCTTTAGTTTGTGTTAGTAATTCTCCTTTATCTGATTTGATCCTATATATTAATTTTTCTCCTTCCAATTTCCTTAACTGACGAGCCAATAGTTTATGTGGTTTATCACCGAATTCAAATTGTATTTGTTTGGTATATTGGTATAGTTTTACAACTTGATCTGACTGTATTTTATTTAGTTTATATTTCAATGCCAAAATTTTATTATGTTTTGTCGTAGTTGGATTAATGGCATTCTCTGTATCTAATTGTTTAATCTCTCTTTCCAATGCCTGTTGTAGCTTCCTATTCTCTTTATTATAAAATACTTGAGAAGATATCATAATTCCCCGAACATAGGCCTTAAAAGTTTCCCATAAGAGGGATGATGATATTTCTGGTGTATCATTTGTTTCAAAGAAGATCTTGATCTGTTTTGTAATATATTCTTGAGTTATTTTGTCCTTTAAAATTTGTGGATTAAATCTCCATTGATCTGTTTTTCCATTTTACCCGTTAGTTTAAAGTTAATGGTGCGTGATCTGAAATTATAATATTATGATATTTTGAATTATACGTAAGTGGAATAAGTTTTAAATCTACCAGAAAATAATCTATTCTTGAATAAGTTTTATGCACGGCTGAGTAAAATGAGTATTCGCGTCCTGTTTGGATTCCATACATCTTTAATATTACTGGTGTCTATATATGCATTTATTAACTCACTGGAGTGTGATTTAAGTTTTCGTTGTTTTGATGATCTATCCAAATAAGGGTCAAGTGTGCAATTTAAATCTCCTCCAATTATTAGATTATGTTGTGATAATTCAGGGATTGTATTAAATAATTTTTTTAAAAATCGCGGGCTATCAAAATTTGGGCCATATATATTAACAAAAATCACTTTTTGTGTATATAATTCTCCTATTGCAATATATATCTACCTTCACTATCTGTTATTATTGAAGTATGTTTAAATGCAGTACCTTTACGAATTAATATTGCTACACCTCTAGATTTATGTGTAAAAGAAGAGTGATATACTTTATCAATCCATTTGGCTTTTAGTCTATGTTCTTAATATTGATGCTCTTATTTCAGATGTCCTATCTGCCAGAACAGTGGAGAGCAATTAAAGGCATCACAAAAAGCAAGGGAATTCAAGATTCTTAAAAGTGGTAAGATTTAAAATGTTGTTGAGTGAAGTCATCAGCAATAATGGACACCAATCCCTCCACTATGGTCCTTTTACAGTAAACCCTTGTTATAATGGACCATAATAGGAGTAGTGTCTGTAACTGCTGATTGTCCATTATAATCGAGTAGGGTACTATCATTGGATGTATTTGAAACAAAGAACTACAGATGGTGGTTAATAGACAAAAGGATACAAAGTGCTGGAGTAACTCGGGTCAGGATCTCTGGAGAACATGGATCGGGACCCTTCCTCAGACTGATTCAGTCAGCGGAGTTACTCCAGTACTTTGTGTCGTTTCACTTTAAAACTTGTGCAAATGCCACTGGACTGCACCAGCAAGCCCTGCTTCACCGATTCACACGCCTCAGGTTGTTGTGGCTCACGTTGTAGATCCCGACAGGACACGCTTTCTTCAGGCCGCTGCCAATGACAAGACGCGCTCAGTCACCGTGGGGGCTCCCCCCCCTCTCACCTGCTGTCACTTCCAAGGTGTAGTGTGTGGGCGACTCCGGGGAAGAAGGAGAAGGCGGTGGTGGTGGGGCGGGGCTGGAAGAGACCAACTGGACAGAGCGACAGCAGCGGTCGAGCTTGGAGCAGACAAAGCCACCGCCTGCAGCAAGAGACAGCAGCAGGGTGGGAGGGGAGGGATTCCCACAGTGAGAAAGTGCTGTTCCCCATGGTCTACAATGTGAGCCGCAACAACAGCCGTGTGGTGGGTGCACCTTGCTAGTCAGGAGTGGGGTCGGAAACCAGAGCGCTAAACGTGCAGGGAGACGGTGGGAGCCAGGGATGAGTTGGCAGGTTATTCTATTCACATTCAGTTAACATATTACAGTTTGCATGTAACATTTAATCTACTCTTGTGGAGATTCTGCGGAGGGTCTAAAATCGCTCCATTAGCACCTACCTTACCTCATCTCACCCTAAGAATATGTTAAACTGCTTGTAATAAGATCTTGATACCATGAGAATAACCAAGAGTGGAAAGCTGACCCTTGCATTACATGAACTCCCAGAACGTACTTTGCGTACCAGCCACAGCACCTATTCTGAGTTTGGAAGCCAGTATTGTCATTTCATTATTACATGACCTCTGGTTCAGAAAATCAGATAATCCAGAAAGACTCTGGAACAGATTGCACTGAAAAATTGGTGTTCAACCTGTATAATAAAATACATTGATGGTATATTTCCATTCTCATAGCTGAACCTGCACGTAGCACAAAACAAAAAATTACAATTTGTAAAAAAATGGCCTTTATTAAAATCTGACAATGCGCACTTTAACCACATGTGGGTTTTTTTCTATACAAATCTCAAATTATGGAGTGCAGAGGCAAATAAATAAATCATGGGTCTTTGTCCCAAACATTATGGAGGGCACTGTAGATCATAGAGAATTTTGCCCAATGCTATTCTTTTATCAAACAATAAAAAAATGTTTCTGATCATTCTAGAGACATTGTTTTCAGACGTGAGGTTCTCCTTATCCTAGTCACTTGATTTCTCTCTGCAAAATGAAATGTAAGCATCCTGATCAGATTGTAATCTGCATCTTTGTAATTTATGCAAACTCTGATTTCCCTTCTTTTAGAGGAGCAAAAACAGTGGAAAGTGATTAAAGGAAAATTCCTGGCTATAAACCTCGCAAATATGAGTTGCGCATGTCCAAAATCTCCAAAGGGCCTCTCACCCGCAGCACACCTAGCTGATGGGACGATGGACCTTATTTTAGTCCGCAAATGTTCAAGATTCAGTTTCTTGAAGCATCTCATCAGGCACACAAATGGCAATGATCAGGTACAGATCTATTGAATTTTCCTTACAATATTCTGTGCAAAACAGTATGAAATTGAAATAGCTCTATAATTCAACGATAAGATGCATTAAACATTGTACATTTTATGCTGTACTCTGCTTGTGAAAAAAAATGCTTTCATGTGGGAGTATTAGAAAGATATTAATGCTCTTCTGATAGAATTAACAGCTGAGAATAAATCATGACGAATGAACACTAAAATACAAAGACATTTTAAAAATTGAAACCTGAATCACCAGTTAGTTTAATCAAGACAAAGGAAAGGTCCAGGGGTTTGGGGAATTACCTTCTATTCAAAGCATTTTTTTTGCACTTGCTCAAAAACCTGCAATTCTCTTGTATGAAATTCTTGATCTACAGTTTATCAATAAGACAACTGGATCAGGTTATCAATTCTACAACATTTAACTGCATGGTATTATATCATAAGTGATTGGAGCAGTATTAAGCCATTCGACCCATCAAGTCTACTCCGCCATCCAATCAGGGCTGATCTCTCCCTCTTATCCCTATTCTCCTGCCTTCTCCCCATAACCCCTGACACCCGTACTAATCAAGAATTTATCTACCTCTGCCTTAAAAATATCCATTGACTTGACCTCCACAGCCTTCTGTAGCAAAGAATTCCACAGGTTCACTCACCACTCTCCAACTGAAGAAATTCCTCCTCATCTCCTTCCTAAAGGAACGTCCTTTAATTCTGAGGCTATGACCTCTAGTCCTAGATGCTCCCACTAGTGGAACCATCCTCTCCACATCCACTCTTTATATAAGCCTTTCACTTGGTATTCTCATATATACCAAGTAATCTCATATGATCATAAGGAAATGGGAAAACCACTGCTGAAACACTACTTAATGAATGTTTTTAACCACCATTTTGCCTCAATATTTATTTGTGCTATATAATGAGAAACGGGTCATAATAAGACTTCGAAAGTCTTAATATGTTGAACAGAAGTTATTTTTGGTACTTTCAGTTTGACCTTGCATTTGTGGAGGTTTACCGAGTGAAGAGATTCAAATTTGTACCAAAATATTCTGATGAGGAGGATGGTGATATCCAGGAAGTTAGCAAAAATCTTTTTGGACAATTCTGTAGAGATCATCCCACCTGTAGCTCTGTGCAGCTCACCAGCAGTTGGAATTGCGATGGAGAGATAATTGAGCATGCAACCATTGAAGTGAGGTATGCTGTTTTTTTACTTATTACATTGTCCAAGTCAACCAAACAAATGGGTGGTTGTCTTCATTAGAAATTAATCTATTTGGCACTGCACTAATGTGTCATGCTCTGACTTAAATCAATGTGGTGAATATTTCTGGTCTTCATAAATGTCGGAAGAGGCGATTTAAACTTTTGTTGTTTAAATTATTATTTTATTTTTGTGCCTAAATTATCAGTGCGAGCCGGAAATAAACTGAAATGAGTACATGACTTTTTGCGATGAGGTTTCAGATCTATGCATGAGGAGTGAATGCAATTTGCATAACATATGACGTCGATTGGAAAGAGCTATGTCTTTATATTTAAAAAAAGAAAATAGTTGCAGGAGTAGGCCATTCAGCCCTTCGAGCCAGCACCGCCATTCAATATGATCATGGCTGATCATCTAAAATCAGTACCCCGTTCCTGCTTTTTCCCCATATCCTGTAATTCCTTTAGCCCTAAGAACTGAATCTAACTCTCTTGAAATCATCATAGGTTAACCCTCTCATTCCTGGTATCATTCTTGTCAAGCTCCTCTGGATCCTCTCCTCAGATATGGGGTCCAAAACTGCTCGCAATACTCCTTACCAGCGCCTTATAGAGCCTCAGCATTACATCCCTGTTTTTGTATACAAGCCCTTTTGAAATAAATGCTAGCATTGAGTTTGCGTCCTTTACTACCAATTCGACATGGCCAGCTTCCTTGTCAATATAAATTATCTTTAGCAAAGCACAGGTATAATTTCTTTAAACAGGAAACATTTTTTAATTGTCATACTATCAACATAATACTTTAATTAAACTTGATTTTGGAATGGACTACATTTTGTCACTATAATCGATTATGAATTGTTGCCTTGTAATTAAAGAGTGGTCAAAGATGGAATTATTATCTATATATCATTAAGTCTCATCTTGTATGTATATATACACACGTGTTTGCGTGTGCCTGTTTTCGTATGTGTTCTACCTTCGTTAAAACAGTTGAAATGTTTACAAATTATTACTCACATTAACCCGGTCAACGCAATAAACAGGTTCCCTTCACAATTCATGCTATATATCACGTTATTGATGATTCCAGTTTTTAAAAAGCCAAATTTAACATGAAAAATCCTTCCTGCCAGCTTCCAGCACACTTTGATACAAAGTTGCAAGACAGGAACACTCTAAACTTTACACCTTAATGGGATATCACAGCAAGTGCACCCGACATTTGCAACAATGTTGTCATCATAGCTCCTGGCAGGACAGGAGGGGGAGGGTCAATTGGTATTGCAATTAGGGAAGTGCAATTGGAATTTTGTTTTAAGTCCAGTGCTGGGGAGTGCTGGAATCTTATGTTCGGCAACGGGTTGAGTTGGGGGACCATGCCTCCTGCGGGGGCTATAGGTTAATGGTGCAATATTTCGTTGTGGAACAGGTTGTGTTGGGGGAACCAGGCGTCCCGTGTGACAGGGACCCAACGGGTCCCAGTTGGTCTAGTTACATTATAACAACCATATTTGGTAACATTTAAACCAGAGAGAATCAAAATTGTACTTAAGAATCCATTGTCTAATATAGAATATACATGCCTCTGCTGCTTTGATCATTTACTTGTATTCTCTTAAGGTGCTATTAGTTTACATAGTTCCCATGTCTGCATTTGCCTTGCAATTTGATACACACAGTATGGGAGGCTGCGCTTGTATATCATTAAGAACTTGTAGATGTACAGTAAAATATAACAATCTTTAGTCAATTTGCCCAGAATTTCA
Organism: Okamejei kenojei; assembly: GCA_035221665.1. NCBI lineage: Eukaryota > Metazoa > Chordata > Chondrichthyes > Rajiformes > Rajidae > Okamejei > Okamejei kenojei. The sequence goes on along the minus strand of CM069151.1, from coordinate 22,677,219 downwards.
CATGTTAACCTCTGGTTGCACAATATTTCTTGTTTAGAAAGAATTTCTCATTTGCTCAATAATCATAAAAAAATTTTGTTCTGCGATTAAATTCGGTAATCCCTGAAAATGGGTGTGGGAGTTACAAAGACGAATAAGCTACAGCTACTGCTTACTGATTCTTGAAGCATGCCATATTCATGTAGTCTGGTCATTTGAATAACTACTTTATGCAGCTAGTGCTTACTATCCTTTTTTTTTTTAATTAGTGTCATACGTATTGAATGATTAGCAACACTTAGTGAGAAGTTGCACTACATTATTACTGCAGCAAGTAGTGGAGTCAATGTGAAACGGACTGACAGGTAGAGATGTGATCATGATACGATGCAGGAGTGTATGCCCCGTAGTTACGAATGCGGAACTGGTTTATTTGTTGTCACATGTACCAATATACAACTTTGTTTTGCATGTTATCTAGGGAAATCAATCTGAACACGAATGCAATCATGCCATACGCGAGTGCAACATGATGCAAAAGAGAAAGTAAATAGCGTGCAGAACATAGTGTTACATATAAAGTGCAGTTTAAAATGGGCTGCAATGAGGAACATCATGAGAATGGGAATACATCATTAGTTTATGAGAGAGTCACTCAAGAACCTGATAACAGGGAATGAGTTGTTCTTGAATCAGATGGTACGCGTTTTCAAGCTTTTTAATTTCTTGCAAAATGTAATAGGGAGAGTAGTTTGTTGCTGGGATGAGAGTGATCTGTGATTATGTTAGTTGCTTTCCTGAGGCAGCGTGAAGTATATATTGAGCCCAAGAGGTGGCTGATTCATGACTGCGTCCACAATTCTCTGCAATATCTTGTGGCCCTGGGCAGAGCAACTGGCCTTGCGCAGAGTAGTTGCCAAAACAAGCTATGCTTCATCCTAATAGGATGCTTTCCAAGCTGCATCTGCAGTAATTGGTAGGTCACTCTAAGACATTCTAAATATCCTTCCTCATTTTTGCAAATGATGCAACATAGGAAAAATGTGTTTTAACTGTAAGGGACAAGGATACCCCCAGATGAACACTGCAATGGCAAGTAATATTGGAATTCGAAGTCAGTTTATGAAATTAAAACATATGCACTCAATTTATTTACCTTGCCCTAATCTGAACGTCATTGAATTGATCTTTAAATCCAAATCCTTCCCCAAGGCCACATTGGTCTCAAACAATGCATAGCAATCCCGACCAACAACAATTACTATCAATCATTATTCATATCTAATATACAAGTGTCCCACGATATTGTCACATATTTAATTCAGCTGTAGGCTCTAGTATTGCATCTGCCAGCTTGCACACATTTGTGCAATATTTAGCCACTTGCATCATTAAGCAATACTCGAGATCAAGCATCCCTTTCGAGGGAAAGACAATACAGATTTGGAGAAGGCACATGGGCTCAGTTCGGCACCTCCAGCCACCTAGGCATCATTGTATGGGAGCTGTTCAACAGAGACAGGGCTCCAAGCAAATGCACATGGACAATTAGTTTACTTTTTTTATGTAATATGGCATGCATCGAAATATGGACCTAGTTCTACCAGATCTGGCTTGCTGCTTCCGTTCCTGCACTTTCTACAGACCTTCTGCACTCAGCAGCTGGGCAGCACCAGGTAGGCCAAAGGTGGCACATTGTTGAGGTTCATCCCCAGAAATCCTAACAGGATCAACACTTCTGATTTAGTAGTTCAGATATTCAGTGGTATAAAAAAAAATTAAAATTGCTGTAAATAACATTATTTTAACTGTTAAAATTATTCTCCCGTTAATTTTAGGATGAAATTAAAATCTCTCCTGTCCAAGATCCACATGATCACAAGATTGTTTAGCATGCTACAGACCCCTACAAGTCTTGACACACAATTTATTCAATCCTTCAATGTATTGCAATAAGTGGATTGTTTCAGCAAAATAATCCTATTTTGGGAGGCCAGCCCCTTGGTGCATATATACAAACACCCACACATTGGTTTCCCAAGTCATGAAACTACCTCTTGTTCCATAATTTTAAGCAATTTAGTTTGTGGCTCAAATATATTGCGATAAAATAGTAAGATTAAACGAGAACTTACCAGTTTGAAGTTTGATCTTTATTTTATGAGTCGTCAAGTTCTCATTTAATCTTACTATTTTACTTCAGAGTCACATGAGTGACTACATGAAGACATCAAAGCTCTGTGATTTCATGCCGTGTGCAACGAGTATACACAACCACAGCTGCTTCATTGACATATGAAGGGAAAATAATCATAATGCATACAGTCATAACATAGATGTAACATGCTGATGCAATAATATATTATTACCCATATCACCCATCTGAGGTATGCTTTTACGAAATTGTATTCCCTTCCTTTTTACTGCCAGCAGGGGTAACAGGGGAATATTTTCTTATATTCCCCTTTCTAGCGAACGCCTATGGACTTTACCTGTTTAAACAGCGGGGAATATAGTCTTATATTCCCCTGGTCTCACATCCGGGAACTTGGCAACGTGACGCTGCGTGACGGCAACGTGACGCTGCGTGCGAAATTTAAAATTTATTCTCAAAACAAACAAAATGGCAGCCTGTTGCGAGAAGAGGTTCGCGATTTAAAAGTTCGACCTTCACATTGTCACATAAATGAATTACATAAATTACATAAATGAAACATAAATGTTACATTGTTTTAGTACCCTTATTTACAATGTTGCAATGGTTTTAGTACCCTTATTTACAATGTTACAATGCATATTGCAAAATGTATAGATACATTCATATCATATGAGATGTTCAGATTTTCCTCTAGATGTCTGATAATGGGTAATAATAACAATATTGACTGTCCTCTTTCGGGAGATACGACATATATTGCCCTCACTAGATCCATATTGCCCTCGTCTTCGACTCGGGCAATATGAATCTACTTCAGGCAATATATGTCGTATCCCCCTCAAGGCCAGTCAATATTCTATTAATATAAATGAAACAATAATTTTCCATCTCTCACCCAGATGGAAAATATAACCAGAACATAAATAGAGTTAACAAATACCCCTGGTTCAGCAATGGGTCATTACAGATGTTTGGAGATTTGTTCGATGGACCATGCTGCAGCCGTAACAATGCGACCCAGCGGAACACAAATACCCTTGCTGCTGATGTTGTAGCAGCCCTGGTGGAATGAGATCTGGAATCAGAATCCATTCGTACATAATACAACTCCGTTTTTCTCATCTGGAATGACCTGAACAATAAGTTCTCCCTATTTTTTTGTGACTAACAACATTGCTAGTCCAGAACTCCAAGGCTCTTGATGACTTTGACATATTGTTGTATATATGTGTGCTTACCTTATCAAAGGTCCCCTGGTATGCCTGTGAGTATTTTGAGACCTGACCCCCTTCTGGTCTGCTCAAGTATTTATAACATAATATTATAATTTACAAACATTATCCTGTACCATCACAATTATGTAGCAACTGAACCTGCTGCACTAAACCAGTGCCAGAAGGATAACTACCTAATGAACTCCATCCAAATTTAAGGATATAGCTGCACTTCCTGGTGAAATAGTGTTCACAAATGTCAATATCGCATATGGCATTATACTGGTCCTGGGGCCTATGTTGAACTCGAAACATTAGCAATCAATACAATTTTCCAAGAAACATAAGCATAACAAACTCTTTCATCTCCTGGAAAAGAAAATTCTGCAGTTTGGTACAATGCAAACACTTTGAACACATAGAAGGATAGATGTAACAACCCAAACTTTAGGGCAGTTTATTAAACCTGCAGAACATAACTTGAGTTTATCATGCAACAACTGATTTACCAAGCCTCAGGCTGAACCAGCAAATTACGTTTAAAATAACCAAATAAGGTTATATTATTCACGACAAATCAGGGTCCATTTGCATAATCACACAATAGGAACCTTAAGCGGCCTCTTAATGACTTTATTTGAAGCCTCAATTGATAAACAAAATGAAGGGAGCCGTAAAAGACTTTCCTTCTCCTTTTAGCGAAAATGTATGTTTCGCCACTGTAATGCCACATATTTTGCAACCAGTGAAATAAACATGAAACCAACATATATATTAGGTGTTCCATTTAACCAGAATGTCATGATACAGTGTGATTCAACACCAATTCTGTGTTGCCATTAACCTATACTTGATGATTCTCCTGTGACAACAAGATATGTAACCATGCCAGGGGTCTAACTGATTGCACCCTCGTGACTAACATAGGCCATCATCATAATGTATCAACCCGAGCATCACAGTATGCACATTTGTCCAATCACTCTTTAACCCATACAATGCCCGTAGGGTCTATAGATAGTTGATACCCATAACAGAAAATTTTGCAAGCCATGCAAACCTGCTCCACCTCCAAACTCGACATGATATTTGCAACTTGGTATCTGCCGTAAACAGCAACTGTGGCCCGATTTCCGAGCCAGTCTTGCAAGACAATCTTGGTCCTTATACTGAACCTGCCCAATTCTAACCTGTTTGAAAAGCTAGAACAGTCCATTTTACATTTACCGTTCAAAGTAGGTGATAATGTCTCAATCATTTGTAATGTATAACTAAGTATACACCTTACCAAACTGCAAGTGGTCCCTTAATTGTAGAGTAACACAAATACAGTGCGTGGAACCTCTGGCCAGCTTTCATGCTGCCACCAACTTCAGTGAACCGCTACTGCCAATAAAGACATGGGGTGCATTGTTGCCGAAACTATGAAACCTTGCTCGTTCCAATAGCTTGTGCTTCGCCCTCCAGGTTTCACCTATGGAAAAGTCTTACCTGAATAGAAGATACGGCGGCCAACTGTTATGTCCCCCTGAGAGCGGTGTTCACTGCATATGTGTTTGGGATGGTAACTTTCTTGCCAGGCATAGACCTCTGGCGCATGCCCTGATCCCTTCGGTATGCTCTATGGCTATACCCTCAGACTCAGCGTTAAACTATACAAATCCCACATGCTCTCCTCTTACATGAGGGAGCCATAAAGCAGGCCTACTACAAAGCCCTGCTGACACAATTTCCCATTTAGGGCCATTAGCACCAATTTGCAATATAATGAAAGATTTACCTAACAACTACTGGAGGGAGCAGTAATGAAATACTGTTTGTCCATCATTGTGACTTTATTAATTTCAGCTGGTGTTAACAATGACCTAGATGGCACTTAATAATTAACCATTCAACAAAATAACTGTTGCTCTACTTACACAGCTGAATTGCATCTATACAATTAACAATTAGTCTAACGACTAGAACTGTTTTATAACAACAACTGTTACCAGAGTCTATTGACTGCAAACTGTTGCCCAGGCTGGCTCACGGCCAATTGAATACCTAAAAGTAAATCCCAACAGCCTACAAGTCTATTTGATAGGAACATAATCTAACTGGATAGAGGAGCCCAATTTCTCAAATATAGTTTGAGACTTAACAGTGGATTTTAGCACAAACATAACCAGTGTTTTTGAACTGTGAATAGTTTTCTTTGAATGTTTTTTTGTCATCATTCTGTTATATTGCCTTATCCTAACAATGCCTCCTCATCCCCCATGATCACTGTAAATGGGAATACCCTACTAAACAGCTATTCCCATAAAGCAGCCCTAACAAGGTACTGCTGGCACCCATGAAGTGGCCCTGAACAAAGGTTCTGCTGGCGCGGCCTTTCCCGTAGGTCAGTATTTGCCATAGATTTGGCATTCTCATGAAGCAGCCCTGAGCAAAGGTGCTGCTGGCATAACCTCTCCAATAGGCTAGCCTGCCATAGCTTGGCATCTCCATGAGCAGCCCTGAGCAAAGGTGCTGCTGGCACAGCCTCTCCAATAGGCTAGCCTGCCATAGCTTGGCATCCCCATGAGCAGTCCTGAGCAAAGGTACTGCTGGCACAGCCTCTCCAATAGGCTAGCCTGCCATAGCTTGGCATCCCCATGAGCAGTCCTGAACAAAGGTACTGTTGGCACAGCCTTTCCCATAGGCTGGCACTGCCATAACTTGGCATCCCCATGAAGCAGCCCTAGCCAAAGGTGCTGCTGACACAGCCTCTCCAATGGGCTGACACTGCCATAAACCTTACTGCTGACCCAACTCCTGCTGAAGAAGTGTCTCTAAATTAATTCCCAGAGGTGAAACCTCCCAACTTTCCTAATTGTACTGACTATTTTTGTCAGTTGTCCCCATATCCTGGGGATTATTGTAGTTTGGGAACCCCATAGGTGAATTTCCCCTCCCCGGGAATCCATATATATATATATATATATATATATATATATATATATATATATATATATATATATATATATATATATATAACCCGCCTTACCCTCCTGGCACCAAGGCGAATCATTTATGTGAGTTAACCCCATTTTCTGAGGACTACTGCGGTCTGGGAACCGCATATACTTGGGTTTCCCCTGCACCGGGAACCCAGCCTAACCATTTAGGTTTGTTTTAACCCCATGTGCTGGGGACTCCTGTGATATATAAAACCGCATATACTTGGGTTTCCCCTCCACCGGGAACCCAGGCTGACCGTTCAGGTCAGTTTAGCCCCATACCGTAGGGACTACTGCGGTCTAGAATAGCACTATTCTTGGGTATCCCCTCCCCAGGAACCCAACGTGTGGAGTCACTGACCGCGTTATCAGTGACTCCGATCGCGAACCCGACATTCCCAGCTCTCCGCTTCCACGGTCGAACCAGGGTTTACCCCCAAAGTCCTAGGCTGGTTCCCTCGTCGACATCGCGAACATCCCGCAAAAACCCCGGAGGTTCCTGCAGGAAACCAACAACAGGTAAGGAATAGCACTTACCTGAAGTTTTAGACTTACCGTTGGAGGAGCTGCGCTGCTCCACAGTCGTCAGCACGAAAGCGTCAGACGCAATGACGCACGAACGGCTGTACGGGGTTCTTCACGTAGTCACTCACATGACTCCAAAGTAAAATGAGGGATCATTAATACTACTGAACTACTGTGCATGATGTGTTGGGAAATCCTATTGTTTGTAGAACATTTAAGGATGTACAGGAAAGAACTGTTGATCAAGAGAATCAAGAGTGTTTTATTGTCATATATACCGGATAAAATTATAACTTGCTGCAGCACAACAGAATATGTGAATATTGAAACATAGTACATAACGGGGGAAGAGAAAAAAAGAAGAAATCTATAAATAACAAAAATAGTGCAATAATAAGTCTTTTGCAGTTCAGAGCTCAGAGCTTATTTGTTGTTCTGATTAATAGCCTGATGGCTGTCGGGAAGAAGCTGTTCCTGAACCTGGACGTTACAGTTTTCAGGCTCCTGTACCTTCTTTCTGATGGCAATGGTGAAATGAGTGTGGCCAGGATGGTGTGGGTCTTTGATGATTTTGGCTGCCTTTTTGAGGCAGTGACTACGATAGATCCCTTCGACGGTGGGGAGGTCAAAGCCAGTGACGGACTGGGCAGTGGTCACAACTTTTTGTAGCCTTTTTCGTTCCTGGATGTTCAAGTTGCCGAACCTGGCCACAATGCAACCAGTCAGAATGCTCCCTACCGTGCACCTGTAGAAGTTTAGGAGAATCATCTTTGACATGCCGAATCTCCATAATCTTCTCAGGAAGTAGAGTCGCTCATGTTCTTTATCATTGCATCGGTGTGCTGGGTCTAGGAAAAATCTTCAGAAATATGCACTCCCAGGAATTTGAAGTTATTGACCCAGTTATTGATGCTGGTAGATAGATGCTGGTAGATAGATGCTGGTAGATGGAAGGTAGACACAAAAAGATGGAGTCAGCGGGTCAGACAGTGTTCCTGGAGAAAAGGAATAGGCGACACTTTGGGTTGAGACCTTTCTTCAGAGATGCTATCTGACCCGTTGAGTTAACTCTAGCTTTTTTGTGCCTATGTATTCAATAGCACCTTGTCCTATAATAAGACCATGGTCCTAGCAAAACGGAGTGTTTGCTGCACCCGCGCACTCATAAGAAGAAATTAAATGTGATCATTTATCTTGGAATAAAGAACAGCAACAATGTGCAGTCCAGCACAATGAAGATATACTGGTTTTTCCAGCTCCCCCCTGGAAACCAATGTATTAATAGTTTCTTGGAACGTGACAGCCATTGACAATATCACCCCACCCTCTGTGAAATTGTCTAGAGCAGTTGTACATTTCAGTGAGGACATGCATGCTGAAATGTAGGAAAAATACCTTGTTCTTTGTTGATCTACAGGTAGGAATGGTGCTCTGTGATCAGGCTGGCCGGAAGTGCCATTTTCCCCGTCCCCCTCTCTTTCATTTCTCACTCTCCAAACTCACGCTGTGCCTGAAGGGCAGCCACACACTGAAATGCCCATCCGTAGGGATATCTTAATAGGGCAAAAGCCCTGAGGTCAGTACAGTATCTTTCAGTACCTGTCACATCCTTATCTACATATACCTACAGCTTGAAACAAGTCTGGAAACCACCAATATTTGTCAAAATGTCAGTAACAGATAGTAGAAATCAAGGCACAACAACGACACAGATAGTTGACGACCCCTTCCTGTTGCTGAACATTTATTTAACTGAGTTTGACAGTGTTTATACTGGCATAAATCTGTTTTGCACACTGAAACGGCAATCTGCCTCTTCTGTCAATTTTGAACATTGCCTGCTGACAGTATGACACTCATGTTATGTGTAATGAATGAGTTGGTGTTTGCATCAAATACCATATTGGAACTAATTTGATATCCATGACACTTAAAACAAAAACCTGCTTTAGTGCAATTTTTTGCAGTCAATGTTCTTTATTTCACTGTCTTTTTTCCTTTTTTGTCATTTTCCTATTTGCCCATTACTTTTGTTGAAAGATAAATTAACACAATCTTACTAATTTTATTTTCTTTCTAGAGTTCATTGCCAGTTGTTAAGACTTTTTGCAAGAGGAATAGAAATGCTTTCTTCAGAAAACGGCATTGACAATTCAGTTGATTAAGCAGATTCCAAGATCTCAGGATTCCAGAAACCATTCCTTTTGAAGATTGAAATCATATGTCTAAGTTGTGAAATTTACTTTTTTAACTTGCGATTCTCAATTTATTTACAAAATGATTACAGTTATGAATATTTATTTATTACACAAAGTGTAAGTATAAAAAGCAACAAACAAAATTAATGTTATTGTTTCTGGATCTGCTTTGTGGATTAAATTTCAAATGTAGTGTTTCTATTTATTCACAGTATTTGAGATTTAAAGTATTAAGCTCATTGGTGTGTTGCAAGAAGCTGTCCTTTAGAAATTGGCAGAATGTTTTTTTACAAAGTCCACTTAAACTGTGGAACAGAGTTTCGAAGAGACTCGTTTTTAAGTATCGGCCTCATTTTAAATTGAAGTATGTGCAAGCTACTTCAGATGGGTGATAGATTCCACTTATTTTTAAGCGTAGATTTCAAATTGCCTTTGTAATTACATTCTTAATTTTAAGATAAAAATCTAGGTTTTGTTCCAGTTTCTTTTCCCGCACCTTTCAACTTATCAATGCAATCTGATTTGTAATTTCTAAGCAATGATAAAAGAAGCTATATTTTGAGAACAGTTCTTTATTTTAATAAATGTTAGTAGAGGAAACTATATAAATAACATTTTGTTGAATATTTGAGTTTGTACATAACAAATTTAAAAATATATTTATTGTACATGATTAAGCTAGATTTTGCTTAGCTTAGTATGTGTTCACTATGTGAATAGTTTGTAGTCAGTCATGTTAATGCACTAATGAACAGAAAGTAGCACTCACCCCGTCTTTTGTATTTTACATTCCTCCTGTAAAACTTTTCAAATCTGATGAACACTGCACAGACAAACCTACTGATGCTGTTGATCTTTATTTCTTGAAATGCTCTTAGATTATCCTTCAAAATATTTGCCGAGCTATTAATACGTGTTGTGATTATTTAGTTCTGTGTGTTTTTTTCAAAATGTGCATAACTAATGTAAATAGACAGAATGAATATGATTTGCCATGTCCTCGAAGGATGTGAATTCATTTTCATTCCTTCCCCATCAATACATTTTCTGGTTTGTTGATATTTAATATATTTCCTATTCAGGGCGGTTTTCTGTCAGCAGGCAATTCCTTGTTGACCTGCTTAAGATCTAGACCAAATAACTTTGTGAATGTAATCTCTTGTGAAAATGATCAAAATTAATTTGTTAGTTAGGAATTTGTGAGTGGACAAAATGCATTAAATAAAGTAGTTGAATTAACCAAACATTGATTTGCTTCCTCCTTTTCCCTCTTGATTTAACTGCATTTCTGGAAAATCTGCTTTCTTTATCTACACAATCTAGGTGTAATTAGTAGAGATGGAGTGTTTTAATACATCCTGGTGGAAAAAAAATTTCATGCCTTGTATTTTCACTACTGTAATTGTGCTAACAAGTACATGGAATCATTAAAATCTATTGTTCAGAAAAGCCGTTTGGCCCACCATGTCTGTGCCAACTAAAATTAGACTTTGGGTTAATCCCACTAACCAGCTCTGCAGATTTATGGAACTTTAAGGCTCTTTAGGAAAAGAAATACAATTGTGCCAGTTGTGACTCTCAAAACCTTGAAAATCTCAGCAAGACATTTTATTTTCCAACAAAAAATTAACTGTACATGACGTTGGTAAGGCTGTACATACAGTGCACAGTATGGCCGCCATGCTATAGGTCATTGAGGGGTAACCTTTTAGGGGTTTATAAAATCATGAGGGGCTTAAATAAGATGAATGGCCACAGTCTTGTCGGCTAGATAGGAGAATCTAAAACACAAGAGCCTTGGTTTAAAGTGATGGGGAAAGATTTAAAAGGGATCTGAGGGTCAACTTTTCACACAGAGCATGATGCATATATGGAACGAGCAGTCGATGGGAGTGGTAGATAACATAGAACAATACAGAGCAGGAACTGCACGCAATGCTATAAATGCGGCCTAACCCAAGTCTGATAGAGCAGCATTGTGTTTTCCTGTCTCTTGCATTCAATGCGCCCATCAATGAAGGCAAGCATACTATACACCTTCTCTATCACTCTATCTACTTATGCCACCATCTTCAGTCAGCTATGAATTTAAATTCCATGATGCCTGGGTACATCATTGCTCTTAAGAGTCTTGCCATTAACTGTATACTTTCCCCTTACACTCAACCTCCCAAAGTGCTAAACCTCACACCAGCTTGAGTTAAATTCCATCTGTAATTTTTCTGCCCATTTCTGCAGCTGATCTATATTGCACTGTCTCCAACTCTTCCAATTATGGTGTTGTCAGTAAACTTACTCACCAACCCATCCACATTTACGTCTAGGTCATTTATATTTCTCTCAAGCAGCAGAGGTCTCAGCACAGAGCCCTGCAGAACTACACTGGCCACAGATCTCCAGCCAGGATATCTACCTTCCACCACAACCCTCTTCTATGAATAAGCCAGTTCTGAATCCATACGACCAAATCATCATGAACCATACATTTTAATAGTAAGATTAAATGAGAACTTACCAGTTCAAAGTCTGATCCTTATTTTATGAGGAGTGACATTGAGGGATTACGTGAAGGCCCGCCAGGCGCATGCGCGTCATTCTTCAAAGCAGCGGCGTGAAAACACAGAAAACAAATAGCCGAAGTAACATAGTAAGGCTCGTAGACGACTAGAACTACCAGATGATTTCTTAGATTATGAGGGTGGGAGTGGAGGGCACGTAATCCCTCAACGTCACTCCTCATAAAATAAGGATCAAACTTCAAACTGGTAAGTTCTCGTTTAATCTTGCTATTTTAGTTCGTGAGTGACTACGTGAAAATTTCAAAGCTCTGTGTTTGCATGCCGCAGATGCATTCCATAGGACAAGCTGCTTTGGTTGACACGGTAGTACAATAAAGAAGATATTGAACATTGCATGAATAATTCAATAACGATTTTAATAATAACAAAGAGAGTAATGACCCCTCCGTCCCAGGGGGAAATTACAAACAATAAGTGATATAAACAAAGCAATAAAACCCAAAACAGCAGGCCCAAAACGTGGCTCTGCCTGAACAGGTTTATCATAGAAACGAGAAAAAGTTAACCCTCTAGACCACCCTGCGGCCGCGAGGATTTGATCTAGCGGCACGTCCTGAGCCTTCGCCGCGGATGTAGACGCCGCCCTGGTGGAGTGAGATTTAAACTCATCAGTGTTGATACCCGCAGAACTGAGAACCATCTAGAAATAGTTTGTACTGACACTTGTTTATATGGCTTTTTGTGACTAATGAGCAATCCTGTCTCAGAACCTCTCAGACTCCTTGTTAACGCAATATATTGGGTTAAATGTTTAACTACACATAACAGTTGGTCAACAGGATATGCTTTAAACGTCACCTTGATTCCTGACCTTCCTGGTCTACTTTGTTTGAGTAAATCACAGACATAAAATGTAACATCATCTTGAGAAAAATGCATATAATCTATTCTTAACAAGTGCAATGTTTGGACACGTTGTGCTGAAACCAACGCCATTAACATAACCACTTTAAGAGTCAATTTCAGCAAAGATAAGGACGCAATTGGAGCCCATTGCCGAAGCAGTGAGAACTATACTGATATCCCAGATTGTTATGTATCTGGGTTGAGGAGGGTTTTTGTTAAAAATTCCTCTCATAAACCTGGATACCAATGGATGAGACCCGATAGGTTGTCGTGCTGAAGACTGCCCTAAATAAGAGGACAAAGCACTGCGAGCAGTGTTAATAGCACTATAACTAAGGTGCTCATCAAAATGCAGAGTAGCAAGGAACTCCAACACATCCCTTATACTAGCAGTAGCATATGATATATTAGACTGTACACAGAAGCATTCCCATTTCTTAATGTGCACGAGGTATTGTTTTTTAGTGCTAGTTCTCCACCCTGCAGTCATAACCTCCATGGTCCTGTTCGATAATCCAAGGCCTTGAAATGGTCTGGTCAGAACCTGCAGACCAACAAATTGATATGGTCATGTAAGGGGTGACTTTCTCCTGTAACCGGATGCACCAACAAATGACTGCCGCTGGGAATGCGCATGAATGGCTGTGCCATCATTCTCAGTACCAATGGGAACCATGATTGTGTTGGCCAATCTGGGACCACCAAAACTCCTTTGGCGGAGTCACGCTCTATTTTAGTAAGACATTTCGGAAACAGGCAGAATGGAGGAAATGCATAAATGAATGAGTGTCCCCAGTGTAACGAGAACGCATCCACAGCTACTGCACCTGGATCTGGCTCCCAAGAGACATATTTAGGCAACTGGTGATTCAGTCTGGATGCAAAGAGGTCAATATCTGGCAATCCAAATCTAGCAACAATGGTTTGAAATATGCTGACATTCAACATCCATTCTGTATTGTCATTAAACTTTCTCCACCTAAGGTCTGCTACCACATTATCTATGCTTGGTAGGTAGATGGCCAAAACCCAGATGTTGCGTAAAATGCACCAATCCCAGATAGTATTAGCCAAATTATCACATAACACCAATCTAGCTCCTCCCATATGATTAATATATGCCACAACAACTGTGGTGTTGTCAATCTGGAGTTGAACGTGGAAATCTGACATTGTGGAGAAATATGCTTTTAACCCATAAAAAGCACCCAATAATTCGAGGTAATTAATACCATGTTTGTGAAGAAGCAAGTCCTCTTGCTCAGTCTATCTACCCCCACAGCTAGACTCTGTGTCTGTAGCCCCTCATCCGAGAGCGCTAACATCAGTCTGTAAAATCACTGAATGTTCGTCCACCAAAATGTAATTGGTGGCTTGGCTAACATTAACAATCCACCACTGCAATTCTGCCAGAGCCGTGGTGGGTAACTGCATAAGCCGATCAAAATGACCTCCATTGTGTTTCAATGCTTGTTCCCTTGCTCTTTGCAAATGTTGATAATGCAAAGGCCCGAACTGTACTGCAGGAAAGGCTGCTACCAATTTCCCAATGACCTTCGCAACGTCTCGGATGGAAGGATAAAGGGTTTGAGTAAGACCAATAGAGACATTAACAATATCTACTACCTTGGTAACTGTCATATGAACTGAATCCAGAAGAAACCCCAAATACTCAATCTGTTGGGTTGGCTGTAACTTGGACTTAAGTGGATGGACCAAAAATCCCAATGATTCAAAGAGATTCTTGGTTGCTGTAACAGAATCTGCAGCTGACTCTTTAGTGTTGCCGACAATTAAGATATCATCTAAATAGGCCATAACAATGTGATTGTGGGCCCTCAATTGCCCCAGCACAGGTTTCACCAATTTAGTAAATAACCTAGGTGCAGAACTTAATCCATTAGGCAATGCTCTATATTGCCACAGCTGTCCCATCCAATTAAATTTCAAGTACCTGCGATAATCAACATGAATTGGCACCGAATAATAAGCATCTTGTAAATCAATGGTGGCCATGTAGCAACCCTGGGACATCAGCTGCTTTGCAGTAACGAATGTGTCCATTTTAAAATGCTGATAGAGAACTGAAGTATTCAATTGAGTGAGATCCAGAATTACTCGACAACCACCATCTTTTTTGGGTCTGGGAAAAATATTAGACACAAATTGTTGAGGATGATGAAATGCTTTTTCAATCACACCTTTACGGAACAAATTCTGAATCTCCACATTGATTTGCTCAGTCTCCGGAACAGAAAACACCAACACTTTACAAGGCTTATGCTGGACAGGTGGATCTAGCCCTGAGATTAACTCAATGGTGGACCCCGACACAGTATTTAGTATAAATATATCAGACGTTATACAACACCATTCGTTATAAAATAAATGTAACCGTCCTCCAATAGGAGGTTGCACACCCGAATTTGTAACCTGAACACAAAGTCCCGGTACCTCTGGCGGTGGTTTGGAAAACTGTTGTCTGGCCGTGTTGGGGTTATAGGCAACCTGACGTGGTGGATAACCTCGTTGCCACCCTGGCCTCCCTCTGCTGGGCCCAGCACCCGGATCGGACCTGCGGTAAACGACCCCCGGCTTCCGAATAGAAGGACGAGCTGTGGCCGGCTTCTTTAGCCCCATGGTTTTCACCTCCTCGTCAATATCTCGAATTTGCTTGACCAGATCGGAGCCAAACAGGAGTTCAGGCGCCTGGACGTTGGTCGCCTTACAGAGCGCAACAAATTTTTGGTTTAAAGTAGGCCTGATGGCAATTTTCCGAATGCAGTTAATTTCAAAAAAGACGTTACAGATCATACCTAACATGTCCTTCTGTAACTGAGATAACATGGTCCCTCGGACCATGGTGCCAAATGCAGTGATCGTGGCCGCCACCAGTTTGAGGACGTGCTGATAATGAACCTCCTGCCCCCTCATGGAAGGACTCATGGGTGCCCATATAGCTGGGTTCACCATTGGCACTTTTAATGAGGCACAGTTAACAGGTGTTTTATATTTACTGCTTGTCTCCTGCATGACAGATAGTTGTAGCTGGTGAGAAACTAAGTAATTTATATTAGTTGCGAGGTATTCTTCCATCGGCTCACCAGTTCCCTCCGGAATAGCAAAAGACATTGTTATGTCCGGTACACCCGGAGCAAGGCTCTTGTGCTCTGGTGTTTGCACATAAGCAGGGACACCAGACATAGGGTCAGCTGCATCCTGCCCCGCATCTCCCATTTGATAATCAAAGGAGGCATCCCCCGGTCCTATAATAGGCGCTGGAAGGAATTCCCCACGGCGGTATTCCAGGTAATCCTCTTCATAAGGTCCCTGCTGCTCAACTGCCTGAGGAATATCAGTGGCCTTAGCCCCTTGCTGTATTAAAACCTGGAGCATGTTCCATTTGTTGCATTCTACCCCACATCTTTTTAGCTCCTGGGGGAGAATCACCACCGTCATCTGAATCATCAGATACTACTGGCCTGTTTGTTTTCCTTTTGGCCTTGCTGTGGCTCGCAGCAGCCACAGCCTGTTCAGTTTCAGGCACTGGCCTGGAACCACTTTCAACCGTTCCTACCGGTGAAACGGCCCCCGGTATCGGAACCGGAGGTCCCGTTGTTATCTCCCGACCCGATCGCGAATGCGACTCTTCGCAAGGTATACGCTTGGAACGCACCCTGCGTCCGGACCGGGCCATTTTCAACTCCAACTGACTTCGCGAGCCAGCTTTACGGAGCTAAATACCCTACGGGAAAAGTTGTTTAACACTTACCTGCAAAGTTTCTACTTACCCGCTGGTGGAGCTGTGCCCTCCAGCCCGTTCAGTGCGACATGCGCGAACGTAATGACACGCATGCGCCTGGCGGGCCTTCTTCACGAAGTCACTCACGTGACTCCGAAGTAAAATTTTCTGGATCGGTCTACCATAAGGGATCTTATCAGAACCCTTACTTAGTATGGCTGTATGGTAACTCACATTTCACTGTACCTTAACTGATACATGTGACAATAAACTGACCTTGACCTTGAACCCTTAAGGCAAATGGGCAAAATGTCTGAAGGACGGTTGGTCAAGTAGGAAAATGATAGAAAAACTATGTTAGAGGTAATATCATGAAAACAATACCTTCACTCCATGATGAAAACCAGACTAAGTGTGACAGATAAGGAGAGAATGTGAAAGTGGAATCTAGAAATGGAACAGAATTTCAGAATATGAAATCTTCAATTTAAAATGAAAACGAAGAAGAATTTTGTCTCTCCCATGAATCTTTCGAATATTTTACGCCAGGAATCTAGAGGCTGGGTTGTTCAATATATTCAAAAATCTATCCAAGGCTAGATTTATTTGGATCATGGGTAAAATCAAGTGCGATAACGGGTCAGGCAGGGAAACGGAGTTGAAACCAAAGTTAGATCCACCATGAGTGTATTGAACAGGGGGAAAGCATTTGAAGAGCAATCTGCTCTGCTTTTGATCTTAATCCTTATCTTAAATTCCCTTTCCGTGCTAATATGTAGCACATAATCTCGTGAGATTTCATTTCATGGAGCAACCTTTTAACTGGTATCTTATCAAATGCCTTTGAAAATTAGTATCTACAACATTCCCCTTATCAGCATTTTGCAGATAACTGGCCAGTAGTTTATTATTTTTCCAGTTCCTTTTACAGATAGCCTTGTTACATGTTTCAACTCTGCATTTAAGCAACATTTATTGTGTTCTCCGTGGAGAAGATAGTCACAAATATCTGACTGTGCCTGAGCCATTTTATTTCCCATTGTCATTTCATCCTTCATTGTCTCTATTGAACCAGCATTTATTTTTTCTACTCACTTTGTACAAATTTCTGTCTTGTTTTTGCAGATCGGACAGAAACAGAGTTGACATTTCAGGTCGGGGACCCTTCATCAGAACTGGAAAAGTAAAAAGTCAAGTCAAGTGTGTTTTCAGTTTCAGAGCACTAACCCTTGTATTACGAATGTGTTCTATGTTCTCGCACCACCACCCCCCCCCCCCCCCCCCCCCCCCCCCCCCCCCACTGTGACTGAACTTCTTTATCATATCAGTCTTCCCGTTTTGATGCTGGTAGAGCGGCTGCCTCACAGCACCAGAGAACCAGATTATAGACTGACCTGGGTTGCTGTTTGTGTGGAGTTCACATGTTCTTCCTTTGGCCACATGAGTAGCCTCCCGGTGCTCCAGTTTCCTCCCACATCCCAAAGATGTCAGGGCTTGTAGTTTAATTTGCCTATTTAAATTTGCCTGTAGTGTCTAAGGAATGGATACAGTCTAAGTATGATAACAGGTTATTGATGATAGGTGTGGATTTGGAGCATCTAATGGCCTGTTTCCATGCTGTATGAATCAATCCAATCACAAATGTCCATGCTGACCAAGACGCCCCATCTACACTAATCCCACTTGCCCATGTTTGGGCCCCAATCTAAACCTTTCTCATCCATGTACAAGGCCAAATGTCTTTTAAAAGTCATTATAGTACCTGCCTCAACTACCTCTTCTGGCAGCTCATTCCATATATCCACTGCCCTCAGGTTCCTGTTACTTTTATCTCCTCACACATTAACATGTCCTCTGGTTCTTGATTCCCCTACTCTTGGTAAAAGACTCTGTGCAATCACCCTGTGTAATCCCCTCATGATCTTAATGTATCTCCATTAGATCACCCCTTGGACTCCTGCACTTCAAGGAATAAAGTGCTAGCCTGTCCAGCCTCTTCCTATTGCTCAGGCCCTTGAGGCCTGGCAACATCGTCATAAATCTTATGTGCACTTCTTCCAGCTTAATAACATCCTATAGTAGGGTGACCAGAATTTAACATAATACTCGTAATGTAACATCACCAAGGTGTTGTACAACTGTAATGCTCAGTACTCAGACTGATGACGCCAATGTACGGAAAGCCTTTTTGACCATACTATCTACCCACGATGCCACTTTTAGGGAATGATGTACCTGTACACCTAGAACCTTCTGCTCTACTGCACTCCCCAGGCCCTATCATTAACTGTGTTGGTCCTGCTGTGGACTGACCTCCCAAAATATGATATCTCACACTTATCTACATTAAACTCCCATTCGCCATTCCTCAGCTCACCTGTCCAGCTGACCAAGATCCTGCTGTGATTTTTGATAACCACCTCCACTATCTATGATACCACCCACTTCAGTGTCGTTTCCAAACTTACCAATCATGCCCTGTACATTCTCATCCAAATTGTTGGTATAAACTGCAATCAGCAATGGGCCCAGCACCAATCTGAGGAACCCCATTGGTCACAGGCCAAAAAACAACATAGCTATATAATATAGTTATACAACTCCCTATTTCCTTACATGATGCCAATTCTCTATCCACATGGCTTGCTCTTCCTGCATCCAACCTTCCAGCACAGCCTACCTTGTCAAAAGCTTTGATGAAGCCCATAGGGACAACATTTACAAATAAAAACGTTAGCCACCAGTTTTTTCCTTAAACACAATCCCAGGCTTGCCAGTCTTCCTGACAGCATTGTAAGCACCTTGTTCTAATCATAATACTAGTCTAGAGCATTTTGGTTATAAGGAGATTGAAGGTTTCAGCCTCTCCTTTTAAGGTTTGTTTTCCCTGGAGCAGAGAGGTTGAGGGGTGACTTGGCAAAGGTCTATAAAACTGAGAGAGATAAATAGATTAGATAATAGAAAGTTTTTCTCATGGCAGGAGTGTCTTTTCACAAAAGGACATAGATTTAAGTTGAGAGGTAGGGAATTTAGAGGAGATCTAACGAGGAGTTTTTGTTTTCTTTTTTTTTTTTTTTTTTTTTTAAATTTTTTTATTATAGAAACAAAGTAATTACAAAATACACTCTTATACAACGATAAAAACTATATAATATTAATGATAAATTGATACCAATTATACATATCAAGGTTAATTATTTTGTATAATTGGGAGTGTGTATAGTATCTTCCTAGTATTAGCAATATACTCATACTAGTCATAATGTCCATATTTCCTCTGATTTCAAAATACAAGTCCCCCATGTTATAATTGTATAATACACAATATTAACCGAACTTCTATAATATTCATTATATTTTCACTTTATATTTCTAAATTATTGTATAGTTTACACAATTTTATGTAATTAAAAATACAGGACATCAATAATATTTCATACAAGTAATGATATCTATATTCGCATTAATATTAAAAATTTAATATAATGTGTTTCTATACTTTTTTTCTAATTAAGGATAGAAAAAAAAAGAATAGAAAATAGAAAAGGGAGTGTTGAAAATGGAGATTGAAGTATTATTCATTATTCGTCCTTGGAGATATATTCATGATTTATTATATATGTTTCTTCATCCATTCAGATATTCAGGCCTCAGTCAAGTCTTCGCGCCGAACCGTTATGACCCTGTAAATATTTAATATATGGAGACCAAATCTCTCTGAAGAGATCTAACCTATCCATAAGGACAAGCCTCAATCTCTCCAAATGAAGTGTCTCCGACATTTCTGTATTCCACATTTTAATTGTTGGGGATGCAGGGCCTTTCCAAAATTTTAGAGACAATAATCGATAAAAATTCTTTGGTTCATTGTACTAGAGTATTATTAACTTTGGATCAGAAATCATAGTAATATTAATAACATTCGAAATTATCTTAAATATTTCGTTCCCTACAATCTTTATACAATTAGTGAATGAATGTGACAAATTTGCTTCTGAGATTTGACATTTATTATAGGCGATAATTTTGGAAATATATTATGTAATTTAGATTTGGAATAATGTAGTCTATGTAGACTGTATAAGAACATGTTTAGCATTTAACGAACAATGATGTAGTTGTAAGCTTTCGTCCCATATTTCTGAGCTTATTATTTGGTCTATGTATTTCCGTTGATGGGATATCCAATAAAATATTATAAATATGATATCATTTTTCTGTATTTGGATGTTTATTCAAGCATTCATCTAAAATTTCAGTCTTTCTATTTCTAAGTTCTTGTGTATTTGCAGAGATATAGTTTCTGATTTGATCTAAAATATTCATTGTTTTGTAGTCCGTAAGTTTGTTGTAACTCTTGAAATGAAAGAAAAGAGCTTTCCTTATAAAGATCCCCTATGTTTAAAATTCCTTTATTTTTCCATTGTAAAAAAGCCTTATCCATCGTTGAAGGTTTAAACGTAAAATTATTGGCAATGGTAAGACCTAACGGTATAGATTTTAATTTTAATGTTTTCTTTATTTGTTTCCAATGCGGATTGTTTTCTATTATCGGGTTTTCACTATAAATTTTCTTAGTCACGTTAGTATTAGCAAATATTATAGAACTAATTTCAAATGGAGAGCCCTTTTAACGGGAAGTTAGATTTAAATAAAGAATAAATCTTTTTGTAACGAAAATGCCAATTGTAAATTATTCATCGTTATTGGCCAGATTAATCCAAATTCCGTTATTAGTTTTTGTTTTCTGCAGAGTGTGGTTGGAGTCCAGATTGTGCTGCCTGAAGAGGTGGTGGAGGCTGATACTCTCACAACTGTTACGAAGCATGACGAGTATTTGAATTGACAAGTAATGGAATAGTATGGGCCCAATGTAGGTAAATGGGATTGGTGTAGATTGGTGAAATAGCCAGCATGGATGTGGTGGGCCTGTTTCTGTGCTGTACTATTATATGAATCTAACTACACAGAGCACTTTTTACAATATTACACGCATGGAAATTGATTATTTCCAAAGTGGAATGTAATTGCACTGATTTGCAGATGGAATCTTGCCATTTAAAGTCCAGCTGGCACTCCGGTCATCATTTGCGCTGCAGTGTGTGCACTTTTGTCCTAGCTGCACTCAGCCCAGGTAGGTGGAGAGTATTCCATCACACTCCTGACTTGAGCCTTGTACATGGTGGGTAGGCTGTGTGGTTAGGAAGTGAGTTACTCGCATTTGATTATTAGATTAAATGACCAGAAAGGCTAACGTGCACAGGAAAGATTTAGAGGTATATAGGCCAAACGCAGGTAGGTGGGACTAGCGTAAATTGGACATCTTGGACGGCATGCACAGGCTGGACCGATGGGGCCTGTTTCTGTGCTCTTTGACTCTCGGACTAATTCCATATTAGAATTCAAACAAATCATGCCAAAATGAGGGATGTGTGAAATCAAGATGAACAGTATGATGTTGGCGGCACCTGATGTTTACCAGGCCAAAATGTTGATGCAAAGGGGTGAACACAACCTTGTCCTCATCAACAGTGCAAGTTCCGAGGCATCCATGTCACTGGCAAGCTAACTTGGTCCCTGCGCACTAATGTGCTGGTCAAGAAAATGTATCAGTGTATATACTTAAGCATCTGGAAATATTCGGCATGTCCATGAGGATTCTCTCAAACTTCTACATGAGTGCTATAGAAGGTATTCTGACAAGATGTTCTGACAACTGCACTGCTCTAGAATGCCGAAACTATCGAGTGTGATGAACACAACCCAGTCCATCATAAGCTCATTACTTTCTTCCATCCAGCCCACCTTCATGGTGTATTGCATTAGGAAGGCTCGGTATTGTCAAGGCTGCCCTCCACCCTGGCTATTCCTTTACCTATCTTCTACCTTCTGGGAGACGATGCAGGAGTTTGACAGATTGGACATCCAGATGTAAGAACAGCTTCTTCCCCACTATTATCAGACTTCTGAACAAATCAACCCTCGCAAACCCCTTTCCCTGAGGTATTACCTTGTACTCTTATTCTTAACTCCAACTCATTCTGCAATTCCATTATTGGACTTCAATATTTTTCGCTCTATTTTTAGATTGCACCACCATCTTGCAGCATTCTATCATTTTATACTTGTCATTGTATGGATTGTTGTATTTATCGTTACTGTATGAATACTGTACTCAGTGAGCTTCATGTGAACAGTGGATGTCATTGCACCCCGGTGTATATGACATGCTACTCTGAATCTCTTAGTTCTGTTACAAATCATTGATGTTATGGCAGAAACTCCTTTACACACATGCAGAGAGCACACACCAAGAATGCGCAAAACAGCCATATCAAGATGAATGCTATATGGTGTGACATAAGAATTTGACCGTAGTACAGCCATTCGGGTCAACGTGGCTGAACTACGTTGGTCATCCCTTCACAACTTGCCACCTTTGAGTACTTGTTAACAGTAAAAAGGACTCATTAACACTACGGTATTTAGGGATCACCAGCCACTTGCATGTTAATTGCCAATTGATTTCTTCTGCCCATTATCCTACAGGTGTTCCTTCACAAAGCAGTTCCCAGTTACAGAAATGTCCAAATAGCATTGTGTCAGGCGCTGCTAGTTTTTATCCTCAATTTGTGGCTTGTGTACAAACTGGTTCTCGTCAGGCTTGGAGGCGTTAGGTGGCATTGCCCTTGGGAGCATGACTGGGACAATAAAAGACAACATTCAGTGTAAATTAAGCTGAGTAGAGGGAAGAAGACTTGTTAGCTCACGGTGTTCAGGGACCAGTCCTTTAGCCTGAGCAAGAAACATAGTGTTGAATGGCTATACTTTAATGAGCACAACCTCACTAAAACGTGGCACCTGTATCCTTCAGCAGGGCAAGAGCCGACTTGGCAGTGGCTGTAGTTGTCAAAATCCCTGTGGCATTGAACATATAGCTCCCTCCCTCCAGAAATTGAAAATGTCTACAGCACCTCCCATTCTGAGTACGGAATGTTCCTGAAGCTCTACTACTCTCAAGACCATTATTTGGAGACAGAACTCAGTTATAGTTGTATACAATATATCATAGGCCAGAACTATGCACATCACTTTGTGATGTCACGTGGTAATATCGATATGTATTAGACTGAAAGTGATCTCATCCCTTTAACACCCACTAACTCTTTTCTCCAGTCTGAAGAAGGGTCTCGATCCAAAATGTCACCTATCCCTTTTCTCCAGAGATGCTGCCTGTCCCGCTGAGTGGCTCCAGCGTTTTGTGTCTATCTTTGGTTTAAACCAGCATCTGCAGTTCCTTCATATACAACTGTTTTCTCAGTGTCAGCAGCTGGTGTCTGTAATTTTGCTATTGTGCTCAAATTCAGCCTCTATTTGCATCACGTACTTAAAATAGGAATCTGCAGCTTAACACTTCCTGCTGCTTCCCAATCTTTTCACCTTCCAGGAAGATAGTTTTCCCTTCCCTTAATAACATTGTTGGGTTGTTATTTTATTATAATTGATCAATTTCAGGATCATGGGTATGGCTATCTATGATTGCTTCTCAAATAGTTCCACATCTTTTGACAACCAAGCTGTTTTGATTAATTTTGATTTACGTTCTAATATAGCAGGTATGGACAATGTTATATTGTTTCACCCAATTTCTATATATTTGCTAAAATATCAAATACCTCAAATTCTCCATGCACTGGGTAAAATATAAAGTTTGTACCAATAAAATTGTTATCAATTTCTTCATGCAGGTTCATAACTGTTGGTGAATAATCACTGTGCTGCATTTCAAAGCCGTGGGTATTTTACGGCTCGGAATTTGCCCTGCTCTTTGATTATCCCCCTGATTTCATGGAATAGGACATCAGGCTCTATTTTTGGTACCATCTGACAGCCTTAATCATCGCCATACTTTAGCTGCAGCAGCTGCATTAACTTCTCTGCAGTATAGCTGTGATAAATGAATACCATTAGTCATTGCAACATCAGAGTAGTCTCTTTGCTTTTTGAGAGATAGAGATTGTATTATCGCCTGTTAGGCTTTAGTTAACTCAGTAAGTTGATTGATTGCATTTTTAAACCAGCTCAAAGGAGCAGGAAATATTTCCCAAATAAACTTCAGCTAAATGTTGCTAGCTTCAGAATAACTGAAATTATGCAGGATGGATTTAAAACCACATTGGGGGAAAATAGTAAGATTAAATGAGAACTTACCAGTTTGAAGTTTGATCTTTATTTTATGAGGAGTTACGATGAGGGATTACGTGAAGAAGCCCCGCCAGGCGCATGCGCGTCATACTTCAAAGCAGCGGCGTGAAAACACAGAAACAATAGCCAAAGTGATATAGTAAGGCTTAGAAGACTAGAACTACCAGATGATCTTTGAGATTATGAGGGCCGGGAGCAGAGGGCACGTAATCCCTCATCGTAACTCCTCATAAAATAAAGATCAAACTTCAAACTGGTAAGTTCTCATTTAATCTTACTATGTTACTTCGGAGTCACGTGAGTGACTACGTGAAGATTTCAAAGCTCTGTGATTTCATGCCGTAGATCCATTCCATACGACACACTACTTCAGTTGACACAGTAGTGAATAAATAATGTATTGAACATTGCTTTGAATTATCCAATAATCATTTTTTAAATAACAAAACAGTAATAACCCTCTATCCCAGGGGAAATTACAAATGAAATTTATAAAGACAAAGCAAATCAAATCAAACGAACCCAACACAGCATGCCCAAACCCTGGCACTGTCAGGACAGGTTTATTATAAATTTTAGAAAATTTGATTCCTTAGACCATCCTGCGGCCTCGCTGCGGATGTTGATGCTGCCCTGGAGGAGTGAGATTTAAACACATGAGTGTCTACTCCAGCGGAATCGAAACCTGGTTTACCATCTAGAAATATTTATACTGACCCCTTTTTATGAGGTTTTTTGTGACTGATGAGCATTGCTGTCTCAGAGCCTCTGAGACAATTAGTTACCTCGATATTGACTCAGGTGCTTAACTACACATAAGGTTTGGTCAACAGGGTATGTTTTAAAACCTGCTTTGGTTCCGGCCATTCCTGGCCTGCTTTGTTTGATTAAATCATACACATAAAACATAATGTTAACTGCAGAAGAATACATGCTATCTGGTCGTAACTTTTGCAATGTTTGCTCTCTTTGCGCTGATACTAGCGCCATGAGCTTAACCGCTTTAAGTGTTAACTTCTGAAAAGACAATGACGTAATTGGAGCCCATTGCCGAAGCAGTGTGAGAACTATACTGACATCCTAGATTTCTGTATATCTAGGTTTAGGAGGATTTTTGTTAAAACATTCCTCTCATGAATCGGGACACTAATGGATGAGACCCGAGAGGTTGTTGTTCTGAAACTGCCCTAAATAAGAGGACAAAGCACTCCGAGCACTATTAATGGCACTATAACTCAAAGTGTTCATGAAAAATGCAACATAGCAAGGAACTCCAATACATCCGGTATGCTTGCAGTATGATAAGATATATCTGACTGTAAACATTCTTAATGTGTCTCATATTAAGAAATTAACATTTCTTCATATGAGACACATATTGTTTCTTAGTGCTATCTCTCCAAGCTGCAGTTATGACATCCATGGTCCTATTCGACAGTCCAAAGTCTTGGAACGGTCTGGTCAGAACCTGCAGATCAACAAATTAATATGATCATGTAACGGATGACTTTCTCCTGTTACTGGATGCACTAATAAATTACTGCAGTTGGGGACAGTCATGAATGGTTGAGTCATCATTCTGAGCACCAATGGGAGCCACGTCCGGAACCACCAAAACACCTGAGGTGGAATCCTGCTCTATTTTGGTGAGACATTGCCTAATCAGGCAGAATGGGGGAAAAGCATAAAAGAATGTACGTCCCCAAGGTAGCGAGAATGCATCCACCGCTACTGCTCCTGGATCCGGTTCCCATGAAACATATTTAGGCAACTGGTGATTTAGCCTGGATGCAAACAGATCAATATCTGGCAACCCATAGCGGCTGACAATCATTTTAAAAACTTCAGGATTTAATCATCCATTCTATGTTGTCATTGAACTTTCGTGACCTGTTGTCTGCCACCACATTGTCTCTACCTGGTAGGTAGATAGCTGAGACCCAGATGTTTCTGAAATACACCAGTGCCACATGAGGTTAGCCAGATTATCACACGATACTGACCTTCTTCCTGCCATGTGATTGATATATGGCACAGCCATGGTATTATCAATCTGGAGTTAAACATGTAAATTATTCATTGTTGAACAATAATCTTTTAATCCATAGAATGCACCCAGCAATTCTAAGTAATTTATACCATGCCTGTGCAGGATTAAATCCTCTTGCACACTCCATCCATCTCCACAGCTAGACTCGCTGTCTGCAGCTCCCCGTCCAGCAGCACTCACATCTGTCTGTAAAAGCACTGAAGGGTGCTGAACCAAAATGTTTTTGGTAGTTTGTACAATATTGATAATCCACCATTGTAATTGAGCTATGGCTCTAGTTGGTAACTGCATAGGTCTATCAAAATGACCTTCATGTTCTTTAAGTGCTAGTTCTCTAGCTAATTGCAGACTTTGATAGTGCAGTGGTAAAAACTGCACTGCAGAGAAAGCTGCCACCAATTTACCAATAGAAACATAGAAACATAGAAAAATAGGTGCAGGAGTAGGCCATTCGGCCCTTCGAGCCTGCATCGCCATTCAATATGATCATGGCTGATCATCCAACTCAGTATCCCGTACCTGCCTTCTCTCCATACCCCCTGATCCCTTTAGCCACAAGAGCCACATCCAACTCCCTCTTGAATATAGCCAATGAACTGGCCTCAACGATCTTCAGTGGCAGAGAATTCCAGAGACTCACCACTCTCTGTGTAAAGAATGTTTTCCTCATCTCGGTCCTAAAGGAATTCCCCTTATTCTTAGACTGTGACCCCTTGTTCTGGACTCCCCCAACATCAAGAAAAATCTTTCTGCATCTAGCTTGTCCAACCCCTTAAGAATTTTGTAAGTTTCTATAAGATCCCCCCTCAATCTTCTAAATTCCAGTGAGTACAAGCCGAGTCTATCCAGTCTTTCCTCATATGAAAGTCCCGACATCCCAGGAATCAGTCTGGTGAACCTTCTCTGAACCCCCTCTATGGCAAGAATGTTTTTCCTCAGATTTGAAGACCAAAACTGTACGCAATGCTCCAGGTGTGGTCTCACCAAAACCCTGTACAACTGCATTAGAACCGCCCTGCTCCTATACTCAAATCCTTTCGCTATAATGCTAACATACCATTTGCTTTCTTCACTGCCTGCTGCACCTGCATGCCTACTTTCAATGCTGGTGTACCATGACACCCAGGTCTCGTTGCATCTTGCATTTTCCTAATCTGCCACCATCAGATAATAGTCTACCCTCATGTTTTTGCCACCAAAGTGGATAACCTCACATTTATCCACATTATACTGCATCTTCCATGCATCTGCCCATTCACTCAGCCTATCCAAATCACCCTGCAGCCTCCTAGCATCCTCCTCACACCTAACTATACCCCCCAGCTTGGTGTCATCTGTAAATTTGGAGATGTTGCATTCAATTCCCTCGTCCAAATCATTAATGTATATTGTAAATAGCTGGGGTCCCAGCACTGAGCCTTGCGGTACCCCACTACTCACTGCCTGCCATTCTGAAAAGGACTCGTTTACTCCTACCCTTTGCTTCCTGTCTGCCAGCCAGTTCTCTATCCACATCATTATTGAACCACCAATACCGTGTGCTTAAAGTTTATATACTAATCTCTTATGTGAGACCTTGTTGAAAGCCTTCTGAAAGTCCAGATATAACACATCCACTGGTTCTCCCTTATCCACTCTACTAGTTACATCCTCGAAAAATTCTATAAGATTCGTCAGACGTGATTTACCCTTCGTAAATCCATGCTGACTTTGTCCAATGATTTCACCACTTTCCATCTTTAATAACTGACTCTAGCAGTTTCCCCACTACCGATGTTAGACTAACTGGTCTGTAATTCCCCGCTTTCTCTCTCCCTCCTTTTTTAAAAAGTGGGGTTACATTAGCTATTCTCCAATCCTCAGGAACTACTCCAGAATCTAAGGAGTTTTGAAAAATCATCACTAATGCATCCACTATTTCCGTGGCTACCTCCTTGAGCACTCTGGGATGCAAACCATCTGGTCCTGGGGATTTATCGCCCTTTAATCCATTCAATTTACCCAACACTACTTCCCGGCTAACCTGGATTTCACTCAGTTCCTCCATCTTATTTGACCTCCGGTCCACAGCAATATCCGGCAGATTATTTATGTCTTCCTTAGTGAAGACAGAACCAAAGTAGTTATTCAATTGGTCTGCCATGTCCTTGTTCCCCGTGATCAATTCACCTGCTTCTGACTACAAGGGACCAACATTTGTTCTAACTAGTCTCTTTCTCTTCACATATCTATAAAAACTTTTGCAGTCAGTTTTTATGTTCCCTGCCAGTTTCCTTTCGTAATCTATTTTCCCTTTACTAATTGAGCTCTTTGTCCTCCTCTGCTGGATTCTGAATTTCTCCCAGTCCTCTGGTAGGCTGCTTTTTTTGGCCAATTTGTATGCCTCATCTTTAGTTTTTATACTATTCCTGATTTCCCTCGTTATCCACGGATGTACCACCTTCCCTGATTTATTTGTTTGCCAAACTGGTACGACCAATTTTTGTACTAACACTGGCTACTTCCCGGATGGACGGATATTGTTTTTCAGCGAGACTAGTACAGACCTCTCTGATCTCCACAGCCTTGGCTGTAGGAAAAGTCACTGACATATCAACTTGAATCAATGACATCCCAAATAATCAATTTTTTAGGATGGTTCTAACTTGGATTTGGTTGAATGGAACAAAAACCCTAACCTTTCAAACAGGTATTTGGTTGCTGAAACCGATTCCTCAGCTGTCTCCTGAGTGTTGCTTATGATTAAAATATCATCTGGATAAACCATTACCATGTGATTCTGGGCCCGAAGTAGCACCAGCACTGGTTTCAACAATTTCTTGAACAGCCTTGGAGCTGAGGTTAACTCATTTGGTAATGCTTTAAATTGCCACAGCTGTCCCATCCAACTAAATTTCAAGTATCTCCGATACTGACGATGAATTGGTACTGAATAATATGCATCTTTAGGTCTATAGTTGCCTTGTGATAACAGCTGTTTCGCAGTATTGAAGGTGTCATTTTAAAATGCCTATACTGAACATAGGAATTTAACCTGTTTCGGTCCAGAATTACTCTACATCCCCCATCTTTTCTCTGCCTGGGGAATATATTGCACACAAATTGTTGAGGATGGTTTGTCGTCCTCTCAATTACCCCTTTTTCGGGACAAAACCGTCATTTCCTCTTTTACCTGCTGAGTTTGTGGTGCAGAAAAAACCCCAATACTCTATTAGGCATATTGTGTACAGGCGGATCAATTCCTGACATAAGCTCGATTCGAGCCTGACACAGTGTCTAGTATAAACCGATGAGATGTTATGCAGCTCCATTCATCATATCAATTGCAACCTACCCCCAACCAGAGGTTGTTCCCTAGAAATCTTATCCTGGACAGAATGAATCGCCTGTACCTCTACAGTCGGCATTGAAGCCCTCCGTCTTCCCATATTGGGGTTGTAGCTGGGATACACAAGTGAGTAATATCGTCGTCCCACTGGCCCCACTCTGCTTGGCCCTGCCCCTGGATCCATCACCTTTCGCGCTGAAACCGACCTGTGAGGTGGTATCCTGGCAGAAGGGAAGTATGCTTTCATGAGACCAATTGTTTTGGCCTCATCGTCGAGGTCCCTGATTTGCTTGATGAGGTCCACCCCAAATAAATAATCTGGGGCTTGAACGTTTGTAGACCTACATAGAGCTGCAAACTTTGAGATTCAACGTCGGTTTGATGGCTATCTTCATGATGCAATTGACCTTGAAGTAGGCGTTGCAGAACAGGGCCTGCATATCTTGTTGAGTACCAGACATCGGTGCCCAAATGCAGTGATGCCTGCTGCCACCAACGTGAGGACGCGCTGAAATCTCACTTCTTGTCCCCGCATCGTTGCACTCATTTGTGCCCTTGCCGCGTTCACGGTGGGCATTTTGAGTGACGCACAGTTTACAGGTGTTTTGTAACGTGTGGCAGTCTCCTCCATGATCGTATCCTGGAGCTGGTGAGAAGCCATGTAATTTACATTGGCGGCTAGAGTTTTCTCGATAGCCTCACCAGTCCCTGCTGGGTTTAGCGAAGTTTAACGCTACGTCCAGGACACCTGGAGCATGGCTCGTGTGCTCTGGTGTGTGCACAAAAGCAGTGACACTAGCTTCAGGGTCAGACTCCTCCTGCCCTGGCTTCTCCAGAGTCATGCTCTAGGGAGCTCTTCCAGCCCTAAACAAGGTGCTGGAGAGGATGATTCCCACTGTTATCCATATGCGGTGTTTTCTTCTTTGCTGTATGGACCTCTGCGAGAGGCTGTGTGAGGAATCCTAGCGGCATTCGACCCCAATGGAATTTTTTGCATGGCTCTTTAAATTTGGAGCATTTTCCCATTTGGTTGAGCCGTCCCCATACCTTTACATTAAAAGGAGGGGAGTCTTCTATATCATCAGACCCATCAGATAAGATGAGCCTGAGAGTACTTTGTTTTTGCCTTCCTCCCTGGTGGAGTAGCCTCAGTGCCCTGAAACACTGGAAACTGATGGAGGCAGTTGAGCTGCCGGTAGAAACAGTAGCCGGTATTGGAGCCGGCATTAGCGCAGCCGTTATCTCCAAACCCGATCTATATAGCGGTAATCACGGAGCCGGCTTTAGAGCAGCCGTTATCTCCCGACCCGATCTATAAGCGGTAACCGCGGTCCCCGTGCGTTCCGCTCCACTACCGCAGTTTATATTTACAATACCTCCATATTACTAACTCTAGCTGGCTCTGCGAGTCAGACTTGCAGAGTTTAAAAAGTACTCGCAGGAAAGGCTTAACATTGACTTACCTGCAGGTTACTACTTACCGCTGGTGGAGCTGAGCTCCCCAGCCTGTCGGTGCGCCATGCGTCGGACGTAATGACGCGCATGCGCCTGGCGGGGCTTCTTCACGTAGTCACTCATGTGACTCCGAAGTAAAATAGAACATTTAACAAAGAACATTGAAAATATGAAAACTAGATGCTGATGAGGTCAATGTGAGCGGTTTTTGCCTGGTTTACGATGCACGTTTATAATGGTTAATTATCATGAATGTTACTGGTTAAGGACAAAAAGTGCAGGAGTTGTGTGTCTGAATGGTGAAGTATGGAAGGACCAAGCTCATGATTATACATTATGAATTAGATTACGGAATGGTTTTTATTATGACTACGTCTGCTTCCAATGTAGACAGATTTGGTGAATGGGTAAGAATGCAGAGAAATGTAAGGATATTCATTTTGGATTCTTTAAATTCACACTGGAATATTCTTGGCAGGACATAGGAGAAGCCCCTTGCTCCTCTTTATATCATCTGACCAGATCTTTTAAATCCAATGCATACAATACACAGGCCTTGGACTATTTTAAACAGGGTAATATCTGCTTTTCTTTGACAAGAAAGGTAATGATAGCATTTAAAAGACTTTTGGACAGGTTCATGGATAGGAAAGGTTTAGAGGGATATGGGTCAAAGACAGGCAAATGGGACTAGTTTAAATAGGCATCTTGGGCAGCATGGACGAGTTGGTGCTGTATGACTCCATGACTCTAAGGTGGGATTCTTGCATTCCGAGACATTCATGGAACACTGAACAATATTGGGAGATGTGAGCAAGGATTAACAATGTTTTATGTTCTACTTAAAATGCTGTTACTGGTAATTTATTCCAAGGACCCTGGTAATATAAATGCCATTTGTTTAGGGGAGTAATGAAAAATGATCTTATTCTGGCAGTCAGTGACTTTTACCAAAGTCATTATTAGTTAGCATCATTAATAGTTTCCCACGGATATGCATCACTTTACAAAGAATGTAGAAAATGTCCAGACCACAAGAGAGATGAATAATTGCAAGTGTCCCTTTATTTATAGTGTTTAAAACAACCATGAAATGATAATAAATCATTGTAGAATGAATACAGAATAGCAACATTTTTCAAGAGCTGAATATTTTCCTGAACAATTATGAATTTCATCATCTTACATTCTGTAGGAAGGAACTGTAGGTGCTGGTTTACACCAAAGATGGGCACAGCATGTTGGAGTAACTCAACAGGACAGGCAGGGTCTCTGGAGAGAAGGACTCCCACTGAGTTACTTCAGCATTTTGTGTCTATCTTACATTCTGTATTTTTCTATAACTCTTCTTGATTATTTAAGCCTCTACCAGCTGGTATGACTGCTGTCCCACAGTGCCAGATTATTATCAACCCGGTCTGAAGAAGGGTTTGGACCCAAAACATCACCCATTCCTGCTCCCCAGAGATGCTGCCTGACACAGCATTTTGTGTCTATTATCAACCCAGGTTTGATTCTTGGGTGCTGTATGTGTGGAGTTTGCACGTTCTCTATTTGATCGCATGGGTGTCTTCCAGATGCTCTGGTTTCCTCCCACATCCCAAAGTTGTGCAGGTTTGTAGGTTAATTGGCCTCTACTAATTACCCATGGTGTGTAGGGAGTGGATGCAAAACTGGGATAACGTAGAACTAGTGTGGATCAATAGGGGGTGCATGGTGGGCTGAAGGGCCTGTTTCCATGCTGTGTCCATCAATCAATCAATCAAACATTGTCTGAATACATTTTTGTTCCTGAGCATTGGTTTCAGTCTTCAATGGTAGCAACATAAACAGTTGCAGAATAGGAATATTGTACTGAGAACCAACATTCACAAAATAAAACTACAGATGGCAATATAATTGCGTTGTCATATTTGACAATACCAATGAAGAAGGATGTACGTTTGATTAAAGTTGCTTTAACATTTACTTTCGTTTTTTTTTTCAAAATTACATCAGCAAGTGATTCCAGGAGCTCATTTGTATATTTTAGGACCTGTATCTTAATATTTTTCTAATTAAAATGGTACTCAATTCACACTTTGTCGAGTTATCAGTTTTTTCTTTTGGAACAATCATTGTTAACCTGATTCTGGTGCTATGGTAGGAGATCTGCAGTAGGAGATCCCTTGCCTGGGATCACTCCAACCGCGGCCTACTGACAATCCATCAAGAGCTCGCAGTCTCGGGAAAGGCTAGTCCGGAGCTCCGACTAATGTAGAGGCTCGACCAGCCTCGAGGCAGGGTCCTATCGCGGGGGAGCTGACATCCCCCCGATGCAGGAGCTGGATCGCCCCGACGCGGAGGGCCCAAACCACCGCCGGCTACGGGAGTGAAGATCATCCCGTCATCAGAGGGCTCGAGGCCCCCGACCGCCTTCCATCACAGTGAGGAATGTGGAGTCTCTGTGGTGGACGTTTGTTAAAATGTGTTTTGTGTGTTCTGTTGCTTTTTATTGGTATGACTGACTTGGCTAATGAAATTCCTCGTATGTCGCAAAACATACTTGGCTAATAAAGTATTATTGTGATATGAAGAAAGTCACCACTCAGAGACTGCCTGATTTAGTTTTCGAGGTTTTGGCATTGTTGGCTCAGCCAGCATTTATTGTCCATCTAGTCTTCAGAACAGAATTGATACAGTGTGGAAACAGGCCCTTTGGCCCAACTCACACACAGGCCAACATGTCCCAGCTACTGTACACTAGACCCATTAAGCTTTATGACATTCTGATTGTTCAGCCGTTATCATTACTTAGACTTTTTTTTGTTGGAGTCATAGAGTGATACAGTGTGGAATCAGACCCTTCGGCCCAACTTGCCCACACCGGCCAACAATGACCCAGCTACACCAGTCCTACCTGCCCTCGTTTGGTCTTAAATGGCTTCCCCTTTATTCTAAGACTGTGGCCCTTGGTTCTGGACTCGCCCAACATTGGTAACATTTTTCCTGCATCTAGCTTGTCCAGTCCTGTTATAATTTTATATGTTCCTATAAGATTCCCCCTCATTCTTCTAAACTCCAGTGAATACAAGCCTGGTCTTTTCAATCTTTCCTGATATGACAGTCTCGCCATCCCAGGGATCAATCTCGTGAACCTACGCTGCACTTCCTCAATCACAAGGATGTCCTTCTTCAAATTCGGAGATCAAAACTGGACACAATACTCCAGATGTGGTCTCCCCAGAGCCCTGTACAACTGCAGAAGAACCTCTTTACTCCTATACTGAAATCCTCTTGTTATGAAGGCCAACATTCCATTAGCTTTCTTCACTGCCTGCTGTACCTGCACGCCAACTTTCAGTGACTGGTGTACGAGGACACCCAGGTCTCGCTGTACCTCCCCCTTGCCTAACCTAACCACATTGAGATAATAATCTGCCCCCTTATTTTTGCCGCCAAAGTGGATAACCTCACATTTATCTATATTATACTGCATCTGCCATGCATCTGCCCACTCACTCAACCTGTCCAGGTCACCCTGCAACCTCCTAACATCCTCTTCACAGTTCA
Source organism: Okamejei kenojei (assembly GCA_035221665.1). NCBI lineage: Eukaryota > Metazoa > Chordata > Chondrichthyes > Rajiformes > Rajidae > Okamejei > Okamejei kenojei. The sequence goes on along the minus strand of CM069151.1, from coordinate 22,642,404 downwards.
CACTGCCACCCAGCTTTGTGTCATCCGCTAACTTGCTAGTGTTGCTTCTAATTCCCTCTCTTCCAAATCATTAATAAATATGGTAAACAGTTGCGGCCCCAACACCGAGCCTTGCGGCACTCCACTCGCCACTGCCTGCCATTCTGAAAAGGACCTGTTCACTCCTACTCTTTGTAATTCCAGATTGAATTTAAATTCTGCTGCCTTCTGGATTAGGCAGTGGTGCACTGGGCAAACTGCCTCACAGAATGTGAGCGAGCATTCTGAAACTGCGCAAACAGTGATATGCTGAAACAACACTTGTATTGTTTGGCCGCTCAGGAGGAATGCCCGTTACAATGTTTACTAGTGTTTGTAGTAGTTAGCTGCATGATGTACTGTGTCTCCCATTCTGAGGCAAAATTCTTACCACCAAGATGGAGTTCTATGAACAATACCATCAAATCCAAGCCAAATTTGTCAATGAAATGATGCTGCACTGCAAACAAAAATCTACACCTTATTCTCATGCACTTTATTGGAACTTGCCCCTTGTGTCCCATTGCCTGGTTCAGATGCCTGCATTGAGGCAATAAGCAATGAGGTCACAACACCACAATGTATGGGAGGGTGAAGTGAAGCAAATGAAGATTCAATATGAGTTATTGTTGGCATGTGTATTTGTGTCTCATGCTGAAGATGGTAGGATTATTCATTGGGAGATGCCACACCTGACCTTGGCCATACGTGAGATGATTAGACCTTGCAACACTGAACCGGGACATCTGCTCCTATTGCCTGCTAGTGGGTATCTGGGGGACATTCTGCCTAATGGTGGATTTCCTTTCTGCTCCGCATCCTCTCTAACAAGGGCACAAATGGTGTCTCAAAATGTCACCCACTCTCTCCCATGATCTCTGATTCTTCAGTTTCCCTGGCCATCCATTTCCTACACAACAGCCAGCATCTGCTCCAGACAGAGAGCATCTTGCCTTTTGAGTGAAAGCAGTGCAGACAAATGCCTGTTCCTGTTTTGATAAGGACACATTTAGTAATTTCTGTAACAGGTTATGACAGACATTAAATTGTAAACCTTTTTCAATTCTTGAAAGCTGCTTTAAAATATTAAATCATGTCATTCATAAAACAACTATTGCAGACAGTTCTCTAACAGTGATGATTTAGAATATGGCAGGGCTATCTGTCCCAACAGTTAGCATTGACTGGCCTTCAATTCTTATTCTTCTCAGACATTCACTCAATAATTTCTCACTATTTTCTATACCAAGGTAGTTGTACAAGACAGATAACCTCATGTCTACGATGACATTCCTTATTACTGTAGTGAAATGTTTTCTCATCTGATTTGAGAGACAGTAAAAATCTAACAATCTGTCAAAATGTGGTACATAATATTTAATAAGACCATCTGTTCATTTTCCACACACCAATGGAATGACATATTCTTCTCTTCTTCTTGATATTGATAGTAGTACAGGAAATATTTACTCTCCTATTTAAAATTCTGAGTTAAAATTTACTAAGGACCATATAGGAACAATAGTCATTGATGTTAACTTACTGGAATTTGGAAAATAATAAAAAATAATGTGGAACATTGGCAACATATTAATTACCACTGCAAGATTGCACTGTTCATATTTAAAAATGCATTTGAAAGCAAGCCATGTTGCTTATCTTTTGTGATCCATTCAATAAGACTATAGTTTACATGACACAGCATGTAACTGTTTTTTACATGATTCCAGCAATCAATTTCTACATAATCGTCATAAAATGTGTGTCTATCTTTTGTATGAAGCAGAAATTCAGTCATAAGTTTGCTTTTGACTAGTTTCAACTTACTCGTACCATCATCTCCCATTAACTTGGTTTCGTATGAAGTTAATGTGAATTTCGAAACTACTGTGGTGGATCTGGCCCTGACATAGAGGCGTTACTGTAGTTCATCTGTCTGCTAAACCCATTCGTTAAAGATACTTGAGACTTAAGTTACACCATGGAAACAGGCCTTTTGGCCCACCAAGTACGTGCCGACCAGTGATCTCCCCGTACACTAACACAATACTATACACTAGGAGCAATTTTACAATCTTTACAAAAGCCGATTAACCTACAACCCGAGAAGTCAGCATACAACAAAAGCTTTTCACTGTACATCGGTACAGGTGACAATGAACTATCTGAACTGAACATCTTTGGAGCTTGGGAGGAAACCTGAGCACTCGGAGAAAACACACGCAGTCTCAGAAAGAAAATACAACTCCGTACAGACAGCACCCGTAGTCACGATTGAACCCGGGACTCTGGCACTGTAAGGCAGCAACTATACTGCTACTCCACCGTGACGCCCCAAACCATTCATTCCATGAACCAAGAACCTGGACCAGATCGCAGGAATAAGTGCGGCAAGTGAAAACTTCCACAAATAAGTCAACTCACAAAGGGATGACAAAGCCCTGTTTAGCATAGGGCTTATGAGTTCCAACGCCAAGCACCATGAAACATCCTTTGACCTCCACTGACGCGTCTCTTCCAGGCTTACTGGCTGGCAAAACCATCAAAGAAATTGCATGTTAGTGAATTTATTTGACATAGGCAAATCATCAAAAATAAAATGTAAATGTTAATTATTCTCCCTCATAGCTGATCTCTGTTCAAATGGACCGCCTTGGGGCCACTAGTGCCATTGTATCATCCAATAGTTGTATCACCCAATAGCAAAGCACAGCACAGCAGTACCCCCAACGAGCTGCTGTGTGGAAACACGTATTTCATGGGCTGAACATTCTTGCCGTGACCCCCCACCCTCTGTCTACTACACATTATCTTTAAAATTTTCACCCAGAGAGTTGTGAATCTGTGGAATTCTCCGCCTCAGAAGGCAGTGGAGACCAATTCTCTGGATGCTTTCAAGAGAGAATTAGATAGAACTCTTAAAGATAGCGGAGTCAGAGGCTATGGTGAGAATGCAGGAACGGGGTACTGAATGTGGATGATCAGCCATGATCACAGTGAATGGCGGTGCTGGCTCGAAGGGCCGAATGGCCTACTCCTGCACCTATTGTCTATTGTCTATTCCAATTATGGAGATTGTCATCATTTAACTATTCAATCCCAATGCAAGTACTACAAAAGATGCCAGTAAGACTGTGAATATTAAATAAAAAGTATCATCAAACTTATCCTGAGCAATTTGACTCTGTGAATAATTGCCCTATAATATTTTTAGAAGCATAGTTATATACAGTTATGCCTAACTGCACCAGTTAATAACAGCAATTTTTGGCATCTGCTGTAGCAATAAAATACTTTTATTAACTGCAGTATTTTAGTGATGGTTGTAATATTTCAAGCATTAGATGCAGCCCGCTAATCGATCTTCATTATTTTGTTCTTTTTGTTGTGAAATGTTCCTTGAATCAAAATAGATCAAGTAATCAGCAATGGATGCTCTTCACATATAAAACTTGCTTTTGTTCTTCTGTTTATCTTCAAAATCACTATTTCTTACGCAATGGGAGCTGATGGTTGTGCATGGTGATTTATTGCAGTGTGGGTACGAAAACCAAGTAAAGCCACCTCACACTGCAAGATGAATAAACATTCCAATTCCAGGAGACAATCCAATTAGGGCTCTAGATGAGCCTTTCATCTTCATTTTCCTTCTGGTTTTCATGCTTACAAAGTACATCTGACTGCCAGAGAAGGCAACCACCGCCAGACGTTTATCTGCATCTGAAAGTTTCATTTTCTGCAGATTGGGCATCCATTTGTTCGGAAAATAATTCACTATCTCCAATTAAATATAATCCTATCAATTAAGAAATCATTTGCTATTTCTTATGGGCAAGTAATTTTCACCCACGGTGTAACATTAGACTGAAATATTTGCCAAAATCCACAGAGCATATGTAAATTGATAAAATCAGATTCTAGCTACATTGAAATTGTTGCTAAATTGAATTGTGTTCATTGTGTGATAAATTAAATTGCAGACATATGCAGGTCTTGTCTGCCAGTGCTAACATACTGTCCATAATCAGTTTCTACTGGTATCTTTGATGAGAATTGCATAAACATGATACATTCTCATTTACTGCAAGCAAAAGACCTACCATAGAAAAGCCTTTGTTTAAAGAGAAATTTATTGTTTTAGAAAAATAAAATTTCAACGTAAGCACCAACCAGTAAAATGTGGTCAACTGGACATGATGTGGAACTACTGTACCTGTTTTCACAGTGTTGTGAGCTATCTGCTACCAAAGAGAAAATTTAAACTCTTTTGGTCTCACTGGCTATCATTAATGTTGCCACATTCTGTTTTATATTTTTATGGCTATTTGTTTTTATGTTTTCTTCCACCTGCTCTCTTCGAAGATGTGATTCTAAAGAAAAATATATATAAATTTGATTTATCTGATGTTATTGGTTTGACATTTGTTCCACTTAGCTGCATCTGGTTTCTCAGTGGAAATGATTAGGCCAGGACTGCAATGTGTAGGAAGGAATTGCAGTTTAAAACGAAGATAGACACAAAATGCTGGAGTAACTCAGCGGGTCAGGCAGCATCTCTGGAGAAAAATAATAGGTGACGTTTCGAGCAGAGTCTGAAGAAGGGTCTCAACCTGAAACGTCACCTATTTCTTTTCTCCAGAGATGCTGCCTGACTCGTTGAGTTACTCCAGCTTTTTATGTCTATCTTTGACAAAGGGCTACAATCCTGCTTTACACTATAAGATATCTAAACTGGTTACATCTTCCCATCTCCTCTACTTTCGGTTTTCCGCAGAGACCGCTTCCTCCATAACTCTCTGGCCAATTCGTCCCATCCCACCCAAACCACCCCCTCCCCTGGTACTTTCCCTTGCAACTGCAGGAAATGCTACACTTGTCGCTTTACCTCCCCCCTTGACTCCATCCAAGGACCTAAGCAGTCTTGCCAGGTGAGGCAGAAGTTCACCTGCACCTCCTCCAAACTCATCTATTGCATCCGCTGCTCTAGGTGTCAACTGCTCTACATCGGTGAGACCAAGCGCAGGCTTGGCGATCGCTTCGCCCAACACCTCCGCACAATTCGCATTAACCAACCTGATCTCCCGGTGGCTCAGCACTTCAACTCCACCTCCCATTCCGAATCTGACCTTTCTGTCCTGGGCCTCCTCCATGGCCAGAGTGAGTCCCACTGCAAATTGGAGGAGCAACACCTCATATTTCGCTTGGGTAGTTTACACCCCAGCGGTATGAACATTGACTTCTCCAATTTCTTGCTTTCTCCCTCCTTCCCCTCCACTTCCCAACTCTCCCACAGCCCACTGTCTCCACTTCTTCCTTTCTTCTTCCCCCCCCCACCCACCCCCACATCAGTCTGAAGAAGGGTCTCGACCCGAAACATCACCTATTCCTTCGCTCCATAGATACTGCCTCACCTGCTGAGTTTCTCCAGCATTTTTGTCTACATAAGATATCTAAATGTATGTTTAATTTGTACATCTAGAACACTGCAAACAAGGGGCCACTCTCACTTACCAGTGGGAAAATTGAGCACGGGGTGCAGGTTATTTTATTACTGATTGAAATGGCCACCTGTTTATCACCCCTTTATTAAGGACGATAGTACATCCATTCCATTTGCTTTATTTAGGGCTGTCAGAATTTTGTACACATCAATTATATGCTCCCTCCACCTCCTCTGATCCAAATCCCCCAAAAAACTACTTTAAACTCTACTCAATTAAATGAACTAAATATATAGATATGGATCTCCAGTGTTTGTTTCAAGTCAAGCATATTTAAGAGCACAGATATCAATCAATTATGACAAAAAATACAATGAAACATATTGATCTTAGAATGAATGATGAACGCGTTTTTAGACGATCGCTGATTACAAAGTGTAAATCAAAAACTGCTGCACACGCAGCAAATCTGAAATAAAAAAGGAAGAATGCTGGAAATAGTCAGCAGGTCATGCCACATATGTGCGGAGAGACACAGATATAACGTCTCATGTTGAAGACCCTTCATTAAAACTGTTCTGGTGAAAGTCTTTGACCTGAAATGTTGAAATATTAGCTGTATTTTTCTTCCCACAGATGCAGCCTGGTCTGCTGAATGCTTCAAGCATTTTCTGTTTTTTTTTTTTTAATCTCTGCTTACAAAAGACCAGCTAATCATTTATACAATGTGTAAGAAAGAATTGCAGATGCTGGTTTACACCGTAGACACAAAAGTCTGGAGTAACTCAACAGGTCAGGCAGCACCTCGGGAGAGAATGAATGGGTGATGTTTCGAGTCGGGACCCTTCTTCAGATTGAAAGTAAGAGGAGAGGGAGACATAGAGATATGGAAGGCTCAGGTGTGAAAACGAGAGATCAAAGGGGACGAAGCTAAAGAAAAATGTAGAATGGATCATTGTTAGCTGAAGAGAACGTGACAACGAGGCTTACAATCAGAAACATTTAATCAGGAGGATAGTGAAACGAGTCGGAGAACTAGGATAGGGGAGGGGATGGAGGGGGGGTGGAAAGCAAGGGTTACTTCAAGTTAGAGGTCAATATTCATACCACTGGGTAGTAAGATGCCCCAGCGTAATATGAGGTGCTGTTCCTCCAATTTGCATTGGGCCTCACTCTGACAGTGGAGGAGGCCCAGGATAGAAACGTCAGTCTGGGAATCGGAGATAGAGTTACATATGTATAGAAATTAAAATCTTTAAAAATTTTAGTTTTTAAACCTTCGAACAGTGGAAATCAGAAATAAAACAGTAAATGCTGAAAAGACCCAGCAAGTCAGGCTGCATATGTGGAGGGAAAAACCGTTAATGTTTTCGGTCAAGCTCCTTTTTACACAGTATACTGTGTGTATTCATGATATGCTTTCCAATCCAGGTGACAATGCACTTGTCTCATCCGTGCTGCTTCTGAACATATCTTTGCTCTAATGCAGCACGTTTCTTTGATTTGCTGCATTAACCTGATGCCCATCACATTGATTGTCTTTCTCCATGAAATCTGCTTGGGAGAACAATGGGAGTTGACAGACATTCACTGATCTGTGTGCTCTGCCACACCTTTACGTTTATGTTACAATGATTTTTACTTATTCAAGCTCTTAACAGACCAAACAGCCTGATTAATCCGTTCTCTGCTTTGTGTATGTACTGGTTCAAAATAGATGTAGTGTTTTGTTAGGCTGTGCACGCCAAACGCAAGAAGAGGAAGAAAAAGCTCAAAACTAATCATACGTAATAGAACAATGGGATGGATGAGCTGTAATAATTCTGTGATTCTATAAAGCAGCTGTGATAGTTCACTACAGAAGGCAATGAGACATCTCTTCCATTGCTGTTCTACAGATACACCAGAGGGGCTGCAGCTTTAACTTGCCATTATGATAAACCTTTCCTTGCAGCTTTTTTTGATTGGTTTGTAAGTCCATGAACTGCTCTGAAGGAACTTCCTTCAATGCTGACAAAGTACTTGATTGAAGGGCAAATGGTCTGACCTCTGAAAATCCAGCAATCTGCCGTCCCTTTTGTACATTTAACCTATCATTTCAATTGACTTCTTACTGTATTAGAGGTTGTTTTTCAAGCCTAGTGGGAATTACTCCACGGTTTAGATTTTGCACAGATGCTACCAGTGCTTCTCTAAAGGCTGCAGTTCAAGGTCTAAACAAATGTCAAAAATATCTGGAGAATGAGCTTCCAGCTGTTCATAATAATTTGAATCGTAGATACCCTACTGAGTGACTGCAGTGGATCTACCAGCTATACAGGTCTGCTCTGTTTCGGAAAAGCCCTGCTTATTGCTGGAAGAATAACCATTTAATTGAGCTTTACAAATCCACCAAGGTCTTTATTTTGCCATGAGAGGCCTATGTGGCTGCAGGTGTCAAGATGGAAATTTATGACTAGCAAATGAAACAAGGATTTTTAAAAACTGGTACAGTCTCTTCATATACTGCACACGACATACCAGTACATGAGCATAGTTTGTATTTGTTACTATCCCCCTTTTCTGGTCACCTTTTTTATATGTTGGCTCATTCTATTCAATCCCTTCTCCCTTATTTCTGTATTGTGCACAAGGTATCTTCTTAACCATACTTTTAATCTGTTTAATTAGTCTTTTAGAGACACGTTGATTTATTGAATTTGTTGGTGCTGGCAAAATAATTCTCCTTCCAGTACAGTTTTATACTTTTGATAGAGTTCCAATTCTCTACTTCATTACAGAAGAGTCAAGCAAATTCCGGGCCATTGTATTTAGCAGAAGAGATTGTGTCTGAACTTGAACATGAACCAGAGGAATAGTCACTATGAATGTCATTGCAAGAAGCTTTCTTTGCATTCTTTGGGGAAAACATTCTTTGGGGAAAACGTCTACAAAGTCAAAAACAAGATTGATGAATAACAGCCAATATCTTTGTATGAGCTATTACATGTATATCAGCACCATTTTGTCCACTGCATGAATGTGTATTGGTCATGTACCTTTCTAAAAATGTTACTGTGTGACCGTATGTTCATTGTTGAACAGATTTGATCCGGTCTTCGTCTGGTAGTAGGTGCACAGGGAGAGAAACGCCATGTCTCTTTCAGTAAGTAGTTTGCATACTCAAGCTCTTTAATAGTTTCACTAATCTGGCTAGCCTCCAGTATCTTACAGAGAAGCCGATACAGGTCACATCTGCTGTGTTAATTAATCCTCTTCTTACAGATGTTGAGTGACCTGCTATGTATTTCACCTTGTTTTGTTTTTGTGCGTTAGCAGTTTTATATTTGGAAAGTGTGTTAGGTGAAGTATTTAACTGAAAAACAAAAAAATAACTTCTGTACAAATGAATGTGATTCTGGAATATTACTCTACAGTAAAACATTTGTGCAGATTGTGTTGCAACAGCTGTTTCTCACGCTGTGGTGACTTCATTAATAGAATCAGCTATATACATCAACGTGGCAGCAAAGTGCAACATAAATATTCTTTGCAATGTCAGCTCAAAGGGACACTTTAATAAAAATTCAAGGAAATGTAAAACTCCTTTAAAAAGCAACTCATTTTGCAACTCATTCTAAGACAGCATTCTATAAATGCAATGGATTCTTGTCAACAGTATTTTATTTGCCAGGTCTGGACTGATATGTGAATGTTACAGCCAATGAATTTGGAGCCAACTTGCTGGTAGAGGTTAAATTTAAATCTATCCTTTGAAAGAGATGTTTGAAATTCCTAATCCCTCTCCCCCTCCCCATTTGTGTGGAGTTTTGAGAGATCAGTGGCGTGTCATGGTGATTTCAGTCTATGTTTATCTGTCACCCCCAGTTGAGAATACTGTTGCGGGAATCAAAGTGCATTGATGGTGTTGATGTCCTCTCATCAGCTAATGGCCTTTTTGTTGCTTTGTAATGCCATCACAGCCTCATCAAAATGTTTTTAACAGCTATGCAGAAAAAAATATTGGAATACCTATCGTTAATCTAAAATAAAAGGAGTAAAATCCATTAAATACATTCACAATGTATACATGTTAAGAGTGGAATTGTTGTATCTGGATTAATAGTGTTAATTCTTCAACAGTACATGGGAAGTATTATACTAGATGTAAAGTATCTTTTACTTCCGAAAGCATTAGACAGTCCGTACGAGGCAACATAAATGATGCCGTCCCCTGCATTCAATGATTCATCTCTGTAGCTCTGCCACGCTCACCAGGATAGTTTTGAGCCACAGGATGCATGATTAATGTGAGGGAATTTGCATTTAAGGAATAAACACATTGATCACATTAATCTAAAGAAACGTCTTCTTCCCTTCTAACTAGGACTTATCAAGGGCTAGCGTACACTGGAACCTCCCAACCACTTCACAAATCTTCTCCGTGGAAAAAAAAGATTTCAGTTAATTGACATTTGTTTTTACATTGGGTACACAAAAAGCTGGAGAAACTCAGCGGGTGCAGCAGCATCTAAGGAGCAAAGGAGATAGGCGATGTTTCAGGTCGAGACCCTTCTTCCTTTTTTTTTTTTAGTCGGGGAGGCTAATTTCAGGTCCTTTGTGGCGGTAAGGTGGGACAGGAATTGTTGATTGAAGCGGTGGATCTTCCGGAGGATGTAGTGTAGTTGGGGTCCGTTGCAGGTCTGGGTGAGTGAGGCCCGAAGTTTCGGGAGAGTCAATGCGAGGTCCTGCTGGTGTCGGCGCATTGCAACCAGGGTGGATCTTAGTGCCCGGTTGGAGAATTGTACAGTGTGGCGGCAGATGACCGTCGTACCGATAGTCTGGCTGGGGTCCGAACTGGGACGCAGGGAATTGGAGCTGGAATCCACGGGGTATGAGATGGAGGCGCAGGCAAGCCCCGAGGAAGCAGATGTGGCTGTGGTATCGAGTCTGGGTGAGGATGTGGTCGTAGAGTTGGAGGGAAGGGGGTATCACAGAGGGGGAGCAGTTAGAGAGGAGGTTGTGAAACTGTCTCCGTAGGAGGAGGAGAACTTCTTCAAAGTAGCATACCTTGAGGAGATATCGCAGTGGAGTAGACAAAGTTTTAAAGAAGGAACTGCAGATGCTGGAGAATCGAGGGTACACAAAAAGCTGGAGAAACTCAGCGGGTGCAGCAGCATCTAAGGAGCGAAGGAGATAGGCGACGTTTCGGGTCGAGGAAGGGTATCGACCCGAAACGTCGCCTATCTCCTTCGCTCCTTTGTTTTTACATTGTTTCCTTTGCAGGCGGCACGGTGGCACAGCGGTAGAGTTGCTGCCTTACAGCTTTTACAGAGACACGGGTTCGATCCCAACTACAGACGCTTGTCTGTACGGAGTTTGTATGTTCTCCCTGTAACCGCGTGGGTTATATCAGAGATCTTTGGTTTCCTCACACACTCCAAAGACGCACAGATTTGGGGGCTTAATTGGATTAGTATAAGTGTAAATTGCCCCTAGTGGGTTTGTGTAGGATAGTGTTAGTATTCAGGGATCACTGATCGGTGCGGACTCGGTTGGGCTGAAGGGCCTGTTTCCATGCTGTTTCTCTAAACTAAAACGAAACTAAAACTTACAGTAAAAATAGAAACATAGTGAACATCTCCGATTGACTGCAATACTTAAATTGTGCAGAAGGGCATTTCTCTGGTGTGGCCCATGTCAGGATCATTTGTATTTAATTAGTGCAAACTTCATGGAAATATTTATTTTACAATGACTAATCTTCAATAGAAAAATTATGATATTCAAAGGCTATAAAACTGCAGAAAAATGACAAATGAATTGGGCATAATTATTTCTATAAGAACAGAGTGTGAATAAAAAACACCTTAAATGATTATCTAACATTTTAAAATCTCATTTAGCCTTTGATCCCGACTTGTTCTGAATGAGGGAGATTACCATTCAGCTAACGTTAACGGATGGCAGATTTCTCGTCTTAGCTTTCCTCTCTTCCTATCTGCACAAAACCAAGGTGCAGAGTAGAAGGAACATAAAATAGAGAGGTTGTATCTATAGAGGTAACAAGATAAAAATGGATTCATACATAACATTTATCAGGCCTCAGCTAGAATGTTGGTGCTGTTGTACACATCACATTAAATAACAAACTAAAGCTATAAAGATTGAGCAATATATGTTCACCAGAAGCAAATTGTACAGAATTTAGAGATTTAGCAGTGTACAAATTAGAATTATGTCTATTGATAATGTACATGTATCAACAGGGCCATTTTAGTTTGGTAAGGGGCAATGATTTCCCAATCGCTTAGTCTGATTTACACAATGTCCCCCTGATACTTTTATTTGTTATCATGGTCGATTTATTAACAAACATGAATCTTTTCTCCTATATAAAGGACACAGGAATATCTGGTTGATTTCTTTATAATCCTCCTTATTCATGTAATGTGTACATCGAGTAAACCATCCATAAATTTCTTCCAACAGTATTACAGGAAAGATTTTGAGGGCTATGGGCCACACATGGGCAAATGAGTTTTGCTTAGATGGGGCATCTTGGTCAGCATGGGTGAGTTGGGCCAAATGGCCTGTTTCCATGCTGTATGACTATTGACTATAAAATTAATATCCTTCCTTAGCTAAGGAAACCAGTACTATGCACAATACTCCAGATATCCTCTCACAATATCCTATATATCCAAAGCACAACATCCCTACTCTGTTATTGCATTCCTCCTATAAATCATTAATTTTGTTAACTTGCTCATTATTGTTGAACATGCTAAGAATAATGTGGACAGGTAAAGGAACTGAATGGTAAAATGTTAATGGGATCACAAAAAAAAAGTGGGCAGCACAAAGGCGTAGGGTTAGAGCAACTGCCTTACAGCTCCAGAGACCCGTGTCCGATCCTGACTATGGGTGCTTGTCAGTATGGAGTTTGTACGTACTCCCCGTGGCCTGCGTAGGTTTTCTCCAAGACCTTCAGATTCCTCACACACTCCAAAGATGCACAGGTAGTATTCATCAAAAAGGAAATGTGTAAACATAACACAACATCCTTCCCATGCTAACTAAAATAACCACGCCTTGTCTTTATATCTCTGTTATAAAACCTCTCCGATATGAAAGGGATTATAATCACGTAACGGATAGCACCTTGTGATTTCTACATGAGGACATTGCCTGTTGCATCAACCAACGCCTTCATTTTATTTTCCAACACCACCCAGTAACGTTCTTTACCTTGTTGCACCTCCCCAATTGTGTACCTCATACTTTTGGCATATCGTACCTCCTGCACAGATGGCCAGATCATCCTTCTCTCCATCAACTCTGATCCTTTGCTCTTTCCTGTCAACTCATTTCTGCATGATCAGCAAACCATCTTATTGTGTCTCCTTCGGGTCAAAATCATCAGTCCGTGCAACAAAGCCAAAGAGCTGAGCTCTGATCCCTGTGGAATCCCACTGGTGCCAACTTTCCAGTTAAAGAAATACCTACCCGCTAATGCTCTTTTCTTCCTGGTTCTGAGCTCATTTTGACCCCAATTTGCCATTCTCTTGGAACACTTAGGCTTTGTTTCAAGCCATCCGTTACGTGTGGCCTTGTCAAAAGCCTTGCTAAAACCCATGTAAACTGTTTCAAAACACACTTCCCTCATCAACTCTCCACGTTACATCTTGCTCAAACCAAGGCATTGGAGATAACTGTCATTAGCAGCCTCTAGTGAAGTTACAGAAGAAAGCACTCCCACACCTCTACTTCATGACGAGTTGAGGACATTTAGCAGACGCACCATAGAACACATACGGTTTGGTTGCATCATTGGGTTGGGAACCGCTCTGCCCAAGACCACATGAAAATACAAAGAGGTGTAGATTTAACTCAGTCCACCATACAATCCAGACTTCCCACCGTTGACTCCAACTACACTTCGCTCTGCCACGGAAAAGCAGCTAACATAATCAAAGACTTGTCCCGCTCCAGTCATTCCTTCTTCCCCCTGCTCCCGTCTGGCAGATGGTACGGAAGTTTAAAAGCGTGCAACACCAGACTCAGGGACAGCTTCTTCCCCTCTGTTATCCCACATCTAACCAGTCCTCCCATAAGCTAGGGTGCTGTGTGATTCACTCCTAGCACATTGAGAACATTGGATTGTGCTGAAGGGATTGATGCGCTACAATGCTGAGAACTATATTCTGCACTCTGTATCTCCCCCTTTGTTCCATCTATGGTACTTGAGTTTGAACTGATTGCACCTGTGTCTGATATATCTGATCTGGTTGGATAGCACACCAAACAAAGGTTTTCACTGTACATGTGACAATAATAAACCTAAACCTGGGAGCTTGGACCAGGGAGGGGTTGGTGGCTGCATCTCAGCAGCAACAGATGGCTTTGGCCAAGCTGGTTAACTGGGAGGAAGTTTGAAAGGATGTCAGAATTCTCATCATTCAGAACACTTCGACTCTGCTGTGATTGCTTCTCGATGGGTCTCTGCGCATCCCTCTGCAATTGGATCCTCGACTTCCTCATTCACAGACCACAGTCTGTTCATATTGGTGGAAATGTGTCAGACTCAATAACAATCAGCACGGGAGCACCTCAAGGTTGCGTGCTCAGTCCCCTGCTGCACTCACTCTAGACTCATGACTGCGTAGCCGGTCACAGAGCGAACTCCATCATCAAGTTCGCTGACGACACCACTGTTGTGGGACGTATCACTGATGGGGATGAGTTGGAGTACAGAAGAGAGATCGAGCAACTGTCCATATGGTGCCAGCACAATAACCTGGCCCTCAACACCAGCAAAACCAAGGAACTGATTGTGGACTTTGGAAGGAGTACGATGGGGATCCACAGTCCAGTTTATATCAACGGGTCGATGGTTGAAAGGGTCAAGAGCTTCAAATTCCTGGGCGTGCACATCTCTGAAGATCTCTCCTGGTCCGAGAACACTGATGCAATTATTAAGAAAGCTCACCAGCGCCTCTACTTCCTGAGAAGTTTACGTGCTGATGCAAAGCAAGAATTTTATTGTCCTATCAGGGACATACATGACAATAAACTCACTTGAACTTGATGAATGACAATAACTTTGGAGAAGGGCACACCTTTTTTGTTCTTTTTCCTTATCTTTAATCTGGAGTCAGACTAGTTCAAGTCGACTTCATTGTCAGATGCACCGATATGGTGCGGCACAGGTACAATGAAAACCTGGTTTGCAGCTGCATCACTGGCACATAGACTCAGGCACACAAACACATAAAGCATGTAGAAATTGTACATCAGTTCCACACGTTCTCCAAGAAAGGGATAATAAAAAGGATGTGCAAAAAAACAATTTTTTAGGATGTTTTAAGACAATAAATATTCCTGAACTTGGTAGCGTGGGACTTTGGGCTTCTGTACCTCCTGCCCAACAGTAGTATCGAGATGAGGGCATGACCCACATTGTGGGGGTTCTTGATAGATGTTATGTAGACGTTTTCGATGAACGATCTTTTCACTCAGAATGTGGTTTAGACTGGGGTACCTATAGGAGTGCCTGTGAGCCCCCCCTATGTTGGACAAGTGTTGTGATACCTTCTCGGACAGATCTTCACCTTGTGTGGAGCAGTCCTTTTGTCACCAAACACCTGCAGACTTGCTACACGTCAAACCCATTGGTGCATGAATGACCCCACGCTGCATAAATGAATGAGGTTAGTGAACGCACCAGCCAATATCAGAGCCATTAAAGAGGAAGAGGCTGGCACAACTCTGGCCAAGGGAATTCCAACTTGCTCACACACTCAAACCAGAAGCGGGGCCGTGAAGACCCAGCTTGGATGGCGAGTAGTTTTAAAACGTCACACCTGGCTGAAACGTTCTAACATGCAGAGGATGCTGGTATCGTGGAAATTATGGTTTAAAGCTACCTCCGAATAAAATTGGCGATAAAACATATTGTTACAGAAAAAAAGCTCACTGGGTGACTGAGGCACCAAGATCCTGCTCTCATGGACACACACTGCCACTCAGTGGTTGCGTTCCGCTATCCATGTTCATTTACACGCAGCACACGTGTTGCGACGGATGTTTTGGGGATGAGCACCTCATGGGAAATGACGCTGATCTGAGAGACTGAACAAGTGACAAGCAATCAGATCCTGCACCATTTCAATAGCTGGATCTACTATTACATACAGTCTATTTAAATCATCTCTTCCCAAACAATTAAATCATGATTAAATCTATTAAATAATTGCTGTAATCCTTCAAACAATTAAATATCCTCATTATGATTATGCAGTCACAAAATAATTAAAGTATGCCTTTTGTTTATGCTGTCTATGGACATATGTTAATGCTGCTTTTTTCGTTCATCTAATTTTTAATATTTACCTTCCAACAATGGCGCAGAGCTTTGTTCTGAGCCTGGAGGATGGTAACACAGTTAACGGAACAACTAAACCCTAACCCTAACGCATAGAGCAATAAACAAGGCGGTATTTTCTGAAGGGCACCAATTTTAAATATTGCAATGTTAAAAAGCCATAGAATCACTGACTTGTTACAATGTAGAAGGAAGCCTTTCAGCCAAGTCTTTGCTGAATTGGGGAGGTCATTGAGTGGAATGGGAGAAACAAAATGTTGTGTGACTTGGCCCAGATTAGCCAAATAAAGTCCTCCACTGCTAGAATCAGCTACACTTCTGTGAAGCTGAGCATGGAGGACAGGGCAAGGTACATTGATGAATGCTTGTGGGAATGTTTTGTGTGGAAAGGTGAAAGGCAAAGGTGATTTCCAATTAGTTGCTTAGTGATGCTACTTCAGTACAGGCATTCTCTGTGTAATACAAACACTCAAGAATGAGGGAGGCTAGGGTAGACATTGCCCGGTTCATCATGAGTATTGGCCACTCCACCATCAAAGGGTTCCACAGGACGCATTACCACAAGAAGGCAGCTAATATCATCAAAGACCCGCACCATTCTGGCTTCGCTCCCATCTCGCTGCCACCATTGGGAAGAAGGTAACGAAGGCAAAGGAGCCTGAGCCATTACCTCCAGGTTCAAGAACAGCATCTTCCCATCGGTTATCAGAATCTTGAACCATTCTGCACAACCCCAACCATAATCTCACCTCAGCACCAAACCATAACAGACAAACCATAACAGACTCTGCGTTTGCCCAACATCTGTCATGATCTGGTTTACCTAGAATAACTGATGATTTATTATATATTTATTTGTTGTGTCGTTGCATTTAATGTGCCTGTAATGCTGCAGCATGTAAGAATTTCAGTGTTCAGGTCCCGATGCATATGACAATTATACACTCTTGACTCTGACTCTTGAGTCCTCTTCTACCTGCTCCTTCTGCTCTCACCTGAAGGACCATGCACTGTGTTGTGGAGTTCACAGCAGACCACCACCGGTGCCAACACCTCGGCAGGTCCATGGTGACTAATGTCCCCAGAGCAGTCAAGGCACAGTTTCACCTTTCCCTTCTCTTTCAGCATTGCAGGTGGAGATTGTTTTGATTTCAACTTCACTAGCGCCAGGCGCTCAGTGGGTTGTCGCTGTCCCCTGGCCACCTGGCCTTGATTGGTGGACTGGAGAGATGAGTGGGCACAAATGAAACAGGGCAGCTACCTGCTGCAGACCCTGTGCCTCCTGCAGTTGCCCAGCCCACTCCTCCTCTGTGCGTTACTGTGTGCAGCCCTTTGTGGAGAAGTGCTACCCACAGTATGAGGTGCAGAAGTGTGGATACAGAGCTAGGTTACCAATCTGCCTTTCGAACCATTGTCCAAACTTTGCAATTCCTGTGGAGAAAAGGGTTCACGAGAGAAAAGGAAGCTCTCGGGAGAACGATTGAAGCTGCAGTATTTACTGTGAGCTGGAGGCGACAGCTGGTCAGAATCCATACAATGCCCTTCTGTTCTCAAAGGCATTCCACTGGAGACTTTCAAAGAGCTCGGGAAACCAATGGTGCTCTGGGTTAAATCCAGTTGCACATTGTGGGTGATTAATGTAATTAAATCACCAGCCATGATTTCCTGCAGGAGATTCCAGATTGCTGCAAAATGTGAAATGTGTTGGAATTAAATCGGGAGGTCAATTAATTTCCGTCAGTCTTTTGATTTCTGTTGTATTTGGTGCTGGTTTATTCCCCCTCACCTGCTGTGAAATGAATCCACTCTCGGGGACGACCAGCCCTCTGAGAGATGGCTTCATCTGTGGAGAGATGTGTTGACTGGGAGCGACTGAGAGCGAGTGGGAAGGGTCCCACCAGCAGGCGAGAGCAGGGGGCAGCTGCGCACGGCAGTCAAGTGGGAAATTCAGAAGCAGCCTCTGCAGCTGGAGTGTGGTACGGATGTCACCACAGGGAATGGCTGGGCAAATGGTGAGGATACAGTGAAGCGGAGGTGCAAAGATAGAATGAGAGAGAAGGTAATTCAGGCAGAGAAAATGAGGAGACTCAGATGGTCACGGGGTCTGGTTGGATTGAAAGGATGTATTCTCTGCTATATTTACTTCAGTCCACACATTTCAGATGAGCGTTCATCTGCTCTTTTAGTCCAGGGGAATGGTCCTGACCTGAAACGCCAACTGTTCATTTCCCTCCACAAATGAGTTTGTCCAACAGTTTTTCTTGCTGTTAGCCTGGTGAATCTCCATTATACTCCCTCCATTGTTAAACTTTTTTTTGGACCCAAACTGCACACAGTATTGGCGTAGAATATTTTCTAAATGGGGAGAGAATCCAGAAAAGGGACTTGGGAGTGCCGGTGCAGGATTCCCAAAAAGTTAATCTGCAAGTCGAATCTGTATTAACGAAAGCAAACTCAATGCTAGCATTTATTTCAACAGGGCTTGTACACAAAAGCAGGGATGTAATCCTGCGGCCTATAAGGTGCTGGTAAATCAGCATTTGGAATTTTGAGAGCAATTTTGGGCACCATAATCTGAGGGGGATGAGGGTCCAGAGGAGGTTTACAAGACTGATCCCGGGAATGAGTAGGTTAACCTATGATGAGCACTTGTCGACACTGGGCCTGTACTCGCTGGAGTTTAAAAGAATGAGGGGGGACCGCATTGAAACATATAGAATAAAGAAAGGCTTGGATAGAGTGGATGTGGAGTGGATGTTTCCACTAGTGAGAGAGTCTAGGACTAGGGGTCATAGCCTCAGAATTAAAGGACGTTCTTTTAGGAAGGAGATGAGGAGCAATTTCTTCAGTCAGAGGGTGGTGAATCTGTGGAATCGTTTGCTACAGAAGGCTGTGGAGGTCAAGTCAGTGGATATTTTTAAGGCAGAGATGGGTAGATTTTTGATTAGTACAGGTGTCAGAGGTTATGGGGAGAAGGCAGAAGAATGTGGTTGGGAGGGAGAGATGGATCAGCCATGATTGAATGGTGGAGTAGACATGATGGGCCGAATGGCCTAATTCTACTATCACTTATGACGTGAGTATTACAGCTGTGTCCTCACCAACATCCTTTACAATTGCAACAAAAGCTAGTTATGAGCTCGAACCTCTCTGCCATGAAGGGCATAAGGCCGTTTGACTTCTTCACTATTGTTTTACCTGCCTGCGATCCCTCTGTACTTCACGCTTCTGCATCCAGATAAGAATCAGCCTTTTGAATCCTCAAACATGATTTCTCAAACATGGTTTGTCAAATATGATTTGCCATTCATAAAAACATGTTGAAGACGTTTAATTATATTCTGCTTTCCTAAATGATTAGTTATTTCCTGTTTGACTATTGACTCCAGCGCTTTGTCAATAATAGCTGTTAAACTAACTGGCCTGCAGTTCCTTGCCTTCTGGTTTCTCATTTTCTGAACAATGTAAAATCAGAAAAATTGCAGATGTTGGAAAAATAAAATTAATATACAACCTAAATTTTTAGAAGACTATTTCACATGTTCAGGATGTCTCAGAAGACATAGTAGCCTTAGGAATGCTTTCAACATAGCTGATTAGGAGGACAATTCTGCAGCTCATTTGATAGAAGTATATAGAATTATGAGAAGCATAGATAGGGTAGATACTCAGAGTCTTTGTCGAAGTGTAACACAGTACATAGCTTGAAGGTGAGGGGGGGGGGAAGCTTAAAGGAGATTTGTGAGGCAATGTTTTCTACACAAAGAGGTAAGTGCCTGGAATATGATGTCATGGAGGTGGTGGAAGTGATCGCAACAATTAAGAGGTATTTGGACGAGCACAGGAACAGGCAGGGAATGGCGGGATTCATAAGATCAGGTGGCGCCCCCGCCCCCGGCTGCCTCGCCAACAGTCTGTCTGTCCTTTCTTTTTTTTTGTTACTTTTAGTATGTGTTAAAAAATATGTTTTAGTGTTCCTTGGTTTGTTTTATGTGGGGGGTGGGAGCGGGGGGAGTTGGGGGAAACTTTTTTTTTTTCAATCTCTTACCTGGACGGAGATGCGATTTGTTTCTGTATCGTATCTCCATGCCCACTCCGGCCTAACATTGTGGAGTTGGCAGACTTTCCTGAAGACTGACGGGCACTCCAAGCGGCAGGAGCCTGCAGATCTTTAACATTGCGGAGTCCACAGATGGACGTTCCAACCGCGGGGCCCGTGGACTTTAACATCGTGAAGCCCGCGGTCTCTGGTAAGAAGAGGCCGATTCGGGAGCTCCATGCCGCGGACAGAGTTTCAACCGCTGCAGGGGCTTTGATCGCCCTGACTGCGGATGGTTTGACCCTCCCCACCGCGGGAGAACAAGAGGAAGAAGATTGAACTTTATTGCCTTCCATCACAGTGAGGAATGTGGAATCCACTGTAATGGATGTTTATGTTAACTTTTATGTGGTTGTGTGTCTTGTTGCTTTTCACTTAGTATGGCTGTATGGTAACTCAAATGTCACTGTACCTTAATTGGCACATGTGACAATACACTGACCTTGAAATCTTGATTTGGTCCATGTGCAGGCAGATGGGATTATTTAATTCTGCATCAATATCAGCACAGACGTTCTATGTTCTAAGCTGAGGACATGCTGTGCAGCTCGGGCTGGACGAGTATTTTGCTTCCTGAGCAATAAGGATAAAGTGGAGAAAGAAAAGACAATCAGGCTGAGTTCCACTCTGCATTTCACTGCATCTACATTATTTTGTCTCTGAAGAAAGGTCCCAACCCGAAACATCACCTGTCCACCCATTCCCTTCACAATTGTTCTCTGACCCACGGAATTCCTCATGTAACTTCGTGTTTTGCTCAAGATTCCAGCATCTGCAGATCCTGGTGTCTCCATTCTTTGTCTCTGTTCTTTATTCAATGTTCTCCCTCACTAACCCGGTTATAGCATAGATTACAACATCCCCATGGTTACCCTTTTACCCTGTCAGACACATCCCCCTCCCCCGTCCTCTCTGCTGCTTTTGTCTCCTTCCCAGTCCTGACAAAGGCTCTTCAACCTGAAACATTGGCTCAGTCTCTCATCCCACAGGTAGCCTGGCCTGCTGAGTATCCCCACCACTTTCTATTCTTATATTAATTTGTGGAATCATCGCCAGTAGCATTATTGATTATCACCATTCACTTTAATGTCTTTCAATATTTGGCTTTGATCTAGATAATGCCAGTAACATCTGTAATCAATTTGATTACTGAAGCTTGAACCGCATTCCTCACAAGGCACTAATGGAGAAAGAACATTTGTCTCTTGTTATTCCACCCACCTGGAACAATTCTAAATCACCTCTACTGTTGCAAATAATTTAATTTTAAGTAAAGATAATACTTTTGCTTCCACTCTATCTGCCTCGACAAGCCTTTGAAGTGAAAGTTGCTGATCATAGAGTCAGAGAGTGATACAGTGTGGAAACAGGCCCTTCGGCCCAACTTGCCCCAACCGGCCAACATGTCCCAGCTACACCAATCCCACCAGCCCGCGTTTGGTCTATATCCCTCCAGAAGATCATTCTGAGGTACAGCAGAGGAGCTGATTAATGTAAACTTCTTTCTTTACAACTGCTCGCCCTGATACCAGGGATGAGACTCACTGCCTTGCTCGGCAAAACCTCCACTCAACAGGACCTCTGGTGTTTCTCACTGTCTAAAAATGGACAAAGAGCAGAAATTAAACTGAGTGCTGCATAATTGGATTCTGATTTTCTCTCACTAATATTCCACTGTCGTTCCTATTTTGCTTCAACATTTCGATTCACTATGTTTTTCTGCTGCGTTGCATTCGGAGGCTGTGTGCAATATTAGCGCGAATGAGATTCTGGGATCTGTTTCCACTTGATCCTGAGCAATTCCAGCATAGAGACAAATTGTGGTGGGTGAATGTAATCTCCTACCTCACTTGCAACTGGCAGCAGGTCATCGCCCTGAAGCTTTCATTTTATTTCTCTCTCTGCACATGCTGTGTTTTTGCAGCACTTTCTGCCTTTGCACCACAGCTAGCTGGAGGTCTTGCTTTTATTTGAGATATGTATTAGTTAGATATTTTACTATTGCTCAACATGAGCATTATTATTAGGTACCAGTTATACTCACCTCTGACATTGAATGGTGGTGATATTTAACGGTGAGAATTTCCCCCCTTAAACAGGGTGCAGTAACTATCTTCCATATTTAAAAAAATGTAAACTCTATGATTCACAGCCAAAATCAAAGCTCACTCATATATTAGAGCTTAGTTCCTGCTACAGAACAAGAATTGGCCAAATTCATGAATGAAGTGCAAGTTGCTGAATCATCTCATCTAATTGAATGGGTGAAGCTGATATTTTTCATTCCTTTATTTGTTACAGAGACCAGAGGAGGAGTGACCTTTTTGTTCTTTGTGATTAGAAGTGTTGCAACAGCATTGACAAAGGGGAAGCCAACATACATCACACAGCCAGCTCGTGTTCCTTGAGGAGTCAGTTTAACAAATGAGAATGGCAACAGCTCCAGTTTGAAGTGGCACCAAAAGCAACCTGCTGTACTGAAGGATCTGTGAACCTTGCAAAGGGTCACATTGTCAGTGATTAACAAACAACCTACGATGTGCTTTGTAAGTTTGAGAAACATCTGTAGATTGCAAATGTTCCCATCTATTTCATATAACAAGTTGCCTTGATTGTCGCAGAGTTTCTGAAGCATTTGACCTTTTCTTTCTGTTTCCATGGGGACACAACCCTGGTCTCCCAACAGGTGAACCCTGGTTTCCTACACTCATCAGACGCAGGCATCCCAGGAACCACAGGTGCTCTTTGTGTACCCATCAAAGCCACAGGCTTTGCATTTTTCCTTTGCAGGACGAGACACGACTTTAAAATGTGCCCGCTCCCTTTACAATAGTAGCACACAGGCCCTTCCTTAGTCCTGAAATCTCCGTCAACCTTATCAGTTCGGACATCCCCCTGTATTAATGAGCTGACACTTGCAGGCACAGAAACAGCTTTGGTACTGCCACCGGTGACACCACCACGATTAAACGGCCATGCACCAAAACTATAGGATCGCCCAGCAAACTCAGTTTTATGAGTCAATACATACTCATCTGCTAACACTGCGGCCTTAGACACCTCCGTCACTTTGTACCCATTAAGGTAAGTAGCAACCCTCTCAGGGAGACAGTTCTTAAAGTCTTCCATAATAATCAAGGCCCGCAGCAGCTCAAAATCCTTCACTCCTTGAGAAGCGCACCACCTGTCAAAAAGTGCCTCTTTCTCCCAAGCAAACTCCACATAAGTCTGACTATCAAACTTCCTGAAGCGCCGGAACTTCTGCCGGTACGCCTCTGGAACTAATTCATAAGCCCTTAATACCGTAGACGTCACACACTCATAGTCCCGACTGTTGTCAACAGATAACGACGAGTACACCTCCTGTGCTTTACCCACAAGGACACTCTGCAATAGCAAGGACCACATGTCCCTAGGCCACTTCAAGGATGAAGCCGTCCGTTCAAACACAGCGAAATACTTGACCACATCCTTCTCATTAAATGGGGGAACCAGGCAGATGTTCTTGCTCATATCAAACTCCCGTTCCCTAGAAGAAACTCGGGAGGCATTCAATTCCTTCTCCCGTAGCTCAAGGCTTTTCATTCCAAGCTCTGATTGGAGCATGAGCTCTTTCTCTCTCATTTCAAGCTCTTTCTCTCTTATTTCAAGCTCTTTCGCTCTTAAGGCACTCTCCTCCTTCAATCGAATGGGGTCCACCATTTCCTGACTGGGCTGTGTAGAAGACAGTGGACTGTCGGCACCAGCAGGCAATACCCCACTCCTCACTAACACAGACCATAACTCCGACTTTATAGCCCCTTTCTTCAAATGCTTATCAATAGGCACCTTATAGGTCTCTGTCAGCATAAACAAATGCTCCTTGGTACATTTATCAAATAACTCCCGACTAGGAGCCTCAGTAAATTCCTGTACTTTAAACTCCATATCAAATGTAGGACCAAACCACCAGCCAAACCCTGGTCACAAATGTTACCCAAATGGAAGAGGAAAAACAATCTCCTCACAACACAGAATTCCTCAGTCACCAGAAGCCTACCCAAAAAACCCCCCAAAACTGCCTAGGGTCCACAAAGCTTAGGATGAGCCCCCATTTTGTTACGACTCCCGAATGCAGGAACTTCAGAGCTGCGTAACATAGTCAAAAACCAGGCTCAAGTTCAAGAAAATAGTCTTTTATTTAATTAAAACTCAAACCTGATTCAAACAAACCAGACAAGGACAAGAATAAACTAATAAACAAAGATAACAGTGCTCCAGCCAGCCTTGCAATGGGCCGTCGAACTAGAGTCTCTAACCTGCCTAAATGGAAATAACCCTGAAACAAAATACACGAAAACCCTCAGGTCAGCCCTTATCTGTCCCAATTCAATATTAATTAACAAATGTAGCTAATAATACACAAAGTTCTATGCCATGTGGCCAGCCACCTGCAGCTCAGACCAGCAACCTGCTCACGAGCCAGGGTCGACGAAGAGAGAGAGAATTCTTCTTCTTCTTCTTATAGGATTCCGGCAGTGTAGACGCTGCTAAGCGTATTACTGCCCTCCACAGGTCAAAATTTGAACTAAATTCTTACATACAGTCCTGTAACATGCAGGAATTGAAGAACAGCCCTGGATATCAGCTGATGTTTCTCACTGTGCCCAAACAAAGATAAAACAGAAAAAGCCTCAACTCCAAGTCCTGTCAGTCTAGCAAACAATGCCTTTCTTGCTACCCTATACTTTTTACATTCTAGGAAAACATGCTTAACTGTCTCCTTACTCCCACATTCACACAAGCCAGAAACATGTTTCCCTACAATGCACAAACAGTAATTTAACCCACAATGTCCCAACCTCAATCTACACAGTCTAACTGAGTCCCTACGGGACAGAGATGTACAGAAACATATTTTTCTAACTTCAGCTTGTACCGAAAAGTAGTGTCTCCCCCTTACTTCCTTTTCCCATCCTCTCTGCCATTCTTTTGTTAAGCCCTCTTTAATTATTTCTCTCAGTTCCACTCTCCCCAATGATACATGGATATCTATTTCTCTTCTTAAACTCTCCTTTGCTATGAGGTCCACCTGCTCATTCCCCCTCACCCCAGCATGCCCGGGAATCCAGCAAAACGTGATGTTACACACAAACCCAATTCTAGAAAACACACTCAAGATTTCATTTAGAATGTCAGGACGAGCGTTAGATTTCCCTACTCTTAAAGTTTCAAGAGCAGCTGCAGAATCAGAACAGATAATGACTTTTCTAAAACTGGCTTCCTCAATCCACCATAGAGCCCATTGAATTGCCATTAATTCAGTCGTGAGAACAGAGCTTCCATCAGAAATGCGTCGGCCAATCTTCAACCCAAGCTGCTCCACATACACGCCAAACCCAGCTCTCCCACTAACTGGATCTTTAGATCCATCTGTAAAAACAATCAAAGTGCTCTCACTGATTGAATTAAGATATTCCACTATTCTTGGAGTCACCTCGCGCTTATCTTTTTCCTGAAGAAAAGCAAGCTCAATAAACAGTTCAGGAAGAACCCAATAAGGCACAGGTAACCATATTGTATGCTCTATAATACCCCCTTGTTCCAAACCCAGCTTCCTAGCCCACTGATTTATAATGACAAAAAATGTGTTATATTTGTTACCATCATCAACCTCTTGCAACAAACACCTTGCTGGGAAGGTGTCATTACACCCACAAAGTTTAGCCCAGTAATGTAACCCTAGCTTAATGCGCCTTGAGAGGGAGAATTCTGGGAGATTCTGGTATTTAAGCTTCCGATGAGTCACCCGTCACCTGATGCAGCTTGGCCAATCGGTACAGGAGCCCTTAACCCCTTGATTCCTGACTCCCAGCCACGGGCCTGCACTCAGGAGAGAAACAAAAGAGTTAAGTACATAGCATTCACCAGAGGGGGGGGAAGTACCTAACAACAGCCAAAATCAAAGCTTACTCATATATTAAAGAGCTTTGTTCCTGCTACACAACAAGAATTGGCCAAATTCATGAATGAAGTGCAAGTTGCTGAATCATCTCATCTAATTGAATGGGTGAAGCTGATATTTTTCATTCCTTTATTTGTTACAGAGACCAGAGGAGGAGTGACCTTTTTGTTCTTTGTGATTAGAAGTGTTGCAACAGCATTGACAAAGGGGAAGCCAACATACATCACACAGCCAGCTCGTGTTCCTTGAGGAGTCAGTTTAACAAATGAGAATGGCAACAGCTCCAGTTTGAAGTGGCACCAAAAGCAACCTGCTGTACTGAAGGATTTGTGAACCTTGCAACGGGTCACATTGTCAGTGATTAACAAACAACCTACGATGTGATTTGTAAGTTTGAGAAACATCTGTAGATTGCAAATGTTCCCATCTATTTCATATAACAAGTTGCCTTGATTGTCGCAGAGTTTCTGAAGCATTTGACCTTTTCTTTCTGTTTCCATGGGGACACAACCCTGGTCTCCCAACAGGTGAACCCTGGTTTGATGGACAACTTGCTACTATATTGACATAGAGGTGTACGGCATAGAAACAGGCCCTTTGGCCTTTCAGGGCTCTGGGAACCATCACTAATCACACGTGTCTGCATTCATTCAATATCCTCTGTGCCTTGTTCATTCAAGTACCTATCAAGATCCCTCTTAAATATTGTTACTGTTCTTGCCTCCACCGCCTACTTTGCCAATTCATTTTATATACCAACTACTCTCCGTGTGAAAGGTTAACCTCTCATATCCAATTTAAAACTCATTCATCTCACCTTAAACCTATGCCCTCCACCTCCACCTTGAGAAATAGACTCTGGCTATTTACCCTATTCTGCCTCTCAAAATCCTGTCCGTCAGCGGGTCATTTTACCACTGTTGCCCTCTGTGAGATAGCACAACAACGCTGCAGACAGGAATTACCCTACTTAGGGAAAGAGGGCATTATGGTAACAGGGGCAAGTCATACTGATTACTTGGACCATTGTGCAGTCATAGTGGGGTTGACTGCCTCACCCTGAGCAGGGCAAATGGGATAAACGCCTTGCATCCCCTAAACAGGGTCACCTAGATGGCCCTGAATTGTGGAGATTCACAACTGAATGAGATGCCTTTCTTCATCTCAATTCTAAATGTTCAACGCTTTATCTCAAATCTCTAGGCTTTTGTTCCAGTCTCACCAGCAAGAAAAATAGATACGTATAATCTTAGAGTCATTGAACTCTACGGCATGGAAACAGGTACTTTGGCCCACCTTGTCAAGTTGACATGCTAGCTTGCATTTGGCACATATCCCTATAAACCCGTCTCATCTGCATATCTTTCCAAATGTCTTTTCAAATTCATGATTCTGTCCCCACCTATAGCTTCTGCTGGCATCTCATTATAAATACAGACTACCCTCAGAATTAAAAAGTTGCCCTGAAATCCCTCTTAATATTAATCATAAATTATTATGCTGTCACCTGACGTTTTGGGGGTTACAACCTCTGCTAGGGGACAGTGTGATTAATGAATATTGATTGTCCAGGATCTAAACTAAATTTATAAATATAAAATGTTTAATATAAATTCAGAAAGAAAATAAAGTTTCAGGTATATTTTACTTTTAAGAAATATTACTCAAGTCATCGATCAATGCCACTTCTGCTTATTTGGTTTTCTGCATGTATGTTAAGGTTAAACTAGAACATGCTGAGAACATTATAGAGAACATTTCAGTAACATTATAATCTAAACAAAAACTAGTAGATAAATTTACTCCAAAGCATAAAAAATAAGGGATATCTGAGAGTGATTACCAAGCAAAACAAAAATCCATAAACCACAAGAGTGCACATTTATAACAATGATATGAGATTAGATTACAATCTTAAAATCATCCTTTAATGTTGGATCAATTTTTTACTTACTAGCAATTGTCAGTGCAAACAACATTGGTCAACATGAACACAGAAAATGTTGACAAGGCCACATTTGTGGGAAGAGCAATAGAATTAATGCCACAGACCAGAACTGGGAAGATTGCAGGATGGTTGAGAGTGATGTCTAGATTTGGGGGGAATAGGGGGAAACCAGGGTGACCATGGGAATAAACTATAAACCGTCAATGATTGACTGAGAGCAGTTGGAGACTGAGGACTCCAAAGAAAAGCGATAAAAGAACGTGGAAGTTGCAAAACGCAGAACAGGAAAACAGCCTGACAGGTCAGGCTAGGCATGTCCTCCATTGCCACAGGAAAGAAAGAGAAGAAAAGCCAACAGGCTGAGCTAAAGAGCCTGTCCCACTTGGGCGACCTAATCCGTGAGCTTTGGCGAGTTTGCCCTCGACTCATACTCACAGCATGGTCGACATGAGGTCGTAGGAGGTCTTCGTAATTCTCTTTCGTGCTCGAGAGTGGTGTCTGCGTACTCGAGGCCTCAGCTAGGTCGCAGCGTTTTTTTCAATACGTTAAAAAATGCCCGCGAGTAAAAAAAGGTCGCCGTGGAAAAAAATTGATACTTTTTTTACTCGTAGGTTTAGTGGTAGTCGGTCGTAGTAGGTCGGCATGTTAGTCGTGGGTAGTCGTAGATAGTCTTCATCATAGTCGAAGGGAGGTCGAAGGGAGGTCGAAGAAGATCGTCTTCACTCTCCACAGTTTGGTGTTCAATTTTCCCGAAGTTAGTCGTAGCTAGTCGAAGCTGGTCTTCAATATAGTCGAAGGAGGTTTTCAACATGTCATGTTTTCAAACTCTTCTAAACTCGCCAATTAGGTCACCCAAGTGGGACAGCCCTTTAATGTTGCAGAAGGACGATTAATACAAAGAGAGGTCAAGTTATAAAATTCAATAAAACAGTGCTTCTTAAACTGGTGAATGAAATTATTTTCGAATGAATGAGTTTATATATGTTTTTTGCTCATGTGACAAAATTAATTATATATACAATTTTACACAAGGGAAAATAAGACAAAAATTACCAAAAAAACATAAGAAAATTTAGTCGAGGGTGAATGAAATTTTGTGATAAAGACTCAAGGGTGAATGGCACTGAAAAGGTTAAGAAGCTACTGCAATAAAAGACTGCATCTGTGGGAAGAGCAAGAGAGGTAACGACTCAGGTCTGTGGGAGCAACTGGGAAGGTTGCAGGGAGGTTGGGCAAGAGGGTTGTCTTTGTTAGTGTAAAACCAGGGTGACCAAGCGTACTTGAATACCATGTGTACCTGAAAACCAGGTGTCCAGAGGCTGCAAGGTGCTCAGGCAGATGGTGAGGGGCTGTTCCTCAAGCTTGGGTCTTGCTGTAACAGCAGGCGCTTGTTGACGGAGTGGGAGTGGGCTGAGGAATTAAAGTGGCAGGGAATGGGGAGGTCAGGATTGTCCCTGCCAACCGAACCCAGGCGTTCCATAGACTGGCCACCCAAATGGTCACCAAAATCTGCAATAGATCCCTCCTGTGTGGAGGAGACTCATTCTGAATCCTGCTCTGACAATAGATCTCCTGAAAAGTTAACTCTGTTTCTCTTCTCAGAGACGTGGCCTGACCTGCTGAGTATTTCCAGCATTTTCCGTTTTTATTTTAGATTTCAAGCAGCTGCAGTTATTTTCAATAACATTTTAACAATATGCTTGGCGTCATCAAAGCATAATGTCATTCACACCAAGAGAAACATTATTATATTAAACTTATTTTAAAATAATTTGTACTTAATTTGCACATTCTCTGAACATAAATAATACTGGGATACTGGGCAAACAAAATAAATGGGGAACTGAGGAGAACATTTGTATCCCGAATCATGGGTTTTCATGATCTGGAGCTTACGACCTAGAAGGACAATAGAAGTATATTCACCAATTATTTTCAAAAGGAGTTTGAGGCGTAGTGGAAAATGAA
This sequence comes from Okamejei kenojei, assembly GCA_035221665.1. Taxonomy (NCBI): domain Eukaryota; kingdom Metazoa; phylum Chordata; class Chondrichthyes; order Rajiformes; family Rajidae; genus Okamejei; species Okamejei kenojei. The sequence continues at coordinate 22,612,620 of CM069151.1, read as the reverse complement.
ACTATATCCAGATCGTGAGAGGAGGTAAGATGAAGTGAGGCAGCCTTACGAAGTGTGCAGAGGCACGATAGTCCGAATGGGCTCCTTCTTGTTTCATTTTATGATTCTTCTAAATTTCACTGTGGTGGCAGACATCAACTGAGTGCTTACCCCAGGAGAAACTCCAGGTACAATTTCTCCTTCCTCTCACTCTACCACCGCTCATTTCACACTGGCCCTTGTATGATCCAAAGGTAGACACAAAATGCTGGAGTAACTCAACGGGACAGGCAGCATCTCTGGAGAGAAGGAATGGGTGATGTTTTGGGTCGAGACCCTTCTTCAGACTGAAGAAGATGATGCCTGTCCCGCTGAGTTAACCCAGCATTTTGTGTCTATCTTCGATGTAAACAGCATCTGCAGTTCCTTCCCACACACCCTGTGTGATTCACTTCAGTTGAAGTGTTGCTTTGGCTTTTCAGAACCATCTTGTTATTGTATTTGTAAAATGATTGTTATGCAGGTTGAGTCAATCAAGTATCTTACTTGAAGGAACTTGACTGAATATTAGTGTGGGCTGCTTCCTCTTACTCTTGGGAGTATACTGGCTGGTAACAGAGGAAGTGGATGGCGTAAGTGCAGCTTCGAACCCATTAAAATGACCATGGGTGATTGGGAATCCAATGCCTGCAAGTTACTGCCTCTGTTCTGAGATTCCCATGAGGTACACCAGATATCAGTGCACAGCAAAAGAACAGACCTTAATAAGTGATGGTACTTCAGGCTTGTCCTCCTGTGCCACACACACGTGGTTGTAGATGTCTGGACATGGGTGTACAGGGAATATCTCTCTCAGTCTTTTACATATTTTGGCATTTGAAGTAAATCAGATGGTGGAGTAAAAATTTCAGGTTGTTAATTGCTGCCACTACAGTAAGTGGGGAATTTGCACTTGGATTGCTGCCTGTCAAGGTAAATTGTTTATTTCTCACAACTTGCTCATTTATGACATATAAATCCAGGGAATTTGGAAGTCAAATAGTTCAACAGCTGCAGGATGTTTATTTTCTTTAAGAAGACAATTTATATTAATCCACAGGGAGGGAAAAAATTGCAATGAGTGTAGGTGCAAGCTCACATAAACTACATTTTATGCAGTGCTAGCATAATTTTCTGTTCAAACGTTTTTTTGGAATTCGTTTAAATTATGAAATGCTTGTTTTTAAAGATTATCTGTGAGAACAATGATGGGAATGTTTGAGCTTGAAGCATCAGTGCTTCAGTGCGGATGGTCTGATTGCCTTAGTCTAGTACACATGGAGGCCTTGTTTGCGGCCAGTGGCACTCGGTGCCTGCCCACCGTGGAGAAATTACTTTAGAGTAGACATTAGAGATAGAGCGTGGAAAGCGGCCCTTCGGCCCACCTAGTCCACGTGACCAGCAATTACTCTAGCACACACTAGGGACAATTTGCAATTTGTAGAAGCCAATTAACATACAAGCCTCTATGTCTTTGGAGTGTAGGAGGAAACTGGAGCACTCGGAGAAAACCCACACATGTCACAGGGAGAAGGTACAATCTCTGTACAGACAGCACCCGCAGCCAGAATCGAACTCAGGTATCTGGCGCGGTAAGGCAGCAACTCTACCGCTGTGCCCCCCTAATTATACACTAAATTAAATTTGTTTTGTGCTGAGGTGCACATGAACCTCTGTCTTACCTGGAAGGGCTGCAGGGGCCTCTGGATGTTTGTGAGGGTGGAGGTAGAGGGACAGGTGTTAGATCTCCTGTGGCTGCACAGGAATGTAGCAGCAAACCAAGGAGCTGCAGAGGGAGTGGTCTCTATAAGAAGTGGAAAGGCGTGTGGATATCAAGATTTTCTGAAGGTTTGAGTGTGACATTTGATTGTGTGATACTTTGTTCAATATTTGATCATGCCCCATCAGCGCTTAGTTTGAATGTGTTTTCACATTAACTTTACATCAAATTCCTCCTTCTGCCACACGTTATCTTTCCACATAACAGAAATGATCTGATGCGTTTTCCAAGATGTCAGTAGAAGCTACTCTTCAAAAAGAACATTGTTTCATGTTAAGTAAAAGACACTATATCACTGCAAGTATTTTCTTTCTATCAATCAGAAAATGCACCATTCATCTTTTCCCTTGCATTTCATCTGTCCTTGATATCCCCCGTCAATGTAGCCAAAAGGCATTTCCTGTCTAAGCATCAGTTTGTGATGAACGTTTGCCAAAGTATTTGCCAAAGATTAATGGTTTTCACAACAGTTTCAGGACTTTAACCCAGAACCAGGGGTCACAGTTTAAGAATAAGGGGTAGGCCATTTAGAACTGAGATGAGGAAGAAGAAAAAAAAATGCACCCAGAGCTGTGAATCTGTGGAATTCTCTGCCACAGAAGGCAGTGGAGGCGAAATCACTGGATGTTTTCAAGAGAGAGTTTCCGTAGGGCTAAAGGAATCAAGGGATATGGGGAGAAAGCAGGAACGGGGTACTGATTTTAGATGATCAGCCATAATCGTATTGAATGGTGGTGCTGGCTGAAAGGGCTGAATGGACTACTCCTGCACCTATTTCTCTATGTTTCTATGTTTCTAAAATCAATTGGAAGAATTTTACAGCTTGTTAAAGTATGTTCAAATGTTGTAGTTTTCCTTAAGCAGCTTGTTGTTTACCTGCAGATTTTGGAATCCTATTTCTCTGCCACTGGGTGGCTACATTTTTGAAGCACCAGTATCCCAAATGTCATCCATCAGTACTCTAGTATCCTACCACCTCATTACTACAAACACCTTCCACCCAATGTGTACACCTGCTAAAGGGGCAAGATTAAAACAATTCACACTCTTGGTGGCTTTATGCCAACAAGTAATTAATTGGTGATTATTTGACGTTTTACAGATGGAAGCAAGAGAATACTGTTATTGAGGTTGTTTTACTGAGTTACTGTCAATTATGTTTCAGCTTTGAGAATAGGTTGTTTGGATGCTGTCACTGTCGAACATTTCACATTTGCAGAAAGTTGAGCCTCTCCCATTGTTGAGAGCATCTCTAAAGGTAATGGACTTGGAACAATATAACCACATTCTCCTCTTGTGGCAAACGATGCTTAATCTCCTTATTTCCCCACAGTATTTGCATTCACCCGTGTTTTGGATAGGAATCGGGCAGCAGGACCTTCCCTCTCTCCAGAGATGCTGCCTGTCCCGCTGAGTTAATCCAGCTTTTTATGTCGATCTTCGGTGTAAACCAGCATCTGCAGTTCCTTCCGACACCTTTTTTACAAATGGCCTCAATTGACCAAATGAATGGAGAGAATTGTGAAGCAGATATCATCCCTTCTATTTGTGCAGGAAGGAACTGTAGATGCTGGTTTGCACCAAAGACAGACACAAAATGCTGGAGTAAATCAGCGGGTCAGACAGCATCTCAGGAGAAAAGGAATAGGTGGCGTTTTGGGTCGAGTCCCTTTATCAATTTGATGAAGGGTCTCAACCCGAAACGACACCTGTTCTTTTTCTCCGGAGATGCTGTCTGACCCGCTGAGTTACTCCAACCTTTTGTGTCATCCCTTCTATTTGTTCTGTTGGACACTAGGCAGGCCCCGGCAAATACAGTCGGCACTAACTCAAATGCTAATAAAATCATTTACATTTATGCAGTCTCCAAACTGGCAGTAAGTGATGGCTGAATCAAGAAAGCTGGAAATATTCAGCAGGTCAGGCAGCATCTATGGGGAGAGAAGCAGAGTTTATGGTAATGATCTTTCTTGCAAAACATTTCCATAATTATTTGCTTTTATTCGTAGATTCCCAGCATTTCCACCTTTTAATTACCAATTGTTTAGTTTAATGTAGTTTCAGTTTAGAGATACAGCATGGAAACAGGCCCTTTGGCCCACCAGGTCCATGCCAACCAATGATCACCCCGTACAATTGTTCTATCCAACACACTAGGGACAATTCACAGAACCCAATAAATCTGCAAACCTGCACGTCTTTGGAATGTGGGAGGAAACCGGAGCCTCGGGAGAAAACTCACGCGGTCACATGGTGAACGTATGATCTCTGTCGATAGCACCAGTAGTCAGGATCAAACCTGGGTCTCTGGTGCAGTAATGCAACAACTCTACTGCTATGCCAGGGTGTCATCCTAAATGAATACTTCTGGTTTGGTCATTGTTGTTATCTTGGCTACTACAGCTTCCATTTGTGCACAAGAATATCACACAAGCAGTTATAAATGCCCAATTCATTTAGTTTTAAGTGGCACAAGTTGATGAAAGAATGAAAGATCTCTCTGAGTCAACCACAAATAATGTTATATGACCAAACAGATGGGTGGGTCATGCGTAAACAGATCATCCATTCAATGATGCATCTGGAATCTGTCTCTTTGCACTGGACTGAAGCTGAGCACAGGTAATGCATTCAAAATCTGGAATGAAAACCACGAGTCAAAGAAGTGGGTCAGGAACATTTTGTGGGCAGATGGGCGTAGTGCAGAGCTTCACCAGCTGGGAGCGTAGTTAACAGAATCAGTCTCAGAATCACCTCCCGATGTTCCAGTTATTAAAAACGATTATGAGAGCACTGGAAAGTTCAAGTATCAGACACATTTAGGTCTGAACCAGCTTGTCTGATTCACACTCCAAATTGAGGTTTCCTATCAAGAGACTGATGTTCACAGCTTATAGTTGAACATTTTATTTTTGAAACAATGAAGTAGAATTGCATAGAGTAGCTGGACTCGTTTTGTCAGTCACAGAGAGCTGACAAGGGGTTATGGGGAGAAGGCAGGAGAAACGGGCTGCGGGGTAGAGATAGATCAGCCATGAATGAATGGCAGTGTAGACCTGACGGGCCAAATGGTCTAATTCTGCTCCTATCACTTATGAACTTGTGAACCTGTGAAGCAACAGCATGGAATCAGGTCACCCGATCTGCACTGGCCATCATGCACTGGTTTTTAAAATATTCCCTCCCCAAACCATTTGATACTTCTCACAATCCCATCAACCCTCCGATTCAACTGCGTATTTACACGGAAGGGCAAATTTACAGTGGAATATTCACGTGGTTTTCAAAGTGTTCTGATGTTCAGAATCTTTGGTAAGAATTTGTTCAATTCAGTAATAGTGATGACTGGATCACAATGCATGAATTCACAGCTAATTACTAATGCTGAAAAACAAACAACGGCAGAGCTGAATGACAGCATTTAAGTAAGTAAGTAAGTTTATTGGCCAAGTAGTCACATACAAGGAATTTGCCTTGGTGCTCCGCCCACAAGTAACAACATGACATACAGTGACAGTTACAACTGACTCAGAAAACACTAAACATTAATAATAATAAAACATTAATGATAAAACACCATTGATCAAGCATGTGAACCAACAAAATACCACATCAAAGGGAGGCTACAGATTTTTGGCTGTTGAGTAGAGCAACTTATCCTATATTCCTTTATTCTATATTCCACTCCTATGATCTTACGGATCTCATGACACTCAAACCAATGGCCGGTCCATATAGGAGTTCAGATGTAGCTTCCACTGTATATCTCGTCTGAAAGGCAGCACTTTGGCAGTGATCCCTTGGTATTGCCCTGAACTGTCATCCTGGGTGATTTCTCCCCTCCCCCACCCTTCCATCTACATTCCTTTCTCTGGCTTCAAAATTCACAACTTTTCAATCCTTTTGTCTCGCACCTTCTGTCCTTTCATCTCTGCCCTTTGTCCAACCATCTGCCTGTCAAGAAAAGCACCTCATCTGTATCAACCTATTACCTGTTTAAGAAAGAACTGCAGATGCTGGAAAAATCGAAGGTTGACAAAAAATGCTGGAGAAGGGTCTCAAGCCAAAACGTCGCCAATTCCTTCTCACCCGCTAAGTTTCTCCAGCATTTTTTGTCTACTTTCAACCTATTACCTGCCAGGCTTTGTCCTGCCCCGCCTCTCTCCCAGCTTTGTTCCCCCCTCCCACTCCCCCAATCATTTCACCTACAGTCAGTCTGAAGAAAGCCAGCATTAGCAGTTCCCTCTTTCTGCAGCCTGGGTTACATGTCACTGGGGTTTGAATGCTTCATTCAGGGAACAAATGCAGCAACTGAGCCACGACGGACACAATGAGAGACATTCTAATGGACTGAAGGGGCACTTTTCATTGTTGGACTTTGTAAGAGTTGTAAATAAATGAATTTGGCATTGGGGAAGGATTGGGAGTAACATTTCCACAACTCTGAGAATGGTTGTGTTTGGGTAGAGAGTTGGTGCCATCTAGGTATCATTTTCACATTGTTCTTGTCTGCTGTGGGTTCATTACACACCTGCATCTCAGGTTGTCAGGTATGTAATGAATCTTCCATGGGCTTTAGACCGATGATGATCCCAAAGCCTGAACAATAACAGCAAAGCCTGCCAGCCGGTACCACGCCAGTGGTGCATACATTCACCACCGTTGGAGAGGCTGCCTCCTGAACTGCCAGGAATATGAAGTTGACGTGGCAAATCCAAATGCAACATGATAACCGCAATAGACACAAATAGCAGGAGTAACTCAGCGAGTCAGACAGCATCTCTGGAGAAAAGGAATAGGTGACATTTCAGGTCGAGACCCTTCTTCTCTACCCGAAACATCACCTATTCCATTTCTCCAGAGTTGCTGTCCGGCCCGCTGAGTTACTCCAGCTTTTTGTGTCTATCTTCGGTTTAAACCCACATCTGCAGTTCCTTTCTACACATGATAACCTCAACCATGTTTTGACGTTCTTTAATGTAAACCTCACATAATATATGTTTGTATTGGCAGCGTTTTATTTCTTGAACTGGTTTTTGTCTGAATTATTTCATGTGTCACCTTGAAAAAAATACCACTATCAGCCCAGCATTTCATTTAACCGTTTACAATAAGAATGGCCCAGAAACAGCATTTGATCCCTCTCACCTCACAGTAAGTGTCTCAATCTGTTCAGCAGTTAATTGCTGCTGACAAAAAAGTACTCATCAAAGGCAATTGCAGAATAGACAAGCTGTTCAAGCATTAAATAATCTCTAGAAAAAACTCAGCTAGGAACCCAATGGGGGAAATGGCTCCATGCATCATCAGAACTGCTGGCAAATGCCTCGACCAACGATGAGAGGAAACTGATGAAAGCAAAGCACAGAGCACAGGAGGAAGCAGCTGACGACTTTAGAAATGTTGGATTATTAGGGGTTTTTATTAACACTTTTACACAGGACGTTCCATCCAACTCAGGATTATTAACACTTTTTTTTGTTTTAACCAATATGCTTTATAAAGATACTTGTACCAACAGGGCAGTTTGAAAAACATTGAACATAATAATTGCCCAAGAATGACATTAATCCAGTTAATCAACAATAGAATGTCACTCCCACCCTCTGGGTTTCTACTGGAGAAGAGGGAAGATGATACCTCACCTGGCAAAATAAGGATGATTTTACTCATTCCCATGGATATTCCATGTTGCGTTTCACTAGGGATTCAGTGGAACAAATTGGAATAAAATAAACTTTAAAGAGGTGTAAGAAGAGACGATAAAGCCAAGAGACTGATTGGGAGGAACTTTGGAGGAATTAAATGTAAATGTCGAAAAAGTGTGGATTAGCACATCATAGCAGTGGAGATGAAGATTAGGTGAGAATTGCTGGACAATTGCCCTGAGTGTAGTTTGGTCTTCTTGCCTAACAAGCGAATGTACTTGTCACATATGGTATAGTACAGTCACCACACTGGTTTCTAGCATGGTGAATTTGCCTTATGAGGGGAGAATAAGTAGTTTGGGGTATTTCCTCAAGAACTTAAAAAAATGAGTAGACGTCTTATCAATACATAAAATATTCTTAAAGGCTTGACAGGCTAGATGCTGCGAGAAAAGCTGAGAAGTCAAGGGCCAAGTTGTGGTTTTAGAATAAACAGTGTGTGATTTAGAACTGAGGGGAAGATAAATCTCTTCACTCCGAGTGTACTGAGCCTTTGAAATAGTCTATTCTGGATGGCTGAGCATGTTCAGACAATCTAAGCAGAGATTGTTACGGGAATACTAAAGGTATGAAGGAATAGTACTAGAAAATGGTGGTGATGTTGCAGTGATGTTCATGATGAATGTTGGAGCTTGAAAACCGGGTTGCTTGTTTTTACTTTCTTATAGTCTTGTGTAGATATATGGGAGAGAGATGGGGAAGAGTTCTTCACACACAGCAACTGTTTATGACCCAGACCATACCTGGGTACTGGGACCAGCCAACCAGTCAAATGAAAGTGAAATTATACTAGGACAAAGAAAATAAACATAGTCATCTGTTGGCAGTGGAGGAAATGTGATTATCTGGCTTGCTCTAGGGGGGGTGGGGAGGGGGTGTGCTAGCATGGAATCAAAATGGGCTGAATGGCCATCAATAGTTTCATTATGGCGTTAAAACAAATAAGAGCGAGTTAGAGAGTGGGCAGCCTGAGGAAAGTGACTGAATTCTAACCTCCCACAACAACAACACCAACACCCCCCCCCCCCCCCCCAATACTTTCCACCATTTCAGGATCTCAAGATAGGTCTGTAATGTGTTACTCTTCACTTGTTCAACTAAGTACAGTTCCAACAGCACTCAAGCATCTCAACACCAATCAGACATGGTAGCCTGCTTGTGAAAGAAGGAACTGCAGATGCTGGTTTAAACCAAAGATAGACACAAAAAGCTGGAGTAACTCAGTGGGAGAGGCAGCATCTCTGGACAGAAGGAATGGGTGACATTTTGGGTTGAGACCCTTCTTCAGACTTGTTCAGCCTCCCATTCCGCACCTTACATATTCACTCCATCCACGATTTGAGTACTGCAGGAATAGTGCATCTCATCTAAAAATACCCTCAGCTTGTTTGACAACATCTCCGAACATCTTCCAGGTGACAAAGAGCAGCAGGCATCTGAGAATACCATCTGGTTTCGGAAATTAGTAAAGGGCATTAAAAACAGTTTGTTCCCCAAAATGACCACATCTCATGAAATAATTCAAAACCTGTGTTGTAAGCAAATGAGCTGCTGAATTTGTCTCCAAAACAACAATGGTTATACGCGAAAACATTCATAAGGCTACAAAGTATTTTGAGACATTGTGATAATGTGAAATAGTCTAAAAATGTAAATTCTATTTTTTAAGTGTCAGATTTAATGCCATCGCTGTTTGATTAAAAGCCACTATGATATTGCAACCAGTTTTAATTGTCTCTTTTTTTAAACTCTGATTTCTCTATCAGATTTTCCTGGGAGCAAGTCATTTGATTAAACTAACTGGCTGCTGTCCGTGACCATAAACAGAGTGTCTATCTATGGTTCAAGTTCACAGCATGTTACTGAGAGTTGTAGCAAATAAATCAAGGAATATTCTGTCTGGTTATTCAAGATAACGAATGTTTCGGGGGTTTAATTTGAAAATAAATTCACAAGAACACTTTTAAAGTATACAAGATTTATAAAGGTGTGGTTGAGATATAATGCAAAATTTATCATTCAAATGGATAATAATATCTCAATTTTTTTGGGACATGAATAGTTAAAAATTAGCACCAGATTTGTGGATCATATCAAAGTGATGCACATGTCATGGACTCAAGGAAACCTGGCTACAAAGATGCAGTTGTAGGAAGGAGTGGCAGATGCTGGTTTAAACTGAAGATAGACACAAAATGCTGGGGTAACTCAGCAGGACAGGCAGCATCTCTGGACAGAAGGAATGGGTGACGTTTTGGGTTAAGACTCTTCTTCAGACCCAGTCTCAGCATCTGCAGTTCCTTGCTTCTATATTGTGCATCAATTAGCTGTAAGGGGAAAGCTTTACCTTGAGATTGACGTGTTGTTAATCCCCGATGAGATTGGGGTGCGTTCATTGTTTGCACCATGCTTGCAGTTCAGTTGAAGACTGCATGCTGCAATAAACATTTGTATTCACTTCATATCCGAATGAGTGAGAATGACAGGGATATTCAGCTCTAGAGACCAGTTCATAAATGCTGCAAATCATTTCCACAATTTAAGAAACAATTTGAATGCGAACGTGTGAGTTAAGCGCCTGTCCCACTTTACGAGTTTAATCCAAAACCTCTGCCGAGTTTAAAGGACCTAAAAAAAAAAAATCAAGATTGTGGCAATCTACTAACTCCAACGAGTATGTCTACGAATTTTTCAGTTGCAATTTTTTTCATCCCGACAATTTTTTTGCTCGTCGACATTTTTCATCGGGATGGAAAAAACGTCCCAACTTACCTGATGCCCCGAGTACCTACGGCTAGCATAACGGGCCGTTACGATATATCTACGGACTCTGACAGCCTCCAACGGACTCGTTACAAACATTCTGCGAGTTTGAATCAGGGGAAAACTCGGGAGAATTCGTGAATTACCTTGTAAAGTGGGACAGGCCCTTAAAGGCCCTGTCCCACTTTCCCGAGTTACTCACGAACTCTCCCGAGTTTTCCCCTTGATTCGAACTCGGGGAATTGCGGTAATAGCCATTCGTAGGTACTTGTGGCTATTTTTTTAAACTCGTGAACATTTTTCAACATGTTGTAAAAATGTCCCGGCTCACCTGTTGCCCCGAGTTCCTACGGCTAGCATTACGAGCCACTACGAAACATCTACGGACTCCTACGGGCTCCAACGAGCTCGCTACCGACATTACCCGACATTCCCCGACATTCCCCGAGTTCGAATCAAGGGGAAAACTTGGGAGAGTTTGCGAGTAACTTGGGAAAGTGGGACAGGGCCATTATGGTTCAGGCTGGGCTTCAGATTGTCTGAGCAATTTTGTCTTTATATAGATTCCACAACGAACTGAAGATCTGTAGACTAAAATGCTGAAATGTATTAGCTTTTTTTAAAAAAGTATGCCTAGCAATATTCTGTTCAACAAATCTTGCAGAACAATTATAGAAGGATTGGTAATTTTGTTACAAGTGACTGATAATGCTGAACAAAGCATCCGTTTGAATAGTGGTGCACAGTCAATTCAGCCAGCACCAACATATTTGCACTCATTTATGGTTAAGAGAGTTTTCATTAAAATCAATGTATAATTCATATTAATGTGTGGCCAGCAGCAATGAGGTCTATTTTTGTCCAATTGAAAAGGCACCTTCTGCCCTAATAACCCTGAATACCTCATTCTGAGTATTATAATTGCCATCCTCACATTAACCGACAGAATTGCTTCAAGATGGAAAACCAATCACCTGTGATGTTAAAAACTATTCTTGTATTACCGCAATATGTTATCTTTATTATTTCTGAGGTTTCAGCAGATTGGTATCAGCCATAGTCATGGAGTCATAGAGTCATCGTGTCATAGTCATAAAGTTGTGGACTCATAGAGTCAAAGAGTCATCGTGTCATCATGTCATAGAGTTGTAGAGTCATAGTCATACTCACAGTCATAGTGTCATAGACATAGAGTCATAGTGTCATAAAATCGGAGAGCAAGACAACATGGAAACAGCCCCTTCGGCCCAATTCCTGCATGCCGACCAACTTGACTAAACAAACTAGTGACACTTGCCCCTTATTAGTCCATGCTTCTCCAAACCTTTCCTTGCCATGTACCTGTCCAAGTGTCTTTTAAATGTCATAACTATACCTGCTCCACCACTTACTTGTTCCATATACATACCACCCTCTGTATGAAAAAAGTTGCCCTTCTGGTCCGTTTTAGATCTATTGTTTAATCCATTGGTGTGAATATTTTTGTGCATCGCAGGGCAATCTCAACCAACCTAAACCTTCTTGCTTGTCACTGAATCCTTGCCAAGAAGATGTCGCTGGTCAGTAAGATGGAATCGCACTGTATCGTCATGCCCACTGTATTCCACCTTTGCAATCGTTCCATGGTTTGCCTGTGAATCAGACATGTAGGCTCTGCCGTCCACCACAAATATCATTAAATGCACTGAGGAAATATGAAGCTGTTCGTATATAACATAAATGAGCTTAATGCGCATTTCAAAGCAGTCAGATTTCCATGCTCCTGATAGCCATCGTTATTGCAGCTGAAAGCAAGAGACCAATTGACACTTTCTTCCTCCTAACCACGTGCAGCATCAGAATTTCTGTATTAATTAGCAGGCACGGATGAAAGCATCATCTAATAATTGAAAATCTTAACAAACTCTATACATTAACAGTTTAATTGAAATTTTAGGTCAGGCATCAACGAACAATGACAAATTAGGCAAAACTGACATCTTTGAGATGGTGTCTTTGGAGTTTTGTTCTTACTACTGTACGGGGAGTTCCCTTTCCTTTTCTCCTCAGTTCCTAATCTAATTCCATCTCAGGAGACGGGCCAGATGGTTTCCTCCCTGCTTGTTGCCAACACTGCTTTCAAACGGAGAGCCTGGAGGTAGGTGGGAGCTGGCGCAGGGATCCTAATCTACCCCCCCCAACCCCCCCCCCCCCCCCCGTCCCTCAGTAGAGGTGACCTGGCCTTCTCTTACTCCACACTCTCTGTGTGAGTCTCATTGTGTGGAGTGCCCCGTGTCGCTACCTTCCACCAATGCAAAGGTGTTGCCATCTCATCTCCCCGCAGCAAAGCTTTTAGCAGCAATATGTAAATCCACAGTGCTGTTTAATTTAGAGTCATACAGTCAGTGTCATACAGCTCTGGTTCATGCATCGTGTGATGGTCCCAGCCTAGAGATTGCTGGGCACCTAGCCGGAACCAGGCCCTCAACCCAACTTGTCCACACCAACCAACAGAGGAGGGGTTGATGCCCAGGTCATCGAGTTTGGTGATCAATTTCGAGGGGATAATGGTGTTGAATGCTGAGCTGTAGTCGATGAACAGCATTCTCACATAAGTGTTTCTGTTGTCGAGGTGGGAGAGGGCGGAGTGGAGTGTCGTTGAGATGGCATCCTCCGTGCTCCTGTTCTTGCGGTATGCAAATTGGTAGGGGTCCAGAGTGGGAGGTAGGCAGCATTGGAGGTGTGCCATGACCAGCCTTGCAAAGCACTTGGCGATGATAGGGGTGAGTGCAACTGGGCGGAAGTCGTTGAGGCTCGCCGCAGTGGAGTGTTTTGGCACCGGCACGATGGAGGTAGTTTTAAGGCACGTGGGGACAACTGCCTGGGCAAGTGACAGGTTGAAGATGTCAGTCCAGACGTCTGTCAGCTGTGCAGCACAGGTCCTGAGGACGCGCCCGGGGATGCCGTCAGGGCCGGCAGCCTTACGTACATTGATCCTACACAGTGCCACGTGCACGTCGTAGGGGTTGAGTGTGAGGGGCTGGTGGTCATCGGGGAGCACAGCCTTGATGGCCAACTCTTGGTTGTCCCTTTCAAAGCCGCCATAAAAGTGATTGAGTTCCTCGAGGAAGGATGCGGCGCTGGAAGTGGGGGTGGAAGTTGGTGGCTCTGTAGTCAGTGATGGCCTGGATGCCATGCCACATGCGTCGGGGGTCGGAGTTGCTGTTGAAGTGCTCCTCGATCCGCAGCTTGTATCTGTGTTTGGCGTTCTTGATGCCCCTCTTCAGATTGGCCCTCGATGAACTATAGGCAGGGGCATCGCCTGACCTGAAAGCCGAGTCCCGTGCTTTCAGCAGTCGCCTGACCTCGCTGTTCATCCATGGCTTCTGATTCGGGTATGTGGTGACTTGTTTGAGAGTGGTGACACTGTTGATGGAGGAGTTGATGAAGTCCAGAACAGAGGAAGTATAGGCGTCAATGTCGGTGTGGGAGTCAAGGGTGGCCTGAGCTGCAAACGCATCCCAGTCAGTGTTACCAAAACGCTGCTGGAGTGTGGAGTCCGCTTCATCTGACCAAACCTTGACTGTCCTCACTGTGGGTTTAACGCGTCTGATGAGTGGGGAGTACTTAGGGAGCAGGAACAATGATAAGTGATCAGACTGACCAAGGTGGGGGAGGGGGATGGCTTTGTATGCTTCAGCCATGTTGGTGTAGACTTTGTCCAGTGTCTTGTCCTCTCTAGTGTGGAAACAGTCCCATCAGCCCATCAAGTACGCGCCAACTTACAATCATCCATACATTAGTTCTATCCTATACACCAGGGGCAATTTACAGTAGCCAATTAACATACACTCCTGCACATTTTTTGGAAATGTGGGAGGAAACCAGAGCAGCCAGGGAAAACCTACACAGTCACAGGGAGAATGTACAAACTGCGTACAAACAGCACCCGTAGTCAGAATCAACCCCAGGTCTCTGGTGCAGTAAGCAGCAACTCTACCACTGCGGCAGTGAGCCACCCATTCCTCTGCGAACAGATGACTGTTATAAAATGGATTTAAAAGTTTTACGTGCAAATAGAACTATCAGGAAATTAAAGCTGCATTAATAAAATCAAATGAACTGATTCTGTTCACTTGGTTTCAAAGCAACATAAGTGACACTGACAGGCAGTAATTGAATGTTATTACCATTCTTGTACATGTTAAATGCAGGGAATGCCAGTAGCCGGGAGAAACAATCTAGAGAGGAGGAAGTGAAAAGCTCATATATCAAGGCAAATGTTGTTCAGATGTAAGGATCTCCCAAGAGGAATTGTGGACCACATTCTGATCTCATGAGACATTCCACGAAATATTCCACTTCAGAACTATGATTAAAATAAATTACTACAAGATTTGCTTTGAAATAAAATGATGGTGACTGGAAAGCACCTCCTAGTAGGGCAACCATTCGATGCTTACTGCCAAAGCAGAGAGAGGCATAAATATGATTGAAGATAAATGGATATTAAAATGTATCCCAAAACTGAATGACTGCAATCATCGACATTTAATAACAAGGGGGTAAAATTGTATTTACATGGCAGCAGTGTGATGTAAAACGTTAAATTAAATTTACCTTTGATTTTATTCACCTGTGAATAAGGCGTTTTAGAATACTTAATATGTAGCACACTGGCCTCAAGAGAAAGGGCTGTAATTCTTCTTCTAAGCGGTCCCTTGAGGCTGAGGTTGATGGGCAGCACTATGGGTGGAGGTGGGTGATGAGGCTAATGTCGGAGCTGCAGACTCTGCCCCAGGGTGGGGGCTTGGGGGGAGCGGGCATGAGGTGGACAGGTTGGCAGGTGAATGAGTAGTTTAGAAGGTGGCTTCCGTCGTTCCTTTAACACTTCCTTTAATAAAGACATTCCATTACTTTCAGTCAAGTCTTTTGTACATAAACATCATCTCCAATGTTCCCACATCACCACAAACGGTTGTAGAGGCCAAGTCGATGGATATTTTTAAGGTGAAGATTGATAGATTCTTGATTAATGTGGGTGTCAGGGGTTATGGGAAGGCAGGAGAATGCAGTTGAGAGGGAAAGATAGATCAGTCTTGATTGGATGGGGGGGTAGACTGGATGGGCGGAATGTCCTAATTCTGCTACTACAACTTATGAACTTATGAAGTTCGTCCCAGCTGCATTGCTCTTTGCATGTAAAGTAAGCCACTAAGGCAGGACCAGGCTGGGTGTGTTCCCGCAATCACCTACATACTTCAGAAATAACTCACGAGGGCAAAAAATGGGGCAAGAGACAGCTCTGGCAGATAAGATCAAGGAGAATCCAAAGGTATTGTTTAAGCACATTTAGGGAAAGAGCATGACTGGAGAGAGAAAACACCCCCACAGAAACCTAACTGGTCATCTATGTGTGGAGCAAGGTCTTCAATGAGTGTTTCTTCACTGTTTTAACTGTGGGTAAAGACATAAAGATTGGGGAACTTGGGACAGGTAATGGAGATTCTTGAGGACAGTCAGTATTATGGTCGAGGAGATGCTGGACATATAAAAGGTAGACACATTTCCTGGGCCTGATCAGAATTTATCCAAAGACCCTGTGGGAAGCGAGAGAAGTAATACTAGGAGCCCTGGCTGAGATAATTGAATCAGTGTTCGACACAAATGAGGTGCCGGATGACTGGACGTTGGCTGATGTAGTGCCTCCATTTAAAACATGGATGCGAGGAAAAGCCTGAGAACTGTAGACGAGTGAGCCTGAACTCTGTAAGTTACCAGAAAAGATTCTGAGGGATAAGATATGCAGTAAACCCATATTATAGTGGACCATAGGGAGGGGAGTGGTGTCTGTTATTGCTGATTGTCCACTGTAACCAATTAAGGTATTGTCATTGTATGTATTTGAAGTAAAGCACTACAGATGATGGTTAATACTCAAGGACACAAAGTGCTGGAGTAACTCAGCGGGTCGGGCAGCAGCACTGGAGAACGTGGATTAGTGACAACGGGTTCCGTATAAGAGGAACTCAACGGGTCAGGCAGCAACTGGGGAGGGAAATGGACAGTCAATGTTTCCATTTGGGGCCCTTCATCTTGTGCAGATGAAAGGTAGGGTCAGAAACGTCCACTGTCCATTTCCCTCCACAGATGCTGCTCGAGCTGCTGACTTCCTCCAGCAGATTGTTGTTGTCTTTTCTCCACAGCCTGCTGCCCATTATCATCAATGACCTTTTGGGTTCAAGTCTCAGCAAAGCTTTAGTTTAGTTTAGAGGTACCACGCGGAAACAGACCCGTCGGCCCACCAAGTCCACGCTGACCAGCGATCTCCGCACATCAACGCTATCCTACACATACGACGGACAATTTACAATTATAACAAGCAAATCAACCTACAAACCTGTACGTCTTTGGTGCGAGAGGAAACCAGAGCACCCAAAGAAAACCCACCCAATCACAGGGAGAACATACAAACTCCGTACAGGCAAGCACCTGTAGTCAGGATCGAACCTGGATCTCTGGCGCTGTAAAGCAGCAACTCTACCCCTAAGCCACTGTGCCGCCCAACCTACTCTGACCTACATTTTACAGCTTTACTCATGAAATGAATGAATGAATAAGTTTATTGGCCAAGTATGTACACATACAAGGAATTTGCCTTGATGCTCCACTCTTTTTGCCTTGATGCTCCGCTCGCAGGTAACAACACGACATACAGTAACAATTAAGAATGACACATAAAAAATTATAGTTTTAACATGGGAATGAAATAAAATACCAGAGCAAAAGGAGGCTACAGACTTTTGGTTATTGAGTAGAGCACTTTATTTGGATTCTCTCTATAATTGCCCACTTGAAGTTATTAACCACATGGCACTTCAAAAAGTGGAACCGCCTCATAAGTTTGGCCTTGTCCAACCCCTTTGTCCTTGCAATCCTCGAAAGGAATATCTTCGACCTCAAACCAGTTTCCGTTTCCCCAGATGCTAGCTGACCTGCTGAGTGTTCCAGAAAATCCTGTTTTAATTTCAAGGCTGCCGACACTAATGTGCGAGAGTCGCTCTGTTAAATGACTCCCAGGGTGCAACTGGAGGGAGGGGTGGAGTCACCAAAAACAGCTGCCAGCATTCCCAGAGGACATCCCGCTTGGGAAAAAGAGGCCTATTTTTAGCTAGAAACATGGAAAACAGGTGAGGTTGTTGTATTAAAACTTTAAAGCCTGAAAGTTCCAAATTAATCATTAACAGCAAGGTCAAAGTTCTATCCAATTGGATTATGTATTGTGGGATATAATTGTTCAGTGAACACAAACCAACAGCAAATATGGTATCAGCCGCTTTCAGGTGTTATTTGCTATTTAATTCGTCAACAATCAGTTTGACATAAAGATTAAAGACTATGATTATACTTCTAATCCACTATCTAATCTCATCAAACTGCACATTTGCCATTTTTCATCGTTCCTCGGGTATAATTCTTCCCAGAAAATTGGAAATCGATTCAAAGCATCTTCACACGGCTTCTATCCAAAAGATGTGATACTAAAGGTTTGCACTCAAATCCAGACTCAACACAAGATTAGATTCAGTAAATCATGGAAATATTGGCACAATCGTGGAGTACAGGAGACCCCACACCTCACACTCTCACCTAAATTGCATCCTTTCTGCTGCCCCGGACAGTCATAAAAGATCCCACTATATTATTCAGAGGAAATGTCTTCTTTTTACTGCCCTGATCTGACTTCTATCCTTCTGTCAATATTCACCATAAAATATTTGTCTTGTTAATGTTTTCTCCTTACTTTTATTGTTTTTTTTTCACATTCTTTCCTATGTAGTTAGGCAGCTTCTATTCTAAACACTGGTGTTCTTAGGAATCCCAGGGGACATGAAGATTTTTTCCCGTAGTTCTTTCTTTATTTATTACCATCTGGAGCCTGGTGATTAAATTGTCTCAATCTATTACCTCCTTTTCACATCTTCCAAATCTCTGTGTCTCCCTCTCCCCTGACTCTCAGACTGAAGAAGGGGCTCGACCCAAAGCATCACCCATTCCTTCTATTCAAAGATGCTGCCTGTCCCGCTGAGTTACTCCAGCATTTTGTGTATTTCAAATGTGTTCTTCAAATGTCAAATTTCATTGTTTTTCAAATGTGTTCTTTTAATTTCTATAGGGGCTGACCTTCTATGATAAAACAAGAGGAAGTGTAGTTACAGATAAAAGACGTGAGGTTTGGTAGATTAATTGACCTCTGTAAATTGCTTCTAATGTGTAGGGAGTGAATGCAACAGTGGGGTAACATAGAACTAGTGTTGATGGGTGATCAATGATTAGTGAGTACTCGATGGGCAGAATAGCCTGTTTCCATGCTGTATCTAAATATATATAGTTTAAAGAGGCTATGTTCGAGCAAAGCCATGTGGAGCCTGAGGTATCTGGGCACAATGACATTGCCAACAGCTCAGCCATTTCAAAGGATTGCTTCATTAATTGTAATCGTAATTAATTTATTAGCCAAGTATGTAACCATAGAAGGAATTTGATTTGCCAACAGTTGTTACAAAAAAGCAACAACATACATAACCACATAAAAATTAAACATAGACTTAAACAGCTACCACAGTGGTGTGTGAGAATTCCCAGGGCTCACAGCATAAGCGGAGACCCACAGCCATCAGTTCAATGTGACTCTGGTCACATCACGCTCCTTCACCGTGAAGTGACCAGAGTTGCACCGACTGCTGTCACTCTCCCTGCAGTCCCTGTCTGCCCGAACAATCAGAAAGCCATCCACACTCGCACAAGACTCCGGGATGTCCTCATGGAGCCATGTCCCCGCCAAACACCGATATCACTGCACTCACGGCACTCCCTCCGCGTCCTCACCAGTGCAGGCAGCACGTCCATCTTGTTTTTTCGACGATCTCGCATTCCCCACTGTGATGGAAGGCAAATAACTTACACCTTCTTTCCTCCTTTTCTCCCGTGGTCGGGGCAATCTAAACCTCCGCAGTCTGGGCGATCGAATCTCCCGCGGTTGCCGATCGAAGCTCCTGCATTGGGGTGATCGAAGGATATGTTGTCAGATAAACTGTGAAGCTAGTCAGGATGTAGCTATATCCTGAGCATACCTCGCCTGCAATGGAAAATAAAGTGAAAGATGTTTATCGGAGAAGGTATACCCAGAATATGAAGATGCAAAGCTGTCATGGGAAATACAAATAAAAACTCATGCAATAGTAATTTATGAACGGAGGGATATTCATGTTGAATGTAACAACATTATTACGTGCCATGTAACCAGTTCCTGAACATGTAAATTCATGCTGGATGAATAGTTGAAAATTGTTTTAATTCCTGCTATCACCATCTTTCAATTAAAACAAAATTAATTTAGAAATATTTTTATAAACAGCCATGACAAATATCATCCAGGTTGTACTTTATATGGAGCCTATTGTTAGGGAAGCGAAAATAGGGAAAGGCAGCACGTTTATCCTTCTGCTGGACATAATTGAAGATAATTTTAAAATCATGAAGTAAATCAAGGTGTGTTGTCACAGAAACTGCTGTGTAGAAAATCTAGCAGCTGTGTTAAGTCAGAAGTTCGCAAGCAAACTGATAAAACAATATAATACAAAAGGTATGCTGAGGGGCTAGGCATTTATTTGGATAATAATTAATTATTTAAGAAACAGTCCCTGCCCTGCACCTTTTTAGTCATAGAGCGATACAGTGTGGAAACAGGCCCTTCACATGCCCACACCGGCCAACAATGTCCCAGCTACACTCGTCCCACTAGCCTGTGCTTGGTCCATATCCCACCAAACCTGTCCTATCCATGTACCTGTCTAACTGTTTCTTAAACGATGGGATAGTCCCAGCCTCAACTACCTCCTCTGGCAGATTGTTCCACACACCTCGTTAAATCTTTTCACCCTTCACCTTGACCCTATGTCCTCTGGTCCTCAAGTCCTCGACTCTGGGCAAGAGGTCTGTGCATTAACCCGATCTATTCCTCTCATAATTTTGTACACCCCCATAAGATCACTCCTCATCCTCCTGCGCTCCATGGAATAGAGACCCAGCCTACTCAACCTCTCCCTACAGCTCACACCCTCTTGTCCTGGCAACATCCTCGTAAATCTTTTCTGACCCTTTCAAACTTGACAATATCATTCCTATAACATGATGCCCAGAACTGAACACAATATTCTAAATACTGTCTCACCAACGTCTTATACAACTGCAACATGACCTCCCAACGTCTATACTCAATACTCTGATTGATGAAGGCCAAAGTGCCAAAAGCCTTTTTGACCACCTGCGACTCGACCTTCAAGGAACCATGCACCTGTACTCCTAGACCCCTCTGCTCTACAATACTACCCAGAGGCCGACCATTTACTGTGTAGGTCCTGCCATTGATCGACGTCCCAAAATGCAACACCTCTGTATTAATTTCCATCAACCATTCCTTCGCCCACCTAGCCAATCGATCCAGATCCTGCTGCTATCTTTCACAACCGTCTTCACTATCTGCAAAACCACTCACTTTTGTATCATCTGCAAACTTGCTAATCTTGCTCTGTATGTTCTCATCCAAATCATCGATGTAGATGACAAACAGTAACGGGCCCAGCACTGAACCCTGAGGCACACCACTAGTCACAGGCCTCCAGTCCGAGAACAACCTTCCACCATCACCCTCTGCTTCCTTCCATGGAGCCAATTTGCTATCCATTCAGCTATCTCTCCTTGGATCCCATGCGATCTAACCTTCCAGAGCAGCCTACCATGTGGAACCTTGTCGAATGCCTTGCTGAAATCCGCGTACACAACATCTACAGCTCTGCCCTCATCGACCTTTTTGGTCACATCTTCAAAAAAGTAAATCAGATTTGTGAGACACGACCTCCAACGTACAAAACATGCTGACTATCCCTAACCAGCCCTTGCCCATCCAAATGCCTGTATAATCTATCCCTCAGAATACTCTCTAGTAACTTTCCAACTGCAGATGTTAAGCTCACTGGCTTATAGTTCCCAGCATTTTTCCTGCAGCCCTTCTTGAAAAGAGGCACAACATTTGCCACCCTCCAGTCTACCGGAACCTCTCCTGTATTTAAGGACGACTCGTAAATTTCAACCAGGGCTCCCGCAATATCCTCTCTATTTTCCCGCAATGTCCTCGGATGTATCTGATCAGGCCCTGGAGCTTTGTCTACCTTCATACACGATAGTACCTTCAGTACTTCTTTGACGGTAACCCTGACTGCTCTCTAGACACTCCCATTGACTGCCCCAAGTTCCTCCGTCCTACTGCCTTTCTCCTGGGTAAATACAGAAGAGAAAAACTCCTTGAGCACCTTGCCCAACTCCTGTGGCTCTACACAAAGGTGACCGTTTTAGATTCCTGAGAGGTCCCACTCTCTCTCTAGTTACCCCTTTCCCCCATTATGCATATATAAAATCTTTTGGGATTGTCCTTAATGCTACCTGCCAGGGCTATCTCCTGGCCCATTTTGGCCCTTCTGATCTCCTTTTTCAGTTTACTCCTTAGCTCCCGAAAATCCTCCAGGGTTGCACTTGATCCCATCTGCCTATACCTGTCCTTTACAAAGCTATCATACGAGGTTAATTCATGAAGCAGTCTGGAACTCTGCTGTTTGGATACAAGTTCAGTGACTTTAAATAGAAGACAGTCCAGAACATTAACAATACGTCACAGCTTAATAAGTCAGACTCCTATACTCTGAAGAATAATATTTGGGAGTATACTCGGTGACATAATGGTATTCTGACAAAGGATCACTGACCTGAACTAGCTAACAATGTTTGTCTTTCCTCTGAACATTGAAAGTTGTCCCATATCATTTTCCATGAAGACAGACATAAAATATTTGTTCAAGCTCTCTGCCATTTCTTTTGGGATTGTCCTCTATGCTACCCACCAGAGCTATCTCATGGCCCCTTTTTGTCCTCCTGATCTATTTTTTCAGTTTACTCCTTAGCTCCCGAAACTTCTCTGGTGTACTGTGTCCAGGTCTGGCCTGCCTATCTAACAAAGGATATTAGGGTGTACTGCAATGGAGGAACTAGAGCAAAAAGTTCATTGGATTGATTCCTGGGCTAGTGGGTTTGACATATGATGAGATCGTAAGCAAACTGAATCTATACTCTTGCTTTTAAAAGAATGAGTAGTGATTCTATTGAAACATACAACATTCTTAAGAAACTTCATAGGGTGAAAGCTGAGTTGATGCTTTACTTGTTTGGAGAGTTTAGAGTTATAGATTATAATCAAGTAGTATCAAAATATTAATTTAGTCATTTAGGCCTGAGATGAGGGGAAATGTCTTTACCCAGAAGGTGGTGAATCTTCAGAGTTTTCTAAGCAAGTGTTGTGAAGGTTGAACCTAGTTATACAGAGACTGGGAGATCTTTGGATATCAAAAGATATTGGGTTAATGCAGGAAAGTTTCTCTGAGGAATAAGATTAGCCATTTTTTCAAATACCAATGTTTTCAGGCTTACTGCTGCTTCCATTTCTTATGTCTTTAAATGCTTACTTCATGATCATAATTTAGCATTTGAGTAGATTCAACCGCTCGACCTGTGGAATGTAGGCAGACAGCGAGACCAACACACTCTTGAATGGAGCTTGTGTCTGAACCTACTACCTAGAAATAAAGCTGAAGCTATGAGTTGACTCTCTGTTGTCGAATTCATTTAATTGCAGTTTCCCAACCTGCTTTAATAGCAAGCTGGTGGCACACAACAGTAGTAACACCCAGACACCAAAACATGTCCAGCCTGGTAACTCTGAGTGGGAAATTAACCAAAATCACTTCAACTGGTTCTGATGAATTGAAACACTTCCACAATAAATCATAACGTGCGATAACGGAGGTACAGTGGAGGAAAATACAACCTTATCTGACTGCACTAGAAATGCACTCGATACTTGGCACCATTTTCTTGCGCTACCTCATTCCCTTAATATCCAAATCTATCATTCCCGTGAATATTCTCAGCCACTGAGCTTATACTTTTTGCAAGTTGTGAATTCCAAAGTTTCTCTGTCCCCAGGTGAGAAGATTGCTTCTCATCCAAGTGCTGAATAGTCAACCCTTTATTATGAGATTGACCTTTGGTTCAAAGTTAACTTTGCATTTATTTTGCAAGCCCTGCAAGAACATTTTTTTCCACATTCTTTTAAACTCTATAGGGTATAGACCCAGCTTGCATAGCACTACTTCATAAGAAAATGCCACCCCACCCCCACCAGCTCAGGAATCAATTTAAGGAACCTTCTTTGCACTCTCCGTATTGCAAGAAAAGGGAGATCCCAGCAGTAGACACTTTCCAGGGCTCCATATAATTGAAGTCAGACATCTTTAACCTTCTACTCAGAATGAATTGCAACAAAGGCTAAAGTGCCATTAGCCATATTAATTGTTTGCTGTAACTCTATGTGAACTTGCAGTAATTTCTGTACAGGAATACAGATTCCCCTGAACACAAACACTTTTTAGTCTTTCACCATTTAGGTAATACCTGTTTTTTCTGTATTTTCTTTCATAGTGAATACTTGTATATTTTTCCACTATATAATCCATTTGCCATGTTCTTGATTCTGTCAATACCTCCCGGAAGCTTCTCTCAATCCTTCCCAGGGTACTTAAGGAAGTGGCTCTAGAAATCGTGGATGCATTGGTGATAATTTTCCAATGTTCCATAGATTCAGGATCAGTTCCTGTGTATTGGAGGGTAGCTAATGTTATCCCACTTTTTAAGAATTGCAGGAGAGAGAAGACAGGGAATTATAGACCAGTTAGCCTGACATCAGTGGTGGGGAAAATGCTGGAGTCAATTATAAAAGAGGAAATAGCGACACATTTGGATAGCAGTAACAGGATCAGTCCGAGTCAGCATGGATTTATGAAGGAGAAATCATGCTTGACAAATCTTATGCAATTATTTGAGGATGTAACTAGGAAAATGGACAAGGGAGAGTCAGTGGACGTAGTGTACCTGGACTTTCAGAAAGCATTTGATAAGGTCCCACATAGGCGATTAGTGGGCAAAATTAGGGCACATGGTATTGGGGGTAGATTGCTGACATGGATAGAAAATTGGTTGGTGGACAGGAAACAAAGAGTAGTGATGAACGGGTCCCGTTCAGAATGGCAGGCAGTGAGTAGTGGGGTACCACAAGGCTCGGTGCTGGGACTGCAGCTATTTACAATATACATCAATGATTTAGATGAAGGGATTCAAAGTAACATTAGCAAATTTGCAGATGACACAAAGCTGGGTGGCAGTGTAAACTGTGAGGGGGATGCAATTAGAATGCAGGGTGAATTGGACAGGTTGGGGGAGTGGGCAGATGCATGGCAGATGCAGTATAATGTGGATAAATGTGAGGTTATTCACTTTGGTAGCAAAAACAGGAAGTCTGATTACTATCTAAATGGTTGGGAAAAGGGGAATGTACAACGGGATCTGGGGCTCCTTGTTCATCAGTCAATTAAAGTAAGCATGCAGGTACAGCAGGCAGTGAAGAAAGCGAATGGTATGTTGGCCTTTATAACAAGAGGAGTTGAGTATCGGAGCAAAGAGGTCCTTCTGCAGTTGTATAGGGCCCTAGTGAGACCACACCTGGAGTATTGTGTGCAGTTTTGGTCCCCTAATTTGAAGAGGGACATTCTTGCTATTGAGTGAGTGCAGCATAAGTTTACAAGGTTAATTTCCGGGATGGGGGACTGTCATATGCTGCGAGAATGGAGCCGCTGGGCATGTATACTCTGGAATTTAGAAGGATGAGAGGGGATCTAATTGAAACATAAGATTATTAAGGTTTTCGACACGCTAGAGGCAGGAAACATGTCCCCGATGTTGGGAGAGACCAGAACCAGGGGCCATAGTTTAAGAATAAGGAGTAAGCCATTTAGAATGGAAACGATTAAACACTTTTTTTCACAGAGAGTTGTGAGTGTGGAATTCTTTGCCTCAGAGGGCGGTGGAGGCAGGTTCTCTGGATACTTTCATGAGAGAGCTAGATAGGGCTTTTATAGATAGCAGAGTTAGGGGATATGGGAAGAAGGCAGGAATGGGGTAATGATTGGGGATGATCAGCCATGATCACATTGAATGGCGGTGCTGGCTCGAAAGGCTGAATGGCCTACTCCTGCATCTATTGTCTATTGTCTATCTTTGCTGCAGATCAGGCATGATATTCTTCTGAATTAAATCGGATTCTGATTTTATTGTTTTCCTATTTGTCAATTTTTGTGCCCGATTATTTGGCGGCCAATCAACCGCTGTCTATAAGGGGGTAGCATCCAATCACCAACCAGCTTCCCTTAAAATTCCCGTCCAATCAACCAATCGGTCTCCTCCTGTCCAATCAGTCGCTGTCTCCAAGGGCATTATGTCCAATCACATAATGCGCTGGTCACTCGGCGGCCAATCAGGCACATTGAATGGCGGTGCTGGCTCGAAGGGCCGAATGGCCTATTGTCTATCGTGCACCTATTGTCTATTGTCTTCTCACACCTCACACTGTCAACCAGCTAAATTCATCAGGACACGTGGACATACAATGCCCTCCGTAATGTTTGGGACAAAGACCCATCATTTATTTATTTGCCTCTATACTCCACAATTTGAGATTTGTAATAAAAAAAAGCATGTGGTTAAAGCGCACATTGTCAGATTTTATTAAAGGGTATTTTTATACATTTTGGTTTCACCATGTAGAAATTACAGCTGTGTTTATACATAGTCCCCCCATTTCAGGGCACCATAATGTTTGGGACACATGGCTTCACAGGCGTTTGTAATTGCTCAGGTGTGTTTAATTGCCTTCTTTTTTAAAGGGGCTGTCCCACTGCGGCGACTCAAACTCGCAGCATGGTCGACACGAGGTCCTAGTAGGCCCCATGAGGTCACTGGAACCCTTAATGCAGGTATAAGAGAGCTCTCATCTAGTCTTTCCTCCAGTCTTTCCATCACGTTTGGAAACTTTTATTGCTGTTTATCAACATGAGGACCAATGTTGTGCCAATGAAAGTCAAAGAAGCCAGTATGAGACTGAGAAACAAGAATAAAACTGTTGTGGACTTCAACCAAACCGCAGGCTTACCAAAATCAACTGTTTGAAACACCCATTAAGAAGAAAGAGAGCACTGGTGAGCTTACTAATCGCCAAGGAAGACCCCCACAGCTGATGACAGAAGAATTCTCTCTATAATAAAGAAACTCCCCCCCCACCCCCAAACACCTGTCCAACAGTTCAGAAACACTCAATGACCACTTAGTTTGTCGATGACCACTGTCCGCAGAAGACTTCATGAACAGAAATACAGAGGCTACACTGCAAGATGCAAACCACTGGTTAGCCGCAAAAATAGGTTGGCCGGGTTACAGTTTTCCAAGAAGTACTTAAAAGAGCAACCACAGTTCTGGAAAAAGGTCTTGTGGACAGATGAGAAGAAGATTAACTTATATCAGAGTGATGGCAAGAGCAAAGCATGGAGGAGAGAAGGAACTGCCCAAGATCCAAAGCATGCCACCTCATCTGCGAAACACGGTGTTGGGGGTGTTATGGCCTGGGCATGTATGGCTGCTGAAGGTACTGGCTCATTTATCTTCATTGATGATACAACTGCTGATGGTAGTAGCATAATGAATTCTGAAGTGTATATACACATCCTATCTGCTCAAGTTCAAGCAAATGCCTCAAAACTCATTGGCCGGCGGTTCATTCTACAGCAAGACAATGATCCCAAACATACTGCTAAAGCAACAAAGGGGTTTTTCAAAGCTAAAAAATTGTCAATTCTTGAGTGGCCAAGTCAATCACCCAATCTGAACCCAATTGAGCATGCCTTTTATATGCTGAAGAGAAAACTGATGGGGACTAGCCCCCAAAACAAGCATAAGCTATAGATGGCTGTAATACAGGCCTGGCAGAACATCACCAGAGAAGACACCCAGCAAATGATGATGTCCATGAATCGCAGACTTTAAGTAGTCATTGCATGCAAAGGATATGCAACAAAAATACTAAACATGACTACTTTCATTTACATGACATTTCTGTGTCCCAAACATTATGGGGGGACTATGTATAAACACTGCTGTAATTTCTACATGGTGAAACTAAAATGTATAAAAATAGCCTTTAATAAAATCTGACAATGTGCACTTTAACCACATGCGATTATTTATATTACAAATCTCAAATTGTGGAGTACAGAGGCAAATAAATAAATGATGGGTCTTTGTCCCAAACATTTTGGGGGGCACTGTGTCATACTTGGTCTTCTCATCCAAATCCGTGTCCCAAACATTGATCCCTACCCTCTTCCATTGCTACTTGTGGCATTCCAACTATTTAGCAATAGCCCTTTTAAAAGAGATAAAGGTCTACAATTTCCCTCAGTAAGTGAAAATGATGTGCATTCAGAGAAGTTTGAACCTTTTATTATCCCATGAGCTGGTGTTCTATAGCCCACTTTTGGAGCATCCACTTTTGTCTGGCTGTTTCACACTACCAACAATTTAAGGCGATCATCCGTGGCAAAAGCTATTTCAAAGGTAAAGAAAAGTGAATGGATGATACTTGGGAGAGCAAGGCCACTATTTGCAACAATACCGCACTCTGCTTACTGCAGGGTGATGTTATTGTGCAAGCAACAGACAACAGGTACTAATGAGACCCTTATGATTACACTGTAGCTAAGTCCAGTCATCAGTCAGTACATGCACTTTTGCATCAAAGACTGTATGGTAGGTTTGATAACTTTCTAGTTGCAGAATGCGTTTTTACTATAGTTGTATTTGGCATCTGCCTTTTAACGGTAACTCAGTGATAACTGGGCAGACGGTTGTGTATTAGGACCAGTATTGTTGAGCGAGTCCATTAAACTTACATTAAAAAAGGGAATGAGACCTATTTTATGTTCCCTGGGAATTGCAGGACATTGCCACTTAGCTCCATATCACAAGGCTAGGATTTGAAGATTACATTTCCTTCTCCACACTCATGTGCAAAACCATCCCACAATTCAGCCTTCCCTCCCTTGCAGCTTATCTCGCCGTGCAAGATGAGAGAAAAGGGAAAACTAAAATTGTGGGTAATGTAACTGGGGCTGAAGACTGGGGAGTTTCACAAGTGCTGAGCTAGAGGCAAGGTCAATATTGGCTTTTCACTCGGAAAAGGTGGCAACTACGAGCCCAAGCAGAGGCCTCCTCAGCAAACAGGATGTCCAAAAGCAGTGACAATTCTGACACTCTGAACAGCTTCAGCAAACCTTTCAATTCAATAGCTCGTACTTCCTTCCCTTGTCCCGTATTACCTGCAGGCAGCTGCACTGTTACAGCTGCAGATCCTACATCCAGCATCGTATGGGCACGACCTGCCCCTCTGTGTCAGGGTGGGGATGGGTGGGGGTGAGTTAGTGGTCAATGCAGGAATTAACTTCGGTAGCTTTGTTGAAGCCCTGGTAATGATAGGTATGGTCTCCATCTGAGTTGCAGCTGCTCAGTGTCCAAAGTAACCCAGCATGTGCTTCTTCTGCCCTGACAGAGCCGCTGCAGCGTTAGTTTCTCACAGGTATGGTGAGCAGCATAATAATTTGCAAGGACGTGGCTATTCCATTTACCACTTCCAGATTCCAGGTCCAAATGGCAGATTACAAAATAGTAAATGTCGCTTTTCCCTAACTTAAATTTGTTGGTCATTCTCTATATTTTATGGAACAATACCAAAAGCAATGCACAGTACTGAGTCTGCATATTCCATGGTGCACATGCACGTCACAGTTTTTCAAATTGAAAAGTTGAGACCATCACAAGCTCCCATTAAACTCTTGAACGTGAATAAAGCTTCAAGGTTCAAACAGATTAAGTGAGTAGACCCTTGAACAGAGGGAGAACAGAGTGAATGTACTTCCTCCAGGGAGTGTCTCCTTTGTTCTTCTCTCACTGAATTTGTGCTGCATTTACACTGGAGCCACAGTGTTGGTATGAAACAAAACTGCTTTGTAACAACACCGCAGTTATCGTGTGAACGCACACTGAGATCGTACAAAGCTGTTTGGCAAGAGGACAACTCAGATTTCACTGGCAAGCTGCCTGCAGCGTGTAGTTTAGTGATAACTGCTGCTGTAAGTCATGAATCGTTGCCCGTGAGAGCATTAAAAGTAATTTACTCTAATTGTTTTGTGTTGTAGCTAAAATGTATTTTTTTCATTGCTTTTTTCTTCCCCTCAGAACATTTATTCTTTACAAATTTTTGGAGGCGTAAAGGAAAGCTCATCTGTCCTGGAAGATTTGCCAGAAAATTACATTGTTTGACAGCTAGAAAACAGGAAGGATATTAAATCATATTTTTCTCTTCAGTGATTCAAGTCAGAAACATTGATAAATATGTTGGAACCTATTTTAACACCGTTCTAACTACAAAGAAAAAAAGTTATCCATTATGATTTTAAACCCCTGTTGATTGACAGGGAAAGCATGAAAATGGATCGAGTAGAGCAGGGCGCATATCTGTAATAGAATCCCAATGTCATTAAATAGATGAAAAGGTCAATGTGCATCCTATTAGGCCGAATAATGTAATGTTATCAAGAGGACCTAGTACAACCACTGCACAATTACATGCTCATTGGTGTCAGCAGTACCTTAGCGTTTCGCACTTTTACATCTGAGTCTCAAGGTTATATGTTCACATTCCGTTCCAGATATGAGCACGAAGAACAAAGCTGACATTTGAGTGTGCTGCTGAAGGACTATACCTCTGTCAGAGACAGTGTTGTCCAGATGAGATGCTAGAGACACGAGAACCATGGCTAGAAATTGTAGCAACGTGTGATGGAATTTTATCAAAGAAATCACCCGGGTTAGATCCTGATTACGGGCGCTGTCTGTACAGAGTTTGTACATTCTCCCCCTGACCGCGTGGGTTTTCTCCGGGTGCTCCAGTTTCCTTCCACACTCCAAAGATGTACAGGTTTGTAGGTTAATTGGCTTCTGTGAATTGTAAATGTCCCTAGTGTGTAAGATAGTACTAGTGTAGGGACATTTACAATTCACAGAATTGTAAATGTGCCTAGCGTGTAAGATAGTACTAGTGTACGGGTTGATTGCTGGTTGGCACGGACTTGGTGGGCAGAAGGGCCTGTTTCCATGCTGTATCTCTAACGTCTCTCTCTAAAGTCTAAAGACTGAGAGTGGAAATGGGATCAATTTAGTGTCGGCAGTACATTTCCAGGATTCTATCATCACCCTGTACCTCCTCCTTCCCCTCCAAAGAGTGCCTTGCCTTACTGCCTTTTGTCCTACAAATGTACCAAAACATTTCATTTACACAGACCATGATATCGATGATAAACTATTACACCGATTGATTCTAGAATTTCTCCATCATCTTTAAGACTATTCCCTGAAGAGTGTAAATACGTTGATTTTCTTAATATAGAAGGAAAATACACACACTTCTATATTAAGCATTAACTCCCAGCCATATATCCAAACCTCAAACACACTTAGATAGGCCAGAAGCAAACAGTCTACTTTGTTAGATAAGATAAATTATTTCATTGCTTTGACCTATTCTACCTGGAGAAACTGTTCTGCCCTTGGTAACAGTCTATAATTCAAATTCCCCAACTCCTCGCTCTCAGTCAAGACAAATCTGTCACAGAATTTTACCCTTGACGTACATATCTTGCACAACCTACCCATTGCCATTTCCTCAATAGTTTCCTAAAAACTTAACACAAAACTGAATGAATGTTATCGGTTATGCAACTACATTTTGGTAACTCCACCTCAATACATGTGTTAATTATTTTGCAACATCCGAACCCTATCAGCCCAATCCTGCTCCTAGTCGTACTCACCGTTTCTCTCACCTGTGCAGAGCAGACTAGATTATTCCTCGACACGCTGTGTCATTATATCTGAATTTTACAATTCATATATTGCACATGAACAAAATCACGTTAAAATATTCTCAACAGATTTCCGAGTACAAACAACACAAAAACCAACACCTTCCATAATTCAATGGATTTAAAAGGCAATTCATTTTATCGCTGAATGTTAACATGTTGCGTTGGCTATTGTCGCCGGATGTGATTTACAAAGTGTGCTGCAACAAATTAGACATGCTTGCTGAACAAAATAAATTGTTCATGATCAATAAGTGGCAGATGTGTTAAAACAGATGCTGTAAACAGCTGATGCTCAGACTAAATGTGAAACTGTAAAACACAAACAACACAATGGTAATGAATTCTGAAACGATGAAATGCAAAATCAGTTCAGCAGCTTTTAAACTTGTTACAGTAATTCCTTTTGTCTGGTTAACCCTTCATGTTTATTCCATCACCACCATGAATGAACAAAAATGAACAAATATCACAACATCACAAAACAAACTAGATATAGTTGCTTTATTTGAAAATGCATAAGTCATGTACCTTCAATTATTGGATTACAGCAGGTTTCTCAAAGTATAGGGAGGAAGGGAATCAGGTGGGTGATTACTGCCATCAAGCGGGCACTGTTAGAATTACAGTTAAATTTATGAGTGGATTGCAAAAATTAATGATGATGCTTCTTCGAAAGCCCAAATGCTAATTTTAAATTGACAGATTATATGGCAAAAAATATTTTTTGAAATTTGTTTTCTCTACATTTCCAGTTTTACTTCTCAAAATCAGTATAATTTCTTGTTTTAATGACAACCTTATAGAGAAGAGTGGTGCAGAATGGGTTGGCGCAGTGGCACCCTCCACACTCCAGTCATCTGAGTTCAAGGCTGATCTTTGGTGCTGTCTGTGTGGAATTTACACTCTCCCTATGGCCACATGGGTTTGCCCTGGATCTTCTGTTTTCCTCACAAGTCCCAATGCTGTGCTGGATTGTAGGTTAATTAACTACTCTGCTAAACTATCCCTGTTGCAGTTGTGTTTAAGTGAAGGGTATGTGAGAATGAATATGTTACCAAGAGTGGAACTGATGGGATTGCTCTGAGAGTTAGCATGGACAGACCCTCTATATGTAGGAAATATGAGAAACAACTTAGGATGTTCTCAGAATATTAATATCTTAAGGATCTGATGCTAATTTTCTTAGAACTTTGTACTCCTCAGCAGCTGAATCTTGTCCATCCCTCCAGTTTCTCATCCAACTTTAGCAGCCCTGAGCGCCATTTTATATAATTGAAGGGAATAGGTTTAATATTTTAATAACAGGGAAAAATATTTAATAGGAATCTCCTGAGGGGTAACTTTTTCACACAAAGGGTGGTGGGTGTATGAAACAAGCTGCCAGAGGAGGTAGGGGGGGTTACACAAAAAGCTGGAGAAACTCAGCGGGTGCAGCAGCATCTAAGGAGCGAAGGAGATAGGCGACGTTTCGGGTCGAGACCCTTCTTCCTGCCAGAGGAGGTAGTTGAGGCAGAGACTATCGCAACATTTAAGAAATAGACAGGTTTGGAGTGATATCAGTCAAACACGGGCAGGTGGAACTAGTGTAGCTGGGTCATGTTGGCTAATGTGGGCAAGTTGGGCCAAAGAGCCTTTTTCCATGCTGTATCACTCTATGACTCTTAGGCAAACTAATAGGTTGCATGCTGTCACTTACTATGGGAGTCAATTGCTTCTGAAACCAACAGATAAAATTGTTGCTTGCTGCTAGTTGTTGGGAGCTATCTTAAGGCCTTCAAAACCCAGATCTCAATAATTATCTCTAATTTTCAGACACCCCTATAAAACAAAGAATCTCTGCAAACAAATTGTTTATTATCTCATCTTTCTCATCAGAATTAATAGGTAAACCTCATAATCAAAGTCCAGTTTTTTTTCCAGTCACCTATTTTAAACAATTGTTACTGAATTTCAATTAAAGCATTGGCTGAAATACAATATTTATTCCAAAGAGATTTAAACAATGTTTCTGTTGGCAGATTTTATAAGCTTCCTTCAAATATTGATCAAACATAAAACAGCTTCCAACTGGGTTGAAATATATCTTGTGAGCAATTGTGTTTATGTAGCTGCTGTTCAAGACAAAGCTTTAACTGATGAAAGTATTTAGATGTTCTGCAATAGATTTATTTTCATCTTCTCTTATCTTTTTTTAATGTATCTTGGTGATATCCAAATTCCTGATATTAAATATTAAATCAAAATGCATTTACATCAATTCCTTTTCCTCAGTTTAAGTCAAATGTGCCTCGTCCTTGCTCTGCCCCTGATTCAGTGAACCACCCCCTTGACTCTTAATTTCTGCTGTATGATTTTCTTTATTATGTTCCTTGCCCCCACTCTTACCTTCTCCATTCCAAACCAAATATATTCATTGATCACAAATCAGCTGCATTTCAGTGATATCTAGCTGGCTGGCTTCCTTGCCTCCACTTTTCAGCATCTGTAATTCATTTCTGTGCCACCTTCTTCCCCTCACAGTTCCACCACTTCACCAACTCGGTCATTACCGCCAAGTCGATTTTTTTCACCTGCGCAAAATCCATAACCTTATTCTAATTTTGTTGCACTGGTCTGTTTCAGCCCTTGCTCTGCACTTCCAATTTCCACACTGGTATATCTAATGATTGATTCATTTCAAGCCAATTATTATCAACAGGCTGACGACAGTCTGTACAGGCTCTCTGTACAGTCCTCCACTGATGGTCACCAGCTCTCCTCAGTGCAAGCATTGGGTTCAACCTCATCAGTGCACTAGGGCAAGAAGGGGCAAATGGAAGGCTGGCATTTTGGGCAGCTGCATTTTTCAGTTTATAAACTTAGATTAAAATTAAACTATTACTCACATTGACATTCACAAATTGTTTTAAAAAAATACTTAATTTTTTTAAACTTGCACCATGACCAAAGACAAAAGATATTTCTCCTCATATTTTTAGATTCAGAGTCAACAATATGGAAACAGGCCCTTTGGCCCAACTCTTCCATGCAAACCAAGAAGCCCCGTCTAAGCTTGTCCCATTTACCTGCATTTGGTCCATATCCCTCTAAACCTTTCCTATCCATATATCTGTCCAAGTGTCTTTTAAATGTTGTTATTGTACCTGCAACAACTACCTCCTCTGACAGCTCGTTCAATATATACACAACCCTCTGAATGAAAAGGTTGCCCTTCAGGTTCCTATTAAATCATTCCCCTCTCGCTTTAGACCAACATCCTCTTGTTCTCGATTCCCCTACCACAGGTAAAAGTATCCATACATTCACCTTCTCAATTCTGCCTTATGATTTTACGCACCTCTATAAAATCATGGCTCCAAGCAATAGAGTGTTAGCTTGGCCAATCTCTCTGCCTGCAGCCCAGGCCCTCGAGTCCCGGCAATATCATCGCAAATTTCCTCTGCACTCTTTCCAGCTTTCCAATTTAGTTAGTTTTAACACTGAAGTATCAGAGCACAACTTCACAAGATGGTGAAGCAAGTTGGAATATACATTCTGACACTTGATCTTCATTTCATACACTTCCACAGAACACATTTGATTCAGACGACAGCCTTGCTCAGATTGCCCTCATATCTATTTCCTTTTGAAGTTAAATTCATTCTCTTTGTTTCCTGCCTTGTCTTTGTTTCAACGTTACAGGAGATTGTTGTCTAGGCATCAGTCTTCAGACTATCGTATCACATTAGTCGGTCTTTCCTTCTTATTCTTTCTCATGTACCTTACCATTGCAATTGCCTGATGAGATGCTTCTCTCTCTTCTGTTAGCACTCACCTTGTGATCTTCAGCCACCCAGAGTTTTGACCTGTGGTAAAGTGTGTCCAAGCTGTTGGTTTAATTGATTGCTGAGGAAATCCAGGTCCGGGAATTTCCCATTCCCCAAACTTTCAAATGTCATTCTGAATCTTCTGTAACAATTTTCTTTGTAATATTGATTGAGAACAATAATTGCTGTTATAAGGTTGTCCAGCATTAAAGTCACATGTTTCATGTGACCAACTGTAACAATGTTGACTGTGTAAGGACTCAGAGTTTGTTTCTGAGCACCATTTCTGGTCCATGCCAGGGCAACTGGACTCTGGAGCAACAGATAATTCCCTCCCAAAGCAAAGGATTACTTGTGTGATGATCACCTCCTCAAACAAAAACTCAATCAAGTTAGTAATATATAATTTGCTGCAGGCAAAGCCACGCTGACTGTGCCTGATTATCCCATTCTGTTCCAGATGCGAGTAAATCCTGTACCCAAGGATCTCTCCAATCGCTTCTCCATCACCAATGTGATCAGCAATTTATAATTGCGTGGATTATCTCTATTTCCCTTCATAAACAAAGAAAAAACTTTGGGTATCCTCTCCTCCGAGACCTCCTCTATGGCTAGAGAAGATACAAAGATCTTCGTCAAGGCCCCTGCAATCTCCTCTCTTGCCTTTCCCAGTAACCTGGGACAGATCCCATCTGACCCTGGGCATTTATCCACCATAATGCTCTTCAATTGATCCAACACCACGTCCTTCTTATCTCTACTCTCCTTCTTGAACTCTACTCCAAAAATATTTTGTTCAACTCCCTTTCACCCACCTGCCTTGAACAACCTACCTGCCTTCCAATATTCTTCCTCAGCTCTGAAATTGGAGCAAGACGGAGACAACGATAACAACTGGGTCAGCAATTCACAATCTGGGGAAAAAGATTCCCATGCAATTCCCACACTCCAATATCTCTAGTTTTCTAATCCTAGTCCTTACGTTAAAAGCATCACCTTTATTCCACGTTATCCGAGTAGTCATCCCGCTCCACTCCTGCACTGAATCACAGTTGTTCTTGTACTCACTTACCCATCATTGGCACTCACTCCCTCCTTCAAAATGTCCCTGACTTTTGGAACTCAAACAGAAACTACCGGTAC
This sequence comes from Okamejei kenojei, assembly GCA_035221665.1. Classification (NCBI taxonomy): domain Eukaryota; kingdom Metazoa; phylum Chordata; class Chondrichthyes; order Rajiformes; family Rajidae; genus Okamejei; species Okamejei kenojei. Next base: position 22,576,448 of record CM069151.1, on the reverse strand, counting down.
TTCAGCCTGATAACTTGACCCCTTCCTTTTAAAGGCCTAGCTTATTCCCATTCTTCTCGCTTGCTTCTTATCCTTCCAGTCCTTTTGTAAATTCCTCTGAGAGGTTCTTCTGCAAAAGACGTTTTAAAAATCCATACTCTTCGAACTTGGAGAAATGGAAGTTGTAACAACGAGAACACTATTGCCATCCTATGGAGAGGAGAGAATATAATTGAAGACAGTGGCATTATGCTGAGGGATCAGAGGGAATATTAAAGAGGGACCTTGAGGTTGCCTGCACAATGGTGCCAAGGCAGACATCTCTGCGACAAACTCGGCAAATGATGTTTCCCGGTGATGGTAGGTCCATGCCCTCAGATTCCACCATCTCTTGAAAATAGGTTATCTGCGTGTCCAAATTATCAATTTATTTATTTTTAATCCCAAAAAAAATGCCAGTTTCTGTATGGAGCTCATTTAGTATTGCTTTTTACTGAGTCGATGACTAGGTTTAGTTGTAACTGAGATCCTGGCTTTTTGTTGCATATAAAACCGTTATGTTCTCAGAAGCTACAAAATTGCTTCATTTAAAAGCATTCAGCCCCCAATTCATTGCCTTGATTTTTGTTTTCAAACAGCAAGAGAATTGCAAAATTCCTGCAATGACTGACTGCTTTGGTGGATTGTCATACAGTTGCACATCATTAGATTGTCATCAAAATTACAATACATGCAAACTTACTTCTTTCATTATTTTTCTAGGTACGCATATAGCTTGAATTAGCAATTTTATGCAAATAGACTGATGTACGGTGCATAAATAAGTATTGAATTTTAACGAAGGAATATTAGGCTGGCAGCTGTTTTACAACATTAAACTACTTTATTACTCTATATTACCATAAAAATACTATCCAAGTCTCCAGGTACCAAAGACACAAAGGTAATGTCGCTAAGTTTAGAGAACGTAGGAAAAAAAAGTCAGCACATTACAGATTTCACAGCCAAAATACATACGTGAAAGCTGGGTAAGAATGGGAATAAGTGGAGCCGCGGTGGCTCGCAGCGCCGGAGACCCGGGTTCCATCCCGACTACGGGTGCTGTCTGGACGGAGTTTGTACGTTCTCCCCGTGGCTGCGTGGGCTTTCTCCGAAATCTTCGGTTTCCTCCCACGCTCCAAAGAAGTAAAGGTATGTAGGTGAATGGGCTTGGTGTATGTGTAAATTGTCCCTAGTGAGAGTAGGATAGTGTTAATGTGCGGGGATCGCAGGTCGGTGCGGACTCGGTGGGCCGAAGGTCCTGTTTAGGTGCTATATCTCCAAACTAAAAAGGGAAAAAGTATCGGGCTGAAGCAGTTTCTGTTTGAGTTCCAAAGTCAAGGGACATTTTGAATGAAGGAGTGACGGTCAATGATGGGTAAGTGAGTACAAGAACAACTCACAGTGCAGGAGTGGAGCGGGATGACTACTCAGATAACGTGGAATAAAGGCAAGGCTTTTTATGTAAGGACTAGAATTAAAGAAACTAGAGATATTGGAGTTTGGCAGTGTGGGAATTGCATGGGAAACTATTTCAATTTACTGACTGCGACCTGTAGAAAGGCTTTTAAGCTATTTTTTTTTCCAAGTAACTTCTATCTTCGTCCAACTGATAGTTCGTATGAGGATTTCAATGGCAGATCAAGCATCCCTTAAGTGAGTCGTAATTTACAGGGCTATTCAGATGGGTTTGATTTCAGGGTATTAAAAAAATATATAAAAGTGGAAAATTAAATTCTTCCATTGTCATGACCAGCCCAATTTCTAATATTCTGTATCCTCTAATTCATTTGGGTACCGTATATAAATAATACATTAACCAAGCAAGGCAAATGACATTTGAGCTCTTTTCAAAGTGTAGGGATTGTTTTTTATATACAGGTCCACCACCGATTTGAAATCCCCCTAAAAAATGTGGAACCTAGGCCAGATGAGGCCGCCGATCTTGGTTTCCGTGACCGATTGGCATGTCAAATTTAACCCCGGCAACCGGTGCTCTGCAACTCCGGACCATGTAGCAGATCTGTCCCCATAATAGACTCCCATGGCCAACCGGCGCGTCGAATTTGCCGCCTGCAGCTGGAGGTCTGGAGCCGGCAGATCCGTTCCCACATTCCCACCCCCACCCATTGGTCCCATCTACTACACAACTTCTATCTTTCTGGTCTACAACAGAGATTTATATTAAAGCCCTCGTGAATTTTACAGTTCACCACCTTTAGAGATTGTATCTCTTGAATGAAGTCTTAAATAGAAACATGGAATGGTAGAAATACTCGGTAGATGAATAACCTCTGTGGAAAGAGAAAACGAGTTAATTGAACGAGTTGAAGACCTTCCACTGCACGGCCATTGCTTTCAACGGCACTTCGCAGAAACTGATGTCCTACATCCAGAGAAAAACATACATTACTCCCGAGTCATGTTGAAATGTTACCCGTTGCTCTTGCAGCAACATCTTGGCATAAATACCCATCATGGATGTTCTTTGCAAAGAATTGACCTCATGTGGCACCAGTTCCATTACATTTACCTGGTACTGTGATCCTGACTAGGACTTTGGTCCTGCTGGTAAAACATGAAAAGTCTGTGTGCAGTGGGGTTGTGCCAACTAGTCTTTGTGGTTTATACTCATGATCTAGATATAAATGTAGGGGGCATGATAAAGAAGTTTACAGATGATTTAGCCAAGTGAATAACAGGGAGGAGAAGAGCTTTCAGCCTCAGAACATCGATGGTCTGGTCAACTGGGCAGAATTTTTCTTTCATTTCAAGAGTTGCAACAAACTTACGGGCTACATAATAAAGAATATTTTAGATATTTACAAATTAGAAACTATGCCTCCGCAAATATATATGAATTTAAAAATAGAAAAATAGAAATATTAGAGGAATGTTTGAACAAACATCCAAATATGGAAAAAATGATATCATATATATATAATATTTTACTGGAAAACGATACCCCATCAACAGAAACATACAGAGAGTCTTGGAAAAGGAATTGGGTCAAATAATAAGACCAGAAATATGGGAAGAAAGTTTACAACATATACATTATTGTTCATTAAACGCTAAACATTCTCTTATACAGTTTAAAATATTACATAGATTACATTATTCTAAATATAAATTACATAATATTTTCTCAAAGATATCTCCTATATGTGATAAATGTCAAATTTCAGAAGCAAATTTGACACACTCATTTACCAACTGTATAAAAATTGTAGAATATTGGAAGGAAATATTTAAAATAATATCGGCCGTTATTAATAAAAATATAACCCCTGACCCAAAGTTAATTATACTTGGAATTATTGAAACCGACTTATTAATAACAATGAGTCAAAGAACTTTTATTGACTATGTTTAGTAATTGGGAAGAAATTAATATTAAAATTTTGGAAAGGCCCTACATCCCCAACAATTAAAATGTGGAATATAGAAATGTCGGAGACACTCCATTTGGAGAGATTGAGGCTTGTCCTTATGGATAGGCTAGATCTCTTCAGACGGATTTGGTCTCCATATATTGAATATTTACAGGGTCATAATAGTTCGGCGCGAGGACCTGACTGAAATGGGATGGATGGAATAATATAAAGACGGATAAATGTAGGTTTTTAGCTTTATTACGTATAATTATCGTTAATATTAGGAAGAAAAAATGAAATTTTAATAAGTTTTTTAACTTTTTGTATAATATTATTACTAAATTTGGCCTTATACCTAAAAAATTAGAGATAAAATGAAAAACTTACCTATATTTAAATGTATTATTAGTATTATGTACTTTTAATCATATAAAATATATAACTTTGGAAGTTATAATTAAGGATAATACAGCATAAATAATATTGATATTATTATTAATAAATATTAATAGTATGAATTAATTACTAAATATGTACTATTACTGTAGAAATGAATATGTTATTTTGTTTCTATAATAAAAAAAAATTAAAAAAAAAAAAAAAAAAAAAAAAAAAAAGGGCAGAATTTTATCTACAGCAGTGCGAGGTCTTGAATTTGGGTGGTGCAACAGGGATGTAATGCCAATAGACAATAGGTGCACGAGAAGGCCATTCGGCCCTTCAACCCAGCACCGCCATTCACTGTGATCATGGCTGATCATCCACACTCAGTACCCCCTTCCTGCCTTCTCCCCATATTGCCTGACTCTGCTAACTTCAAGAGCTCTATCTAACTCTCTCTTGAAAGCATCCAGAAAATTGGCCTCCACCGCCTTCCAAGACAGAGAATTCCACAGATTCGCAACTCTCTGGGTGAAAATATTTCCTCGTCTCTGTTCTAATGCCGAGGCTTCATAAGGGGCTGGCCAGACCGCATTTGGGGCATTGTGAGCAGTTTTGGGCCCGGTATCTGAGGTGGGACGTGCCTGCGTTGGAGAGCGTGCAGAGGACGTTTACGAGAATGATCCCGGGGTTAACTTATGCTGAGCGTTTAACGGTTCTGGGCCTGTTCTCGCTGGAGTTTAGAAGGATGAGGAGGGATCTCATTGAAACGTACCAAATCATGAAACACCTGGATAGAGTGGATGCGGAGAGGATGTTTCAACTAGTGGCGAGTCCAGGACCAGTGGGTGCAGCCTCAGAATAAACAGATGTATCGTTAGAAAGGAGGTGATGGGAAATGTCTTTAGCCAGAAGGTCGTAAATCTGTAAATTTATTGCCATAGATAGCTGTGGAGGCCATTGGGTATTTTCAAAGTGGAGAATGACAGATTCTTGATTAGTATGGGAGTTAGGGACTATGGGGAGAAGGTGGGAGGGTGGGGTTGAGAGGGAAAGATAGAAAGAAGGAACTGCAGATGCTGGAAAATCGAGGGTACACAAAATGCTGGAGAAACTCAGCGGGTGCAGCAGCATCTATGGAACGAAGGAGATAGGCAACGTTTCGGGCCGAAACCCTTCTTCAGACTCAATTGATCAGCCATGATTGAATGGTGGAGTGGACTGAATGGTCTAATTCTGCTCCTATGACTTATGAACATTAATACTTTATGGAAATATACAATAAACAGCAGTCTATGGAAAGAGACCTTGGAGTAAATGCCCACAAGATCTAAAAAATAGCTGAACTGTTTAAATGGTGGTTTAAAAGGCATGGTGGATATATTATTAGCTGAGAAATAAAGATACAAGCGCAGGAGAATCTTTCCAGTGATATTGCAAAGAATGGAATATGGTAGCAACAAGAAAACAATTTAGTTTTAGTTTAGAGACAGCAGCACGGAAACAGGCCCTTCAGCCCGCACTGACCAGCAATCCATGCACATTTGCATTATGCTACACACCAGTGACAATTCTCAATGTTACCAAGCCAATTAGCCTACAAACCTGTACATCTTTGGTGTGTGGGATGAAACCGGAGCACCCAGAGAAAACCCACGCAGGTCACGGGAGTACGCGCAAACTCCATCAGACAGCACCCATAGTCAGAATTGAACCCGGGTCTCTGACGCTGTAAGGCTGTGCTGTCCCAGTTGCATAGTCCAGATTTGTTTCTTTTTTTGTATCGAGACAGCTGAAGGGAAGCCTGGCAACTGCAGATGCTGGAATCTTCAGCAAGTGCTGGAGTAACCCTGTAGGTCAGGCAGCATCTGTGAAGAGAAAAGTTAGGCAGTGTTTTGGGTTGGGACCCTTCTTCAGACTGATTGGAGTAGGGGAGAAAACTGGAAAAAAACAGGTGGGGGCAAAAGCTGGAAAAGAGAAGCAGGACAAACCCTGCAAGTGATACGTGGGTGTAGGTGAGGGAGTTTGATTGCCCCCACCCTCACCTCCTTTCTCTTTCCAGTGATCCTACCACCTCTAGTGCTTATTTATTTATCCCATTACCCCCTCCTCTTCGCCCCACATCGCTGAACCCTTCCACCCATATCACTCCCGTTTCTCTTGGCTGACATTTTAAAAAACATACGAGTCATAGATTTAAAGTAATATGGTAGAAAATGTTCAGGGGTGGATAGAAAACTTTTTTCCAGCCAAATTGTGGCTGGTATCTGGTACTTGCGAAGGGTCCAGCCCAAAACGTCACACATTCCTTCTCTCCAGAGATGATACCTGTCCTGCTGAGTTACTCCAGCATTTTGTGTCTATCTTCGATTTAAACCAGCATCTGCAGTTCTTTCCTACACATCTGGTACTTACTGCTGTTCCCACAGTATGGTCTCCTGGACTCCATAATGTCTGATCAGTGACTACCTCAACTCTGCAATTATCTAGCAACCCTGTGATCATTAGATGCATTCTTAAGAAACTGGTTTCTATTCATGTAGGGTGGATAAGTAATGATACTGAGGCAGTGACTGACAGACAGGCAACATGAGAATGTCCAAGATTCCTACATTTAAGGATGTTTTCCTTGCATTTATGAAGATATTACATGATTGCCTTTCTAGCATTTCTTAAGTATAAAGGCGGCTTGTGAATAAAGAACCAGTGCTTCTTTTTGGGTGGATTTGAATGTGTTGATGAGTCAATCAAAGATGCAGCTCAAAAAACAGACCTTATGCCCCAAGCTTACTTGAGGCACTCATAGAACAACATTTTTTGTTTTAGGTTAGTGTGAGCATGAAATGGAGAATTAAAATAATAAACAACTGGAAGCACAGAGACAATTCTGTGCAAAACTGTCTCCAATCTGTTTGGTTTCCCCAATACAGAGGAAACCACATTCTGAGCATTGAATGCAAAACATTAGATTGGGGAGGGACACTTGCTGCTTCACCTGCTATTAGTGTCCTGGCATGATGGGAAGCTCCTGCATTTACATGGAAATGGGTGCGATTGGTGGAAATGGAAGAGATCAGGGAATCGCTGAGGACCCGGTCCCTTGGAGGGGAGTCGACTGCAAGTCAGCAGGTTGATTCACATTAAACTCACAGAAATTACACAGGATAATAAGTTTGGAGGATGGTTGGATAGAAAGTGAAGATCAAGGGAAGTCTATTTTTACTCCATCTATGGGAGGGGGTAATAAATGAATGATTCTTTATTGTCACGTGTATCTAGGTACAGAGCAATGCATTGTTTTGCATCCAACCAAGGCAGTATACAAGTGTCGTCAGGTATTAGTGCCCACAAAGTTACAAAAGTACCGAATAGTCCTACCTACTGCCTGCCGCTGCACCTGGCAGCAGCGTGAAAGCTGCGGTGCGAGAAATAGATGAGATGCGGTAGCGGGAAAGCCACCTTGAAGGATAAATGAAGCCAGTGCAGGAATGCATAGAATTTGGGAGAAAATGGAAAAATAAACAAGGTTAACTTGTCACTATGGAAGCTTATACATGAAGCACATGCAGGGAAGCCCTGATGGTTAATTTATATTTATTTTAGAGGATTATTTGTGGGTCATATTGGGTAGAATGTATCTTCTAATTTTCACAAGGGAGCCTTGGGCAAGTCTGGCTGCCATCATTAACCAGTGAGATACAGCAAGAGTGAAGGTAGGGAGGAAAATCTATATGAAAAACCTAGCAGCAAAAAGCAAAGCAGTGCGAAGGTCACAATATGCATATTTCATTAAGGTCCTCGCTTAGAAAACTCAGAAGTAAGAACAGCTTTATAAGATTCATGCCGAGGAATCCGATAATTGAGTGCCAGACTTGGTCACTGTGGAAAATGTAATTTAAGAGGTGAACTAGTTCAATGCATTTTAGCTGCACTGAGTAATTGCTTAGATTAATAGGACCCTGTGGCTATTAGCTGCATTCTTAAGGAACTGGTTTCTATTCATGCACGGTGGATAAATGTGAGCTGATACTGAGGTAGCAACTGACAGACATGGGTGAGATGAGGAAGACTGCTCAAGGTTCCTACATTTAAGGACATTTTCCTTGCATTTATATTATATGGTTTGCCTTTCTAGCAATTTATATAAAACACCTTCACAAATCCATTTATATTACAATGATTAGAAGCCAAGCACACTCGTGCACCTGTAATTAGATAATTGAGTCAGCCTACATTTGTTCAGACAACTGGGAAGAGTCACCTTGCTGCAGCACCTAATTGTGCATTATATTTACCCAGGACTTTTGTCCACATTATTCAGACCTGACATTTTCCTGTATTGCTCATAGTCTAAGTGAATAACATCTTCCTGACATCAGTAATTCATGTACTTGGACCAGCATGCCCAGGATATGTTTCATAGTTCTGGGATGACCTTCTCACCCCTTTTATTACTTTGCACAGCTCTATTTCAATAATATAAAGTGGACATGGTACTTCAGAGGTGCTCCAACCAGATCACGGTACATTTTAAACCCATCTTCCTGCATCCAAAATTAAACTGCTCTATCTATGTATATTATGCCCCCCCCCCCCCCTGCTTTTGTTAAATGCTGTTTTAGGGATGTTGCGTGGAAACAGGCACTTTGGCATACCGAGTCCGCTACGACTACAGATCGCATGTACATACTAGTTCTATCCTACACACTAGGGACAATTTACAGAAGTCAATTAACCTACAAACCTATGGAATGTGGGAAAAAACTAGAGCTCCTGGAAAAAACCCACACGGTTACAGGGAGAACATACAAACTCTGTAAGGATAGCAGCTGTCCTCAGGACGCGGGTCTCTGGCACAATAAGCAGCAACTACTGTGTCACTAGGTCACCCGCCCTGTTCTCTATAGATTGGGCACATTTTCAGCATATAGCCTAATGAATCTGAGAGGTTTTTTCCTAAATCCATTCTTGATGATTTCATTGCCTTTTATGGAGTAAGTGTCAATTCCAAAGTGAAACTGTCTCAAAGTATTCAATTACAATAAAAACAACTCACAGCTGTTTAATACAATGGGGAGGAAAACTCTTCTGCAGCTTATTTTGACAACATCTGTTATTTGCAATGAAACAAATTAAGGAATGTTTCATCGATGGCACTGTTTCAAGGTGATCTCATTACTACTCACCTAGTGCCTAGAGCATAACTGCAACTTCAATTTGTACAGGAAAGTTTGGCAGCAAAAACAACTTTAGTAAACTTTCCAACAGATGGCAGCTAAAAAGCATATATTATAAAACCATAAACAAGGAATTCTTACAGAACCATTTATTTCAAATAAAAATCTGCATGACTTTTTACAAGACTATCTCTCATTTTAGAATAAACATGATCCAAAGCTTGCAGATTTTATAGGCTTAAGTTACATTTGGATCCATTTATATTTTCTGCATTTACACAAAAGTTTTACATGATACCAAAAACAATTATGCACAACTTTCAATATGTAAACAGTCAACATATCTAATGTACATCAACAAGAATGGCAACTGCTGTTTTTTGTGATCGGGAGTATTAAGAAAATAAATCGCATTAGTTGAAAACTACTAGTTGATGTTTCATTTTTTACAAAGTTGTTTATAATATTTTAAACTTAAATTAGTTGCTAGTGTGTATCCTTCAAGGAATGCAAACTAGCAAATTCACTTCTTACATAGAAGCTGAAAAATTAGCCCTCAATAACATTCCCACATTAAGAGTACACAAAGGAAGCTTGGCAAATGTTCATACCAGGAAACTATATATCATAAACGAGCTACTATTTATATACCAGTGTTTGCAGCAATAATAATGTTCAATTAAAAGTTTCAATGAAGTAAACCTTGAGCAAACCCAAGGTAAAGTGAAAAATATTACACATGGTCAGGTATTTTTATGAAGTCAACATAAATTTTATGCGCACATGTAAAAATAAAATGGGCTGTAAAATCTTAAGTATTGATAACTGGTAGCTCTGCAGTTTATTGAAGGTTATATCCATTAGAGGTTTGTTGCCCATCATATTTAAGTTACATTCCAATGATTTTGATGGTGAATTCGGAGAGTGTGAGCAATGGCCAGGGGCAGCTGCTGCATCCGATCACTGAAGTGACAGAAAGAACGTGCGCCACGTCAGAAAGGAATGGGATTTTTTTTTTCCCTGCAGGATGGTTTATATGGGCATCTGTCATCAGATGCATTGCATTTTATCTAGAAGGTGTGTGAAAAAAATTAAGCTTCAATGCAGGTAACCCCTATCCTGAACTGAAGCATCAAATGAATGAGAAAATATATCCTCAAAGCAGATGTACATTATCTTTGAATCCATAATTACTGAGATCTGGAATGTGGGTCCATATCTGTGACAACTATCGACAATTTTCCAAACTATTTTCCATCTGGACATTGAACAAATTTGCACATGGAGAGAAGGAATATCAGATGATATTAATGGATACCGCTTCCACGCAAGTCCCAAAGAGTGTGCGTTGAAGATTGATTCAACCATTTTTAAAACGGGTCAAGCCAAAAAATCAATAAATATAATTGCTATTTTAAAAGATGCTCTTTCACACACAGAAAATTGTCAAAAAAGGGCACAAAGTTGTGGAGTAACTTAGCGGGTCATGCAGCATCTCCGGATAACAAGGATAGGTCACATTTGGGGTCGAGACCCTTTGCCAAGTCTGGAAAAACTGTCAAGGACAAACTTTCTGGAAGGAGCCAGCAGGCAGTAAGTGTCCGGATAAGTACGTGGATGTAGCATTCAATATCTACCAGTTGGAAGATTTGTTCAACACACATAGTTCATGCAGCTGTATGGCCACATTGCAATAAAGCTTGAAGGAGGAGTGAAAAATTCAAAATAAAATGATCTGAATAGGTTATTACTTACAACAGAAGAATTATTTAAAAAAAATAGAATTTATGTCTGTAATTACATTTTAGCACCAGTGGAAACACTGGCTGAGATTTTGTCTGCAGTGGTTTGTGACATAGCATGCAAATATTTAACCGACCTACAGAAGCCTCTGAACAATTACTTAATAATTATTATTTTAGATCCATACTTGAGGTTCAGGGTGTAATTTAATCACTTAGGTATTTTTTTTATTCTAATAAAAAAACATTGATCTGATAACTTTGTTTCCAGTCTCAGAATTTCTGTCTAACTTGCTGAACATTTGCTGCATTTCTGCTCAACCTTAACTTCCTAATTTCTTTTGAAAATATTACTTCAAACAATACTAGTCATCTGAAATGGACACTGAAAAGTATACAATCTTGGCATTCAGATTTTGCATGTTTTACTTCAAATTTTATCTTACATTGTTTTTTTCTTTTCATTAAAAAAACACTTAATATTACACTACAATGTAATCTAACATTTAAAATGTCTGTAAACAAATGCCAAAAGTGCTTACTGTGCCGGGATTACTATGATAGTAACAGCACTTCTGTGCAAAACTCTCACCAAAATGTAAAATAACTAAACAGCAAGTTAAAAAATATTTAGATAGTAAACCATCTATTCCAATTGGGTACAAAATCCATCGCAAATATCATCAAACAGATAATAGAGGTCTAATTGCTCATTTCAACATTATTGTACACGTGAAGAATTCCTTATTGACACCATGTGGTTAGGGTTCATTACTGGATATGCTGGATGCTATTTTGGTATATTGACAGTTTATTGCTTCAAAGGCTTCATCTCTGTGTAACATAGCACCAAATACCAGTGGCTGAAAAAAAGCAAACAAATAAAAACATATCAAAGAAAAATCCATTACAAATGTAACAAGCATGCTAACCAAAAAGCTCTCTGTAACACCATTACATAGAATCACAGAAGATTTATGACACAGGGGGTCGTTCGATCCATTTTGTCCATGGAAATTGAAGGAATTATGCAATCTAATCCCATTTTCCATTACTGATTCCGTAAACTCTGCGGGATATCTCTGCTCTCCAAGAGCACAAGCAAGTGATGTTTAAATGTGATGAGTGTTTCTGCCCTCACCACGCTTTCTGGCAGTGAATTGAAGAACCAGATCACCATTTGGGTTAAAAGTTTGTTCTCATTATGTGACCAACTACTTTAAACCTATGATCAATGGTCTTTAACCTTGCAGCAGTGGGAAATACGTCCTTACTAGTTACCCAGTCAAGGCCCCGCACATAATTTTAGATATCTCAGACAAGTCTCTTCCCAGCCTTCTCTTTTCCAGAGATAACAAATGCAGCCTATCCATTTAGGTCTATCTAACCTATTTAGCCCATCAGCCTATTTAGGGTGGCACAGTGGCACAGCACTAAGTCCTGCCTTACAGTGCCACAGATCCAGATTTGATCATGATTACAGGTTCTGTCTGTACATAGTTTATACATTCGCCCTGTGGGTTTTCTCTGGGAGCCCAGGTTTCTTCCCACACTCCAAAGATGTATAGGTTTGTTGGATAATTGGCCTCTGTTAATAGTAAATTGTCCCTAGTGTGTAGGACTAATGCTAGTGTATGGGGCTATCGCTGGTTGGCACGCCCGCTGGGCCAAAGGGCCTGTTTCTAAGCTGCATCTCGAAAGCCTTAAGTAAAGTTTAACCAATTACTAAAACTTCTCAGTAATGGCAACATCCTCATAAATCCTTGCTGCACTCTCTCTAATGTAATCACACACTTCCTACAGTGCAGTGACCAGGAATATGCAATGTACTTAAGCTGCTATCTGATGAGTGTTGATGAAAGATAACCTTTGCTAATAATGGAAACATCCGGTATGCCATTTTGACCATCTTATCAGCCTATCCTTTGAAGGATCGGTGAACATGCATTCTAAACTCCCTCCGTTTTCCCACTGCAGTCAGTACCCTCCCATTTACTGCACATTTCCTTGGCTGGACACATCCCCCTCAAATGAAATACCTCACATTTGCTGAACTAATGACCAGATCATCTACATCACTCTTCAATCTAAAGCTTTCCTCAACATACTTAACCTCATGGCCAATTTTTTGAGAGTATATGAATTATATAACTGTTGAGAAGCAAGTACACTCTGCCAAACAAATGTCATACTGCAATTAAACAGCTGAAAATGATCCCAAAACATATAAATGAAAAATAAGTAAAGATATTAATCTGTGCAAGATTACCCTGAGTACTGCAATGCACAACATTATTCAGCTACGTTGTTAAGATTTGCTCTTTCCTTGCAAGACTAATGACACTATACAGAAGGATTGCGCTTTCAACAAATTACTGGCTGACAGCATCTCTAAAGAAATTAAACTTTATTGTTGGGGACTGAAGAATTCTCAGATGGAATGACTGTTTATTTATCATTGATAAGCAGAATTGTGAAACATCAAATTACATTATCAAAGTAAGGAAATTACTTACTTTTTGTGTCAATGGAGTAGTTATTGAAATTCCCATTCCTGATCCAGGTAAAACGGACAGGACTTTATACTGTGGGACAAACAGAACAATGGGAGAGGTTTAAAAAAAAAAGCAAATAGGTTTTTAATGATGAGATTGCATTTTAAGTATTCCCAGATCAATACAAATGGCCTAGATACCAAAAAAAAATTCAAGAGTCCCACATCCACCTGCAGTGGAACAGGATTTTATTTAGATTCCACTGCAGTGGATTCTGGTCTCAGTTTCTGCGCTGGATTTGTGAACTATCGATTTCAACGTGGAAGGTAAAACTGAGGGGAATAAAAATAAAAAGGAGATGTACTGATGGCAAATAGATGCTATTAAAATATTACCAGGGTATTGTTTAACATCTTTGGTTAAGGATTTTTAGCCAATTTTTTTAAACATAATTTAATATATTGTTTTTGCTCTTTGGGCCAGAATTTACAAGTGTGGGCCTGACACCCCTAGATGCTCCACACCCAAATAATGTGAGGAGTTGTTCACACATTTTTCACACAGAGAGTGGTGAATCTCTGGAATTCTCTACCACAGAAAGTAGTTGAGGCCACTTCATTGACTATATTTAAGAGGGAGTTAGATGTGGCCCTTGTGGCTAAAGGGATCAGGGGGTATAGAGAGAAGACAGGTACAGGATACTGAGTTGGATGATCAGCCATGATCATATTGAATGGCGGTGCAGGCTCAAAGGGCTGAATGGCCTACTCCTGCACCTATTTTCTATGTTTCTATGATGGTCCAAAGAATCTGGACTCCAGTTCTGAATGGGGACAGGAATGCCCAAGGTACACTGTAATTTGTAAATTGCTCCTGAAGGAGAGGATTTTTTGTTGTCAAGATAAACAGGCAGGAAGAGGTTAAGGAATATAGTGAAACTGATGGGCTGAAGTATATTTATTTCAATGCGAGGAGCATCATGGGTAAAGCAGTTGAACCTAAATACCCTGAATCAGTGCTTGGGAATGTGATGCTGTGGCCAGATGTGTACAGAGATGGTTGCGAGAAGGACAGAACTGGTATCTCAACATTCCAGGGTTTCAAGGCAATACAGCGAAAAAAGTTGTTGCTCTAATAATTAAGAAGAATGTCACAGCATCACTCAGAGAGGACATACTGGAGGGTTCATCCACTGAGGTGATATGGGTAGAGAAGGTGCAGCCACTCTAATGAAATTATACTATAGGCCCCACCATAGCCAGAGGAACAAAATAGAGGAACAGATATGTGGACAGATTGTGGAAAGATGCAAAAACAACCGGGTTGCAATAGTGGGGGACATTAATTTCCCCAATATTGATTCAGACTAACACAGTGCAAAAGGCTTAGATGCGGCAGATTTTGTAAGGTGCATCCAAGAGGGTTTCCTGATGCAGTATGTGGATGATGCAACTCAAGGAGATACCATACAGGTATTAGAAAACAAGCCTGTCCAGGTGATTGTTTCAGTGAAAGAGCATGTTGAGAACAGTGGTCACAAGTTTTAAGATTGTTTTGAATAGGGTTAATTCTGAACCTTAGGGAAGGTACAACAGTGCCCTCCATAATGTTTGGGACAAAGACCCATCATTTATTTATTTGAAACATAGAAAATATGTGCAGGAGTAGGCCATTTGGCCCTTCGAGCCTGCACCGCCATTCAATATGATCATGGCTGATCATCTAACTCAGTATCCTGTACCTGCCTTCTCTCCATACCCCCTGATCCCTTTAGCCAGAACGGCCACATCTAACTCTCTCTAAAATATAGCCAACAAACTGGCCTCAACTACCTTCTGTGGCAGAGAATTCCACAGATTCACCACTCTGTGTGAAAAATTATTTTCTCATCTCGGTCCTAAAAGACTTCCCCCTTATCCTTAAACTGTGACCCCTTGTTCTGGACTTCCCCAACATCGGGAACAATCTTCCTGCATCTAGCCTGTCCAACCCTTTAAGAATTTTGTAAGTCTCTATGAGATCCCCCCTCAATCTTCTAAATTCCAGCGAGTACAAGCCGAGTCTATCCAGTCTTTCTTCATATGGAAGTCCTGACATCCCAGGAATCAGTCTGGTGAACCTTCTCTGTACTCCCTCTATGGCAAGAATGTCTTTCCTCAGATTAGGAGACCAAATCTGTACTCCACAATTTGAGACTTGTAATAGAAAAAAAAAATCACATGGTTAAAGTGCACGTTGTCAGATTTTATTAAAGGGTATTTTTATACATTTTGGTTTCACCACGTAGAAATTACATAGTCCCCCCCCGTTTCAGGGCACCATAATGTTTGGGACATATGGCTTCACCGGAATTTGTTATTGGTCAGGTGTTTAATTGCTCCCTTAATGCAGGTATAAGAGAGCACTCAGCACCAATCCATCATTCCTATACACTCTCTGGACATCATCATTTCTAGTCATAACTACTTAGGAGTTACTTTGTCTGAAAACATGAAATGGAACAAGCATGTGGAAGGGGCAACAGCCAATGCCAGCAGTGTCATCGGCTTTCTACATTGCAATCTACAAAACGCACCAAAAGAAGTTAAGATCCAAGCATATAAAAGCCTTGTATGTCCACATGTTGAATATTGCTGCTCTGTGTGGGATCCTTTCACTAAAGGGAACATCAATAAGATCTAGGCAATGCAAAACCGAGCAGCAAGGATTATATCTAACAACTACGTGGCAGAGCATGATAAAGGACCTTAAACATCATCCACCCACTACTCGTCGCAAGTTCATCAGACTGACATTCCACAAGATCAAGAATACCACTATTGATTTAAAGACGGAGGACCACATCCAGTTAATCCAAGCACCCATAGGCATGTCAACCAGAAGCTACCAACCTGAAAATGATTTCATTCAGCACTTCATTAGCACTTTCTAACTCGTTTTTCTTCAAGACCGCAAGGGATTGGAATACCCTACCAGCCAGCATCAGAGATCTCCAAAACATCAACACAGACAAAGATGCACTCCAAAAGCATCTCCATCTCATCCACCACCATCATAGTGCTGAGTGATGCTCTACCTAGAGCATTTCAGCGTATTACATCCAGGCCTCGTCTTTCCTCCAGTCTTTCCATCACCTTTGGAAACTTTTATTGCTGTTTATCAACATGAGGACCAAAGTTGTGCCAATGAAAGTCAAAGAAGCCAGTATGAGACTGAGAAACAAGATTAAAACTGTTAGAGATCTCAGCCAAACCTTAGGCGTACCAAAATCAACTGTTTGGAACATCAAGAAGAAAGAGAGCACTGGTGAGCTTACTAATCACAAAGGGGTTGGCAGGCCAAGGAAGACCTCCACAGCTGATGACAGAAGAATTCTCTCTATAATTAAGAAAAAACCCCAAACACCTGTCCGACAGATCAGAAACACTCTTCAGGAGTGGATTTGTCAATGATCACTGTCCACAGAAGATTTCATGAACAGAAATCAGGCATGACACAGGAAACAACTGAAAAAAGAGGAAGAGAGATGGGGGTCAACTCACAGTGACCCCCTCACTGCTCACACTCACAGGGAACAAACTTATCACACTCACAGTGACCCCCCCTTACTTTTGCTCACACTCACAGGGGCCCCCTCACTGCTCACACTCAAAGGAAACCCTTCACCTTTGCTCACACTCACAAGGACCTCCTCACCGCTCACACTCACAGGGACCCCCCTTACTGTTCACACTCACAGGGACCCCCCCTCACTGTTCACACTCACAGGGAACCCCTCATTGCTCACACTCACAGGGAACCCCTCACTGCTCACACACACAGGGACCCCCACACTGCTCACACTCAAAGGAAACCCCTCATCTTTGCTCACTCACAGGGACCCCCTCACTGCTCACACTCACAGGGACGTCTCCTCACCTTTACTCACACTCAGAGACTCCCCCCTCTGCTCACCAGAGCTCACGCACACTCCCTCTACTTGCTTTAAAACGATTACAGACACCGACAAGGCCACGCCCCGGCCTTTCCCAGCCCAGTGCCCGCTCTCCCGCTGCAGTCCCCTGGGCCGCGCCTACCAGCGCTAACTGCGTTCCTGGCCCCAGCATCTTGCTCCACCTGGCCTTGCCTTGTCCCACTCCCCGGACACCTCTCTCCTCCAATCACCGCTCTCTATCCTCAATCCCGTCCCCCTCCCACTTCCGCCTCTGGCCGACGCCTCCCTCCTCCAATCATCGCACTGAATCTTCATGTCCCGCCCCCCCACTGCCTGCTGACTGACATCCATCTCGCCCAATCGGCGCCCTCGATAATCAGTCCCACCCCCGCCGTCTCGAAGAAAGTCATTTATAGATTTATAGAGATTTAGATTTGTTTTAACGAATTTCAAAATCCGTGGAAATCTGCGGGTCCGCGGAGAAATCTTCTGCCTGAGAAATACAGAGGCTACACGGAAAGATGCAAACCACTGCTTAGCCGCAATAATAGGATGGCCGGATTAGTTGGCCAAGTACTTAAAAGAGCAACCACAGTTCTGGAAAAATGGTCTTGTGGACAGATGAGACGAAGATTAACTTATATCAAAGTGATGGCAAGCACAAAGTATGGAGGAGAGAAGGAACTGCCCAAGATCCAAAGCATACCACCTCATCTGAGAAACACGGTGGTGGGGGTGTTATGGCCTGGCATTTATGTCTGCTGAAGTAACTGACTCACTTATCTTCATTGATGATACAACTGCTGATGCTGGTAGCTTAATGAATTCTGAAGTGTGTAGACACATCCTATCTGCTCAAGTTCAAACAAATACCTCAAAACATTGGCCGGCGGTGCATTGCATTCTACAGCAAGACAATGATCCCAAACATACTGCTAATACAACAAAGGAGTTTTTCAAAGCTGAAAAATGGTAAATTCTTGAGTGGCCAAGTTAATCACCCAATCTGAACCCAATTGAGCATGCCTTTTATATGGTGAAGAGAAAACTGAAGGGGACTAGCCCCCAAAACAAGTATAAGCTAAAGATGGCTGCAATACAGGCCTGGCAGAGCATCACCAGAGAAGACACCCAGCAACTGGTGATGTCCATGAATCGCAAACAAAATGCTAAACATGACTACTTTCATTTACATGACATTGCTGTCCCAAACATTATGGGGGGACTATGTATTAATGCTGTAATTTCTACATGGTGAACCCAAATGTATAAAAATGGCCTTTATTAAAATCTGACAATGTGCACTTTACACCATGTGATTTTTTCTATTACAAATCTCAATTTGTGGAGTACAGAGGAAAATAAATAAATTATGGCTTTGTCCCAAACATTATGGAGGGCACTGTAAATTGGAGCAAGGCAGGTAAATTATACAGGAGCTGAGAAGAGTGAATTTTGAACAGTTGTTATTGGGTAAGTCCTCATTTGCCAGTTGTTTAAAGGCCAGTTGATCAAAGTTCATGGACTGGCGTATTCCAATAAGGAGGAGGGATAAGGATGGCAAGACAAGGGAATGTTGGATGATCAGAGGTGATAAATTTGGCAAAAAGAAAAAGGAAATGTATGTAAGGTTCAAGAAGAATAAATCAGAAAGGCCCTTTGAGGAATATACAGCAAGGAAGAAAAAAATTCAAGCGGGCAATTGGAAGGTGCAAAAGTGCCATGAAATGTCATTGGTGAGTCAGATTAAAGAAAAACCCAAGGATTTTTATGCCTATATTGAAAACGAGAGTAATCAGGGTAAGGTATTATCGCTCAAGGATAAAGGAGGAAAATTGTGCTTGGAGTCTGGAGATGTAGCAAAATACTGAACATGTACTTTGCATTTGCATCCACCAAGAAGAACATGGAGGTCCGTGAGATCAGTGTGGAGAATAATAATATACTACACAGCTTGAGATGAAGGAGGTGGGGGTTTGGGGGCTCCTGAACAGCATTAAGGTGGATAAATCACCAGGGCCTGATGGAATCTATCCCAGGTTATTAAGGGAGGCGAGAGGGGAGATTGCAGGAGCCTTGATGAAGCCCTGTTCCTGAGCTGATCTGTTCTCCGTTCTATCTCTAAAACTACAAAAGTTAAATCAATAAAGTACTTAAAATAATCATGCTTCTTACAGATTGTGTAAAATTTGTAATATAGCAATAGCAAAAGAGCACACAGCCTTTTCACTTTGGTCGGTTGTGTAATTTTCAAACCCTGGTTTGAAAATTACATCCCTCAACTTCACATGGAGCCCTCAAGTCTGATCTTATTCTTCATTATGATGTATTGTTGGTACAGAAGATCACATTATAGAAATACATTAAGGTCTTGGCAAGATGATCAGTAAGTAATTTTCATGTGTAGATTCAAGGCTGAACAAACTGAACTCCTCAATTAACATTGAATTCAGATCACTTCAAGACATGCTGACATTATTATTCAAATCTTTAAGCATTTTTTCTATCACCATTGTTCTCCAATAACATAAAATGTGTAAAATTTGTACTCAAGAAACAATTACGGAATTTTAAACATTAATATAAAAGATCTGGAAACATTACATGAAACATGGTGAGTTATACATAAACATTCAAGTAGATGTACACTCATATTTAACAAAAAGCTAAAACAAAATTCCATATTCAAAAATCTGGTCAGACATACCTTTTGAATTTCTGTAATTTCTTTTAGTTTTATTATCTTATTTTTCTTGGATGACCCCGACCTGGAGCTTTCAAAGCATAAATAACTGGAGAAAAAGAAACAACCCATACAGTTTTGATAAAGAATCTAATATGATGAAGAAAATGACAAACTTCAATGGTTGTTTTGCATAACCATGGCTTTCACACCTGATTTATTTTGCATTCAACAACCTCCCATGAATATCAAATATGTACTTGATGACAAATAAAACAGAAAAGTACAAAGGAAGAATCTGTCAATCACAAAAGTGAAACTTTAAGATATTAAGATTTGATTTTATATTCTTCTAGTGTTTATTTTTTAATTAAAATAAATTATTCAGAATCACAGGTGACAAGACAGTAGGCGAGTCAGACTATCAAATCCATACACTTCCATGTAAGATCAATCCACTGTCTCATTCGTCTGCCCAAAGCCCTTTAGATATTATTCTAGTTCCTTTCTGAACACTACAATTGAACCTGCTTCCACTACTACCCAAGCACAGTGCATTCCAGTCCTGACCTTTTTGCAAATGCTATCTATTCGTTTTGTATATTTTTTATTAGTTTAATTACTACTATAAAATTTCCCTCCAATCTCCTCTATTCCGAGGAGAACCACATAATTTCTCCAGTTCTTCACCGTAACTAACGTCCCTTATTCTGAAAATTATTTTGTTAATTCTCTTCTGTGCCTTCACAAATGTCTTTACAACATTCCTACATGTTGTACCCAGAAATGGACACAAGATGCAGCTCAATGTGTGAAAGCCATTTGTTGCAATTTTACTAACTGCTAAAAAATCAATTTTTATCCGATAAATTCACACACTAATCTAAAGTTCCTTTCATGTCACTTAAATCCAAATATTTTTGGTGTTTGTTACATTAGGTCATTGATCATGTTATACTACAAAGTAAGGTGTTGCAAACTTTGACTTAAAAATAACCATATCATCATTGGTAATTTTCCCATAATAGGCCATAATTTGTTTATTTTGTTTCTTCGTGTTCAAGCACTTGTTCGCCTAGAATTTGTATGGCCAGGAAACTTCAAGCTTGCTTCAGTAACATCAGTATTTGCCACCGCATTTTTCACTCCTAAACCAACCAGTTATAGTTCACCAACATTAACTCCGGTCAGTGCAACAAGTTTTGGTTTCAGGTTATAACGTGGATTTAAAAGTTAAGCCATGTTTTTTTCTGGCTAATGATCTCATATGTATACTAAAATTAACTGAATGTATATCAAAGCTCCATTCCCTATAGGTAATCTTCCGTAAGCCATAACACTGCTGAAGCTGCTGTATCTCAGCTATTCCAACATTGAAATTGGAGACAACGAGGCAATGGAAGGGTGAGAACATGACATGTTTCCCAGATTATGACCTGCTGACCTGAGCAGAGGAATGGAAGAGGGAAGTCTTTTACGTTGAGAGATTATTCAAGGCCAAAATAAAGAGAAGGTAGAAAAATTCAATTTTTCCCTAATGATGAAGCAGCCAGAAGTAATTCCATGAATTTGCAAGGTAAGAACATTTATAGCTGACCTGTAACTGTACCTCGATTGTGCTGTCTTCACCGGGAGCTAAAGACAGCATTTCACAAGCATACATGTGCACACACGCACAAACACTCACGCATAAAATTAACCGCTAAGAACAACATTGATTTTCCGTACCAAATCCATCTACACCTATTCTACCAGTTCCCCAAACCCATTGGTATATACGGGCTGCACAAAAATCGAACGTTTGTACCTGTGTTACTTGGCTATTCCGAAACATTTGCTAGTATTCCCACATTGCTGGGGAGCAAATTTCAAATTTGAGGCCAAAAAGTTCAGAAATTTCCAAGTCATGACGGCGTGAGGCTTGGAGAGGAATCTGAAGTTGATGGTGTTCTTACATGTCTGGTGATACAGGTCAAGGGGTTGTGAGGTATTTTTTTCTGAGTAATTGAAGCAAAATTGGCATGTACTTTGGAAATGGTACATACTGTACTGGGCGTGAAGGAATGAGCAATAGGGCAGAGTAACGTTGTTAATCATGCAGGACGTTTATTACTGGATGATGTCAGGTAGATGAATGTTGCATCTATCCAGAAGGCAAGTCGAGACAATTCTATCAAGTTTCTGACTTGTGCCACTTGGACGGATCAAAAGATTTGGGGCAAACATTCATAATGTCAAAAATAGGAATGAAATGTCATGATTGATAAAACAGTTGGTTCTTAGACAATGCTCTCCTACATGCAAATTTTAGAGGTAAAATAATTGAATTCCAATAAACACAATCGCCTTCCTTCATATGAAGAAAGATTCCAACTATAGATGTGGTTTCCCCTTCATGCCCATGGACCAACTGGTCTTTCTTGGTGCCATACTTGGTCAAATAGTGTTATAATGTCAAAGAGAATCACTCTCTCCTCAAATATGGGTCAATGGCATTCAATCTTTTGTTCTATGTTTGAGTAGATGATTGGTGAACAAGTATCATTTGACATCACTATCAGCGATATCTTCCAGCACTTTGCTGACAATTCAGCAATATGCAACTGTATTGGATTTGCTCTGTATTTTGAGGAAAGGCTATATTCTTTTAGCAATTGTTTACATTTTCCAGGAGTTGCTTGGCTGGAGGCCCTGCTGACTCTGGAGTAGATCTTCAGTACTACATCTTGGATAATATCCCATTGCACATGTGCAGTCAGGCATTTCTCGATATCATACAGAGGGTATGGAATTGGCTGAAGATTGGTTCCCGTGATGGTGAAGAACTCGACGAAATGGATCATCCATCAGTATCTTCCATTTGAAGATGATTCCAAATTTGTTGGCACAGCCCGGGTCTTGTTGAGAATGGGTGTGGAAACCCCTCACCCTCTTCCTTTTGTAAGTCAATGAAATGTCCCCTATCATTTGTGACTGAATGTACCAGGTCAGCAGAGCAATGAATCATTGGTGATATTTATGGAGTAACTAGACCAAGTGGGACCCGTTGGGTCCCTGTCACACGGGAGGTCTGGTGCCCCCACGCAACCCGTTCCCCAACGCAATATTCGACTACTCACCCATAGCCGACAACTGCACAGGGCTGCTCATTTCGCCTTATGCACCCTCCCTCATTTTTAAACTTTAAAAAAAATGCATTTGCACTTGCTAGCTAGCAGAACTGAGTGTACTGTGATTAAAAAAAATGCATTTGCACTTGCTAGGGCGAGCAGAACTCGGTGTACTTGGATAGCAACAATGTTGCGAGCAGGGCTACAATCCTATTGCGACGGCACAGCTATAAGGACAGGGAAAAATAGTTTTACAAGTTTCTGCACATTTGCGATTTTTAGATTCCGTGCTGAACAATGGAATAATGCTTTCATTTATTTTATATATCCTTCCTTCCCATTGACCAGATTGTTGCTAGGCAACAGAAAATGGTTCCAAAATCTGGTTGGATTTGGCTATGTCTTTTTAATTGGGCATTTCTGCAACTGGTCTAGACAGACAACCTAATCTTATCAAATAACCATATAACAATTACAGCACGGAAACAGGCCCTCTCGGCCCTTCCAGTCCGTGCCAAACATTTATTTTCCCTTAGTCCCATCTACCTGCACTCAGACCATACCCCTCCATTCCCTTCCCGTCCATATATCTATCCACTTTACTTTTAAATGTTAAAATTGATCCTGCCTCCACCACTTCTGCTGGAAGCTCATTCCACACAGCCACCACTATCTGAGTAAAGAAGTTCCCCCTCATGTTACCCCTAAACTTCTGTCCCTTAATTCTCATGTCATGCCCCCTTGTTTGAATCTTCCCTACCCTCAATGGGAAAAGCTTATCCATGTCAACTCTGTCTATCCCTTTCATCATTTTAAAGACCTCAATCAAGTCCCCCCGTAATCTTCTGCGCTCCAAAGACTAAAGACCTAACTTGTTCAACCTTTCTCTGTAACTTAGTTGCTGGAACCCAGGCAACATTCTAGTAAATCTCCTCTGTACTCTCTCTATTTTGTTGACATCCTTCCTATAATTAGGCGACCAAAATTGTACACCATACTCCAGAATTGGTCTCACCAATGCCTTGTACAATTTTAACATTACTTCCCTACTCCTATATTCAATGCTCTGATTTATAAAGGCCAGCTCACCAAAAGCTTTCTTTACCACCTATCTACATGCGATTCCACCTTCAGGGAACTATGCACAGTTATTCCTAGATCCCTCTGTTCCACAGCATACCTCAACTCCCCACCATTTACCATGTACGTCCTATTTTGATTTGTCCTGCCAAGATGTAGCACTTCACACTTATCAGCATTAAACTCCATCTGCCATCTTTCAGCCCACTCTTCCAAACGGCCCAAATCTCTCTGTAGACTTTGAAAATCTACTTCATTATCCACAACACCACCTATCTTAGTATCATCTGCATACTTACTTATCCAATTTTCTACCCCATCATCCAGATTATTGATGTACATGACAAACAACAGTGGACCCAACACAGATCCCTGAGGCACCCCACTGGTCACCGGCTTCCAACCTGACAAACAGCCATCCACCATTACTCTCTGGCATCTCCCATTCAGCCACTGTTGAATCCATCTTGCTACTCCGCCATTAACACCCAAAGATTGAACCTTCTTAACCAACCTTCCATGGGGAACCTTGTCAAAGGCCTTACTGAAATCCATATAGACAACATCCACTGCTTTACCCTCATCAATTTCCCTAGTAACCGCTTCAAAAAATTCAAGAAGGTTTGTCAAACATGACCTTCCAGGCACAAATCCATGTTGACTGTTCCTGATCAGACCCTGTTTATCCAGATGCTTATATATATTATCTCAGTATCCTTTCCATTAATTTGCCCACCACTGACATCAAACTAACAGGTCTATAATTTCTAGGTTTATTCTTTGAACCCTTTTTAAACAATGGAACAACATGCGCAGTACGCCAAATATAGCAGGACATTTAATTTAAAAATAATTATTGAATGAAAGCAAGATATTAGACTGCATCTGCATCAGACAAGCTATTTGCCTTACATTATTTGTCTTTTTGCAAACTTACTTGTCCTTTTGTAATAAAATATTAAATGTTTTGTAACTGTGAATTAATTTGCATTAAATTGCATCAATATTGAATAGTTCCTCTTTTGTCATATTTCCTCTTGCACAATATATAGTCTAGACAGAATATTTTTAAATATAACCTACTTTTCCGTTACATAGAGAAAACCATGCCGAATATAGTCAGTGGGTATCTTCTTGTCCCTGTTAATTAGACAGCAGCGCCATCCATTTTCACATACTGTAAAAAAGAGCATATTTTTAATTATGAATTTCCAATTTGGTGACATGTTACATACAGTCTGCCAACAATAAAATTTTCCAAAATAAGTCTTTGTATTTGAACGAAGCAATTCATGAACAAAACTCATGTCATGAGCAAACGTTTACCTCTGCTAATAAAAACAAGCATTCTCAAACGCTTTTCCAGCTTCCCTCCACTACTACAGTCACTGAAGAAGGCTCCCAACCCAACCTTTCCATGTCCTCCAGAGATGCTGCCTGACCTGCTGACACCAGCACTTTGTGCTCTTCGTAAGATTTCAGCATCTGCAGTTTCTTGTGCATTTCTTAAAAACTAATGACTTTTCAAATTAGATGCATGGAAACATGACAATGCCTTTCTACCACATGAATCTGTTCCGCCCTTCAAACAGGTCGTGGTTGGTCTGTATCGTTACTTAATTGAATCCCAGCAATTTATAGCCAAGCAATAAATTAACCAACTGACCTGGATTAGCCCATAACTTTTGTTCCATCCCTCAAGATATGCTATTGTAGTTATTGTTTCACACAATTAGGTATTCAAAATAAAGTCTGCATTCCAACCAAACATATATATAACACAATGCTTTCCTATTGACATATCCATAAATGTATTTTAAAATAAATCACTGCCTTTAATAGATGATGAACATCGTTGTACCTACCGGGTAAAGGACGCTCATTTTCTGCCAAGCTGAAAATCTCACTGAAGCTGTTTTTTTTGCTGTGTGACCGTGCACCATCATCCTCCCGACTATAAACAGACATGGCATTGGCAGTTACATTGGACCTTGACACAACCGTAGGAATCTGTGAAAACATCGCAATAATTTGGTGGGTATGCGTACAAAACGTACATAAAATCACATGCCTCTAATTGGCAAGTAAATGAGTAATAGACATCCTTCCATTGCAAAGATACCTACAAACTTTGAGAGAAGTAAAGAAACTGCTGGGAGAAATCTTGCAGGGTTGGCGTTAGTGGTTGCCATTGAGAACACTGGCTTTCAGCAGTTGAAACATCAGAGTGTCTTGGACTTTGATGCAGGCACTGCATGGAGGTCACCATTCTTGGGCAGATGCTTGCTGTTTCTGATACTACACACCACCACAGAGATTCCTCACTATGGTACTGGCAAACTCTCTCTATGATCCAATGGCAAGTCAAATTCAGAGTAAAAATCAGACTGCTGAAGAGCAGGCCAGGCAACATCTGTGCAGGAAAATGGACAGATGTTGTTTCAGGTCAGGACCCTTCTTCAGACTGATGGGAGAGGAGATAGCTGGTAGAAAGAGGCAAGTCAAATTCCAATCATTTCAATGGGATTCTTGGCCTGGACATTAGTAGACAAAGTAGAAAGTTAACCAGTTTAAAAAAATTTTTTTTTTTAAGTTTTTAACAAATTAGGCTTTCCGTTGGCAGCTTTTCATCATTCTCAATTCTAAATATCTTTAATTTTAATAAGTTTTATATCCCATCAACTGCCAGGGATATTCAAATACACGTTATTCTGGAGTTAGGGCTGTGCACAGTGCTGCCTGAGGCCTGGTCACTGCCCAACTCCAAGATGCAGGGAACAAGTGACTGAGCCTCTCCCAGACTGGGACTGACATAATGACTTCATGCTTCAGAATGGATCCAGCACCATCTGTCTCCTTACATTTACTTTATTGCACTTAATTGGTGCAAAATAACAAGATTCACTATGACTTTATATTAGATTATTTCTATTATTTTACTCTGTGCCTCTTAAAATCCTTTGAACCTTTTACCATCTGCTTCATCATTCTAGCAGGACATTAAAGTTTAAGGATATTATCATGTTCACTCTAAAGGCCAGAAAATAATTGTTAGCATTGTATAACTAATTCTGTTTTCACTGCTTTTCCAAAACTGTTAAGATTATATTCTAACATTGCATTCATAAGATATGGACAAGGAAGTGAACTACTTCTTGGGGTTCATTAATCCAGGAAAATTCACTGGACTGAATTACTAACAGATTAAATAAATTTCTCCCAAACAACATTAAGTACTCGGGATAATTTCAGTATTTGTTACAGATTCTGCTATAAAATAACATTTTACACATCGGAAAAAACAGCTTAAGCAATTTGCACAATGAGAGTTTACACAATAAACTCTCTTGACCTGACTTGATTAGCACTGCTTGAATGATTAATTCCAAGTCTAAATTTCAACCAGAACATTAAAACAAAAATATGGAATTCCATCCACTAGCATACAGTAACTGAAAGTTGTATTTATTGAAGATTCAGAAAATAAGTGGTTTGTTTGGGAGAGGAGTGGCGATCAGTGGGACAGAACAGTCACGTCAATGCAATACCAAAAGCATCTAAGGAGAAACGCCACAGGAGGGCGCATTTCACACTTTTTCAGCACCAGAAAAACCAAAGTATTGAAAAGCAGAATGCATGTTTTGTTTTGCCTTCCAAGCCCAGAAAACAAAATTATATGCATTAAATGAAGAGTTGGATTCCCTCTCTTAAGGTAAACCTTTTTAAACCTTATATTTCTCATCTGCATTTACCGAATTACCTCACTGCAGAATAAGACAATTGAAAACTATTTTAAATGTCCATTAGTCAATTTAATTGTTACGATATTCTTCTAATGACTCAGAAATGTAGCTCTTAGCTGAACAGACCAATAAGAGCCAATGTTCTGATTTGTGGGTTATTATCCAATTGTGAATTAATTACCGTTTTGTCCACTTAAAAGTGTTCACACATAATAAACACTGTATTTATTCCTGTCTCAGATGCCATCCATCTCTCTGACCATCACCTCAGGATGAACCATACTTTCCATAACATGGGCGTCACCTTCACCCCCAATTTGGACCGCCGTGAGGGAGGTGGGGGGGGGGGGGGAGTACAATGGACAATGGGGGAGGGGGAGACAAGGGTCAATGAGGACCCAGCGTGGGGCACCACTGTGGTGGGTGGGTGGGTGGGTGGGGGGGGGGGGGGGGGAGAGGGGAAAGAGAACAAAAGGGGGAGCTGCCGTGCTTTGTAACTTTGTCAACGCCATCGGTGGCTGCTGCATTGTGCCTGCAAGCAAAGAATCTCACTGTGCCTAGTCACATGAGACAACAAAGTTTCAACTCTCTATACGCTCTACAATCAACATTAGAATCACTGGAGCATTGTTAATCTCTCCCGGTGGTTCTACTTAACTTTACCCAAAGCCCACATCCATGCCTATCAGCTCTAGACCCAAATAATTGATTACTCATCAGAAAAGCTACTCATCCTTTACTCTTCATAACCTGCAGCTCATCTAAAACTCTGTTGATCAAACTCCATTGACTAACATTTGTCCTTAGTTCCCTAACACCTGCTATTTCTCAACCTGATGTCCAGGGGCCCTCATGGCCTCATCGCTTTTCCTGCAGTCTTCCCCAGTTCTGAAAACCTCAGAACTCTACATTCCTCTAGCTCTCTGCTTATTAACTTGCCAAAAGTCCATCCCCCTCTCCCTCCAATTATCCTGAACTCTGTCCAGGATTGTGTCTCTTTCTTGCCAACTGTTTTACAGATGGATCAAGGTAAAATATATATATTTATATATATTTAGTTAATTTGAGAATGTCCTTATTTCTGCAAAGAGCCAGGAAATCATGTTGCAGCTTAACAAAACCATGGTTAGACCACTTTTTAAGTATTGTATACAGTCCTGGTCACCCAATTACAGGACGTATGTGCAGGCTTTGGAGAGGGTGCAGAAGAGGTTTACCAGGATGCTGCCTGCATTAGAGGGTACTGTCTATAAGGAGAGGTTGGACAAACATTTTCCAAGTCCGTCAGAGGTTGAGGGGAGACGAGAGAAGTCCATGAATGTATGAGAGGAATAGATAAAATAGATCGTCAGAACATATTTCCCACGTGGAAATGTGAAACACTAGTCAGCTTAGCTTTAAGGTCAGAAGGGAAAAGCTTAAAAGAGATGCGGGGAGCCATTTGTTTCCTAAAAGAGATTAGTAGGTGCCTGGGGGGGTCAATGTGGGTGCCTGGGTGGTGGGAGCATTAATAGTGGCATTAAAGAAGTTTTTCGATAGGCCGGGTATATATTTCGGAAATGGAGGGCAGAAGGGATTAGTTTAATTTGGCAACATGTTCAGCACAGACATGATGGGCCTGTCTATGTTTGATGTTCTCAATTTGCATCTGGAGGTTCCTAACGTGTACTGTCATTGCCAATTCTTCTGTCTGGCAGGAAAGGGAGGTGCAGAAGATCAATATTGCTAAGTATATCACTGCAAAAACTAGCATGGGGCTACAACAATATATATTGGATTAGGAAATTAAAGAAAATTAGTTGCTTGCTTCAGATTCAAGTCCATATAAATGCAGTTTTTCAAATTTTCCATTAATAAAGCAGGTTATTTCCAAAGATTCTTATTGATCCTCCAGGCACATCGACATTTCTATTTTTAATTATGTTTCTTATTTGGTTTTTGATCCAAATAAATCAATATGTTTAAAGGACTTTTTCAGCAATTGTATACAGTGGCTTGCAAAAGTTTTCATACCCCTTGAACTTTTCCACATTTTGTCACGTTACAACCACAAACGTAAATGTATTTCATTGGGATATTATGTGATAGACCAACACAAAGTGGTGCATAATTGTGAAGTGCAAGGAAAATGATACATGGTTTCCAAATTTTATTACAAATAAAAAACTGAAAAGTGTGGTGTTCAAAAGTATTCAGTCCCCCTGAGTCAATACTTTGTAGAACCACCTTTCGATGCAATTACAGCTGCAAGTCTTTTGGGGTATGTCTCTACCAGCTTTGCACATCTACAGACTGACATTTTTGCTCATTCTTCTTTGCAAAATAGCTCAAGCTCAGTCAGATTGGATGGAGAGCGTCTGTGAACAGTAATTTTCAAGTCTTGGCAGAGATTCTCAATTGGATTTAGGTCTGAACTTTGACTGGGCCATTCTAACACATGAATATGCTTTGATTTAAACCATTCCATTGTAGCTCTGGCTATATGTTTAGGGTCGTTGTCCTGCTGGAAGGTGAACCTCCGCCCCAGTCTCAAGTCTTTTGCAGACTCTAACAGGTTTTCTTTCAAGATTGCCCTGTATTTGGCTCCATCCATCTTCCCATCAACTCTGACCAGCTTCCCTGTCCCTGCTGAAGAAAAGCATCCCCACAGCATGATGCTGCCACCACCATGTTTCACAGTGGGGATGGTGTGTTCACGGTGATGTGCAGTGTTAGTTTTTCGCCACACATAGCGTTTTGCATTTAGGCCAAAAACTTCAATTTTGGTCTCATCAGACCAGAGCACCTTCCTCCACATGTTTGCTGTGTCCCCCACATGGCTTGTGGCAAACTGCAAACGGGACTTCTTATGGCTTTGTTTCAACAATGGCTTTTTACTTGCCACTCTTCCATAAAGGCCCGATTTGTGGAGTGCATGACTAATAGTTGTCCTGTGGACAGATTCTCCCACCTGAGCTGTGGATCTCTGCAGCTCCTCCAGAGTTACCATGGGCCTCTTGGCTGCTTCTCTGATAAATGCTCTCCTTGCCCAGCCTGTCAGTTTAGGTGCACGGCCATGTCTTGGTAGGTTTGCAGTTGTGCCATACTCTTTCCATTTTCGGATGATGCATTGAAAAGTGCACCGTGAGATGTTCAAAGCTTGGGATATTTTTTTATAACCTAACCCTGCTTTAAACTTCTCCACAACTTTATCCCTGACCTGTCTGGTGTGTCCCTTGGGCTTCATAATGCTGTTTGTTCACTAATGTTCTCTAACAAACCTCTGAAGCCTTCACAGAACAGCTGTATTTATACTGAGATTAGATTACACACGTGGACTCTATTTACTAATTAGGTGACTTCTGAAGGCAATTGGTTGTACTGGATTTTATTTAGGGGTATCAGAGTAAAGGGGGCTGAATAATTTTGTAAAAGAATTTGAAAACCATGTATCATTTCCTTCAGAAATTATGCGCCACTTTGTGTTGGTCTCACGTAAATTCCCAATAAAATACATTTACGTTTGTGGTTGTAACGTGGCAAAATGTGGGAAAGTTCAAGGGGTATGAAAACTTTAGCAAGCCACTGTAGCTATTTTTTTATATATATGAAGCTCTGGAAGAAGTTGCTATATCTCAATGTTTAACAAAGAAGCGATATCTCCAGTGTACACATCAGCAGTGGCAACAATTTAGCGTTTTTTATTTGCTATCACAAAATATTGATATTATAACAGAATAAAAGGCAAATTATTTATTTATTTTAAGTGATGCGTTATATCATTTAATTGGATAAAAATGCCCTTTCACCATATGATAAATTCTTTAAAGAAATAAAAACTTAAAAACTAAAATCTCTTTAAAATAACAGAATTTACTTGCTACATTATACTAAGAATTTTGCTTAATAATTTTCATAATCACATTTTTAGGAACATTTCAATGGTTTTATCACTGTGAACAGAAAATTATTAAACAATTTAATAGCACTACAGAAAACAAGACAGTAACATGACAACTAGATCACACTTCACTCAAAAAGTAATATCTATTTTATGATTACAAACAATTGCAAAAGTACACATATTTAAAAAATAGACTTAACCCCTACCTTTTCAAACCCTGACAGCTAGCAGAAAAAAGAAACAACAAAACATGTAACAGACAACAAATTATATTACACTATTCTAATTGGAGCTAAACTTAAATAATTAGATTTTTTTAATTATATCTAACCCAGCACTGTCTCAATCTCTCTCTCACACACATAACACACAAACATACTAAATTGGAAACATGTTAAGTACACTGATCAATGGCTGGAACAACAGATTATATCATTCAATTAAGGAAAATATAATTAGATTTTTATTGCATCGTACTTTATTGATTTTATCAACAGATACCAAGTACAGATTAGAAATTGCTTTGGTGTCATCAGTTCTGCAGAGATTGCAATGAGAGTTGAAAGACAATTAATAATCAAATTCTACTTCTGCAGTGTTAACAACTATAATATCAAAATTCAAATATATTATCAACTGTATTTAGCCATTAACCAGGACTTTGGATTAGTATTTTTTAAAACATTAGATAATTTAATCAAAACCACCTACCCTTCTTGTGAGAATAGCATTTGACCTTTCTTTTAGCTGAGGATCCGTAGGTAAATTCTTCCACACAATATAGGGAGTGTCATATTTTTCTCGAAGCCTTGGACATCGTTTGAAGATGAAGTCAATGAGAAAAAACTTGACTCCTCCATAAAGTCCTGGAGCAGAATGAAGCAATCAATTTTTAAGAGTTAAAATCTTGTAAATCGGACACCCAAATATGTATTTTTGTAAAGCCAATGTGTACAGAAATGTATCTCATCCCTTTCACATTAATTCATATTCACAGCTTCTACACAGATGGTTACCTTCAATATTTATTCAATCAAACTCACTGCACTCAGCTTGGGTTCACTAATGTCAAATTGCAATAATTCTCAATGATTATCATGGTTCACTTGCTTATTTGCTATATTTAGTCATACCATACAAATGAGCATCTAGAGTGAAGTTCTATTAGTGTAGATTTTTACAATAAAATTGAACTGTATGAATTACAATTTAAGAATCGATATTCCAAAGACATTCTGAATTCAGCAGTCTCCCACCAGCTGCCACCCAGCTTCCTTCAGATGAATATAACAAATATACTCAAATGGATAAAATAATCTAACAATCTACACATGCTTTAGACCCACTCTATCCCACAGATTTTATTGTTATCATCTCAGATCTCAGTTGCTCAGGCTCCCTTGCCAGGTAGAAGTAATTCTTGAAATAAAACACTGTTTCAATTAGTTGTGGACTTGAAATTGCTCCACCAAACAGATTAAATCATAGTCCCAGTAACTCAAATGCTGAATGTATGAAAAAAAATATTTGCTGTCAATTCCTCCCAAAGAAATAGATTAAAGATTAAAATGACATCCAACAGCAATTTCAAAAGAATCAGGAGCAGGTGCGGACTATTGAGCCCATCGAGCCTGCTTAGCCATTCGACAGGTACATGGCTGATCTTCAACCTTAAGACATTTTCTTGCCCATATGCTGCGTTTTTTTTAATTTCTAGAAATCTATCGATCTGAATGCCATCAATGATTGTGTTTCCATATCTCTCCATGATACAGAATTCCAATTATTCAACACAATCATATTCAATCCATGCAACTATATTACCGCCGTTTCCATGTGTTTGAACCTTGCTCTCCAACCTTGCTCGGTGGGACATTGTTGAAAGCGTTCTTATTATTCATATGAATTTCACCCTCCTCTCCCACTTACCAGATACAAGATCACCAAAAAATTAATCAATCAAGATTTTGCTCAATCATATTATCTAAGTGTTTTGACCATATATTTTATTATAGACTCTCAACATGTCCCAACACTAGGTTAACAGGTCAGTAGTTTCTTGTTTTCTCTCACTCCCCTTTCTTAATGAGCGGAGTCATACATGTCATCCTCAGTTTGAGGGAACTATACCAGGCCTCAGCATTTGAAGTTCGGGTTTATTATCTTCCAAATTGAAAATAGTAACAACAGTAAACACATAATTGTGAATTAACAAAAGGAAATATGTGATCAGTCAAATCTCTCAAATTTAAATAAGTGGTGGTTAGACTAACTAAAAGTTCATTTAACTGAAGAAATAACAACCAAATGCACCTCAGTGTCTATTTCTTGGCACAGCAAATATATATTTATACATATCCCCTGGCATACTCTTAACAATACTACTGCCTTTCTGCACTAAGTTGAGGATAGGTGACAAAACATCCTCCATGACTGTGATCAATCTGGTTCCTGCACGGATGTGTTCTCAGTCCTTAACTGCCAAATGTGCGGCCAAATTCTGCTCTTGCTGGAGGGCTCAGGTTAGTCCAGGGTTCAATTAATTCACATGTTTAAAAGTTATAAAAGTAACAGATGAGCCAAGAGAAGGTCAGACACAGGCACGGTTATGGAGATAGTAGTGGGAAGTCCTTACAATCAACACCAAAACTGCAATTTATGCCAAAGACAAAAAATACTGGTTTTAGTCTAAAATTTTTATTTGGAGGACATTTCTTCTTATCAAGAACTCTGTGCCTTGGGATCAAAGATAACTGGCTTCTGCTCCATTTTGGGGGATTGAGGTAATTAATGAGGCTAACGTGAGAACAAAGGCTCTTGGGGCAGGAGGTGGACAAAGGGTAGGAAGTTTGAGGTGGTGATCATCTTTGTGACACCTACACAGGGCCACTGCAACCTCCCAAAGCATGGCCTCAATTTTCCTAAACCCAGCACAAGGGCTTCTTAGCCACTTTGAATGGTCAAGGGCCTGAGGTTGCCAGGAGTCTGTGGGGATGTGACAATTTAACACCTCCTCGAATCTCTCGTCCATTTGGAAATTTTCTTCCATGACAGAATTCAGAACAATGACTGCATCGGGAGTCTGGTGTCGGATATGTGAATAACATGACCTGCTAACTGAGATTAACAGGGTTCAGTGCAAAAGACGCAGGTCAGAGAGAGGATGCTAATTCCAGGTCACTTATGAATATGGAACTCAAATAATATCCCCCATCATAGTGCCAGAAGAAGTTAGGAGCCAGCTTAATAATATAATAATATATCTTTATTGTCATTGTAGAAGAACAACGAGATTAAGATTGCAACCTCCGTATTGACGTTATAAAATAAATAAATAAGGTAAAAGTACGAATAGGTCCATGTACCCCGAGGTTACAAATTACAGCAGCTGTCACTGTGTTGAGATAAGTCAGTTGTGCCAGTTGATTATGGGGCAAAGACAGATTATGGGGCATGCTTAGCAGACTGATTCAGTACAGTTGTAGATCTAGGGTAAAAGCTATTTCTCAGTCTGGAGGCACGGGTGGAAAAGGCCTTATAATGTCTGCCAGATGCAAGAAGTTCAAACAGACGATGGCATGAATGTGCGGAGTCCTTACAGATGCAACACCGCAAGTTGGAGGAACAGCACCTCATATTCCGCTTGGGGAGTCTGCATCCTCTGGGCTTGAACATTGAATTTTCTCAATTCTGTTAACCCTTGCTGTCCCCTCCCCTTCCCACCTCTCCCTCAGCCCTCGGGCCCTGGCATTCCCTCTCTCTCTATCTCTCTCCCCCACCCTAGTCGCACTAGCTTCTCATTTAAACACTACAAACAGCTTACAATGGCTTGTTCCCTTTATCATCGATACTTTTTTGCATATCTTTCATTCATTGTTCTTTATCTCTCCACATCACCGTCTATATCTCTCGTTTCCCTGATCCCTGACCAGTCTGAAGAAGGGTCTCGACCCGAAACGTCTCCTATCTCCTTCGCTCCTTAGATGCTGCTGCACCCGCTGAGTTTCTCCAGCCTTTTGTGTACCCCCTTACAGATGCTGATGGCTTTTCTGAGTCCTCCTGGGCTGGGAGCTGCATCCCAATGTTCTGGAAATGACCACTGAAGAGCTCTCCTATCCGCTGCTGTGCAACTAAAGGGCCTGTCCCACTTTCCCAAGTTACTCACAAATTCTCCCGAGTTTTCCCCTTGATTCAAACTCGGAGAATGTCCGTAACGAGTCCGTAGGTATATCGTAGCGGCTTGTTTTGCCAGCCGTAGGTACTTGGGGCATCAGGTAAGTCGGGACGTTTTTTCGGCCAGTTGAAAAATGTCCACGAGTAAAAAAATAGCCCCGAGTACCTACGGCTGGCATAACGAGCCGCTACGATATATCCACGGACTCCCACGGCCTCATTACGGACATTCTCCGAGTTTGAACCAAGGGGAAAACTCGGGAGAATTTGAGAGTAACTCGGGGAAGTGGGACAGGCCCTTAAGATACCACACGGATATGCAGTATATTAGGATGCTCTCTGTGGTACAGCGGTGGAAAGTCGCCAGCATCTGTTGGGGCAGACCAGCTTTTTCAGCATCCTCAGGAAAAACAGCTGTTGCTGTGCTTTCTTGACCAGTGCAGTGGTGTTACTGGGCCACATGAGGTCCCCTACCTTCGTGGTCCGCCCTGTTTCGACTAATGCAATCAACTCGACGTGCACAAATGGAAGATCAAATAGAACAAGTTGGCCAACAACTTTAGGCTGTGCACACCACACGAAAGAAGAAGATGAGGTCCCCTGAAATGTGTGTGCCCAGAAACCTGAAGCTGGTTTCTGAAAACCAGAAAAACCTAATTTTGTAACTTTTCTCACAGGGGACACAAAGACATCAATCATAATCAAGGTGCCCAGCTCTTAAACAACACAACTGAAATTAAATAAAAGCTGTAGCAAATGAAAATCATATGACATTTATTTACCTATGACGAGACCGAGAATTCTGTATGGAAAGAAGCAAGATGCAACAAAGAGAAGCCACAAGCCCATGTACAACTTCTGTGTAATTTCTGGATGTACCCACATAAATAAGCTGTAAGAATAAGAAAAGAGATTACAATAGGCAGCACAAACTCTTATCAAATTGTTCTGGTTAGTACAGAGAGCAATTGAAAAACTTACTTCTTAATTTTTTCTAGTACATCTGCCATCTTTCCAAAAAGATTCTGTAATTTAAATTTCAAAAGCTGAATCCACTTTAAATGGTTTAAAGATACAAATCAGGCGACTATACATTGGAACATGATCTTTATAAATGTACATATTTACTTAAGATTGGAGAGCTCAACACTATTTTTTTTGTATAGCTAACAGAATATTACCTTATTAAATAAAATGTAATTTTATTATATTCATTTCAAAGTAGGACATACATTTGGAATTCTAAAATAATTACCAGAAAATCACCTAATAGGTTCAACTTTAGAATTACGAAACTTATTTTGGTCATCCATACAATCACAACAAAACATTTTTTCTTTAAGTTCTAAAAGCAAAACAAATACATTTCAATACCACCCCATAACTTCCATAACATTAAAAAATAGACTTGTTTTCTTCGCAACGGTCAAAAA
Organism: Okamejei kenojei; assembly: GCA_035221665.1. Taxonomy (NCBI): domain Eukaryota; kingdom Metazoa; phylum Chordata; class Chondrichthyes; order Rajiformes; family Rajidae; genus Okamejei; species Okamejei kenojei. The sequence continues at coordinate 22,539,219 of CM069151.1, read as the reverse complement.
AACAGCGGATGTGTCAGAGCAAGCCAGACTTAATCATTTGTCATTTATTTCTTAATTTACTTATTACTTCTTTTATATTTGCAAGGAACTATATCTTGCTTCTAACATGCTTTGGAATTACTTGATACAGTTCAACAATCCCCCCCCCCCCACCCCCCCACACCATAATGTCAGCTCGCTTAAATTTAACATTAAACATTGTTCTATCTTGGGACACTCCCCTTAAAAATCATGGAACAATCTTTGGTATTGCCAACAAAGCTAATCTCATTTAAGTAAAATGACATAAACTAGCTTTGAGAATTTTTAGCTCAGTTGAATAACAGTGATCTCAATCAAAGTTCATCTCCATTGTATCTTAAAATTTGTGGGAAATGATAATGTCCTGACTGCCTATATTGGCAAAATATGAATTTTCTTAGGACACAATGACTTTCTTCATTGATCTGAAATCTGAGCTCGAAACATTGGCATAATAAGGAAACAAAATGATTGATGTCTGATGAGTCTGTGTAAAGAGACCCAGAAGAAAGCATAGGTACCAGAATGGGAAGAGTGATTGTTAATCCGATAATTCTGTAGAACATACGAGGGAGTGAATTACGCCAAGTCGAGTCTATTGTCATATGCACAAGTACAGTGGATTACAGGTACAATGAAAATCTTGCTTGCAACATCACAGGCACATTAATTCAGAAAAATACACAAAGATATAACATATACATAAATTGCACAATTACGCAGATGTGGATGATACACAACCACATGGTAGCTGTGCACTGATTAAGTTACTGAACTAGCAACCTAGAGACGGGAGTTTTAGGTATGGGATTTAAAAACAAACTAACGTGCTTCAGGAGAGGTAATCTGCCTTCCTTTCTTGGATGAACATACAAGAGTAACCTGAAGATTACCCTCCAAGCCTCACACCATCCTGACTTGGAAATGCATCCCCGTTCCTTCAACCTTGCCAAGTCAAAATCCTTCAACTTCCTTCCTTGTGGATATATCCACACCTCAAATGGTTCAAGACAGTAGCTCACTGCCACCTCCACAAGGACAATCAAATACTAGCTCAGCCTGTGAAGCTCACAATCCGAATGAATGGTAAAATGCGACTCGAGGTCTAGAGTAATGTGATTGGTTCTTTAAAACAAAAGCAATTGATAATCTGGGAGAGCAATAACCTGGGAGAATGGTTACATTAGTAAGATCAAGATCTGATTGTTGACTTCAGGAAAGGGAAAGCTTCAAAATACCCATTCTACTTTCAGATATCGTTACTGATGTTATGTAGCCAAAAAAAACAATCCAATTTGCCCACAGCAGGATCCCACAAAAAAAGCATTGAGGTGAATTACCAGTTACTTGTTTAGGGGATGCTAAATTAAATAGTAAATACTGGCTGTAGTGACAGCCTTTACGACGTCTCATGGTTTTAGTCCTCGATAGTCACTAATATGCTGACTAGGGTTCAGAAGGTAATCTTACGCATTCCACGAGCTCGCCACGAGACATTCAAAGCCGTTGAAAGATGAATATTCCAAAAACACTCTTGATTAATAGTTTCTTTATTGTAGCAGTACAAAACAGTAAAGTCACTCTGAAAACTTCTTCCTGTATAAGTTCATCGTCTTCCAGCTTATATACGTTTCAATCATGCTCGTGATCATGCTCGAAAACTATATCTTCCGCCTAGTCTTCACCGAACTAAACTAAAAACTATCTACGAGTCTGCGCCAGAATCGTAGCCACGAACACGCCCCAGCCTATGTATAATTCCCACCCACAAAATTACAGGCTGATAAAATTAAAGGTAACTGGATAAAATTATGATATACTGGGTTAAGCTAAATGGCTGCTACACTGGCGAAGATGGCAATGCTTGGTTCTTCTTGAAATACAGTTAGATCTCTTGCATCAACCAGGTTAAAGCGCATTAAAATCAACCAATTCTGCAATTGCCACATGATTCCTTCCACATCGCACGAACTGAGGTCCTATGGACCAGAGCAAGAGTACAAATAATCAAGCTGACACTCTATAAATTCTCAAAACAATTAAAATGATAAATTAAAATCAGAAAATAACATTTATTTTAATAGCTCATCTACCACATTACAGTTTTTTTGTTGGATATTATGTATAAATGCCTTTAAGCTACCTGTGCTTTTTGTGCTACATCGAGCACCAGTTGGAATTTTTCAGATACAGTGAGATCTTCTTTGGTAGGCTCCTGCAAACAAATACTTTATTCAGTTACTAGAATTCTCAAACAAATACAACAGCAGAACACTGCCGAGTATGATATAGTAATTCAGTGCTTAAAGTGCATTCAGAAATTATTCAGACCACTTTTTCCACATTTTGTTACTTTACATCCTTATTTTTAAATGGATGAAATCCATTTTTTCTTTATCATCAGTCTACACACAATACCCCAGAATGAAGAAGTGAAAACAGGTGTTTAGAAATTTTTGAAACGTTATTCAAAATAAATAACAGAAGTATCACAATTACATAAGTATTCAGACCCTTTGCTATGACACTTAAAATTGAGCAAAATTGTCCCAAGACAGGATTGTATCGAGACACAAATCTGGAGAAGGGTATAAAACAATTTTGGCAGCATTGCATGTCCCGAAGAGCACAGTGGCCTTCGTCATTCTTAAATGGAAGAACATTTGAACCACCAGGACTCGTCATAGAGCTGGCCACCCGGCCAACTGAGCATTCGGGGGAGAAGGGCCTTGGTCAGGGAGGTGACCAAAAACCCAATGATCACTCTGACAGAGCTCCAGAGTTTCTCTGTGGAGATGGGAGAACCTTCCAGAAGAACAACTATATCTGCAGCACTCCACCGATCAGGCCTTTATGGTAGAGTGGCAGCCCGCTTGGAGTTTGCCAAAAGGCATCTAAAGGACTCTTAGTCCATGGGAAACAAGATTCTCTGGTCTGATGAAACCAAGATTGAACTCTTTGGCCTGAATGCCAAGCATCATGTCTGGAGGAAACCAGGTACTGCTCATCACCTGGCCAATACCATATCTACGGTGAAGCATGGTGGCAGCATTATGCTGTGGGGATGTTTTTCAGTGGCAGGAACTGGGAGAAACTAGTCAAGACCGAGGGAAAGATTAACGGAGCAAGATTAACGGAGAGATCCTTGATGAAAACCTGCTCCAGAGCGTTCTGGACCTCAGACTGGGGCGGCGGTTCACCTTCCAACAGGACAACAACCCTACACACATAGTCAAGACAATGCAGGAGTGACTTTGTGTCAAGTCTGTGAATGTCATTGAGTGGCCCAGTCACTTGAACCCGATCGAACATCTGTGGAGGGACCTGAAAATAGTTGTGCATCGACGCTCCCCATCTAACCTGACAGAGCTTGAGAGGATCTGCAGAGAAGAATGGGAGAAATTACCCAAATACAGTTGTGCCAAGTTTGTAGCGTCATATCCAAGAAAACTTGAGGCTGTAATTGCTGCCAAAGGTGCCTCAACAAAGTACTGAGAAAGGGTCTGAATACTTATGTAAATGTGATATTTCAGTTATTTATTTTTAATTACTTTGCAAAAATTTCTAAACACCTGTTTTCGCTTTTTTATTATGGGGTATTGTGTCTAGATTGATGATAACAAAAATGAATTTAATCCATTTTAAAATAAGGCTGTAATGTAACAAAATGTGGAAAAAGTGAAGGGGTCTGAATACTTTCTGAATGCACTGCATTTGCTCAAATTTAAGACAAAAACAATCCAAAGTCCTCTCCCCCCACATTCCCTTATTCTTTAAAAGGACATTCATAAACATGCTGATTATAATCAAAAATAAGAATGTCTTTTATATAAACATTTTGAAATGACAATGAAGGGTAAAGGACAAGATTAAACGTTTCAAACGTGATGTTAGGGATGTTCATGTGAAATGCTGTGTTCATGAAAGTTCATTTAATTAATTTTAATTCACTTATTCTGTGAACTGTGAATATACAATCTTGTGGTTATGAATTATCTTGCCAGATTTAAGCCGAAACAAAACATTTGTAAAATTGAATCAAAATAATTTCTTTCATGGATTTTCATCATTCCTTCCAAGAAACAAATAACATTAGACACTAAGGATTTAGATTGCCCCATATATAACAAATTGGAAATACATTATTTGAAAATAGTTCAAAAAAAATCAAGTTAGATCTTAACTGATCCACATATGTACTAGAGGCTACAACAGTCACATATTACTTTATAATTGTAATAAATAACAATACTACCACTGGATCTGACACTTCGGGCACGATGCTCCATTGAATCCTCCAACCCCTGAAAAATTCCAAAAAAGTACAGTTACCAAGGAAATTGAACCAAAATCTACAGGACTGACATATTGAATTATGGAAATCAGGATGATGACAGAAATGTTTTATATTTACTCATGTTATAAACTGCACTTCATTTGGATGCCTGCATTAACAAACATTGCTCCTGTAAAAGTTATTAAATCTTATGGAACATAATTAAGTGGGGGGGGGGGCATCTGTTTAGAAGGATATCTTTGCAAAAGGTTGACAGTTTAATTGTTAGATGAGGTGAAATGTTTATTAACTGGCTTTTCTCACCAGTATTGAGAACAGTATTATCAAAACTGTTCTCAACTGCTTCCTCAGATGCACTTGGCTTTTTCTAGCCAGTTGTTGCATTAGATTACTATGAGGCTGGTCACGAATTGTAACAACATTTTACAATGGAAGAAAATACTGAAGTACCATTACATTTTATTAATTTTAGACAGCAGTGGAAAGAAAGGAATGGAAAAGTTAATACCTTGCAATGAGATAATTAAGAGACAACCTCAAAATGGCTAGAAATAAGAACATTGGAATGGCCCAGCCATGCCACACAGCATTCATGTAGATCTGAAAAACAAGAGTTTTGTACCAAACAGTTAGATTTCTCTCCCTCCCATATTAGCAGAATGCTGGGGTGGGAGATTACAACCTTCACTGTTTTGACGAATGCAATCAACCTGGTGTGCTCAATCAAATAAGATCAAATAGAACAAGTTGTCCTACAACTTTAGGCTGTGCACACCCATACACAAGAAGTAGCAAAATGTTAAGCATTCATAAACTAAGTTAACATCTGCAAAAAAGCTCACAAATATAGATTTACTGAGCTCATCCAAAAATATGACATTCAAAATGAATACTTTAATAAACTATTTTTAACGATTAAATTCTCAACATATCAGTATAAAGGGTTCTTCTTAAGGAGTCATTCCCTTAGTATTTTTATACCTTAAAATTTGTATAAATTGCATTATCATCAATGTCATAGCTTGCCTTTCACTCGAGTGAGCCGTGGCCACCATACCAGCAGTCAGAGGCAGCTTAACCAGTGGGAACATTGGTCAACATTGTATTGGAGCCAGTCATCAATTGAAAGCCTGTGAGAACCTTGCGTCAGGAAAACTGATGGGTCATTTTTTTTCCCTGTGGTCTCAGAAGCAACATTGGAATTCACATCAGTATAAAGTAATAAGATCAAGAAGAGACTTAAGGGAGACCTAAGATGCTCAGTGGGCCACATATCTATGTGGGGGATAGATAGAGTATTAGTGAAAAAACTTCTCATGAGAGAAATGTCTAAGCATCTTAGTTTAAGAGGAGAGGAGCGGCTTAGAGGGAATCTGAAGAGGTTTTTTAACTTAGAATACATGGCATCTGCAATACATTATACAAGTGGGTTACGGAACTACAGACCGTCATAACATTTTAGTATATAGAAAGGTACTTGAAATGCTATTCATCCAAGTGCTGGAAAATGGAATTAGTTTAGATGGGTATGCAATAGTCAACGGACAGCTTTCGTGCTGTATACCTTTGTCAAATTTGGAGGATTAAAATGACACACACTTAACTTTTGCTTCAAGAATTCTATCGAGGGATTGCCTGCATTAACAAAGATACTTGGTTCTAAGACCTCACATGAACTATCTTTGAATTAATCCCTTGAACATAACCCCTCTGTTATTCATTACATACTAAAGGAAATTCCCTATTTAGAAATCCATATCTCCTTTTCACATCAGTAATCAAGCAGGCATACATATTACAGTACAATATATCTTATCAACACCACACCTTCCCCCTCTCTCCACACTCTCCCATTCCCTCACAGTGGCACTCATTCTGCATATCCTGAACCATTTCTATGTAAGTGATGATAATCATTTAAATGCAGGAATTGGGACAATAGAGTTAAAAAACGTAACCACATCCCCAAAGTCATCAAACTGAGGTGGACTGCATTCCCAATGAACTTCAAAAGAAATTCATGATTTCTATTTGTTTCCACAGAATTGTTGGGGTGGAGATAACACTGCTTTCTCACAGGGGTTTGTGGCAATAACCTCAAACTGCTTACTTGAGAGGGAAGCCTATTTCATAGCACGGAGTATTGGAGTGATGGGGAAAGCAAGGCATGTTTTGAATGAGAGAGCACTGTATATTATGTACAGCTCACTTGTGTTACCGTATTTAGATTACTGTGGAAGTATGGGGCAACACCTACAAAACCACCTTACAATCACTAAGCACACTACAAAAAAGAGCTATTTGTATAGTAAACAATGTAGGATATCATGACCACACCAATATACTGTAATTAAAATTACACACCTTAAAGATTCAGGATCTGGTAGAATTTAAGACTGCACAAATAATTTATAAAGCAAAAAATAAACTGCTACCTGTAAACATACAAAAACTGTTCAAAGACAGAGAGGGGGGTTATAATTTTAGAGGGAAACTAAACTTGAAACAGCATTATGCTCGGACCCATTTAAAAAGTATGTGTATTTCCATTTGTGGGGTGGTTTTGTGGAATGGTCTTGACGAAACGATTAAACAAAGTGTGAATATAATGCAATTTAAAAAATGTACAAAAGATATATCCATGCATAGGACAGATGCATGGAAAATAATCACTAATGGGACGTTAGTCTTTAGAAGGGAAGGAGGCACTGGTTTGACAATATTGGGAAAAGCAGAGTTCCATAAAAAGAACTGCTGTACATGGAAACCAACACATGATCATAGAATGTAACTGGGGTACCAAGGGTCAAATTATGAGATGGTACTATATGAATTAGCCTTGAATACCCGAGAACATGTTAATTGACCTTTTTAGAATAAAAAATGCAATGTATAGAGCAGATGTAAAATAAAACAATAATCTCAGGTGGGATGTCCAAAACAAAAAGATTACACCCAGGACCCAGAACATTTAGGAGGGAATTCAAGAAAAGATTCTTCAATTAAAAAAAATACAAAAACTGTACATAACTCTCTCTGACAAAAAACACTGATTGATGACAACTGATAATTCTAAATCACTAATTAATTTTGCAATCCAAGAAAAGTTAAAGAATATAGAGCAAAGTCTGTGTACTGTGTTAGATCACAATGTAAATTAATGGGACAACAAGCTCAAGGAATTGAATAGGCTATATTTATTCTGATGTTTCTCAACAGCGAACAACTATGTTGCTCAGCGAAAACAAATCTCAGCAGTGAAAATTGGACAGTTTCAAGATTAAAGTATTCATCAACCTAAATTATATAATTGACACTGACAGAAACAGTTATATGCAATTTCCACAGATCTCAAATTGCCTGCTGTAACTACAATAGAACCCCCTGGAATCTTCAGAGGTTCCACAGAGGTTATGCCAGGTCAGGAATTCCCCTGGAATCTCTGCATTATTGTATCTCAAAGCAAATGCATTATTGCTAAACCAATCCGCACCATTAACTACTTACAATAAAGGCAATTACTGACGTGTACACAGAGTGCCAATTTGATAAGGCTGAAAGGTTCTTTAAGAAACTGGTAACTGGTTTGGCACCTCGTTCTGAAAGTAAATAAAAAAGTGATCCAGTAACTTTTTCTTTAAAATAATTAGATCAATTACATTTTCCATTTCCTTTGTGAACATTTATTGAAATAAAAATGACTCATTGCTCAGAATCTAGAATAATCTGGTTTAAATTAGAATATGAATTTTAATAAAGTTAATGATAACCAGATGTATAATTGAATACAGTGACATCCTGCAACATACAAAGGAATGATGAGCTGAGTTGTAACTAACCCACAGGACAACACTTTGCGAGCTGCACATTGCACAGTGATAATAGAGTTGGTGCCTTACAGGGCCAGGCATCAGGATCTGATCCTGACTATGGATGCTATCTGTACGGAGTTTGTACGTTCACCTCGTGAGCGCAAGGGTTTTCTCAGGTGCTCTGGTTTCCTTCCACATTCCAAAGACATACAGGTCTGTAGGTGAATTGGCTTCTGTAAAATTGTCCCGAGTGGATAGGATAGAACTGGTGTACGGGTGATTGTTTGGTCAGCACGGACTCGGTAGGCCGAAGGGCCTGTCTCAGCACTTTCTAAACTCTAAAAATTTGCGACTTGTGTGTTCTGTGTTCCAGTTTACCAATTGCGAATATACTTCTGAAATTGCATTTAATTGCTGTTCTGTTCTTAGAATGCAACATAGTGCATTGTATGGCACCCCATCACATCATAACATCGAAACTGCTTTACAAATTAGGACTTCATTGAAGTGCAACAAAACTATTAATACACTTTTTGTCCCACCTGATTAATGTGGATGTGTGCAGAAAATGTCAACTCTCTGTTGGATCAATAGTTTAATTAAGAACGCATCTGATACTTGCAATATTATATAATTATTTGAAATATATATCTGCTCCTCTATGTTTAATTTTGATTTTAACAAAGTTAATATGGTAGAAGGATATTACTGAGTCATTTCATGAGAGGAGACCCTGCCAAACTGTACAAGATAAATTTACAATACAAGTTGAAATCACAAGGCACATATCATAATTCCAATAATTTCAGCATACAAAAAGCTTATGTCTAACCCCCAAAGAAAACAAATTTACTTACTTAATCTTCTCATATTTTCAGTTAATCTAGGGAAATACAAATTGATGAGACACAATACATAATCTCGGGAAATACAAATTGATGAGATAAAAATCATAATTATTACATTTGGTCATTTAAAAAATATTTTATAAACACAGCTTCAGATATAAACTCAAAAGTTATGGCTTTGATGGTGCTGATATTTTCACCTCCTGTGAATCAACTGTTCAGAACATTTTAATCTATGCATTGATATCTTCACTATTGAACTAATTTCATGTAATGCTTTGGGATACGTGAAAGAACGCTCCATGACTAACAACCACAGGTGTGTTTTTCTAAGTTAGTCACAACCTTTACTCTCTGAATCTTTCTACATAATTTAATTCCATCCATGGGGACTGAACAAAGTAACAAACATGAATTATTAAAACAGCAATTTCACTATTTATAATTTATGGTCCAACTGTTCCACAATACAAATAAGTACTGCCAGTAACATGGCATGGAGACACCAGCTGTGGGTAATTGCAGATCTCTTATACATACCAAGTTACAATACACTGTAAGAAGCAGTAACAAAAAAAACAATTCTGCAATAACTTAGATTGATTACAAATTGCTTAATTTATATATTCCTGTGGGCATCGTCTCTTTTAGAAAAAAGATGAATCTTCTAAAAATATTTTACAAATCTTATTAGAAAATCATAGTTCCATTATTTTTAATATTCAAAATCAACAAGTACATAACAGGTAACAAACACCAAGATCTTGTGGGAAGCATAGGAAAACATGCTAAATGTCCAAAGATTTGTTGCTTTAAACTCAATAGGACAAATAAAAATCTTAAACCACAAATGATGGCTGAATAGATCACTCTCGTGCTCATCTGTGCAATAATTATCTTAAGCAAAACTCGCCAAATTAAATTGCAACTGCATTCTATACAAGGTTTTTTTTTGTTAATGCTTCTTACAGTGTATTGTAACTTGTACATGTCATATTTAACCAATATTAATATTTGGATAACTGTACAGTATTTGGGTGCATTGGTATTTCAACATTTATCTTTCAGGAGATTGAATTCTGGAGATTGAAAACTTAAACAAACATATATGTTTTATTTTAATCCAGTAGAAAACATAATTTTAAGTTTTTTTTAACTCAAGCATCTTAACAGTGTTGACAGCCACCTCAGCCTGAGTACAGCTTCACATGTTTTCCGAGTAATCTATAGGATTTGTGATCAAAACCATGTATGATTTTTGGTCAGAGCCATCTTCATTCAGGGAGTTCTCATTGCATTATCTGTTCCTATAAAAATCAGTTAAAAAATATATAGATGAGCATCATAATTTAAGAACATTATTGATTGGGGTGTCTGGATTTGTAATGACATTTACAGAAGGTAAATGCTGTGAAGAAGTAAGAAACCTCCGAATTTAGTACCGAGACAAATTGATGATCCATTCTTTACTTAGAAAACTAAACGTTATCACTTCAAATGCCTATAATGGAGCATGCTGACTAAATACATGAGACCTCTACCAACATGAGATTCTTCAATGTACCTGGACCCCTAAATGACACTAACAGGTTTCCATCCAGTAGGACAATAGAAATGACAATCAATCTTGGCAACTATTGTGAGAATAATTGGGGCCAGGTTCAGACTGCTAAAATTGCACTTTAATTTCAGTTGGAGAGAAGTTTTGTGGACCCCACATAACCTAGTGGAAAGCAGTTAGACCACAACTACCAAATGGTTCCTACCGTTTAGCGCTAAGTGGCTCTTCCATTTCTACAGGGATCTCTTCTTGTTGGAATTGAAAATCTTCAATATACTCTGAAAACTTTTCAAAGAACCATTTTTGAATCTTGGAGTAGAATGTCCTACCACGTTTTTCTGGAAAATTTCAAAACAAGAGATAATTAGAAAGGACTAACATTTCTTTCAAATTAACAAAACTGTTGCTGCAGTATGAACTTCTTTTGTAGGTCAATTCTTGAAACAGATTAATTATAGTTTTCTACTTTCTAATGGAACATTTCTCATCCTCAGTCTATTTCAGTTTGTCACATAAATACTTTGTACTAAAATTCAAATGTTGCATCATGCATGGCAAATCTAGCTTCTCTGAATACTTTTGCAACATCCAATTTTAGATTATATCTTCTATAAAAGATTGTTATAGAAGGAAAATAAAGAGATTATGGCTTTTATGTCATGTTCCATTGTGCGCAGACACAATTTCCCCCCCTGCTGATAAGTTCATGACCTAATTTAATTGGAGATATTATAATTTGACTTGCAAGACTATAACTCTAATACTTCGAAGAGGAGGGAGGTTCGATGAGATCAGAATTAATATAGTTTACTGATGACTACTTTTACCTCTTTCTTTGGAAGCCCATCGAGCTTGGGGATGACTTCCTTCCACTTCACTTCTATGAAGTCAGTGAGGTCAGAAAAAGCCAACATGGCCCTACTTCAGGTAGATTAAGAGACAGGTGGAGAGTTTGGTGCACCTCTTATACAATTTACTCTGGGTTTTTAATGCTCCCGATGAAGTAACTGTAGGTTTTCAATATCAACCCCTTATTATGAGTGATCTTGGGGCAGGGATTCACACGAGTAATTTTGGACGTGGCAATTATTCAAATATGGATTTGAGATATGCTTGAATTGTTTCATCTCAAAATCTCTTGCCATAAAAGGCTGGGGATAGAGTGCCTATTTCAAGAGACTGATGTCAGACATGCGAGTGTCATCACCTGCCCATGGGAGCCCGCTTGTTATTAGTTCCTTAACACTGGGGATGTTGTCCTAAGGGACACGCTGACATTGATACGCTTTTCCTGCCAAGGGGTGGTTTGTTGTCAGAGGCCAGTGAAATACAGCAGGGCAGACTGATTGAGGACCTTTTTCTTTGCACATGTTAAAAGCAAGAACCATTATTTTGTACACTTCATGGAATGAGTAGATGACACAGTGTTCGGTCTCCAACCATTTGCCAACTGCAACTCAATGACAGAGATTGAAATATCCTTGGCTTGGAACAGAGGCAATGTGGATCAAAGCACTTTGCATTTATCCAGTAGATCAGCTCCATTCTCCATTTCACCAAAAGCTAGTAAGTATAGTGGTGCAGCATTGCAACTAGAAAGAATGATACTAGTGTCAAAGTAATTATGTAGCCTTGCTTGATGCCAGGCAGTTATGGATTTGCAGGTTAAGATCAAAGCTTATACCGCCATGTAGTATTCACAAGATGGAGACACATTTCTATAAGCAGTCAAATTAGAGAAGTATGCTCCATCGAACAACTTAACTGAAAGGGGTCAAAGAATTTTGTGACATAAGACACAAAATGTGGCTAATAATGTCCGTCATATTTTTCTTGGAGTGGAAACTGGCGAAGGTCCAATCAGCCTCTAGTTGGATGATGAATGCTGCGATTTGAGTAGATGACCGAGGAGGAATCTAGCAATTACATTCCTGGAGGTGACAACCGAGAGACCATCTGCAGTTGCCTCTGTGATGTTGGACAGGGTTTCTTCAAGGTCAGAGTGGAGGTTTACGTTACAACGAGCAGATGGGGTCATGAGATGTTCATGTATCTCATCAGGGAGTTGCTAAGACTCCACAGAAGCTCATTCTTAATAAAACCCCACAGAGTCAGCATTCCTCGACTGGTTTGTCCTTCCAGCAGGATGTTTTCTGAGCTGGCCATTTTCTGCCCACCATGCCTTACAAAGAGCAACAACATCAATGACAACGTATCCGATAATGCCAGTGAAGCAATATTCAGCTGTGTCATACTTGGGGTATCGATGAGGTTCCCCATATTTTATGTGCTGTCCTTTACATCGAGGACATAAAGGTGCCAGTTTGTGCGTTTTTAAGCATGTGACCATCAGTGAAGTAAAGGGAGCAGGTATTGGTCAGTGACAGTACGTTCCACTGTATGGGCACCTGTACACACCCACATTTGGGTGGGCTGAGGCACAAATACTCTTGCCCACTACCTAGTCCCGACCAATGACTTGAATCAATGCTTATTCGCCAAGTTCCCCGAGATGCTGCCTGACACGCTGAATTACACCAGCACTGTGTGTTATTTTTCCACTGCCACCTCCATGCACATGGCCACCTGTATCCCTTTTGTTCATGGCTCTCCCAGTTCCTGAATTTCCTGTCACTGAGTGTCTCACCAACACCCAACAATGGTCATGGTCTGCCAATGCTTCGGAGGTCTCATCGAATCATTTTAAAGTTGTAAGTATTTTAAAAATGTATTTATATAAAATTTTTCAAACACTCGATGCTGCAAAGCCAATGAAATACTTTTAGTTTAAATCAATGTGATGATAAAAACAGCAGTAAATGTATATCCAGGATACATAAGTTGATTTGTTTTAGTGGTTTTGAGAGATAAAAATAAATAAATGCTGTCATAACATTTTCTTCTTTAAATAGTGCCATAGGGTTGTTTAAATTCACATGGAAAAGCAGGTAGTCACTTGACTAATGTTTCATCCAAAACAAAAATCACCTATATTTTTTCTCTCTAATATCCAAGATAATATGTGCAAGTTGTTTGAGAGAAGAGTTGGCAACAGATGCCAACTTTGCTATCATGCAACGGTTAAAATAACGTTCCCCTTATCAGGACACAAAGTTAATCTGTAGGTTTACAAAGATTGCAGTATGAAGTTAGTGTCATGATAATGGGGTGAAAAATGGTTTATAGACCAGCACCCTAAAAATGTATTATATTAGATAATCAAATGATAACATCACAAACAATGTATCATATTTCAGCTACAGCAAGTTATATGCAAAACCATAACTTCTTGTCAAAGTCTAACCCTTCTGAAAAGCTTAGATATGAAAAAACAACCGGAAATTCTAATGATTTAACATTTAGAATAGCCTTCACATTTCAATTCTGAAGAAATTGCTTTATCAATATGGAAACACAATTTGCTAGCAGCCTAAACATTTAGCAGCAAAATGAGATTCTTTAGTTTGCATTATTGGAATGTTCAAAAATACCATAAAAAACACTATCAAATTCTTGAAACTTGATTTCCCGCGCAAAAAGCCATGCTAATTATCCCGAATCAATCCTTGCCTTCTCAAATGCAAATATATCCTGTTTCATAGAATCCCTTCCTATAAGTTTCCCACCACTGCTACGAGGCTCATCAGCCTGTTATTTCCTGACTTATCTCTGCTGCTCTTCCTAAATAAAGGAATCGCATTAGCTATCCTGCAGTCTTCTGATACCTCACCCATGGTCAACAAAGATATGAAAATCTCTGCCACAATCATACCATTCTCCTACCTTGTTTCCCATAAACATCCTAGGATACATGTGGTCAGGTCCTAATGCACTCCATGTCTTCCAACACCTCCCCGTTCTAGAGGTTGATATGTCCTAGGATATTCCCTCACTTTCAGTGTCTCCTCAGATAGATAACCACACTGATCTTTAACAGGTCCTACTCCCTCCCAAGTTACCCATTTACTCTTAATATCTTTATAGAATCATTTATGGTTCTCATAAATATTAACTGCCAGGGATGGCGTCTTTTTCTCCTCCTAATTTCCTCTTATGTGCACTTTTACATCCTTTATACTCTTCAAGGCACTTGCTTGATTCCAGTTGTCTGTATCTGACAAACCTTTTCCCTGTATGTCTTTGGAGTGTGGGAGGAAACTGGAGCACTCGGAGAAAATTCACACAGTCACAAAAGGGTACAAACTCCATACAGACAGCGCACAAAGTCAGGATCGAACCATGATCTCTGGCGCTGTATCTACCGCTACGCCACTGTACCTGAGCATTAATCAATGTAAAATGAAGACAGCATAGTACAATGATGGTAGGTTGGTTAAACTTTGCTGCTAAAATGATCCGTTCTTCATTTCATACCATAACTTGTGATTGCCTATATTCATAGCCAGTAGGTAAATGTCTCCATCATGAACAAGTACTCATAAAATAGTTTCTCAAAAATGGAAATTAAATTCATTTACCTCCAAATATTTCATAGATTTGCTAATATTTTTGATGAGTGCACTCATTGTGAACCACTATTTGAAAGACATGCAGGAACTGTGTGCTTAAATACACAGAATTAGAAAGTAAATAGTCAGTGGTTATCAATAAGTATTAGTAAAGATTTTTACAAGAAATTGAACGGTTTCAAAATATCAAAGAGGCAGAAACTTCAGCACTACCATTGGTTTTCCAGGTTTTTAACCAAGAATAAAATATAAACATCTATGTTTATAAGCAACAACAATAATTTGAAATCCCACCCGGAACATAGTAGGTGCTGATCTTAGAGTGAGAGATATTTTCAGTATGCAATGTTCTAGATTTAGAATAAATTCACACATTTTCATAATTAGTGAGTCACAGTGAGTAATGCAGTTGCATGCTGAGAAACGTTACACATGCTTATATTTGGGCATCAAGTGAATTACATGCAGAGTGAAAGGTCTTGGAAAAGCATCAATGGAAAATCCAAGCTTTTCAGAGAATTTCTGTTGGGCCTTCAAATTTGACGATAAGACATGACAGCTTTAGATTAAATTTGTGTTATGTTTTTTTTGAGGTATGCATTTTTTTAGATAAGATACAAACCTTACTTTAAACACTTAAGTCAGCAGGCTGAACAAGAAAAATGACAGATTAAAAAATAACTTTGAGCGATCGGTTATTAAACTTCTATCTCTAACTTGAATGCTGTCAATTAGCTTATCTGGGCACAGTTTTATTTCTCAAAACAAATTCAACAATAAATTTGCCAATTTCACTGAATTCTTTAAAAAAGTAAATTGCAAACTATAGCCAAATCCATTCAAGATCGATCATCTTTATAAATCCATGATAGTTTTCACTATCGTAACATTTCAGCTTCTGGTTTGTTTATTCCGCATCTTTCCAATCATAGTTTGATTTACTTTAAAAGTTGATGAAGCCAGAGTTTGATGAGAAAGTGACAGATAGTTGCAATTTTATATAGATTTTAAGCTAAGTTTGGATTATTACTTACATGATAGAATTCCATATTTACATTTAATGGGACATGAATTCATCTTTATCAAAACATTTTTTAAAATTTGACATGAATGATTGACAAGTAAGTTGAATTTAAGATTTTATGCGCTCAAAACCGAGTAGGTACTTTCTACACAAGTCTTAAACAATTTTTCTTTTACATTGAATTTATCAAATATTTTTCAACATGGTTGCAGCCTCAAGTTGATTTTTAATTTATCATTTTGGAAGCACTTCTAATAAGCATCCCTAGATAATGCTAGGATTGATGCAAAATAGCACCCCCTGCCTCTAAAATGCACTCAAAGACCAGACAGGACCTCAGAAAATAATTCCCACCTGATCTATGTTTCCATTACCATATAAAGCCAATCTCTCAGCATCAAGACACAATAGAGCTGCAAATTACATTTGGGATTATAAGAGACTGCTCACACTCCTTTCAACCCACACCATTAATACTCTGGAAAGATCCATCATGAATTATAGATTTATATTTGTAAGTTTTAAAATTGTCAAAGTAAATTCTTTAATATTATCATCTATAACTAATACACCTTTACTTGCACTGCATTGATCTTGCCAAAATCAAATATAAATTACCTGTTCCATTCACTGAAGTTTGCACTTTTGCAGACTGCTGACTTGATGTATCCTCACCTCTGAAAGAGGAAACATATACTAAAGAATTCGCAACAAAGCCTCAATTAATTAGATGACCAATTATAAATAACTTTCACATATAACCTCAAGCTCTTGCAAACTTTCAACAAAATTGTTTTTTGAAATGCTGAACTTACCATTACCCAGTACTTGCCATATAAACACCACACAATGATTGTTTATTTCCCCAGAAGGATTTTATAGTAAAAGGAAACCAATTATATTGATGGGACTTCCAAAGGAATTAAAATTTTACACTGCCAACACAGCCCATATAGTGATTCTTTATTTCTCCAGAAGAATTTTATTGTAAAAAAAACACATTTCTATTTATGGGATTTGCAGGACAGATATAAATTTGACACAGTCATTACTATTCTCTTCTTAGTCCAATGCTTCACAGAGATGCACTCTTAGCTGAGACAGCACTGAGAACCAAACTTCAGTAACACGACGAGAACCTTCCATGAAGTCTAGTCAATTCTAATTGTGTATCTAATATTATGTAAACTAAATAAGGAGCTAAAAGCTAAAATCTTAAAAGATGTATATACTCAAGGACACTTCAAGATCAAGATGTCATGGTATAGAATCATCGTCACACAGCGTGGAAATAGACCCTTCAGCCCAACTTGCACACACCAGCTACACTAGTACCACCTGCCTGCTTTGGCCCATATCCCTCCAAAACTGTCCAATTCATGTACCTGTCTGTTTCTTAAACATTGCAATAGTCCCTGCCTCAATCACCTCCTCTGGCAGTTCGTTCCATACATCCACCACCCTTTGTGTGAAAAAGTTACCTTCCAGATTCCTATTAAATCTTTTCCCCTTCACCTTAAACTGTCCTCTGGCCTCGATTCCTCTACTCTGGGCAAGAGACTCTATTCATCTACTCGATCTATTCCTGTGAAGTATCGTCAGTGAATTTAAAGTTGGAGCAGAGTCTGGCCACATATTCATGGGAATTATGAGAGTAGAGATGACTTTATATTATCTCATGCTATATTGTATTCCTTCTCAGTATTAGCTAAACAGTACAGACCACCATCAACAATGTATTTACCCATCTATGATCCCCATTCTGGTATCATCTGCTGTTTCTGTGTCGTTTATAGTGCAGATTATTAAACCAAGTTATCATTTGTATTCCTAATACTGTGGAGCACCTCTTTCCTCTCATCAGACCACTATTCTTTACCACCACCCTGCTTTCCTCCGTCATTATTCACCCAACGATGATGGTGTTGTCGGCAAATTTAAAACTTCTACTGAGACCACTGAAAATGTTAACAACTTTCAGATTAAATTCGCTTTTAAAAAAAATATATGAATGTCACTATGTGTGAATTGGAGGATTAATTTAGAATTGATCCTGACTGCTGTGACTGATGCCCACTTGAAGAGACTACTGCTATAGAACCTGGTTTGTAAGAATTGGTAGACAATGTAAATTCTATGAAACCTGATGCGCCTCTTACGTTTTTTTTTACTATTCTGCATTCCCAATTTAGTTAAACAAAAATCATTTCTAAAACTAACTCAAAAGTAAAGGTGAAAGTTCATCCTTTCCACATGGCAATTCTTAGCCCTTGAAGTGTTAACAATTTTATCAGTACAGAAACACAATCTGGATTATCTTTTTATATCAGTTGTACCTGACTTTAAGCACATCAGATATTTTCTGTTCCAAATCTATTCGTTTTAATTTTTCTTTTTCAAGTTCTTGCTTTAGAGTTTCAGCATTTGTCTCTTCTCTAAGTTTCCGTAGTTCCTCCTCTGTGTAGGAAAATAAACAGAAAGCAGACTTTAATAGGAGTGACTGGTTTTACAATATATTCAGCTCTTGGAAGTAGCAAATCAAAGTCATTGTATAATAAATATCTACGATAGTTTACAAACCTCATGTGGCCTTCATGGGCCAATTCCCATTACATGCTTGAACTGGGTGAACTTTATATTAGCTGACAGACTAAAATATTAACCTACATTAAAAAAATTAAATGTAAGTATCCAATTCCTTTTTTCAGCTGCTGATTTTTGTATTTTAAATAAAATGACTACTATTTGGATTAAACAAAGAAAACAACCTTTCTTTCAATATTATGTTCTAATCATGTTGGCAGACAAATCACTGGGTAATCAGTGTGAAAGACTGACCACAAGATGGTGCACAAGATTCATGCAGGTGAACTCATTTCCTCACCCACCATGCATTTTGAGTGTTCTCTGAGCTGCTGTTTCCCAGATGACATTCTATCGGATCTGCGGTACACAAAAGGCTGGAGAAACTCAGCGGGTGCAGCAGCATCTAAGGAGCGAAGGAGATAGGCGATGTTTCGAGTCGAGACCCTTCTTCAGACTGGTCAGGGATCAGGGAAACGAGAGATATAGACGGTGATGTGGAGAGATAAAGAACAATGAATGAAAGATATGCAAAAAAGTATCGATGAAAAAGGAAACAAGCCATTGTAAGCTGATTGCAGTGTGAAAATGAGAAGCTAGTGCGACTAGGGTGGGGGAGAGATAGAGAGAGATAGAGAGAGAGCCCGAGAGCTGAGGGAGAGGTGGGAAGGGGAGGAGACAGCAAGGGTTAACAGAATTGAGAAAATTCAATGTTCAAGCCCAGAGGATGCAGACTCCCCAAGCGGAATATGAGGTGCTGTTCCTCCAACTTGCGGTGTTGCTCACTCTGGCCGTGGAGGAGGCCCAGGACCGAGAGGTCGGATACGGAATGGGAGGGGGAGTTGAAGTGCTGAGCCACCGGGAGGTCGGGTTGGTTATTGCGGACCGAGCGGAGGTGTTCGACGAAACGATCGCCAAGCCTCCGCTTGGTCTCACCGATATAGATCTGAGTTTCTCGAGCCTTTTGTGTACCCTCGATTCTCCAGCAACTGCAGTTCCTTCTTTAACATTCTATTGGATCTGCATCAGTATCATCACAAAGCACATTTTCAATATCTCTTTTTCCTCTCTCATCATGTCATTACTGCAGACTTAAATAGAAATGTTCCCATTCCAATTAAAAGGGAAAACTGTACAGCAGCTCATAGACATTTTTTTTTGTTGTTCTCAAGACACTGCACACAAGGTCATGCAGAACCTATGGAGAAATAAATAGTTAACATTTCTAATTAACGGTAATCAACCTGAAATGTTAAGTCATGGTTTTGAGCGGCACGCAAGTGTTGCAGTGCAAATGTATTACTCTCAACAGATCGTGTTCACATATTTTAATTCTGGTAAGGACACTACACAACATCAGTAACATATTGCAAGCTATCTAACAACTCTATCAATGGCCAATGAAAGAGGATAAGCAGCCTGGCGATGTGCCAATGCTCGAGCAAATAAACACAGCACAGGGTAGTGAAAGCTGCCCACGATGGATAGCACAAAGCATGTCAGTTTGTTGCACATGCACACAGTATTCCTCTTCTGACATTCTATTCCAATATTATCAGGATGAACTTCTAGGCAATCTAGTTTTAAAACAGCAAATAAGGAGTTAACATTGGTGGCCCTAATATATTGAAATTAAATAAAATCAAATACAAACAATAAAAATAACACTGCACGATTAAATTAGTTTGAGAAATTAATAGAATTCTGTTCTGATTGATGCTACCCTCAGCCAATTCCAAATCAAAAGGTTCTGAATCAAAAGCTCAATGTACAAACTTAATTGATGGCATGAAGTTTTAGTGGTATTGCAGGGTTGTTGAGACAATAAATTGATGCCAGTTCAGTTCTTTCCGGCACCCATAAGTCTGTATTAAAGAACAGAAGGAAATTTCACCATCCATCAAAAGGCATCTTTTATTTTTCTTTCAACCACCAAAGACAGTTCATTTCCCATTAACCTGCTGTTGGAGATAACCCAATGTGCACAAACTGATAGAACACTTCCCTGTGCTGTCATAATTTGTGTGTATCAAAAGAGCTTCGCTGGCCGTATTGTAATTTGAGCAACTCTGCATTCAAATAAATGTAGCTATTTTAACGTTATTTCTTCCTTTGATTGAGTGATTAATACTGTCACTTTCTCATGAATAATATCACTGCAAAAGATATCTTTGGAGAGTTACATTGATTCACATACAATATAGAGAGGCTATTCGGCCCACCGTGTCCATGACAAAGACAGAGTACCTATCTAAATTAATCCTATTTTAATTCTGTAGTCTTTATTTTTGTAATTGTAATAGTGGTAGATTAAGTGTTCTATGCTTTGCTTTTGAAGCAACTGAAACTAACATACTTAGGGATCACCCATCAGCCAAACGGGTCTATATTTCCAAATCTGTTGAACATTTTCAGCATCTTCTGTTTTTATTTCCAATTTCCAGCATTCACAAACATTGGTCCGTCAGAAAGGTTAGCCACCAAATCAAAACGTATGTATATTACATTTATAAATTCTGCCAAAAATAAAAGCAGTGAAAAATCTTCAGCGAACCAACTTTGTTTGTTTCTTCAGTTTAACATTAATTTTACTTCGGAGTCACGTGAGTGACTACGTGAAGAACCCGCCTGGCGCTGGCAAACGGCATTACGTCGACGCTGACGGCAGAAGCAGGAGCTGCACAGACAGCTCCTCGACAGCGGTAGGTTCGGAACCGGCAGGTAAGTGCTGTTGAAAAAATTTTTTAGGACTGGAAAACTCCGTGCCTGGTGGAAACCAGGATTTTAAAGGTTTTAAAAACAAACTAAAAGTTTAAATTGAACAGATATACTCTGTTAAAATAACGGAGTTTTAAAAAGAACGTCCCAGGGGAATACCCAGCGATCGGGACGAGAGATTAATTACGGGGCCGGTTCCGATACTGGTACCGTTTAAAATACGGTAGAAAGGTTTAAATGCTCCACAATTTTGGCAGGATATTTTAAAAGTCAGAAAGACTGTATTTTTAAAAAAAGTTAATAAAATTCGCGATATGGAGAAAGTACTCCCTAGGGTCACAGTACCCAAACATAAAGAAGGGGCTTGAATGTACTAGGGTCACAGTACCCAAACAGTTCCCCAAAAAAGACCCTGAGGGGCTTGAATATACAAAATATGGCTATGTGCCAAATTGAGAAATAAAAACTCTGACCCTGGATAGGGTGGAGGAAGTCTCTTTGGATATAATTCCAAGTGGATCAGGGCTGCAAAAGACAGACCCTGCAAGTGGTGATGTGAATTATGAATGCACAACACAAATAAAATAAAAATAAAAGTGAGGCCAGGTGTGCCTGAGATAGCAAATGTTTTTGCTATATCTAAAGGAAGTGGTGAGGCTATGGAAAAACCTAGCTGCCTACATTAATTATATGGTATCTCACAAACTTCAAAAATACGATAAAACTTTATGTTTTATTTAAATATCAATGGTTAATCCATTTATAAATATCCATGTCTCAAATATATGAGATATAAGAAATACAATTTCAAAGTTTCAAAATGGTGCAAATATGTAATACTTTCAATATAAAATAAATTGCCATTAGTTGTGGAGCTTAATAGGAAGAAATATATATAATTTACCGAATCTGCATCATAGGGTTGCAGATTAATACAAATCAGGATATATTAAACTCCTGATTATTATAGAATACCTGCCTTATGATAAATCAAAGATATTAATTACAAAAGAACAGACCACTGATCTTTAAACTTTGGGAAGGAAAACTATGATCCAATAAAAATTTTGATTATGGATCAAAACAAAGACAAAGATCTTTTATCTTACGGTGAAAAAAACTATGATCCAATGAAAAATTTGATGATGGATCAAAATAAAGGCAGAAGTGGTATTATCCAAACATAGCCTTATCTTAACCTATATAATTGGGGAAAAGAAGGCTTGATGTACGTTGAAGAGGTGCAAACATCTGGTTACAAAATAAGTAATGAAATCTCCAATTATGGGGATTACAGGTGTATTATGATGGTTAAAACTTAATATAACTAAGGAGGATTGGTTCACCTGTATAAGGGAAAAACTGATTTCAGGTTTGCACTCAAAAGTAAATTTTAAAAAGAAGGGGAACGTACATGTATATTATAAAATTACCTTAGTGTAAAGATTCATGGTATAAACCATACAATAATATAATTATTTACACTTTCACAGTGTAAGAAAATAGAAACATCTAGAACATGGAAAACTGTTGTGATTAACAAAGTGTTAATCAATATTACAGGTGCTTGAAATTAATTAAAGTGGGTCAAGCTGTGCAAGTTAAAACTTGTCCAAACAATCAATCAGTTCAAGTTGTTAAACTGAACACTGAAGGAACAATATACTGATAAAAGATCAGCACTTGCACTAATGAGGTACATGGTATGGGTTATCTTGATTACATTTAAATTAGAAGAGATAAAGAGCAGCTGCAAATTAGTGCCTGCCATTACAAACCTGGTGGTTGGTAGGACTTGACCCATTATATAAAGAATATGCTCAGGCATTAATAAAATATTTTTAAATTACTATTCTGAATTCAGAAGTAATTTAAGCACCATAAGAGTGGGGAAAATTGTTCCATGATACAAATATGTATTATTGTTGTTGACATACTTTGTTCCTCCATTAGGTTAGGGGAAAATATAAATAAAGTTCCAAAATAAGGAATACAGAAGCTTATAGAATATGTATGCCTTGTGAAGAGGCTTATGCAAAATATCAAATGATACGTTATCATTATTAGTAATGTAAAAAAGGTTCATAAGCTGCTTCAACTATAAAATTACAACTGAAGCACGTGTTACAGATGATGTACAGCTTCTGTGAATGTTTGGGTAAAGATAAGAATATTATCTATTCTTATAACAATAATTGATATGTTTTTTTGTTAAGCGGACTGCAGACAATTATACCAGGCAAACATAAATGGTTTGTCCTAAGAATTTTCCAAACATTCGTATTAATTGTTGAAGTATAAGGAGTTATGGATAAAAAAGATCGATTGTTTTATTATGGAACTGTCCATGTCGTATCAAGATGAACAATACCACGGCTGTGGCATATGTTAACTATGGTCAAATTTGGGAGGAAAATATATTGTCATTATTTTGCATACTTACGATTAATCTGGTTGTATACAGATTAAATCACTGATTTTAAATATTTCTTGTGGGTCACAAGATAAGTCAAACAACAATTATGGGATTATCTAAGTAAACAGATGTGGTATGTTTTAAAGTTTAGTCCACCTGTTTATCTCTAAGGAAGAGACAATGGTATCGGAAGATAACAAATTTGGGAAGAAAAACATATTGTCATTAATATGGATTACTTACGATTAATCTGATTGCATACAGATTAAATCACCGATCTTTCGAATATTCTTGTAGGTAATCTAAGAACAGTGAAGGTGGATGCTTTTACATGAGGAAAATTACATGAGGAAAAGATTCATTGTGTTCCTCATTTTTGTTTAATAGGGCAGTGCCTGATGAATATGTAGCAGGACACTGCCAGAGGCATTTTGGTGGCCCAATATGAGTCCTTTATGGTTCATTTATATTGTGTGATTTTGAACTGCTAGTGATGATTCATAATGGCAGTAATTTATTGAAGTCAAAAAAGGGGTCTCGACCTAGGTCGTTGCCTGTCTCCCTTTGTTTCTTTGGATGCTGCTGCACCCACTGGGATCTCCAGGTTGAGAAACCCTGCAGTAATTTATTGTTGTACAAAAACCTCCATAAGTGAAAATATGAATTTGACTATCTACAGGTTGACTAGACCATCTCAACAGCTGATGGTCAAAGAAGTCTATGAATGTAAACCAATATTACGATATATCAATAAAATAATTATGTATAAAGAAGTGTTATACCTGCAATTTGCGGAAATAAGTCTAAATAACTATATTTTGTTATAAGAAATTGGAGGTCTGTATATACAGTAAAGTTATTTTTTCATTTAGATATATGTGAATTCCTTGTGGATTGCATTTTCTAAGTATCTAATTGATAGTGCCAATTATAGGGCTCAGAGTGTTACCGTCTTATAAACGGACAATATATTAACCAAGAAGTTATCAGATGCATTCATAATATCCCAATATGGAAAGGGATATATATGTAAATGTTAATAAAATATATATATGTGTGTGTGTATATATATATATTTTATATATATATATATATATATATATATATATATATATATATATAGATATAGATATAGATATAGATATGGGTATATGTATATATAATCTGTCCAAAATTGTAAAAAATATAAAGGCAGGAGATAAAAAATCTTGAAATGCCTTAAGAAATGGACTTTAACTATCTATGATTCAAAAAACTTAAACATTGAAAATAATAATTCTGATAACTTTAGTATCAATATAAGAGTGCAAACATTGCAAATGTTACGTTATAATGGCATGTGGATACAAATTGCATTATCATATATGTTTATGAATCTACCAAACAAAGCACGCCAAGAAGACCTGAAAACAAAACCAAGGTAAACCTATAAGCACATCCTGCTGGCTTTAAGTTGTGTGTGTGTGTGTGTGTGTGTGTGTGTGTGTGTGTGAACATTGATGGAAAATGTTGCAGTAGGTAAGAGTCTGTGGCAATGAGACTGCTTATTACACACAAAAACCACATTGGGTTCAGTAAAACTGATGGTTATAGAGGAATGTATTTCTAGATGGTTAATAATTGGATACATTCAGTAGGAACTAGACACTGAAAGGTGGAAAATCACTCTGTTAATGAGGAAAATACATTCACAGGAATGGCACAGGATGAGCCACTCGAGCAAAGATGCAAGGCTGCAGGAGGCTGTAGATTACTGTTAAAATAAAGGAACCAGTCATGGTGTCAGATTTAGACACGCAATGTTCGGTTCGCTATAATTGTTGCTTTGTCATGCCATAAAAAATATATATCAATTGGTATTTGTGATAAATTTGCTTTTCAATAGAAAGGGCATTATTTTTCATTTTTTATAATGTGAAAATTATTTATCACATAACTTGAGGCAATGTTTGGGGAAAATGTGTTATTCGCTCGTTATTGTGTTAATGAGCCGTACTGTCGTATGGAATAAATTCTACGACACGAAAAACACAGAAAGCTTTAAACTCTTCACGTAGTCACTCACGTGACTCCGAAGTAAAATAGTAAGATTAAACGAGAACTTACCAGTTCGAAGTTTGATCGTTATTTTATGAGGAGTTACGATGAGGGATTACGTGCCCTCCACTCCCCACCCTCATAAAATAAATGATCATCTGGTAGTTCTAAGTCTATTATGAGCCTTACTATGTTACTTCGGCTATTTTGTGTTCTGTGTTTTTCATGCCGCTGCTTTGAAGTATGCCGTTTGCCAGCGCCAGGCGGGTTCTTCACGTAATCCCTCATCGTAACTCCTCATAAAATAACGATCAAACTTCGAACTGGTAAGTTCTCGTTTAATCTTACTATTATAGTAAGACTCAACCAAATTTAATTTTAAGACACTAGAAAGATCACCAACAGAAGTGCACTTCTCTGAGGGAAACAGCAATCCATGTAAACTAAAGCAACCATATTTTCAAGGAAGAAGGGTCTCGACCCGAAACGTCGCCTATCTCCTTCGCTTCTTAGATGCTGCTGCACCTGCTGAGTTTCTGCAGCCTTTTGTGTACCCTTGATTCTCCAGCATCTGCAGTTCCTTCTTTAACATATTTTCAAGCCACCTGGATTTGATAGTCTGAAGAAGGGTCTCGACCCGAAACATCACCCATTCCTTCTGTCCGGTGATGCTGCCTGGCCTGCTGAGTTACTCCAGCATTTTGTGTCTACCTTGGATTTGATATTCTTTGGGAGCTGAGTGCCAATGTGGTTCACAGAAAACACAGGCTGCTTTCCAAAAAACATGGTGAAGCATCGAGTTGTAGAAATTTACAATACGGGAGGCAATTCAGTCCAGAGTGCCTGTACAAAACACAAACTAACTTCAGGTTAAACCTCCTCAGGTGATTCAATAAAAAGCAGAAAGTGAAACTTGAATTCAAGACACTGTATCTCCTCTAGAACATCCAATTCACTGAGAACAACTGTCTTTGTTTATGTTTTGAAAATTGTTTAAGCCAATTTCAACTTTGTAACTGTCTCATCAAAGCTAATTACTGGGAGTTTCAATAGCTACTAGGAACAGGCATAGGACATGTAAAGTAATTGAGTCGAAAGATCAGTAGGGAGATGGGAAGATGATATCTGGAGCTCATTGCCTGCAAGGATCGTTCATGCAGAAATCGTAAGCACTTTTATGTGACTGAATGCGAACTTGGGCGGCGACTTGCAGGCTTGGGAATCAAGATTGGAGGGGTAGGGGGTGTGGCAGCAAAGAGTGGTAGCACTCCACTTTGATCAGTACACAGACAAATAGATCAAATTGCCTCCCCCAGTTTTAATTGAGATTGTGTTAATTATTGTTCCTGGGAGACTGCTCTATTTGTATACAGGATCATGCAAAGGCGATCCATTTCCTTTCCAAAAACATTTTCTCTTTGCAGCGATTCAGGTCAAAATTCAAGTTTGAGTGTCAATGTACTCCAAACAAAAAAATAAGTAATATGCACTTAAAAGACTTGAGATGGTAGCAATGCCGACAGAATACAGGGCTACAACAATTGAGAACCCTACAAACAGTTAACGCTTACACTTTCCAACAAAAAAATAATTATAAAGGATAGAGGGATGTCACTATTTCATGGCACTAATGCTGTTGTAAGGTTCAATAAACAAAATGGCGAGTCTAGATTTAAACATTGCAAATCCTCTGATGACCCCATCACAGCATTGTACTGCAGTGTCTGCAGTTGCCTAATTGATATTGAAATGACCTGCATAATCATTAAATCTTAGTGACACTGTCGAATAGGATTATATCAACCGGACCATGCAGCTTTATATTCCATCAAGTACAATATGGAGAGTTAAACATTTGCAAATAGTTCCTTCAACATCAGTACTCTGCTACCACTAAATTTCAAAAATTCCCACAGAACTGGGAAGAACTTGTTTTTGTAATATGCTAAACACATCCCAATTCCGTAGCAGTGGAATTTCATATTAGCATTCATCAATCAATCATAGGGTCATTAGGAAAGTGCATACCAGTAACAAAGATGTGGTTTGCAAAAATATATATATTTTTTCATTATGAAATGCCTTATCTCCTTCACACAATTATAGTTTAATCAGATATGTTTGCACATTAGCTTCCTGCTTAACGTCACTCACGTTCTAGTAAAAATTAGATTACAGCCTGCTTAGTGTGAACCACAATGAGATTTTATTGAAATTTGTACAACAAAGTAATAATTCCTAAATATTGAAATAGTTTCAGGAATTGAGACGAGATGCTTCTTTTCACTTCTGATCTTTGCAGGTCAGACACCATTTCCTAGGCAAAGAAAGTGCTGAGGAAAACAAAAAAAATTCAGATACAATGATAATTTGAAATAAAACAGAAAATACTGGGCATTTTCAACTCCCTAAAATGTAAACTCTGTTTACATCTCAACTGATGCTGCTTGATTTTCTATTTATTGCAATTTATGTTGTATTTAAGAAACTAGTCGGTAAAATATATCAGAGTGGAAGAGAGACTCATATGAAAATCTTTTCTTTCTTGGCCACAACACACTCCAAGTGACATTTCTCTCAAGCAGGCTGCTGTTTGAACTCAGCATTACATAACTACAAACAGACAGAGTATAGAAGTGAGATTGACCGATTGACCATACGGTGGCAGCACAATAACCTGGCTCTCAACACCAGCAAAACCAAGGAGCTGATTGTGGACTTCAGAAGGGGTAGGATGGGGACCCACAGTCCCGGTTATATCAACGGGTCGATGGTGGAAAGGGTCAAGAATTTCAAATTCCTGGGCGTGCACATTTCCGAAGATCTCTCCTGGTCCCAGAACACTGATGCAATCATAAAGAAAGAACATCTTCTTCCTGAGAAGATTACGGAGAGTCGGTATGTCAAGGCGGACTCTCTCGAACTTCTACAGGTGCACAGTAGAGAACATGCTGACCGGTTGCATCGTGGCTTGGTACGGCAACCTGAGCGTCCAGGAGCAGAAAAGGGTGAAGAGAAGGGGGAGGGAGTGCTGGGGGATGAGGGAAAATGAGCCGCACATGAGCAGTTGGGGACGATGGGTGAGTGGTGGAATATTGCATTGGGGGGAAAACAGATTGCTTTGGGGCAAACAGGTGAGTGGTGGAATATTGCATTGGGGAAAAGGTTGCGTTGGGGTCCAGGCCTCCCGTGTGACAGGGACCCAATGGGCCCAACTTGGTCTAGTACCTTCATAATTTTCTTTGGTTTCAAATGGAGCTACATCACTTTCTAACACAAGATAGCTTGTTCCTTAGATGATTTCCCCTCGATGCAAAGACAGAGAGTACTGAATTTCTATTTCCATTAATGCATTAAATCCTGACATGCAGCTTTGCTATGGTTCAATCGCTAGTCAACAAGCTGGATAAACAAACATATCAGACATCCAACATGAGTGCCGGTGAGGAATCTAGATGCTTTGTCAGCCACTCGGGGGAAAAAAACAACAGAATAGTATTTGATCAGACTCTCTCCCCGCCCCTCACAGTAGTGGAACCAACCAATTTTAAAAAAATCAAGTCAACTCAATTCAAAGTAACTGCAATACAAATATTTATTAATTGTATTCAGCAGTCCATGGCAAATGGACCAATTCATCTGATGACACCAAGTGTTAGCATCCAAAGGAAACTGAACATTTAGGTGAGTAACTAAAGTACACAGAGGGCTGAACTGATTGCACGTGGCCAACAACTCCAAGAAGAAATACCAGAATTCAGCCACCTCAAACATGTAGTGGAAATCTGCTGCGTTCTGAGTGACAAAAACCATCATTTTACTTTGATTATTAAATTAATCAATCACTATTTTAACAATTTTAAATTGCTCCGACCATTGGAACTTTGTAAAAACTGTTAGAAAGGGATGACAGCTTTAACACGAGGCCATGTAAATGTCTCCAGCTTTAATCCCCGTCAAGAGCTGCCAGTGTGTTTGAGATAGTGCCTCAGAGATGAGCTGCCCACAGCCAACTCATCATTGATGCCTCACTCTGCCTATGCAAGAGGAGGTAGCCATCAGCTCTCTGCATCTGACCAGGTCAGTACAGGAGCTGGATTCAGCCCACGAGAACTTCTGTCATTAGAAGAGTTACCTCATTCTAATTCATTCACTAAGCCAATTCTGCAGGAAATCAGTTATCTGTGGCACAAGAATACTTCATCGACCTTTAATTTTAGAATGATCACTGCAAATAAAATGTCAAAATATTGTAAATAAGTAAAATGGAAGTCACATTAAGAAGCAATGAGTATTTAGACCCCTTCCAGCACTTGATGACTGTGCATAGATTCTGCTAAAAGTTCACATATGTGGACAGGATCAAGCTGGAATACCATTGGCCACTCCATTAAACGTGGATAATGGCGAGTTTAATGAAGCATTGGACAGTGTGTTCCTGAAATGTAACTGCAACACAGCATGTTAATACAAATAAACTATGAAAAGTCAGTAAAATTAATGGCACGGTGGAGGAAGATTACTCAAGTTCAAGAGATTTTATTGTCATGTGTCCCTGATAGGACAATGAAATTCTTGCTTTGCTTTAGCACACCAGAACATAGTAGGCACAAATATAGAACAGATCAGTGTGTCCATATACCATTGTATAAATGTATACACACACCTGGTGCCAATACAATTTCTGTCTGTGTTCTGCAATATATTTGTTCATAGAACTCAGTCACATTTACATTGACAAAATTAAGCATGTGCCAATTTAGCTCCATTCGGTCTGGGTGAATGGAGTTTGACTGCATTGGAAGAAATAGCTTGGAAACAAACCCTTCAGCCCACTGGGTCCACATTGACATATCGATCACTCATTTGCGCAAAAAATTGTACAGAAATGTAACCATTCTGCCAGATAAGCAGACTGACATTAGTCCTCATTAGCATTTTACGATTTCTTATGGCTTATTGTTCAGCTAATTTAGCATTGCATTTTAATGAGAAATTGAGCAGCATTACAAAACCTGACATCCTGCCTGATTACCCACACTGATGTTTGTAGTTCTGACTCGGAGCGTTCCATAATACCAGAAAACGATAAAACTGTACCACTATAGAATAACCTAGTTTTGGTGAAAATGCGACAAACTTCTTATACTGCATGTGTAGGAAGGAACTGCCGAAGAAAGACACAAAAAGCTGGAGTAACTCAGCAGGACAGGCAGCATCTCCGGAGAAAAGGAATGGGTGACGTTTCAGGTCGAGACCCTTCTTCTCCAGCTTTTTGTGTCTTTCTACTTAGCTTTTTGTAGACTTATAACTGTAGCCATAGTGCTAATATAAGGTGACATCTATCATTCATATCTCATAGTGAATAATAAACGTTAACAATGTTCTCTTATTTATTTATTTCCACGATCCTGAAAACTTATGTTCAAGACCATTAATAAAACAGCAAAATATTGCCAACATCAACATAAAAGCCACCATTTTCCTGAAAAAAAAAATTAGCAGGTTGAGCAGCATATGGAGAAACATTAAAAAGGTCAATGACCATTCATCAACAAGAATTTTATTAGCAGGTTAGAATGTCTATATTCTGGAACTGCAGATGCTGGAAAATCGAAGGTAAACAAAAATGCTGGAGAAACTCAGCGGGTGAGGCAGCATCTATGCAGCGAAGGAAATAGGCAATGTTTCGGGTCCACAATCCACAAACCTGACAGTCCTGGCAGACCCATTGTTTCTGCCTGTTCGTGTCCTACCAAACTTATTTCCACATACCTCGACTCCATCCTATCTTCCCCTGGTTAAATCCCTCCCTACCTATGTTCAAGACACCTCATACGCTCTTCATCTACTCCAGGACTTCTGTTTTCTAGGCCCCCATTCCCTCAACTTCACCAAAAATGAAAAAAAGTTCAACCCGAAATCTTGCCTATTTCCTTCGCTCCATAGATGTTGCCTCACCCGCTGAGTTTCCCCAGCATTTTTGTCTACCTATATCTCACAGCTCTTTTTTTTTTAAACACGGGGAGGTATCTACCATCTTTTCAAGGGCCAATTTCAACCCCTAGAATGCTCTCAGTAGAAAACAATCCTTGTTTCTCCAATCCTCCAACTAATAACGTCAAATTTGTGCCATTTTGTTTTTGACCCATCGGTTCAGGATGTACTATACTGTTTATTGTACTCACACAGTACCTACCAACATTGCATACAATTCTAGCATTGCATTTTTTGAAACTCCATGCCTCAGCTAAAATAGGATGTTATCATACTTGTTTATACTCTTTGTAACCACCATATAATATAATATGCTAACCCACTAATCTTTGCATCAGCAGCAATTTTGTTTCCAAATAGTTTATAAGTGGCGAGACCCCAGCACTGAACCTTGTGAAACTTCACAATACTGATCGCCAGCCTAAAAATGACCCATTTAAGAACTAAAGGGCCTGTCCCACTGTGCGACTTTTTCGGCAACTGCCACTGTTGTGGCGACGCCGAGAAACTGGCCCCTTACGACAATGTCTACGACAGGCAGCCACCTAGTCGATGTCAAGCTGCAAGCTACGTCAACAGGCATCCCAATACTTCGCGACACGCGACGCCAACCCACGACAACACGCAACGACAGCCTACGACGATACAGACGGCAACCGAAGTCAGCCTACGTCAAGCTACGACCCGGCCGGCGACAACTGAAGACTTGACACCGGTACTGTCGCCGGTTGACTTAGGATGACGTAGGCTGCCGCCAATGGAATTCACCGAGGCCATCACCCGGCGACAACCTACGTTACCAGGCGTCATCCTGGCGACAACCTACAACAGGAGAAGTCACGCAACGTCAAGCTAACTGTCGCCGCTGGGTTTTGAACGACCATGTAGCAACAGCCTAGTTTCCGGCTGTCGCCGAAAAGATCGCCTACGTGGGACAGGCCCTTTAGTTTTCTGTAAATTAGCCATTCCCTTATATATTTCTGGCAACATATTTGCACTCTTATCTTGCACAGTAACCAGGTATGGGGAAGGTGTCGTGGTTGTTTATGGCAACTTTATCTCAGTTTCGGCAGCTTTTTCCACCCTCTGCCTCCTTCATTCTACCTTCTTAAAACGGATTAAGCCTTCAGCATCCATCCCTATCCAAGTTCAATCTGTTGTCTTCTCTGTGTCTGCAATTTATCAGACATTCCCTTTGTTATTTCCATCTTGCTTGCTGCTCTGTAAAATTAAATGTTCCCAAATTTGACGGTCACGGACCTGAAAGTTTAACTGTGCTTCTCTCTCCACAGATGTCGCCAACCCTATTGGGTATTTCCAACACTTGCAAAATTTTTATGATATTTTTTCTCTTTCAAGAATGATATTAATTGAATTTCCATGCAATTCCACGCAAGTGGAAAAAAGCATTACGTAAGCCAGCATCTGTGGAGGCATTGAGACTGCCAACCTTTTGGGTTGAAACCTGCTTTTGATTCAAAACATGAAATATTCCTTTGCCTCCACAGATGACCCGCTGTGTTCCTCCAGCAACCTTTTTCATTGCTAGTAGCGATTTTGGTTTGGTCCAAGTAAAGGAGTTCAAATTTCACAAAGTTAGCTGTGGAATTTGAATTCTGCAATTAAATAAATCGAGAATCAAAACCTGTTGTAAGCTACAACAAAACTGCTGGAGTGTCGTAAAAGCATAGCCGGCTCACAAATGTTCTTGAGGAAATCTGTCACCCTCACTCATTCTGGCCTTTATGAGACTCCAGATCTGCCATGGTAACTTACATTTTTCTCCTCAATTTAGAGACCATTCGAGATGGACGGTAAAAGCCAACTTCTTCAGCAAGTATGAATTAAAATTAAACATTTTGTTTGCAGATTTCGTGTTATCTTATAATAAATGAACATATATTCAATAATATTTGCTGCATGCTTCTGGTTATTATTTTAGTTGGGCAAGAGAAATTAAAATCAATTAAAGCCATACTTCCCAAAAAATGGATTGCAAATTTTCTCCTGGATTGCAAATCAAAAGGAAAAATAAATTTACCCACCTCAGTGAAAGAAGACTTGATTATAACACCACAGAACAGGTGTCAACACCATATCAGTAAAGCTAGTAATTATTCATAAACTGAGGCATGAGAGTTTGCATCATGCGGGAGCATTGAACGTGTATATACCTGAGACAAGCAAATTAAACATGAAGTTGTTCATCTCTGTTTATCCAGACTAAGCACTCAATTATAATTGATTTGATCTTTACGTACACACACACACACACACACACAAAACCAGCATTATCACTTTTCCAGTGTTTTGCCTATGAAAATAAATTTCAGTGCCTCTGACTTTTAAAAACCTTTTTTCTTTAAATTACAACAATGATATTTCTGCATTACAAATGTAATCTAGCCAGTCAGTTATTTTAGAAGCAAGAATAAAGTGGGGCATTCAGTTTATGTGCCTCTTGTGGCACATTTCTGTTACTAAAAAAATGTAATGATGCAGTTGTTACATATGCTATCAGCAGACCAAAGGCCAGAAAAATAAATGAAATGTTTGTTTAAGCACATTATTTAAAAAAACGCTGAAGAAAACATAAACCTCACCGACACAAACTTGTCAAAAAAGGACAATAAAATTTACCTCATTCTGACTGATGAGAAAACTTTCCATTGACTGGAGTCATGAATCTCTGGAGTTCTCTATCCCGAAGTGTTGTAAAGACTACATTAAAGTTAGGATGGATAAATTTTTGAAAGATCGTGAATTGAGGACTATGGGGAAATCAGCACAGAATAGCTGCTGGGACCGCAGTTATTTACAATATACATCAATGATTTGGATGAAGGGATTCAAAATAACATTAGCAAATTTGGAGATGACACAAAGCTGGGTGGCAGTGTGAACTGTGAGGAGGATGCTATGAGAAAGCAGTGTGATTTGGACAGGTTGGGGGAGTGGGCGGATGCATGGCAGATGACAGTTAATGTGGAGAAATGTGAGGTTTTTCACTTTGGTAGCAAAAACAGGATGTCAGATTACTAAATGGCGTCAAATTGGGAAAAGGGGAAGTACAGCGGGATCTGGGGGTTCTTATACATCAGTCTATGAAAGTAAGCATGCAGGTACAACAGGCTAGAGAAGAAAGCGAATGGCATGTTGGCCTTTATAACAAGAGGAGTCGAGTATAGGAGCAAAGAGGTCCTTCTGCTGTTGTACAGAGCCCTAGTGAGACTACACGTGGAGTATTGCGTGCAGTTTTGGTCCCCTAATTTGAGGAAGGACATTCTTGCTATTGTGGGAGTGCAGCGTAGGTTTACAAGGTTAATTCCCGGGATGGCAGGACTGTCACATGCTGAGAGAATGAAGCAGCTGGGCTTATACACTCTGGAGTTTAGAAGGAGGAGAGGGGATCTTATTAAAACATATAACAGTGTTAAGGGTTTGGACACGCTGGAGGCAGGAAACATGTTCCCGATGTTGAGGGAGTCCAGAACCAGGGGCCACGGTTTAAGAATAAGGGGTAAGCCATTTAGAACGGAGATGAGGAAACACATTTTTTAACAGAGCGTTGTGAGTGTGGAATTCTCTGCCTCAGAGGGCGGTGGAGGCAGGTTCTCTGGATGCTTTCAAGAGAGCTAGATAAGACTCTTAAAGATAGCAGTCAGGGAACATGGGGGAAAGGCAGGAACGAGGTACTGATTGGGGATGATTAGCCATGATCACATTGAATGGCTGGCTCGAAGGGCCGAATGCCCTACTCCTGCACCTATTGTCTATTGTCTAAGAGGAAACAAGACTAATGTAAACCAGCCATGATCATATTAAACGGCGGGGCTTGATTCCTATTTTCTCATGTATCTATCACACAGGCACAGGTTTCTAGTGCATTGTTTTAATGACCTTCCTTCCATCACAAGCATAGAAGTGGCAATCTTCACTGATGATTGACCAACAATCAATATCCCGCCCCCCCCCCTCCAGTCATTGAAGCAACCTATGATGGCCTGCAGCAAAACATGCATAACATCCAAGTAGGTACTGCTGAGTTACATAAAACACCCAATCACACAAATGCCAGACAATGATCGTGTTTAATAATTCCTCTTAATGATCAGTGAAATGTTTACTACTAGATCCTTTATCAATATCAATATCCAGGGAATCACCAAAGACCAGTAACAAATGGTGCAGCCAAATATATGCTGTAGCTGTAAGGAGGATCAGGGAATGGCTGTGAATGTTTATCCCCTGCCGTACCAGATTAAAGGCATCTATAAAACATGATGAAACACTATTCACCTGTTTGGCTAAGAACAGCTTCAAAAATAAACATACAACTCCATATCATTCAAGACAAAACAGTCCATGCAATGGTGTACTGCAGCATTTCCCTAAATATTCACACTTCTCAAGGACATCATTGTTGCTGTATGTAACATTTACAAAATGCACCATAATAATTCACAGTGGTTTTTATTTTTAAATGGAATCTCCCAAATACTCTATTTCAACTTTATAGGACATGGCAGAAAGGACCATCACCACTTGTTAATTCCCCTCCCACGTGATAAATCACCCTCACTGGAACTACATCATCATTTCATTTCGGAGTCACGTGAGTGACTTCATGAAGACCCCGCCAGGCACGCATGTGCGACATATCGTCGACCGCATGCGAGCGACAGGCAGTGAAGAGCGTTGCTCCTCTACAGCAGGGACCTGCAGATAAGACAAACTAACCTGCGGTCCTTTTTTCATTTCAGGTGACTCTGTTCACAGGGTCTCCAGGTCGCCTCGAATCTGACTGCGGCGGCAGTCAGCGGCGGCACCAACAGACTGGAGTCGGGAAGAGCCCGTTGACCAGAAGGGTCTGGGCTCACACACTCGCTGGCGGAGGACGGCAGAGGCAGCCCGACTCTACACCGCAGCCCGCAGGACACCGCGGGCTGGCGACATGCATAAAGGAGTGGGGCTTGCAGGCTCGCCGTTCGGCGTGAGCCCCAACTCTACTCCACAGCCCGCAGGGATACTGCGGGCTGTCTGTATTAAAAGGTAATGGGACTTGCAGGCAACGGCATAGGGGCAACCCCGACTTTACACCGCAGCCCGCAAGGACTCTGTGGGCTGACAGTTTTACTTACGCTGTTGCCCTGACTTTAT
The DNA here is from genome assembly GCA_035221665.1 of Okamejei kenojei. Taxonomy (NCBI): domain Eukaryota; kingdom Metazoa; phylum Chordata; class Chondrichthyes; order Rajiformes; family Rajidae; genus Okamejei; species Okamejei kenojei. The sequence goes on along the minus strand of CM069151.1, from coordinate 22,502,276 downwards.
TTCTACACCGGACAGGTTGGGCTGCTCATTGACCCGGTAGGGTCCGGGCTCACACTCGCCGTTCGCAGGAGGCGACGGCCGAGCGGCAGCCCGAATCTATACCGCAGCCCGCAGGGCCACCACGGGCTGACGGCAACGCTACCCGAAAGTCGGACACCGGGCTCGGAGACTGCCATTCGTGGACCAGGAGCTCCGACTCAACGCCGCAGGCCGCAGGTATACCGCGGACTAACGGCTATGCTACCCTATAGAGGTAGCAGGCAGAGCCTGGGCCCCGACTCACACACAGGTGGGAACCTTGCCGTTAGCGGCAGTCTATGTCCCGCATGAGAGTCTGGTCACCATTGGAGCTGGGGGAGGGGGGAGAGAGTGCGCTCCTCCACCGGAAGCTCATAAAGACCCTCCGGTAAGATACTAACCTTGAGTTGTTTAGCTTCTGTACTAGACTTTGCTTACAGAAACAATGGATGGGAGACCAGAATTAAGGCATTGGGACTTCGGATGGGAGTCAGCGTCCACTATTCCCAGAGCTGCCCGCAACGCCGGCAGCGCCCGCTCTGCAGGCCGGGATAAGAACGCAGAAACCGGGGAGCCCTGCAGCAGCCAGGACCCGATTCTCCACCACGGCTGGCCATGGAGCCGTAAAGTGGTAGGAGCACCGCGCAGGAGCAGGGTAGGCAAGACCCTGACTCCCTACCACTGTCACCTAAGCATAGGGACAGTGGAGCAAAGGTGTGCAAGCGTGTTATCCGCTCAGCGGCACGTTCTCTCTCCCCAACTATGCAGGTCACCAGAGGGAGGACCAGGGGAAGAACCACACAGCAGTCAGTGAGCCCCGCTGTAGGAGCCGGGGTCGACTTTCCACCGGAGCAGGCCGCCAGATCACGGACCGGTGAAGGATTGAGGCCTGGGTCTGCAAGCCCCACATGTGTGGCCAGCACAGACTCACCACCGGGGGAGCCTGCCAGATCGTGGGCCGGTGTAGTCTCATCTCGCTCACCACACCCCCCTTTAGCGGCAGGACGTGACCGAATGTCGCCTTTGTCCCCAAGGAGGACAGGCGGCATGCCCGCGCGGACGTCGGGGTACCACGCTTTGGCGGCCGGGACCGATTCATCACCGCTCATGTCTTATCAGACTAGCAGGCCGCCTCCGTCCGGAGGACGGCGGACCAGCGGCAGGTCTGCTCGGGAGTCGCTTAGCCACGCAGAAGCGGCAGGCAGCGACATCCTGTCTAGGCACCCTTGTTATAACCTCGACGAGGTGCGGGGTGATGTCAGAAGCCTCAGAGATTCTCCAGAACCTGAGGAAGTCGACTTGTCGTCCGCAGATGCGGCAGCGGTCGCATGGCTCGGATGGAGCGTATGATGGAGCATATCCTAGAGCACAATCTCTGCAGCTGGACCAGATGTCCTCCAGTCCTGGAGACATGCGGGTCGGCCACCCAGCATGTCCCCATCATTGGTGGGGAATGCCACGGATCAGCAGCTGGCTGACACGTAAGAAGGGTGGAGCAGGAACCTGCAGTACCTGAGAAAACCCAGGAGGAACTGCTGAATGTGGTCTCCAAGTTCGCCCAGCCGATGCACTCGGGTCAGCCTTTTGCAGCCCAAATTAGGGGCTACCATAGACTACCTCACCACACACCAGCTGCAGGAACAGGTCCTTACCAAGGCGATCAACAAATACAAGGCCAAACAACTGCAGATTCATGAAGTTAACCCTTCCCGGAATATCGCCATTAAACCGACTCCTAAACCCCATATTTGCGGGGTTGTACAAGGCATCTGCGACGCCACCACCAACACAGCTGTTCGGTGAGGACCTGCCCATACAGGTCTAGGACCTGGATTAGGAGACGGAGGCAGTCGGGTTGATAACCCACCTGCCTCCAGCAGGGCGGCAGTGTGCAGGCAAACATCATATGCAAGACCTCGGGCCACCTGAAAGACCAGTAAGGACCGACACGCCAGCAGCACCTCGAACGGAACAGCAGGAACCAGAATGACAGGCCCGCCAGTAGCCATGGAGGTAGGGGCTCTTTTGTTAAATATTTTTTATTAGAAGTAAGTACATATTAAAAGAAAAATATACATGTCACATACATTCTTAATATTATTAATATTAACAATTATATCTTATTTGTACTATGCATTTTTTATTTTTAATACAGGTAGGAAATAATAGAGAAAAATAAAGTAAAAATAGAAAATCAAAAAGATGAATGAAGTGTTAAGCAAGTTGTACATCATTGGAGATATATCCATGGTTTATTATATGTGATTCTTCATCTATTCTTTCATTCAGGCTTCAGTCAGGTTCTCGCACCGAGCCATTTTGACCCTTTAAATATTCAATAAATGGAGACCATATCCCTCTGAAATGATCCAGCTTGTCCAGTAGGAAAAGTCTTAATCTTTCCAGATGAAGTGTCTCCGACATTCCTGTAATCCACATTTTGATTGTGGGGGATGTAGGATCTTTCCAAAATTTCAATATTAATTTTTCCCCAATTATTAAACTGTAATCGATAAAAATTCTTTGATTCATTGTTATTAATTGATCTGTTTCTAATATTCCTAATATTATTAATTTTGAGTCAGGAACCAAATTCTTATTAACAACATTCGAAATTATCTTAAATATTTCTGTCCAAAAGTTAGTAATTTTTATACAGTTTGTGAATGAGTGCATTATATTAGCTTCTAAGTGCTGACATTTATCACATATGGCAGATACATTTGAAAAAATTCTATGTAATTTGGATTTTGAATAATGCAATCTATGTAATACTTTAAATTGTATCAAAGAGCGTCTAACATTTAACGAACAGTGGTGTATATGTTGTAAACTTTCATCCCATACTTCTGGTCTGATTATTTGACCTAATTCGTTTTCCCATAATTGCCTATATATTTCTGTCATTGGTACATCGTTTTCCAATAAAATGTTATAAATATATGATATCAACGTTTCTGTGTTCGGGTGTTTATTTAGACATTCATCTAAAATTTCTGTCTTTCTATTTCTAAATTCCTGTGTATTTGATTTTACATAGTCTCTAATTTGTAAATATCTAAAGTAATCTTTTGAATGTAATCCATAAATTTGATGTAATGCTTGAAATGAAAGAAAGGAGATTTCCCTGTAGAGATCGCCCATCTTATTAATTCCTGTTTTTCCATTGTAAAAAACCTTTGTGTATCATTGAGGGTTTAAATGTAACATTGTTTACAATGGAGAGAGCTAGTGGTTTACATTCCAATTTTAATGTTTCTTTAGTTGTTTCCAGATACATAGAAACATAGAAATACATAGAAATTAAGTGCAGGAGCAGGCCATTCGGCCCTTCAAGCCTGCACCGCCATTCAATATGATCATGGCTGATCATCCAACTCAGTATCCTGTACCTGCCTTCTCTCCTGATCCCTTCAGCCACAAGGGCCACATCCAACTCCCTCTTAAATATGGCCAACGAACTGGCCTCAACTACCTTCTGTGGCAGAGAATTCCACAGATTCACCACTCTGTGTGAAAAACGATTTTCTCATCTCGGTCCTAAAAGACTTCCCCCTTATCCTTAAACTGTGACCCCTTGTCCTGGACTTCCCCAACATTGGGAACAATCTTCCTGCATCTAGCCTGTCCAACCCCTTAAGAATTTTGAAAGTCTCTATGAGATCACCCCTCAATCTTCTAAATTCCAGCGAGTACAAGCCAAGTCTATCCAGTCTTTCTTCATATGGAAGTAGTGCCATCCCAGGAATCAGTCTGGTGAACCTTCTCTGTACTCCCTCTATGGCAAGAATGTCTTTCCTCAGATTAAGAGACCAAAACTGTACGCAATACTCCAGGTGTGGCCTCACCAAGACCCTGTACAACTGCAGTAGAACCTCCCTGCTCTTGTACTCAAATCCTTTTGCTATGAATGCCAACATACCATTCGCTTTCTGCACAGCCTGCTGCACCTGCATGCTACTTTCAATGACTGGTGTACCATGACACCCAGGTCTCGCTGCATCTCCCCTTTTCCTAATCGGTCACCATTCAAATAATAGTCTACCTTCCTGTTTCTGCCACCAAAGTGGATAACCTCACATTTATCCACATTATACTGCATCTGCCATGCATTTGCCCACTCACCCAGTCTATCAAGTCATCCTGCAGCCTCCTAGCATTCTCCTCACAGCTAACACTGCCCCCCAGCTTCGTGTCATCCGCAAACTTCGAGATGTTGCATTTAATTCCCTCGTCCAAATCATTAATGTATATTGTAAATAGCTGGGGTCCCAGCACTGAGTCTTGCGGCACCCCACTAGTCACTGTCTGCCATCCTGAAAAGGACCCATTCACTCCTACTCTTTGCTTCCCGTCTGCCAGCCAGTTCTCTATCCACATCAATACTGAACCACCAATACCGTGTGCTTTAAGTTATCCCACTTTCTATTATCGGGTTTTCTCTATAGGTTTTCTTACCTAGTTTAGTATTGGCAAATAAAATCAAGCTAATTTCAAAAGGTGAACAATCTTCTTTTTCCATTTTTAACCAATTTGGTTGTTTATCTGTTTCTTCCAGCCAAAAGTTCATATTTTTAATATTAACTGCCCAGTAATAAAACATAACATTTGGTAGTACTAGACCTCCATTTATTTTTGATTTACATAAATGTTTTTTATTTATTCTATGGCTCTTATAATCCCAGATAAAGTTGGTTACTATGGAGTCAACCTTCTTAAAACATTTTTTAGGAAGGTATATCGGAATCAATTGGAAAAGATATAGTAATTGCGGGAGAAAAATCATTTTTTTGCAATAATTCTACCTGGCATTGAAATAGGTAATGTTTTCCAATATAATATATTCTTATGTAATTTATTCAGTTAGAGTGGGAAATTAGATTTAAATAAAGAATCAAATCGTTTTGTTACATAAATTCCAAGATATTTGATTTTTTCGTTTGCTATCTTTAAAGGAAATTGTTGTAATATATGTGGGTTATTTACCATTATTGACATAAGTTCACTTTTATTCCAATTAATGCTATATCCTGAGAATGAGCCAAATTCAGTTATTAAATTTAATAAATTTGAAATACTAATTTCCGGCTTTGTAATATAAAGTAATACATCATCTGCATATAAGGAGATTTTATTTTCAGTTTCTCTAGTTTCATACCCATATATTTCAGGATGTAATCTCACACTTTGTGCTAATGGTTCAATTGCGAGTGCAAACAATAGTGGGGATAAGGGACAACCTTGTCTACAACCTCAAAATAAATTAAATTTAGTTGATAACATTTGATTTATTAGTATTCTAGCTGTTGGATTAGTGTATAATAATTTAACCCATGTAATAAACTTCTCTCCCAACTTAAAAGTTTCCATGACCGAAAACAGATAAGACCATTCCACCTGGTCAAAGGCTATCTCCGCATCTAACGAGATGATTACTAGGTCTTTATTAATACCTCTTTTCGAATATATAATATTGAATAATCGTCTCAAGTTATACGAGGAATATCGTTTTGGTATAAATCCTGTTTGATCTGGGTGAATTAATTTATTGAACACTGTGCTTAGTCTTTGTGCTAATATTTTGGTTCATATTTTTTGATCAGTGTTTAAAAGAGCTATAGCTCTATATGATCCTGGATCATCCAGATCCTTGTCTATTTTAGGTATAAGTGTTATAATAGATTCATTTAACGTTTCTGGTAGTTTCTGTTGGGTATAAATGTATTCATAGAGTGTCTTCAAACGTGGTGCAATCAGATCATAGAATGTTTTATAAAATTCCGAACCAATACCATCTGGTCCCAGAGCTTTACCATTTTTTAATGATCTGATAGATTCTTCGATTTCTTTTGCTGTTATTTCAGTGTTTAGTGATTCTCTATTTTCTAAATCCAACCCTTTTAGATTACATTTTTTTCAAATGCTTCTATTCCTATCTGGTTTTCTGTCGTTTTGACTGAGTATAATTTTTTATAATATTGCAAAAATCTCATTAATATCCTTAGGTTGTACTAATGGTTCACCATTGTGCGATTTAATTCTATGGATTATTCTTTCTCCCTCCAATTTCCGTAATTGACGAGCCAACAATTTTTGGGGTTTATCTCCGAATTCAAATTGTAATTGTTTAGTATATTGATAGAGTTTTACAACTTGATCTGAATATATTTTATTTAATTTATATTTCAATGCAGCAATTTTATTATGTTTTATCATGGTAGGATTTGCAGCGTTCTCTGTGTCTAATTGTTTAATCTCCTTTTCCAATGCCTGTCGTTCCCTCCGATTCTCTTTATTATAAAATGCTTGAGAAGAAATCATAATTCCACGGGCATATGCTTTAAAAGTATCCCATAATAGGAAAGAAGATATTTCCGGCCTATCATTTATTTCAAAGAAAATCTTAATCTGTTCTGTAATGTATTCCTGAGTTACTTTGTCCTTTAAAATTTGTGGGTTAAGTCTCCATTGTCCCTGTTTTTCCGTTTTACCATTTATTTTGATCATAAATGTTAAAGGTGCATGATCTGAGATTGTAATATTGAATTGTAAGTGAGTGAGATAAGTTTAGAGTCTACCAAAAAATAATCTATTCTTGAATACGTTTTGTGTACAGGTGAATAAAATGAGTATTCTCGTCCAGTTGGGTTTTCTATTCTCCAAACGTCTTTAATATTACTAGTTTCTATGTATGCATTTAATAAGTCACTGGAATGCGATTTGATTTTCCGTTGTCTTGATGATATGTCTAAATAAGAATCTAGGATACAATTTAAATCTCCTCCAATTATTAGGTTATGTTGTGCTAATTCCGGGATGGTATTAAATATTTTCTTAAAGAACAATGGGCTGTCAAAGTTTGGTCCGTAAACATTAACAAAGATCATTTTTTGTGCGTTTAATTCTCCTATTACAATAATATATCTACCATCACTGTCAGTTATAGTTGATGTGTGTTTAAATAAATTACCTTTACGAAATAATATTGCTACCTCTGGATTTGTGTGTAAAAAAATAATGATACGCTTTATCCATTTAGCTTTCAATCTATGATCTGCATCTTTTTTTAAGTGTGTTTCTTGGATAAAAATTACATCTACTTTAAGTGCTTTTAAATGTGCTAATACTTTACCTCTCTTAATTGGTTCATTAATACCTTTAACGTTCCAGCTACAAAACGTTATTCCTTCATTCCCCGTATTCATTTTTAAGTCTTGCATCTTTTGTTTAGGGAGGTCTATAATAGAGCAAATGGTTCAGTTCGATAGGCCCGACATTACACCCGAACTCCAAATTTCAAGACCCTTGGATGTCTCTCACGTATATATCTCCTTTGATCTAATTTATAACTCCATTCAAACTTAAAATAATAATGATAGATTATAATATAAGAAAAAAAGGGATAGATTAAGAAGTTAGTGATGTGCACTAAAAAGGAAAAAACTACATCTAGTATTAGTGTAGTTAGTGATAGCCATACTAACATGGCTAACCATCTACGAACTTCCGTAGTTGATGTTACAAACTTAACCAGCTCCATGGTTTCTTAAAATTATTATTCCATAACAGTATTTTACCGGGAATATTAAATTCTGAAGTATTCGGGTTCCATTAGTCGGGATTGTGAGGATACATATATTTAAAACATATTAAAAAATATAATTAAAAAAAAGAAAGAAAAGGGAGGAATTTTTTTTTAAAAAGGGTTCCAAGGAGGACAAATGAAATCAAACTTTTTATTCAGCGCAATTATAATTACTATTTATCTGATTCTAAATAATTCAGTTATGATTAAGTATTAGTCATTAATGATAATTATTAACTCTAATAAGTAATAGTACCACGATAGTTTTAGTATTTATTAGTTATTTGTATTAATAGTGCTATTATTCTAATTATTAGTATCCATCGGAGAGTTTCCAATCTGCATCTTTCTCCGGCATCTTTCTCCAGCTTCCTTAGACATGTCCTTAGTACCATTCAATCCTGCAAAGTCAGTTTATTCCTTGATGTAGTTCAATTTTAAAGATATTATTCAATCTTCCACTTGATCCTTAGTCTTCTGGGCAAAGTCCAGTGCTTCCACAGGGTTGGTGAAAAAATGTTGTTTCTGATTGTAAGTGACCCTTAGGGTAGCTGGATACCTCAGACCATACTTCAAATTCTTCATTTCCTTCAAAATTCTTTTGGTCTCGTTAAACGCGTTTCGTTTCCTGGAGACCTCTGCTGGATAGTCTCGATAAATACTGATCTTATCTCCTTCATATATAAGATTTCTGCTTCTTACAATTTTTTCCATCATCTCCTCCAGAGCATAGTCATACTGGACTTTTATTATTATTTGTCTTGGAGGGACGTCATGTCTTGTCTGACGTCTCATCACTCTGTGTGCTCGAGCAAGTAAAGGCTTTTGATCCAGAGATAAAACATTTTGCAGTAAATTTGCAGTAAATTCTCGGGGATCTTGATTCGCCTCTCTCCCTTCTTGAATGCCCATGATTCTTAGATTCTGTCTGCTCAGGCATCCTTCCAATTTAGTGCATTTATCAGTTATTTTGCCCAGTAGTTCAGATAGACGTTGATTTTCTCTGATGAGTTTTTCCGCAGTCCGAGCACTTGTTTCCGCTATCTCCTCAAGGTTCTTTATGGCTGTCATTTGTTGATTCTGTATTTGTTCCACGGGATTCAGCTTTTCCTCAAGATCAGTTACCACCTTTTTGATTTTAACATTTGTCTCTTTTGTCATAATTGCAGCTTATTCAGTCAGTGTTTCTGCAGTTTCCTTCCTCAGTTTGTCCGATAGATCCGTAACCGTGGAATTAATTTCAAGCTTTAACTCCATCATCTCCCCCTTGATTTTTTTTATTTCTTTCCTGAAATTCATTTTCTTTAATTCTTCATTTGTTTTTGCAAGTTCAGTCTTTAATTCCAGCTTTATTTCATCCTTTAAATCTGCAATTTCTTGTGCAATAAAAGTTCTGAGATCTTCACTTTCCGATGTTTTCGTTGTTTTTTTCGATACATCTTCTTGGGTTAGTGCCCTACCTGAGCCTGAGGCTTCAATCGGGCCTTTTTCTTGTTCTGCCGGTTTCTGCCTAGTAACCTGACTTTTCGGTTTTTCAGCGAGGGGGCTGCGCTGCATAGACATTGCAAGTCGCGCACCTGATGACGTCACTCACGGCAGTCGGTACAGAAGCAGCAGGTAGCAGGTAGGTCGTTTTCTCTCCGTTTTTTTCAGCGTTTTCTCAAGGAGCTGGCTGGCGTTGCTCCCTAGGCCTCCACGGCGCCACCGGAAGTCGGGGTCTGGTTCTCTAGGAGGTGCTGCATGTATAAGCTCACAAGGAGGAGAGAGGTTACATACTTTCTGGGCTACATGGGTCTGATTGTCACTATCCCAGGGAACAAAGCAATAGGCATTATAGAGGCATGTAACAGCCTTGCTTGTGCCAGGAAACCGACTATTAGACATGCTGCTAAGGTAATTGGTAAACTTGTAGCTACATTCTAGCTGGACTCTCTCGGAAGTGAGGTACTGCTTCCGAGAGAGTCCACTCGGAAGCAGTACCTCACCTACATAAGGATATGGGAGGTTTCTGTAGTCGGACCAAGACCACCTACATATCTGCTACGATCTCCAATGTGCTGGCATCCTCACGGGTCTTCATTATGATGAGTCCCTCAGTTACAGTGCCATTTTCAGTGCCAGGAGTGCACTGCCATCTTATCTCAACATTGGAGTGGGATCTCACCAGCTAGTATCCAAACTATGAGGGATATGTTCTTTCCATCCCTCCCCGACCACGATATTATATTACCTAAGATATAAGGGTGGTGAAGACCCTACTCAGGAGCTGGTCGCCTATGACGGATTTACCACTGGACTTACTCACCTTTTAAGGGGTGGTGGTAATGGCATGAACACAGCACAACGGGTCCAGACTCTACAGGAATTAAACCTGGATAGAATGATCGACCCATAATAAAGTAACTTCTTTATAAAAGAGTTGTTTGAACTACACAGACCTGTGACTACAGGTCTGAAAATGGCCATCAGGAATATAGAGGCAGATCTGTTATCAGCCATGGAAACCCACGTCACAGGGTGACAGTGCAGACTATCTCCAGATGGCTCAAGGTGGTATTCGGTGCAGCAGGTAAGACACTAAACATTTTAAAATGTCATTCTACCAGAGCTGCATCCACATCAGCGGCGAGGACCATGGAGGTGTTCATGGATCATGTCCTCGCAATAACGGGCTGGGCCAGTGAAACCAAATTTCAGCGGTTTCATAACTAACCTGTGGCCGCACCCGCAACGTTGCGGAGTCAGTTTTAAGTGCTGTTCCCTAAACGTTTGTCCCCGAGTTCTGGGGTTTATTGTTGTATTAACAATAATGTTATTATTTTTCAGGTTGTTCAAGTCTGAAATAAGTTAACATACTTCCTCCATCAGTATTACGGCAGTGTGTGGGTATGGACGTGATCCAGGGCATGTAATCACAGAGCCTTGAAATCTTCATGAAGTCACTCACATGACTCCAAAATGAAATAGTAAGATTAAACGAGAACTTACCAGTTTGAAGTTTGATCTTTATTTTATGAGGAGTTGCGATGAGGGATTTCGTGCCCTCCACTCCCAACCCTCTACTATAAGGACAGCTGGTAATTAGAGTCTCTTCAATCTTACTATATTAGTTCATTACTGGGTAGTTCTGTGATTCCACACCGCTGCTTTGAAGAATGTCGCGCATGTGTGCCTGGCGGGGTCTTCACAAAATCCCTCATCGCAACTCCTCATAAAATAAAGATCAAACTTCAAACTGGCAAGTTCTCATTTAATCTTACTATTTTATTGTCATTGCAGCAAAACCCAAAAACCAGCTGACGAACAGCACCGCAGACTTAGCTTCACTACAAGCAATGTAACAGTCTTCTTTTTAAATATACTCGAACATATTATTGAAATTCAACTACTTCCAACATCATCCTTTGAAAACATTTCATAGAGATCATTTGGCAAAACAACAAATATCTTTTTGTAGATACCATTAGAAACTTAATCATTACAGTGCTCCTCTCAGATGGATTCGAGCTCCGTCTCTGGCATCCTTGTTTAACAGGGCTCGAAATTAGCGGTTGCCCGGGTGCCATTGACCACCCAAAGTGCCTCTGGGCAATCTAAACGCCGACTCATTTTGCCCGGCTTGGCACCCAAAAACTGGCTTATACTGGTAGATGCAAAAAATTGGAGTAACTCCGCGGTCAGGCAGCATCTCTGGAGTATAGGAACTGACGTTTCGTGTGGGCGGCGGCTGTATTCCTCTAGTATCTTTAATTGCGAGGCAAAGATACGAGGAGCCAAAGATATCTTTGCTAGGAGCAGGGTAACAAAGGATCGGAGCGAACGACGGGCCGCGACAGCGGCTCCACCGCCTCCTCCTCCCTCACCCCGCCCGGCGGAACAAGGCCTCCCTCTCCCTCCCCCCCCTCCTGGCGTCGACGTGTGAGACGGGTTGTTTGAAAGCGCCTTTTTGCAGATTGGCCATCAGCGGCTGCTATCGCCCTGATCGCTGCTTACAAATCCACGACCAGCACTTTCAAATCAACCCATGTCGCGCGCCGAGGGAGGGAGGTCTCCTTCCGCCGTCTGAAGCAGCTGCATGACAGATCCTATAGGATCTTTGAACTGCACCGCTCGGCCCCGCACCTTGCTGTTGGCTGGAGGAGGGGAGGCGGGTGGCGAGGAGTCGGAGGTACTTTGGCTTTGGACAGGGACGGCCAAGGCAGCGGGCAATGTCCGAGGAGCGCGGACCTTCCTTCCTCCGCACCTTCTCCCTCTCTCTCTCTCTCTCTTGTACGCCCCCCTCCACCGCTTATCCTGGGACCCTTCCTCTCCACCCCGCACTGATCCCCATTCCCTCCTCTATTCAGTCCTCATTGACATCCCCTGTGCTCCCTCCCACAATCTATTCATCACCCTACCCACCTCACATTGATTCTCCTAACCCCCCCCCCCCCCCCCCCCCCATCTATCCATCCTACACTGGTCCCCCAATTCATCCTGTACTGACCCCCCCCTTCCCATCTATCCTGCACTTCTCCCCCCATTCATACTGCACTGATCCACTCATTCATCCTGTACTCACCCACCCTCCATTTACCTTGCACCATTCACCCCATCCATCCCTCCATCTTGTAGTGATCTCCCCATTCATCTTTTACTGATCTCCCATTCATCCTGCACTGATCCCCTCGTGCATCCCGTACTGATCCCCCATTCATTGCGTACTGATCCCCCATTCATCCTATACTGATCCCCTCATTCATCCTGTAGTGATCCCCCATTCATCCTGCATAGGACCCCCCCCCCCCCTCCATTCATCCTATACTGAATCCACCCATTCATCCTGTGCTGGACCCCCCCCCATCCATCCTGTACTGATCCCCCCATTCAAGAAGAATGGGGGGAACTGTCTGAAGAAGCGTCTCGACCCGAAACGTTGCCCATTTCCTTAGCTCCATAGATGCTGCCTCACCCGCTGAATTTCTCCGGATTTTTTGTCTACCCCCCATTCATCCTGTACTGAACTCCCATTCATCCTATACTGATCCCCCCCCCATCCATCCTGTACTGATTCCCCCCCCCCCAATTCAACACCACTGACATTCCTCGTGCTCTCCCCTCACAATTTTACATACTCCAACCAACTCGTACTAATTCACTTGCCTCAATCCATCCATTCTGCACCGATTGCCTTCTCAACCAACCCCCCCCCCCCCCCCCCCCCCCCCGGCACTGATTCACCCCGCACTGATTCACGCACCCCCTGAACCTATTGTGTTTCATGGTCTTCAGAGCGAACATTGATTATATTTGATAACGGAATGTAATCAAATGCGTTTTAATTCCCAATGTTATTATTTGTTTTGACACCTTTAAACATATTACCAAAATAACATTTGCTGCAGTTATGTCCTTTGGCCATGTCTTGTCAGTTAGTGTAATGTTTAACCTGTCAGATGGGTATAGTCGGTTTTAACAGCTATTATCGTAAAATGCCTTTAGAAATTTCCTTGCAACCTGTATATTTTGTTATGGATAAATTATGTGCGAAGCCAAAGTGTTTCTTTGCCAATAGCAATAACGACCCATGCTATGGCCTTGTCATGGTAATTTTCGGTCCTTCACAGAAAACATGCATCAATCTGTAGTGTGCATGGTTAAGCATATATGTTACCACGGTCCAGGATTTATTGACACAGGTTGATCATACGCTGAATAATCCAACCACATTTTTGTTTGGAAGTGGAAAAAAAAAATAGAAATTGCATTAATTGCAATGTGTAAAAAGAGTTGAGATATTGTATTATAATTTTGCATTATAATTCATTCATTGTTCTTTATCTCTCCACATCACCGTCTATATCTCTCGTTTCCCTGATCCCTGACCAGTCTGAAGAAGGGTCTCGACTCGAAACATCGCCTATCTCCTTCGCTCCATAGATGCTGCTGCACCCGCTGAGTTTCTCCAGCACTTTTGTCCACCTTCGATTTTCCAGCATCTGCAGTTCCTTCAACATAATATGAGAATGCTTCATTGAGCATAATTCCGACTGATAACTACGCACTTCGTCCAAGCACATTATCGCACGCATCATGCAAACCGTCTTCAATTACCACCTAAACTGTCATTTGGCAACCTAAAAAGCTGTCAAGGTTGCCCGGCTGACAACAGGGAAAAAAATTTAAGTGAGAGCCCTGTTTAACCTCATGTGTACTTAGGCATTCAACAACCATCAACATGAGATCAGTAGCCACATGAATAATGACATGCAGCTTTATTTAAATTACCTTTAATTCTACAGCAATCATATGCACTGTGACTTCATACCAGATGAATGACAAATTCAGGAAATCTACAATAAACCTGCTGAAGCCCAGGTACTAAATTCCAGTTTTACCTGCTTAGTCAAGAAGAATATAATGGCATGTTTTGCTCAACTTCTGAACACATATTGAAAATACTCCAATGAAATGCATTTGCATTTTCCGTGCTTAAGATATGCTCACCTTAGCTAAAATCATTCTACTTCTTTAACATTTCAAGCTCCGAGCACAATGTTTTCATTCCCTGAAACATTTCACTATACATAATCCAAAACGCATGATTTTGGATCCTATCTGTATTCTGTCATTAATTGTCATTCATCGTCAGGTCTGAAGAAGAGTCTCGACCCGAAACGTCACCCATTCCTTCTCTCCAGAGATGCTACTTGTCCTGCTGAGTTACTCCAGCTTTGTGTCTATCGTCATTTATCTATCATTCTGTCCTGTCTGATGTTGATACCTCCTCTTGAAATTTAATTCAACCTTTTTAACCATTTAGAAATCCTTCAGTTGGTTCCCTTTTTTAATATTATTTCCTCACGCTTTGACCAGGACAGTTTTTACCCCTTCGCTTTTGTGATATTTTCAAACTATTTAGCCTACACATTTGGTTACTTTCTCTAATAATTGACTGCTTTGCTACATCTCTCCCATTTTCAAAGCCTTTTCAAAAAACTTTTTTCAAAGATGCCTTCTGTCAGTGTTCCTAACAAAATCTAACAGGTAAATAAGTAGTTTGGAAGAGAATCCCTGATAATAGGGGAATTTCCTAGAGCAATGAACATGGAAAATTATGAAATTGGCCAATTAATACAATATCATTAAAATAATCCCATAAGAAGAGATCCTCTTAGGAAAAGTGAATACATTGTGATAGAATTTTGAACTGTTAAAAACTAGACTGTAAGCCATTGCCAATAACAACAGTGTTGGGGGAATAAATTAATATTTTATTGAACATAAATTATACAAAACATCATGTTTGTACAGATCTGTGATGAGTGTTTGCATAACCTACGAGGCTCAGTTGGAAACAAACATAACACTACTTGTAGTGAACCTCAGAAAATACTACATTAATAGTAAATTGTGGTAATTAAACTTTGTGGCAAATACAAATATTTACAAACTTCAAATAATGCCAAGGAGAAAAGTACGTGGCACATCAAAATTAATACAAATATTTAATTAAACTGAAACAGTGCACAAAGCACATTTAACAGCTGTCATTCTAGGAAATACGACAGATAAAACATTGATATTATGACTTCTCAGACAGTTCATTGAAATCACATGAATTTTGTTTTTACAGTTCTAATAGACCAAGTGCAGACCCGTTGGGTCTGTTCCCCCAACATGCGGTTGTGGGGGGGGGGGGGGCGGGGCAAGCATGTCCTTGAGGGTGGGTGAGGGGGGTAGAGAGGGGTGGGGGAAGGGGAAGGGGAGGGGAGTGGGGAGGGGAGTGGAGAGGGGAAGGTGAGAGGAGGGAGTTTAGGGAGAAAAGGGGAGGAAAGGGAGGGGGGAGAGGAGAGGAGGAGGAAGAGGGGTAGGGGAGAGGTGGAGAGAGAGTGGAGGGGGAGAGAGAGAGGAAGGGGAGGGCGAGAGGTGGGGAGGGGAGGGAGAGGGGAAGAGTGGGGAGTGAGGGGGAGAGGGGTAGCAGGGGAGTGGTGCAAGAGCGAGGGGAAGGGGGTGGGGGGGAGATGGGGGTGAAGAGGGGTGGGGAGAGAGGGGGTGGGAAGGGTGAGGAGAGAGGGAGATGGAGAGGGGGAGAGGGAGGAGGAGAGGGGGGTGGGGGAGGGTGTGAGGGTTCAGGGAGGGGGTGAGAGGGGTGGGGGAGTGGTGGGGGAGGGGAGGAGAGGGAGGAGGGAAGAGTGTGGAGGAAGGGGAGAGGGGTAGGGAGAGGGGTAGGTGAGAGAGAGGGAAGGTGTGGAGGAGGGGGAGAGTGGTATGGGGAGGGGAAAGAGCGGAGAGAGGGGGAAGAGTGGGGATGGAGAGGGGTGGGGGAGGGAGATGGGGAGGTGGGGGATGGGTGAGAGAGAAGTGGAAGTGGGAGGGAAGGAGGTGAGAGTTGTGGGGAGACTGGCGGAAGTGGGAGAGAGAGTGGAGGGGAGGGAGGTGTGGGGAGTGGTGGAAGAGGGAGAGAGGGGTAGGGGAAAAGGGGTGCGGGGAAGGGAGGGGGAGGGAAATGGAAGAGTGGGGGGGAGAGGGGTAGGGGGAGTGGTGGAAGAGGGACAGAGGGGTAGGGGGAAGGGGTGGGAGGGAGTGGGAAGAGGGACAGGGGTGGGGGGAAGGGGAAGGGGGAAGGGGGCGGGGGGGAGAGGGAAGGGGCAGGGGAAAAGAAGGGAGGGGGTGGTGGGAGAGAGGAAAGGGGGTGGGAGGAGGAGGGGGGTGAGGGGGTAGAGAGGGGTGGGGGAATGGGAGGGGAGGGGGCAGGTGAGAGGAGAGGGGTGGTGGAGAAGGGGGAGGGAAAGGGAAAAGTGGCTGGGAGAGGAGAGGGGGAGGAAGAGGGGGAGGGGAGAGGTGGAGAGAGAGTGGAGGGGGGAGAGAGTGGAAGGGAGAGAGGGGGGTGAGAGCGAGAAAGGGGAGGGAGATGGGGAGGGGAGGGAGTGGGGTAGCAGGGAGTGGTTGCAGAGAGAGGGGGGGGTTGGGGGGGAAGAGGGGTGGGGAGGGCAGAGAGAGGGGGTGGGAGGGGAGGGGGAGGGGTGAGGAGAGAGGGAGATGGAAGGGGGAGAGGGGAAGGGGAGGAGGGGTGTGGAGGGGGTGAGAGAGGGTTCGGGGAGGGGTGAGAGGGGTGGGAGGGGGAGGGGGAGGTGGGAGGGAGGAGGGGGGAGGAGGGAGGGGGGGGGGAGAGGGGGAAGAGTGGGGAGGGAGGGGGAGGGGATAGGGGGAGTGGTGGAAGTGGGAGAGAGGGAGGGGAGGGGGTTAGAGGGGGTGGTAGAAGAGGGAGAGAGGGGTAGGGAAAAAAGGGGTGGGGGAGAGGGAAGGGGGTTGGGGGGAGAAGGATGGCGTGGGAGGAGGAGGGGGGGAGAGAGAGAGGGATGAGGATAGGGAGATGGAGATGGAGGGGAGGAGAGAGGTGTGAGAGAGGTGAGGGAGAGAGGTGTGGGAGAGGGGGGAGGGAGGGGAGGGGGAGATGGGGTAGGGGAGAGATGGGGAAAGAGTGGGTGGGTGAAGAGAGGGGTGGGGAGAGAGGGGGTGTGGGGGGAGAGGGAGGGAGGTGTGGGGAGAGGGAGAGGGAGAGGGGAGAGGGGCGAGGAGAGGGAGAGATGGGGGAGGAGAGAGGGGTGGGGAGGAGAGGGGATGGGGAAGGGGTGAGAGAGGTGTGGGGGGAGGGGGAGGGAGAGGAGGAGGGAGGGGGGAAGAGTGTGGAGAGAGGGGGAGAGGGGTGGGGCGAGAGAGGGGGAAAGACTGGGGAGGGTAGAGAAAGAGGGGCAGTCCATCTATTCCCCACTCCCTATCACCCCCAATTCTCTTTCTCTATTCCCACACAAAAGATCACGCACTTCGACACAGGCTGCAGTGGGGGGTGGGGGGGGGGGGGGGGCTGGGGGGGCAAAGGCAGATGTAAAATGAATCCATTCCGATTGAACATCTGTGAGTATTGGGCATTGTGACATCACACAATGGAATGTTTACCAACATTCTATGGGTGAGAGCAGTTTGATTGTTTTAAGATTTAGAAAAATTGGGGGGTGGTGGGAGGGGGGAAGGATTTTATTAAAAATTGTGTTTGTAAAAACGTAATGAGGAGCGCCTTTGTGAATGTACAAGCGTAACGTCTGGCGAAATGGAAAAATCGGCGGAGTTTGAGGGTCCAGTTTTGGCGGAGCAGGGAATCAAAGGGCGAAAATCTTATCTGAAAAATACTATAACAGACTGCTTCCCATTTTAATTAGCATTCGACATTTATTTGGAAATATAAATTTCATTAAATTCAAGTACAAACTCTAGGAGCAGTTGGGGGTACTCAGAGGGATATTAAGGTAAGGAAGTTTAAAGAAAGGCAGAAGACTGGTGGAGTTCCAGACTATTACTCAGAGATATCCCAAGACTGTGCTGACATTTAAGACAAAGAAAATACAGCCGATTAGAGTTGAAGTTAGAGAGGAGGAAAACAATATAAATGGACATTGGTGAAGTAGGAGAGAAGAAAGGAGGATAAAAGTGGAAATGGAATCATATAATTCTGCATTTAACAAATCATATTTTGGCATGAATTTTGCAAGAATCAACAGCATCTAATCAAAAGAAGGTTGCCTACATAAAGACTACTGTCATCTGTGACAAAGACAATCCTTTTTCAATTGCCAGCTCAATGATTTCTGATCCCCATAAACTGACTGTGCACTGGTGACGCAGCGGAAGAGTTGCTGCCTTACAGCGCCGGAGACCTGGGTTTGATCCAGACTACGGGTGCTGTCTGTACGGAGTTTGTACGTTCTCCTCGTGACTGTGGGTTTTCTCCGAGATCTTTGGTTTCCTCCCACACTCCAAAGACGTACAGGTATGCAGGTAAATATAAAATAATTGTCCCTAGTGTGTGTACTATAGTGTTAATATGCGGGGATTGGTGGTCGGCGCCAACCCAGGGGGCCCAAGGGCCTGCTTCCGCGCTGTATCTCTAAACTAAATCTGTCAAATTAAAGAATCCTCAAAATAATAAACCGGAAAGGGTTAATCAGTTCTTAAATAACTTCTTAAAATATGTAAGGGGGTGCTTATTAATTTCTGGACTGAAATATTTGTGTTGGTGTTAACAGCATAGAGGAGAATCAAAGGCTATAGGATGATATTGATGTTGATAAGTAACTGGAGTGCATCTAGGTCCTTGTTATTGAAGGAGTTGATATGCATCATAACCAACCTCTCAAAGTACCGCATCACCACGACGTTAGTGCCATTCGTCAGTTGTCAAACAGCCATTTTGATTAATCTTTTTTCGGCACTATTGATGCTCTTTAACAGCGCTGTTGAAGCTCTTTTAAAGCAGATGGGAACCTAAGACCTCAGTAACGAGACTTGAAGATGTCCACAAAAACTGCAGCCAACTGGTCCTCACAAGTTTTGAGAACATGGCCAGGTACACCATTCAGGTCGGATGCTCTCTGAGGGTTCAACCTCATGAAGAATCTTCTGAAGTTGGTCACAGCGACATTACAATGCCATCAGGAGCTATGGAGGTCTGAGAAAGCACATCAGTGATTTTTCTATCAAAGCAAATGTAACAAACAATGAGCACATCAAAGAGTGATGTCTCACTGTCGCTTGGTGTGTCACATGGTTTCACTTGGAGGAAGTGATGGCATGCAAGTCTTGCCGCAGCTGCTGAGGGTCTGTCTCATCCGCGAGTTTAGAGCGAAAGTGCTTCTTCGCCTTTCTGATGGCCTTATTGAGATCATACTTCGACTGTTACGTCCGAGTAGCACAGAGTGTTTACCATGAGACAGATGGTACAACCACTCCCTTTTACCAATGCCATTGCTCGGTCCATATGATGAATGGAGAGGCCATGGAGCTGGAGGGCAGAGTCTGGAGAGCTGGGGATGAGCAGTATTTCTATGAAACACGGTACTCTTACCTACAGCGCCCTTCATATTGTTTGGGACAAAGACCCATCATTTATTTATTTGCCTCAGTATTCCACAATTTGAGATTTATAATACAAAAAAAAAAATCACACGTGGCTAGATTTTAATAAAGGCCATTTTTATACATTTTGGCTTCACCATGTAGAAATTACAGCAGTGTTTATACAAAGAACCCCCATTTCAGGGCACCATAATGTTTGGGACACAGCAATGTCATTTAAATGAAAGTAGTCATGTTTAGTATTTTGTTGCAATGTTCTTTGTATGCAATGACAGCTTGAAGTCTGCGATTCATGGACATCACCAGTTGCTGAGTGTCTCCTCTGGTCAGGCCTGTATTGCAGTCACCTTCAGCTTATGTTTGCTTTGGGGGCTGGTCCCCTTCAGTTTTCTCTTCAGCATATAAAATGCATGCTCAACTGGGTTCAGATTGGGTGATTGACTTGGCTACTCAAGAATTGACAATTTTTTAGCTTTGAAAAACTGTTTTGTTGCTTTAGCAGTCGGTTTGGGATCATTGTCTTGCTGTAGAATGAACTGCCGGACAATGAGTTGTGAGGCATTTGTTTGAACTTGAGCAGATAGCATGTGTCTATACACTTCAGAATTCATTATGCTATTACCATCAGCAGTTGTATTATCAATGAAGATAAGTGAGCCAGTACCTTCAGCAGCCATATAAAATGCCCAAGCCATAACACCCCACCACCGTGTTTCACAGATTAGGTGGTATGCTTTGGATTTTGGGCAATTCCTTCTCTCCTCCATACTTTCCTCTTGCCATCACTCTGATAGCAGAACTGTGATTGCTCTTTGAAGTTCTTCTTGGCAAACTGTAACCCGGCCATCCTATTTTTACGGATAACCAGCGGTTGCAGGCATCTTGCAGTGTAGCCTCTGTATTTCTGTTCATGAGGTCTTCTGTGGACAGTGATCATTGACAAATCCACACCTGACTTCTGAAGAGTGTTTCTGATCTGTCAGACCGGTGTTTGGGGGGGGGGGGGGGGGGGGGGTTCTTTATTATAGAGAGAATTCTTCTGTCATCAGCTGTGGAGGTCTTCCTTGGCGATTAGTAAGCTCACCAGTGCTCTCTTTCTTATTAATGACGTTCCAAACAGTTGATTTTGGTAAGCCTAAGGTTTGGCTGATGTCTCTAACAGTTTTATTCTTGTTTCTCAGTCTCATAATGGCTTATTTGACTTTCATTGGCACGATGTTGGTCCTCATCATATGCCTGTTAAAACTCTGATCTTGGATGTGTGTGTGTGTGTGTGTGTTTGTTCGTGTGTGTGTTCGTGTGTGTGTGTGTGTGTGTGTGAAATCACATCTTCTTGAAAAAACAACACGCTAACGGCACAATGTTTACATATTCTGCTGGAGCTTTTTCCCTTGGAGTCGGAAATCGCCTTATCGAAACTGTATCCCCTTATTTCCCTTCCCCCCCATCCCCCACATAAAAAAAGACTTAGAAACCTTTAAAAATATATACTTTTAGACACACTTGAAATAACAAAAAGGGTAAAAGGACGAACTGCTGCTGGCGATGCAGCCACACTCAATTCCTCAATTTCCATCAAGACCTTGGACCAACCTCTCTTATCACAGTCAAAGAACCTTCAAACTAAACATTGGTAGCGGTACGTGGCTGCTCACTACCATTTCACAAAATTAATTAGGATTGAGCAATATGTGCCTCATCAACAATGCACACCTCCCATACAAGGCTGCATCAATATTTTACAATCATTGATTGCATTTTTTTTAAATCAGTACTACAACAATAATTGACTTAATTTAACAAAGGAAGTTTAACATTACACTCCAAAGACAACTGACAGCAACCAACTCTGTTCATTCTCCACTGCAATTTCAGTGACGAATTTTGCACTCAAATCTTTGCAGCATGATTATTATTCATAAAGGTATACCATTCAAATTAAGCAATATCACAGCAGGGGGAGGTACGTCATAGTTACGGGAGAAATTCACTCTACTCCACTTACTTTGATAAATATTTATGCTCCCAACTTTGATAACCCCCAATTCTTTAGTAAAATTCTGGCTATAATTTCAGAATTTAACTATCAAAATGTGATAATAGGGGGAGATTTCAATTGTGTTCTAGATCCATATCTGGATAAATAAGCAAAATAAAAAAGGATTAACATAAAATCTAAAACTAGTGAACTCTTAAATACATACATAAAAAACACAAACATTAACAGATGTATAAATTCCATATACATATAACTCTAAATATCGTAATAGTATTATTTTTGATCACTCCCAGTTAACTTTTTTTTAAATTAGAAGGAATGTCTGATAAAAAAAATCACTCTGGAGGTTTAACCCCCAAATCTTAAACAACTCACAAGGTTGTACATATTTAAAAGAGCAGATGATATTCTTCTTTGAAACAAATGATACACCAGATATTTCACCCTCTTTATTATGGGAAACTTTTAAGGCATTTATTAGAGGAACTATAATTTCATATCAAGCTTTCCAAAATAAAAAGAATAACACTGAACAAGTGCAGTTAGAACAAGAAATTAGACAATTAGATTTAGGAAATGCCAAAGAACCAACCTTAGATAAACATAAGATAACAATATTACAATATAAATTAAATAAAATTTTATCGGCAAGAATAATAAAATTATTTCAAATTACAAAACAAGAAAATTTCGAATTCGGTGATAAACCACATAATCTCTTAGCACGTCAACTGAAAAAACGGGAAACAGAAAATACAATCACTAAAATTAAATCAGATAAAGGTGAATTACTAACATTACCTAAAGACATTAATAAAAGATTTGCTCAATTTTACCAATATCTATATACATCTAAAACTTGTGCAAATAATACTAAAATTACAAACTTCTTAGACAATTGTAATCTTCCAAAACTCAATACAGTGGAACAAGAGGAATTAGGAGCTCAGATTACACTTAAGGAAATAGAAAAAACAATAAATTAGTTGAAGAATGGTAAAAGGCCAGGACCAGATGGCTTTAGTAATGAATTCTATAAAAGACTCTACGAGATAATTTCTCCACGCATACAAAATTTATATATACATGTTTTTAAAGAAAATATACTACCAGAAACACTAACCGAGTCAAGTATTACACTTATACATAAAAAGGATAAAGATCCAGAAGAACCAGGCTCATATAGAGCCATAGCGCTCCTTAATACAGATCAAAAAATATTAGCAAAAACCCTAGTGAGAAGATTGAGTAAATATGTTGGCAAAGTAATAAACCCAGACCAAACGGGTTTTATACCCAAGAGATACTCATTCAACAATTTGAGACAGCTGTTTAATATCATGTACTAACATAAAACTGAAGAGGAAGACTTAGCAATTATTTAATTGGATGCAGAAAAAGCTTTCGATCAAGTAGTATGGCAATATTTATTCAAAGTATTGCAAAAATGTAATATGGGAGATAATTTTATCTCATGGGTAACATTATTATACGATAAGCCGACGGCTAGAATAATGACTAATAATATATTATCCCCGAAATTCCAATTATCATGGGGCAATAGACAGGGGTGTGCATTATCGCCCCTGCTATTTGCACCAATGATAGAGCCTTTAGCAGAAAGTATAAGAAGTCATCCGAATATTCATGGAAATAAT
This sequence comes from Okamejei kenojei, assembly GCA_035221665.1. Classification (NCBI taxonomy): domain Eukaryota; kingdom Metazoa; phylum Chordata; class Chondrichthyes; order Rajiformes; family Rajidae; genus Okamejei; species Okamejei kenojei. Next base: position 22,479,124 of record CM069151.1, on the reverse strand, counting down.
AAAATTTCATTATATGCAGCCAACATATTATTATATTACAAATTTGCAAATCAGCATATCAAATATACTAAATTTAATAGAGGAATTTGATTCTTTCTCAGGATATAGAATAAACTGGAACAAAAGCAAAATTATGATGATAAAACCTCAAGAGCCAACACATCTGTTGAAATTCCCTTTTAGAATTGCAACAGAAAAATTAATGTATTTGGGTATCCAAATTACTAGGAAATATAAATCATTACTCAACACAAACTATATGCCTTTATTAACTAAATTAAATTAATTGATTAAATTCTGGAAAACACTGTCCTTAATAGGCAGAATAAATGCTTAAAAATGATCTTCGTACCACAAATACTGTACCTGTTTCAATCAATACCAATATATTTACCAATTATTTTTTTTTTTTAAACTAGACTCTGATATTACAAACTTCATATGGGACTATATATCACACAGAATTCAAAGAAAACATTTGTGTAAATCTAAAGAATCAGGGGGACTGACACTCCCTAACTTGTTGTACTACTATTGGGCAGTGAACATTAAACATATTATCTATTGGTTGGACAGTTGTGCCCAACAAGTAGATTGGATAAGAATGGATAAGAATGGAGAAAGAGGATTGTTCCCCTTATAATATAGGAGTGATTTTTCTTTCCCCGATGAAACTGAACAATATAATATATAAGAATCCAATTATTCACAGTATGATACGAATTTGGAAATAAATAAAATTAACTTTAAAATTAAGAAATTTATCACTTCTTTCCCCAATAGCTAACAATCCCTCATTCAAACCATCTATTATTGATAAAACGTTTATCCGTTGGGAAAGAATAGGAATTAAAATGATTGGAGATAAGTATGAAATGGGGACACTTTTATCATTCCAACAAGTACAACTAAAATATAACTTGAGAAATAACCAATATTTCAAATATCTTCAAATTCAAGATTATTTGAAAAAATATATACAAGGATATCAAACTATAACCTCAGATTTATTAGAGGAAGGAATGAATAGAAAGGCAGAATCAAGCAATTTAATATCATATTTATATAATATAATTTTAAATATAAAAACGCCAACGACAGAGGCAATTAGAAGGGACTGGGAACAAGAGTTATTGATAAAAATCCTGAATGACAGATGGGATTTTTTTTTAATTATATGTACATAAATGTTCGATTAATGTAAAACATAATCTAATTCAATTAAAAATTGTACACAGATTATATTACTCAAAAACCAGATTGAATAAAATATTTCCAAATGTCTCCCCCATTTGTGATAAATGTCTAACTTAAAATGCCACTATAGCACATTCCTTTGTCTCTTGTACAAAAAAGCATACATTTTGGAATTAAATCTTTGGAACTTTTACAAAATTATTCAACACAAAATTGAACCCCAATACAGAACTGATTATCTTTGGATCAATGGAAGAGGGACATAAATTAACTATGTTCCAAGAAGCTATTCTTAATTATGGTTTAATAACAGCAAAAAAACATACTCAAATTCTGGAAAAACGCAACCACGCCAACGTTCAAAATGTGGATTTCAAATAAGTCGGAAACACTACATTTTGAAGAAATGAGAGTCCTCCTACTAGGCAAAGTAGACCAATTCTTAAAGATTTGGTCTCCTTTTATCAACTTTTTACAAGCGTATGGTGCAACATAACATAACCTTAGAAATTAAATTGTTCAGAACCGGGTGACGGATGGGTAAAGATACAAAATTGGTATCTCTCCTAATTTCTGTTCTCTCTACTTTTTCTTTTTATTTCAATCTCCTTAGCTTTTTTATCTCTGCTCTCTGTCCCTATCTGTTTCTACTCGCTTGTCTATCTATCTCGACTCCCTTTATTTCCCTTTTTCTTTCACTGCTCTTTTATTATTAAATTAAAAATAAGAAGTTGTACAAGAATGGTAATGTGTATGTATGTATTAGGTACTTAGATACCACACTACTGTACTTACTTCTAACAACAAAATTTAAAAAATTTAAAAATTAAAAAAAATAAAAACAATCTTTGCAGCATGAACCCATAACTTTCTATCTCATAAATAAGAAAGCTACCAACTGAGCCGTGATGAGACATTATCACTAATATGCTTAATGTCTATTTATGCTCCTTCTGACTTCAGGTGCCCTACTGCACCCTTTGAATCCGAGAAAGACAGGCGGAAAACTGTCTTCCATTTTGCTGAATGCTGCCTCCAAATAGTGCTCTTGGAATCAGTTCAACGAGATTGATAAGATATCTTTGCTATCGGTCAATGTCAATTATTAATGTAAATTATTAATGTATTAATTATTAATGTATATCAAACCAAAAGGTGTTTCAAGAAAAAGCACTCAATAATTTCAAAAAACTATGCTGTACAAAGCAGGAGCTGAACGTTGCTTGTTCAATGCCTCTTCACCTCCATTTTTTGAAAAATAATTGAGGCTACGTGTGTTTTGATTCCATGCCAAAGTACAAAACATCATTCATAAATCTTGAATCACTTGGCTTCCAGGCATCTGAGCTTTTATTTTATCCTTTCTGATTTTACAGCTCAAAGCACAATTCCTTTATGATGGTTTGAGGATTTGGATCATTTCAGGAACAGACTTTCCTGTAACAAAATCATGTTACAAACAAGGACCAAAAGAGAAATTCACAGATAAATTGTTTTGATTTATGTGCAAGTATTAGCCACGGCTTCACTGGCACATATTTGAATAGTGCAGGAGGATAGTTCAAAACTTTCTGGCTCAAAAGAGGATGCTACAACAGTGTAATACTGGAATGGAGAAATTAGTAACAAAGGATACGTCACAAAATTAAAACAAAACTAAGCATGTGGCCGAATAGGCTATCAAACCTCTATAGGTGAATGGTAGAGAGCATACTGACTTGTTCTATCATGACCTGGTTCAGTAGTTCAAATTCCCAAGAACAAAGAAGGCTGCAGGAAGTGGTGGACATTGGCCAGTCCTTTACAGGTACTGGCCTCTCTACTATCTACAAGCGCTGCCTCAAAAAGAGCAGCTAATATCATCAAAGAACCACACCTGGTCCCCGACTAGATTCAAGAACAGCTTCCCTTCCCCCCCCCCCACCCCCCCCCCATAAACTATCATGCGCTTGACCCACATTCTGATCACAACCCTGATCACAATCCTACCTCAGCAACGATCTACTGTGGACTTTGTATATATTACATTAAATACCTTGGTTTGTACTATTATGGCCTGGTTATAACAATAATTATTATATTATTGGTGTATTTGTTATGTTGCTGCATTAGTGTGCCCATAAAGCTGCAGCAAGCAAAAATGTCATTGTTCCGTTCCTGGTGCTTATGACAATTAAACACTCTCGACGAGATACTGTGAAATTAGCACATTATTTTTTAAAGCTGATCAATCTAACCAAAGATAGACACAAAGAGCTAGAATAATTCAGTGGTACAGGCAGCATCTCTGGAGAGAAGGAATGGGTGATGTTTCGGGTCGAGACCCTTCTTCAGACTGAAAGTCACGGGAAAGGGAAACGAGAGCTATCAACGATGATGTAGAACAATGAATGAAAGATGCAAAAAGTAACAATGATAAAGGAAACAGGCCATTGTTAGCTGTTTGTTGAGTGAAAACGAGAAGCTGGCCCGGCTTTGGTGGGGGAGGCATGGGGAGAGAGGGAATGCCGGGGTTATTCGAAGTTAGAGAAATCAAAATTCACGCCACTGGGCTGTCAGCTGCCCAAGCTGGCTATTATATGTAACTACTTCTTTGAACCCATGCCACCACACTAAAAAGATTGAATGTAGCTATTTGCAACTATCATTTATGTTTCAGAATGTATCTAACCTCAAATATCTCCCTTGCCTCATGAAGTCGTATCCTTCTCTGTAAATGTTTGAAAATCGTTTTAAAGGTACAGTTTGGAAATATATGTGGAAGTCACTTTTGGGAAACAGAATTTTTTAAAAGTCATTACAAATAAAATACTGCATTGCAGCAAAGACTGAAAAACATTTTTGCAAGCTTTAAGGCGATTCCAAAATATAAGCAGATTCTGTAACTTGTTTGGCATATGATAATATGAAGATTTTATTATGATGTTTGCTGTAACAGTTACAAATGATTAGCTAGCCACCTGACAAACGTCACCTACAAGTGACAAATGCTTCACACTGATTACCAGAACCCTCAATGCCTAATACACAATACTGCAGGGTCCATTTCCTTTAAGCCAATGAAAATTACTTTTTTTTTAAAAAGGAAAATAAATCACTCAACACTAACCAAATTCGAAATGTTCTGGACAGGGAAAAACAATTATGATTCCAAAAAATGTATGGGTGAGTACAAAAGACAAACTATACAACAAACAGCTGTGACACTCGTTCTATACAACTGAAATGCTCCAACTGCGATTCTGTACTTCACTCACTGCCATCTTTTAGCTGTTCTCCGTGGAGCTACGCAAGTACAGGATTGGTCATTGATGTTTCCAAATCCTCTTCACTGCTTTGTTTTTGTCCAATATTCTATAATGATTAGTTACTCTCAAGAAACCAGGAGAACAGGAGAGAGAAAGCAAACTTGCCATAGCCAAATTGTTGGAATGGTTGATATGCTTAATCACTTTCTACTCGAGGATTATCTAAATGGTGTCAAGTTGGGGAAATGGGAAGTACAATGGGATCTGGGAGGGGGGGGGGGGGGGGGGGGGTCCTTGTTCATAAGTCACTGAAAGTAAGCATGCAGGTACAGCAGACAGTGAAGAAAGCGAATAACCTTCATAGCAAGCGGAGTTGAGTATAGGAGTAAAGAGGTCCTTCTGCAGTTGAACAAGGCCCTAGTGAGACCACACCTGGAGTATTGTGTGCAGTTTTGGTCTCCAAATTTGGGGAAGGACATTCTTTCTATTGAGAGAGTGCAGTGTAGGTTCACCAGATTAATTCCCGGGATGGCAGGACTGTCATATGTTGATAGAATGGAGTGGCTGGTCTTGTATACTCTGGAATTTAGAAGGATGAGAGGGGATCTTAGTGAAACATATAAGATTATTAAGGGTTTGGACATGCTAGTGGACTCCCCCAACATGTTCCCGATGTTGGGGGAGTTCAGAACCAGGGGCCACAGTTTAAAAATAAGGGGTAGGCCATTTAGAACGGAGATGAGGAAAAACTTTTTCACACAGAGAGTTGCGAGTCTGGAATTCTCTGCCTCAGAAGCTGGTGGAGGCCGGTTCTCTGGATGCTTTCAAGAGAGAGTTAGATAGAGCTCTTAAACATAGCGGAATCAGGGGATATGGGGAGAAGGCAGGAATGGGGTACTGATTGTGGATGATCTGCCATGATCACATTGAATGGCGGTGCTGGCTCGAAGGGCCTACTCCTGCACCTATTGATACATTTTCCTATCAGACACTTGATAGTTCCTGCCTAATACCCGAGTGAAAATAGCAGACCTTTACTCGAGAACAACATTTAGCTGCACAATGGAGACTGGCATTGCGTAGGAAACAGAAAATGATAAATCACATGCAATACAACCCAGCTGCAATGTCATGAAAACATCTTCTAATACTCAAACTTTGCCTCTCCAGAACCTAGTTGAGTTTTCAAAAGGAAGAAGAATAACAAATAGAAGACAACAAATTGTAGATAGCATAAACAGAGTAATCTATTATAATACAAAACTCTGATCTTGGATGTTTACTTGTGGGTTTGTTTGCTTGATTCTTTTTCTTTGATTCACATCTCCTCAAAAACCTGACGCGGTAACGGTGAAATTTTTACATATTCCGGTAGAGATTTACCTCATGATCTCAAAAATCCCCCTCATCTGAAAATTTGATTAATTATTTCCCGAGTTGTTTACTAAAATTGTTCACCAATCTGACATTTTTAAAAATTTAACGCTGGATGCATCACAATGGCTCCTCTCGCACACAGTCGACCAGCCTGCAGTCCGCAGCGCTCCACCCCGTCCGAGGCCCAGCCGCCGTTCTGCCCTCCCCCACCCCCCCCCCCCCCCCCCCCGGCTCTGGATCATTTTGTCGCCTCCCGACTCAGTCCACTTGCACTCATCCAGCCGTCCACAGCGCTGCGCAGAGCCAGGGCTCTGGAATGAAGCCTGCTGAAAACAGAGTACGCTCACGCCTCGGCTCGTGTTTTCCGAGGGAACCCGAGTGATGCCGACGAGCACCCGACTGATGACATCACAAAGAGCGACACGCAGTACGCTCGCGCCTCGACTCGGGTTTCCCGAGAGAAGCCGAGAGCTTTGTACTAGAGTTGGGCCCTGTACTAGAGCTATCTCCCTGCGCTCCCTCCGCTTTTCGCAGCCCGATCGCTCGGCTCCCCTCCTCCTCTTCTCCCCCCCTCCTCCTCTCCCCCAAAACCCCTCTACTCCCCTCCCCACTACCCCACTCCCTCCCCCCTGGTCTAGTATAATTTAAAACATTTCATCATCAATAATTCCCTGAGAAATCCATATTTCAGTGACAATTGTGGAAGTTTTCACCAGTAATAATTTTCAAAGTCCAACTGAACTGCACATAGGATGGCAGAACATGTTCATTTTCAACAGAAGAATCAGAAAAAAGTAATTGATGCTGAAGCGGAGTCCACACGAGGGGGCAGAGTTTTAAGGTGACAGGGGAAAAATTTAATCGGAACCCGAGGGGCAACTTTCTCACACCGATGGTGGTGGGTATAAGTAATGAGCTGCCAGATGAAGCTGTAAAGACAGATCTAGTGGGATGTTTAAAAGACATTTGGATGGGTACTTAGGCAGGAAAGGTCAAGGAGGATATGGGCCAATTGCAGGCAGAATGGACTAGTTCAGCAATAAAAGCTGGTTGGCGTGGTCAAGATAGGCCAAGGGGCCTGTTTCTGTGTTGTACGGCTCTACAAATATGGAATATAATAAATAGACAAATAATGATAGTAAAGAGTATCTCAGTTTCTATATCAAAAAGAAATGTAGACAAGGAAGTTAAATCCTTCAAGCAAGGAAGTTACCATCCTTCATTGACACTGGTCTAAATCCTGGAGATGTGCATGGCAAGATGTTTTTATTATTACATAGAGAATGCCTTGACCATGCTGCCACGTGAGGTGGTAGATGTAGATACAATAATGTTTTTTTTTTTAAAGAGGCATTTAGATAGACAAATGAACAGGCAGGGAAGAGGGATACAGAGCATGTGCAGGCACATGGGATTAGTTTAGATTGTCAGCATGGTCAGCACAGAAATGGTAGGCCGAAGCGCCTGTTCAAGCGCTGTATTGCTTTACTGTAATAACTACTTTTATTCCCGAACCACTGGTGCACCATCGTTGCAGTATGTATCATCTAAAAAAAATCACTGTTACTCACATCGGTTACTTTGACAAATCTCCTAATCTCACAACCTCCACCAACAAGCAGGACTAGGGCCTCAATGGACTGTAACACCAACATCTGCAGGTTCCCCTCCAAACTGGACATCATCCAGACTTGTTAATAAACCAACATTTCTTCTTTGTCAATGGGTCTACATCCTAGAACACCCTACCCGACAATACAGCGGAAGTACTTTTACCAAGAAGAGTACATCAGTACAAGAAGGTGTCTCACCACAATCCTCTCAAGAACATAATGGGGTGGCCAACAAATTCTGGCCTTGCCAGCAACATGTAGATCCCAAATCTGCACAGGAGCATTGGTAAATATACAAAAGTAATGATCTGATGCAGCAGCCAATAACACACCGACACTCATGATGAAGTTGAAAGAGCCAATGATATAAAAGATTTTCAGATATTACAAAATATTTTACCTGACAAATAATTAAGTTGATTTAATGAAAATATGCAAAATAAAATAAGCACATCAGCAGTAGAGTCATGTAGTACATCCCTTAGAAATCACTTACGCAGAAAATGCTTTTCCAACAGAGCAATTTCAAGATGTCCTTTGATCTCATTCAGTCGTTCAGATTCTGTTCTGTTGAAATCTTGAATTCCCAAAGCCATAATCGATGACCCCGTGGCTGTCTGAAATGAAAATGGAAAGACTTACTGAAAATAAATAATCCACAGCAAACTGCAAAGGTGGTAAAATGCACACAAGATATCCTCGAGTCTGTGATTCATCCAGCTGAATGCAGCAACCAACGGAATGTTGCTGATACGGTTCAATGCAGAGACTCCTTCAACCTACTCATTTCCGTTGTGAATCAATAAAATGCAAGGAATTATTGAATAAACTGTGGACTCCTTCAAAAAAAGACAGGAAGTGACTTAATCCAGACTCACAAAAGGGTGTCATACTCATGACTGCATTATTGATTCCTGAAGATTTTAAGATGAAAAATGTAATCCGTCGATTTAAAGAAATGGGAAAGAGAAAACTGAAGAATAGTTAGCCTAACATCAGTTGTACAAAAATGCTGCAGGCTGTTAATACAAGACACAAAAAAAAGTCAACATAATTTATAAAAAGGAGATATTTAACAAACAAACTGGACTCCTCTGAAGATTTAACTGGTGGTATGGACAAGGGAAACCAGTCAATTTGGTGATTAGATTTTCAGAGGCTATTGATTATGTCCCACATAACAGGTGAAGAAGTGCTTAGGCCAGAGCTATTCACAATATATCGTAATAGTTTGGAAGAGGTATCGAAAGGTACTATTTCAAAGTTTGAAGCCAACAGAGACATGAAGAGAGTGGGGAAAGGATCTAAAACCAAGATTGCCCATTGCATGGGGCCTTGACAACTGAAAGCACAACTATAGGAGTGGAGTAAATAAATATGGAATTCAGAAGGAGGTCAGAACTAGAAGACACGGATTGGTCTGAACTGTCTAGAATTGGAAGAGGATACTGAAATACAGAGAAGCGAACCATTGGATGGACTCAAAAACAAGGATGATGGCATCAGAAAACAGAAAGCTGTTGACTCAACCATTGTATTGCATATGGATTATTTACTCTCAAAAAATGGGTTTGCATAAATTATGCTTGACAAACAGTGCAATGGCACAACAAGTAGTGCTCTAGCCACTCATTCTCCATCCTAATCCTTAGTGTTGTCTGCAATTAAAAAAAATATTTTTCCTTTAACCAAATGAATGTCCCCATATGCTTTGGCTTCTTATCGTATCCCAAAGTTGTAATGGTGGGTATGTATAGATTGCAAATTACCTGGTTAGAGGTCCATGGTAGGAGGAGTAGGAATTAGTTTGCAAGTGAGGGGGACGAGACCACAGGAAAGTAGGGATTTGGACTAGTGCGATAGTTCAGAGGGATAACATAACATTGAAGAGGCTAAGTGGTCTCCCTTCTTTGCCCTAATGAAATATGAATATAAAACATGGTAGGAGGTAATCTACAGGTTTTGGAATATCTTTGATGTTATTAATATAAAATAAAAGGGTTCTATGGAGTAATAGAGTAAAGGTTCGAAGCTAAACTAACCTAAATGTGTTTTCTCCTTTTATGTAAACATAATAGAGTTCAAGAAGCAAAATTGAGAAACTATGAACAGTAAAACAGAAAATGATGTTATAATGACAGTAACCTAATCAAGTCTGCTTTTAGGCCAAGATCAGTAATTAAACACTCGCCTGGATAAACAATATTCACAATTGGGAGCAATTATTATTACGCAATCGTGGCAGTTAACCACCGCCATTTGTGCGAATGCACCACCATCACTGCTTGGCTGACAGTTCTTTGGTCCATTGTTCCACACACATTAGGAATGAAGCAGCTCCATCTAACATTTATTTTAAAATTCTGTTTTATATAAAATGTAAAAGATAACAGAAATATCTTACCAGAAAAATTTGAAACTATCTTATCAGAAAAATTTGAAACTATCATAGAATCCCACTCAATTTCCATGAAATGATACAAAATCCAAAAATCCTTTTTTGAAAAATATTATTTGTACATTTGTTAAATAGTAGGCAAATGAGACTGGCATCATTAAACGTTTGTATTGAAAAAAATGATGAAAATGTTGCACATAAAATAACATGTTTGCTCTGAAGCAAAAGACAATAGACAATAGGTGCAGGAGTAGGCCATTTGGCCCTTTGAGCCAGCACCGCCATTCAATGTGATCATGGCTGATCATCCCCAATCAGTACCCCGTTCCTGCCTTCTCCCCATATCCCGACTCCACTATTTTTTAAGAGCCCTATCTAGCTCTCTCTTGAAAGCATCCAGAGAACCTGCCTCCACTGCCCACTGAGGCAGAGAATTCCACAGACTGACCACTCTCTGTGAGAAAAAGTGTTTCCTCGTCTCCGTTCTAAATGGCTTACTCCTTATTCTTAAACTGAAAGGTCACAATGTGTTGTACAGAATTTTGCCACAAAGGTTTGTTAACATTGAAGAATAACAAAATACTTTGTAGCTGTATTCTCCTCAAAAATGTTTAATCAATAAATAAATATTTGTCAGAGCTGGGTTTATATAAAATAATTCTTAGCATCATCGATAACGTCATACTTGCTGCGAGTCATAGGATTTTCCTTGATGTACACATTGGAAGCTGCCCTACAGTTTACCATTCAACTTTAAAGCCACATAACTGCAATCAAGTTTCAGGCAGGTGGCCCTCTCGAGATCATTTGTACAGATCCACCCCAGTCTACTAAACGCCCAATTTAAATGAAACCCATACATACGAAGGAGCATTTGCAAGGCAAACAAAATGGATTAGCAAGCAGCTGCAAGCAACTGTTCTTGACACTAAATGGAACTTTGTCACTTCGAACCCTACTAAACACATGGATGTCCATTTTACGAATCCTATCCAGACAAGCCATCCAGGCCATTAGCAATGTCCTTCTTAAAATCATCGACAGCATCTAAAACTTTGGCTGCAGTAAAATGTTTTAAAAGGGTCTCATTATTAGCCCAGGATAAGCTCACGCTAAATTTGTTATTATCGGCAGAATGACAAAACGAGACTTAAAATGCTCCTTGAGACTACCCTTTGCTATAGGACAACCCACCTCTGCTGGCACCTCCTGCTGTGTGGAAACTCTGTTCATGGCCACATTTCTGACATGTTTGGGTTACAAATAATTCTCCGGAACGGAACCCTTGTATTACCTGTAGACCTATACTTTTCAGTAACTTTGCCCCTCAATTTTCTGCCTGGATACAATTCCAGAGATTTTAATCACCTTGCAGCATTTAACTTAAAAAGTTTGAGTTGCGCTTAAAAGAAAGTGAAACCAAGCCATTTGCTAGTAAATCACATGTAAGCAGCAGGCCATAGAAATCCTGAGAGGATGAAGTATGGAAGGGTACAAAACACAAGAATGAAAACTTCAATTTACATCATTACAGTTATAAAATCAAACACTTTCCTACTGAACTGGTTACCATAAGACAAAAGAGCAGAATTAAACCATTCAACCCATTTAGTCTGGTCCGCTATTCAATCATGGCATATTTTATCCACCCAATCCCATTCTCCTGCCTTAAATTCCTAGAGTAATAGAGTGATACAGCATGGAAATGGGCCTTTGGCTCAACATCCCCACACTGACCAACATGTCCCAGCTACACTAGTCCCACCAGCCTGCGTTTAGTCCATATCCCTTCTCCCCATCATCGTTGACGCACTTACTAATCAAGAACCTACCAAACACTGCTCTAGAAATACCCAATACCTTTGCCACAACTGTCTGTGGTAATTAATTCCACAGATACACCAGCCTTTGGCTAAAGAAATTCCTCCTCATCTCAATTCGAAAAGCATGTCCTTTTATAGAGGTTGTGCCCTCTGATCGTAGACTCTCCCATTACTGGAAACATCCATTCTATTTCCTAACCGGTAGGTTTCAATGGGATTCCCCCATCATCTTTCTAATCTCCAACGAGTATATGCCCAGAGCCATCAAATGCTCTTCGTACATTAACCCAATCATCACCAGGATCATTCTCCTAAACCTTCTCTGGACCATCTCCAATGCCACCACATGCTTCCACAAATATGGGGTGCAAATCTACTCACCTTTTGGGAATCCTGCATCAGCACTCCCAAGTCCTTTTGCACCTCAGATTTCAGAATCCTTTCCCCATTTAGAAAGTAGTTTATGCCTTTATTCATTCTACCAAAGTGCATACTGTGCAATACTGTATTCCTTTTTCAACATCTTTTCCCACTCTCCCAACCTGTCCAGGTCCTTCTGTAGACTCCCTGCATCCTCAGTACTAGCTTCCCCTGCACCTATCTTCGTGTCAACTGCAAACATGGCTACAAAGCCATGAATTCCATCATCCAGACCATTAACATACAACGTGAAAAGTAGCAAGGCTAACACCAACCCCGTGAACATGACGTCACCAGCAGGCAATCAGAAAAGACACCCTTTACTCCAACTCATCGCCTTCTGCCAGTCCGCCAATCTTCTATCCATGCTAATACCTTGCCTCTAATACCATGGGCTCCTATCTCGTTTAGAAGCCTCACATGTGGCACCTTATCAAAGGCCGCCTGAAAATCCAAGTAAACAATATCCACTAACTGTCCCTTGACTAGCCTACTATTTACTTGCTCAAAGAATGCCAACAGATTTGTAGGGCAAGATTACCCTTTCACAAAACCATGCTGATTTCAGCCTATTCTATCACGTGCTTCCAAGTACTCCAAAACCCCATCCTCAATAATGGACACTAAAATGTTACCAACCATAGAAGTAAGACCAGTGGGCCTATCATTTATTTTCCTTGCTCCCTTCCTGAGGGCCTGTCCCACTTGGGCGGCCTAATCCATGAGTTCTGGCGAGTTTGCCCTAGTCTCATACTCGCAGCATGGTTGACACGAGGTCTTCGTAACTCTCCTTCATGCTCGAGAGTGGTCTCCGCGTACTCGAGGCCACAGCTAGGTCGCGGCGTTTTTTCAATAGGTTAAAAAATGCCTGCAAGTAAAAAAAGGTCGCCATGGAAATAAAATCAACACTTTCTTACTTGTAGGTTTATTCATAATAGGTCGGCGTGTTAGTTGTAGGTAATCGAGGGTAGTCCAAGGTAGTCGTAGATAGTCTTCATCATAGTCGAAGGGAGGTCGAAGGAGATTGAAGGAGGTAGTCTTCACTCTCCACTATTCGGTGTCCAATTTTCCCAAAGTTAGTCGTAGCTAGTCGAAGCTGGTCTTCAACATAGTCAAAGGAGGTCTTCTACATGTCATTTTTTGAAACTCTTCTAAACTCGCCAATTAGGTCGCCCAAGTGGGGCAGCCCCTTTAAACAGTGAAGATACTTTTATAATTTTCAGTCCTCTGGGACCATTCCTGGCTCTGGTGATTCTTCAAAGATCACTACTAATGCCTCCACAATCTCAACAGCTACTTCATTCTGAACCCTGGGGTGTATTCCATCTGGTCCAGGTGATTTATCCACCTTCAGGTCTTTCAGCTTCCCAAACACCTTCTCCTCAGTAATCACGTCTTTAAATATATATATTTTTAATTGTTTGACCATGCTACTTGAATTAGAAATACCAAATGGCTATTTGGCTATCGTCCTTGTGCAAGCTTTTATCTCCTTAACCTTTCAAATTGTTCAAGTTGAATTGCCTTTCACAAAGTTCCTACGCATTTCTGAAACATTGCATGTATCTACTTTTCCAAAGTATATTTGATATAATAACCGAGTGCCCACAAACCACTTTCTTGGAATCAAAAAGGCATTAATGCTGGTTTTAAAGTTATTTTGTACAAATAAACCAATAGTCCTCAGCTCCATAAAGTAGAAATAGACACAAAATGCTGGAGTAATTCAGCAGGACGTGCAGCATCTCTGGAGAGAAGGAATGGGTGATGGTTTGAGTCGATACCCTTCTTCAGAGTAACATTAATAACAGTGTAACCAAAAAAAGTAGCATTCGTCAGCGTCTTGTGTGAAACAACAGGGATTGCTGGAAAACGCAAGTTGAATTATCTCATAATTGGCAGCATTTAGCCACACATCTGAGGAATCATCAGACAAACCTTGAAGTTAATGGTGCAGAACATCATCAGCTTCCATCTACTACAGTGCTTTTTACTTGGAGGACAGTGCCAGTGATTCCAAAAGAGAAGGCAGCATGCGCTTGCTTACACTTCCTGAAAGGAACACAGAGAGATGTATGGATCTTGACAGCAGCATGAGAGACATGCTCCGTTCAAGTGAGCCACAGTGACTGGTGGTAACATTAGTTGGACCTCAGGTCCATTAGACACGTTTATTAAGAGCAAGGAAGAAGATACTTTTGTGTGGCAATGTCCAACTTGCAAAAGTTAAGATTCTACAATGCTCTTTCATGTATCAACTTTATTTAACAGTTTTTCATTATTCTTTCTATCTTTACCTCCCACCTATGTCACAAAACACATATGGGCCATGGCCATTACTGCACCAGCTTACTCATTCAGTCTTACACTTTAGCCTTATATCCACATAGTTATTAGGATGGGACAATGTCATAGTTAGTAAAGCCACTGCCTCATTGGTCCAGCATCCTGTTTTAAGACTGACCTCAGATGCTATCTGTGTGGAGTTTGAGCCTCACCTATGTGAGTGTTGCTGTTTGCTATCACACCCAAAAATAAATATAATCATTGTTAATTGACCTTTGTAATTTGTTCTAATGTGTTGATGAATAATAAGAGTTAGAAGGAGGATAATAGAATGTGAGGTGTATAAAATGAGTAAGGGTGTGAATAGTGTAAACAAAGCTGCTTGTAAACAGAGCATAAATATGGTTGGCATGGATTCGGTGGGCCAAAGACTTACTTACATTGCATTCAGAAACTATTCAGACCCCTTCACTTTTTCCACACTTTATTACATTACAGCCTTATTTTAAAATGGATTAAATTATTTCTTGATATAATAAATCTACACACAATGCCCCAGAATGAAGAAGAGAAAACAGGTGTTTTGAATTTTTTGCAAAGTAATTAAAGAAGTAACTGAAATATCACATTTACATATGTATTCTGACACTCACAATTGAGCTTAGATTTATCCTGTTTCCATTGATTATAGAAACATAGAAAATAGGTGGAGGAGGAGGCCATTCAGCCCTTCGGGCCAGCACCGCCATTCATTGCGATCATGGCTGGTCGTCCCCAATCAATAACCCGTGCCTGTCTTCTCCCTATATCCCTGGACTCCACTAGCCCCTAGAGCTCTATCTAACTCTCTCTTAAATCCAATCAGTGATTTGGCCTCCACTGCCCTCTATGGCAGGGAATTCCACAAATTCACAACTCTCTGGGTAAAAAGGTTTTTTCTCACCTCAGTCTTAAATGACCTCCCCTTTATTCTAAGACTGTGGCCCCTGGTTCTGGACTCGCACAACATTGGGAACATTTTTCCTGCATCTAGCTTGTCCAGTCCTTTTATAATTTTATATGTTTCTATAAGATCCCTCCACTCATCCTTCTAAACTCCAGTGAATACAAGCCTAGTCTTTTCAATCTTTCCTCATATGACAGTCCCACCATCCCAGGGATCAATCTCGTGAACCTACGCCTCAATCACAAGGATCAATAGGTGCAGGAGTGGGCCATTCGGCCCTTCGAGCCTGCACCGCCATTTAATGTGATCATGGCTCATCATCTCCAATCAGTACTCCGTTCCTGCCTTCTCCCCATATCCCCTGACTCTGCTATCTTTAAGAGCCCTATCCAGCTCTCTCTTGAAAATAAATTATCCTTGAGATGTTTCTACAACTTGATTGAAGTCCACCTGTGGTAAATTAAATTGAATAGACATGATTTGGAAAGACACACACCTGTCTATATAAGGTCCCACAGTTGATAGTGCATGTCAGAGCAAAGACCAAGCCATGAAGACGAAGGAATTGTCCGTAGACCTCCGAGACAGGATTGTATCGTGACACAGATCTGAGGTAGGGTATAAAACAATTTCTGCAGCATTGCAGGTCCTGAAGAGCACAGTGGCTTCCGTCATTCTTAAGTGGAAGAACTTTGGAACCACCAGGACTCTTAATAGAAATGGCCGCCTGGCCAAACTGAGCAATCGGGGGAGAAGGATCTTGGTCAGGGAGGTGACCAATAACCCGATGCTCACTCTGACAGAGCTCCAGAGTTCCTCTGTGGAGATGGGAGACGCTTCCAGAAGGACAACTGTATCTGCAGTTATCTGCACCAATCAGGCCTTTATGGTAGAGTGGCCAGACGGAGTTTGCTTGGAGTTTGGAGTTTGCCAAAAGGCACCTAAAGCCCGGACTTAAACCCCGATCGAATATCGAGGGATCTAAAAATAACTGTGCATTGATGCTCCCTATCCAACCCGACAGAGCTTGATGCTCTGCAGAGAAGAAGGGGAGAAATTACACAAATACAGGTGTGCCCAAGGCTTGAGGCTGTAATCGCAGCCAAAGGTGCCTCAACAAAGTACTGAGTAAAGGGTCTGAATACTTATGTAAATGTGATATTTATTTTTAATTAGTTTGAAAAGATTTCTAAGCACCTGTTTGCACTTTTTTTATTAAGGGGTGAAGATTGATGATTAAAAAAAAAATAATCCATTTTAGAATAAGGCTGCAACATAACAAAATGTGGAAAAAGTGAAGGGGTCTGAATGCTTTCTGAATGCACTGTATTTCTGTAATGTCACTTTATAACTATGATTATGACTTGCAATTTTGCATGACTATTCCACTCGGTTAAGGGCGATTTTTCAGCGGACTGCCGACGACTGTCATGTTCGCGCCACTCGCCTGAAAAAGCGGGAACTGGAACGGCGACTGTCATACTGGAACACACACCACACACACAGCAAAGGCGGGGGCCAGGGAAAGTGGGGGAGCGGTGTCTGAAATTCACACGGTGCAAAGCGAAGGCACACACCGCGATGAACAGGAAGATTAAGACGGCTAGCACAGTGTACAGTAAGTCCTTTAAAGATGGGGGCGGGGGGGGGGGGGGGGGGAAGGAATGGAGACATTTTTAAGAAGTCAGACATATTTTAGTAAGCTAGAGATACACAGCTGTGAAGTTTGGCGGGCATTTAACATTACTGGTCGGTTTCCTTGGTCAGCAAAGGCGATTAACTAAAACTACCTACGACTACCTCGATTACCTACAACAACATGGCAACCCCACTACCACTGCACCTACAACTACAGGATTATCGATTTTCTCCATGGCGACCAATTTTTGGTCACGGAAACATTTTCAACATGTTGAAAAATTTGCGGTGACCATACTGAGGCCGCGACTAGTCCCCAGAATGTGGGAACTCCTCGTGAGGATGAAGGAGACTCACCAGAGACCACCAGCGAACGTGTGGCGACCATGATGCGAGCACAGAGTCTACTGCACTCGCCTAAAAAGTTGCATAAGTGGGACAGGCCTTTTAGCCAACAAGGTCACAGTATCACCTAATAAATGTTATCGATTGCAGGCTGAAACTGTCAAGAAAGGTTATATAGTCTCTCACCTGGAGGCGAGTCCATCTCAGCACACTGAGTTAATGTCTTTGAAAAGGGGAGTGCCAGTTTACCATGGCTTATTCACAATATGTAGTTAATGTTAGCAATCAGCCACACATTCAGAACCTTGGATAGTCAGAGGTGACCAATGACTTCGTTGTAAAAACATAATTCCAGAAAACATATTAATACTTAATGCAGGATCATCAACGTCGAGATGATGGCAATGAACAAATGGTTTTAAACATAACCAGGTCAATAATGTACAAATATGCAGACACTGCAACTGTTCTCATTGCACTTATTGAGTAAGCTTGTGATGAGATGTAATATTTGCATGTCAACATTGGTGCAAGCACTACCAAACATATATTCCGTTGAGGTTTTACTAAAGTGCAGGGAAAAGCCCTGAGCTGTAGCTTGTGATAACAGTCAGCTTAACCATGAGAAGAGATGGCAGTAGCATCTGCAAACAAGAAGCACACCATTACACCAGTGTATCCATCCCTCAGAGGCACCATATCAGATACTGCCACCAGAAGGGAATGGATTAAATTACTGGGACTCAGTGGGGTCATGATCAGGTAACATGGGAAGACGACTTTGGTCGTGGATCCAGAGGTTAAGTCCAGTTAGTACTGCTGACTCATAGGTCAGATAAACCACCAGTGAGAGCGAGAGTGAGAGAAAGTATGGCTCTTGGATAGGAACTCTGAGGAGGGTTCAGATCAGCTCACTGAGATGACCAGAAGCATGGAGAAATACACATCCACATTCTTTCCAGAATGGGTGCAGATGCACGAGAACCTCACTTCCACCTTGGACATAGTTTGTTCTTGCTAGGCATCAGCAATGTCAAAGTAACACAAAGCTGAAGAAGCATGTTTCGCACTGAATCACGTCAATGCATCGTGCAGGACAGAAACAGCCCCTTGACCCATCAAGTCCATGCCAACCATCAGGTACTAATTCCATTTACCAGCACTTAGTCCTTGGCGACATCCGGTCACTGCATCCCAATCTGAAACCTCCCAAGTTCTGCTCATTCTGAACCAGCAGCAGGCAGAGTTGGACAATAGCCGCCATTAGAGAGCCAACAATAAGGTTAAGATTAATTTGTTTGTCTGGACTAACTGTTTGAAGGCCATACGCCAATTGTGCAACCAATGCAGCAACAGATGCACACACCATAATTTTCCCTATTAGTAGGAGGATACGGTTGACATTGGGGTAATTGAACTACTGCCCACTTGCAAGAGGTCTGGACCCGTCTTGTGGCCTTTAGCCATCCAACTGCTTTCCACAGTATTACACCCAAATCTGCACCTCCAGACTACACAACAGAAGTTCGCGCCTTGTTATTTTAAAATGCTAATCAAGGATACAGGCTCATCACAGGCATCCTAAACAACATCTGTACCTCAGAGACAAGAACAGAGTCAGCCGTTTAGCTGCCACAGGGAAATTCATGCTAAGTGAAACCCATTGACATTGACTTAGTCTACAGTCCACTCATGCATTTCATTCATCTGTCCCTTAACCTAGCTTAACCAATAGGAATCGAGGTATTAGTGAAGTCATTTGAAAGGACAAAAGGACAGAGGCCATTTTCACTTTATGATGTGTTTCAAGAATATAAAATTCTTTCCTTGCATGATATTTGTCCATTATTCAAATAACATTCACTTGAATGTTCACAGGATGGGTCAGTGAGCCCAGATGCTCGAGGACAATCCAGATGTCACATCATGAGGTCAAATAAAGTTACTCAGGCTACTTTATGGAGTCTGTCATCAACCAGCAATCAATGCTGCCAGAGGCAGCCTGCTACTGTCAAAGACTCTCTTACTGAATTATGATGTAATGTAAGCATTGATAGTGAACTTGTGCAGATGGCTCAAAGGAGTATAGTGGCGCTGAACTTACTTAAATATTCTTCAATATTACCAAGCAACCCCATGGCCTGAACCCACAGGTTGTGCCAATAGTCAACAAGTAATGGTAACTTTGTAAAATGAGGAAGATCTTATTTTCTTTGGTGCTTGGAAGCTGAAAGGAGACCTGATAGAAGTATAAAATTATGAGACACAGGTTGGGTAGACAGTCAGAACCCTTTTCTCCCACGATAAAATGACAAAGACTAGAGGGCACTGCTATAAGGTGAGAGGGGCAAAGTTTAAAGGACAAGTATGGGGCATGTTTTGTTTTAAACACAAAGAGAGGTGGGAGCCTGGAAGCGGTAGAGTTGCTGCCTTACAGTACATACTCCGTTCAGACAGCATCCGGTCATAGATGCTGCTTCGCCCACTGAATTTCTCCAGCATTTTTGTCTACCTTCGATGTTCCTTCTTAAACTGTTGAATATATATTTTGATCAAGTGAAACAATGGCCATTTTCAATTGCTAGTCATTCCATGGAAATTAGAGATAGGTTGTTTTGTGTATTTCCAATCTCAGTGAGAAACCTAAAACGTTGTATTGTTCTGTTCCTGAAAGTAGATTTATGAATTTGGCTGGGGTATGTTCTTATGCAGATTTTATTACATAGAACAAACAAAAATCAAAATTTACTAGCTTGACAGTTCACCAGCTTGCCAAACCTTTCACAGGAATAGATTTGCTCGGCCAATGAAAGTATATTACACCATTGTTGCTTAGCCAATTTGTTATTTAGTCGTATTTACAAGTGGTTCACAGGTGACCCTTAAAACTTTAGTTGACCTGTAAATGTCGCTGAGCAGACCCTAAGCCGCAGTCACACAGTTATGTTCTATGAAGCATAAAAATAATGCAGACTGCCACCCATGGGAGAAACAAAACCAAAAAATAACTTAATCAGCGGGGTAAGCACCAGGTGGAGGTTAGATGGCAATTAATGCAAGTTGACAAACAAGTTAGGTCCTTCAAATAGTTTGGTGAAAACAATTATACAGATCTAACACATCTCCACATGTCTTTAAGCTAGTTTACAATCAAAGCCGGACCATTGTTATCTTCCTGCAGCAACAGGAGGACTAGGGATCAATGACAATTTTCTTCACAATCATTCAGGGATTGTTATTCAGATTTAAATACTGCAGTAACGTGCACCACATTTGTATCAGTGGTGAAGTGCAGATAAGCAGAGTGCTCAGGAATATCCCAACACATTCAAAGACATGGGAAGGAGAATTGGATTCAGCCCACCTGAACTTATTTGATATCCCGGTCGCGGGACACTTTAAATCTCCCTCTCAATCATACACAGACCTTTCTGTCCTAGGTCTCCTTCATTGTCAGAGTGAGGCTAAACACAAATTGGAGGAACAGCATCTCATATTTTGCCCCCTCTCCCTCTCTCTCTCTCTCTCCCTCACCCACCCAAGTCGCATTCCCTCTCTCTATCCCTCCCCCACCCAAGTCGCACTAGCTTCTCATTTGCACCCTACAAACAGCTGACAACGGCCTCTTTCCTTTATCATTTTTGCAACTTTTTTGCATATATTTCATTCATTGTACTTTGTCTCTCCATATCGCTGCCTATATCTCTTGTTTCCTTTATCCCTAACCAGTCTGAAGAAGGGTCTCCAGATATGCTGCCTGTCCCACTGAGTTACTCCAGCGTTTTTGGCCAAATTTGGTTTAAAACAGCATCTGCAGTTCCTTCTTACACATCAATGCATCCTGGGCAGGTGCCCCAATACATGCACAAACGGCGTTCGGCAGAAGTTATGTTTTAAAGCAAATGGCAAAGTTTTGGGACTCGAGGAAGGTGACAATGATCAGCGGTGATTAGTAGGCCCCCTCGGCCATTACTGACCATGGGTGATGCATCCTGGTCGGATGCAAGCCTGGGCGATGTCATATGAAGGACAGGCTGTTGCCCATGCAGCACGTCCCCCCTCTCCACGTCGCTGATCAATGCAAAGGAACAGCAGGGCCGTTACAGTTTGGCACCAGCTCCGTCGAAGGAGCTGCCAGAGCGAGGTTGTAGACAACGACGAACTGCCTTAGGGGCTCCGACTCCGGATTTTCTTGAGGTTTACTCCAGGAGCCTTTTCCATGACTGGATATGGCCACAAGGCAGTGGAGGTTTTAAATCAGTTTTCTCTCTCCTAGATGGACTGCCTTCCCAGGCTGACGAGCACCATCTACCCGAGTCTCGTGGGGACGGGAGCGTCTACCTTCCCGTGCAGGTCTAAAGCATCTGCCCACTGCCCATGAAGTGATCAGCAACTATATCATCCACCTTACCATAGAAGCAAGACGGATCACATTGACACTGCCATTGTGTTAGAGTTAATGCTTTGTCATAGGTGCAATCTAATGAATAAGAAATTACAAGAGCTGGAATAACATTATGCTCCTGAGATAGTCGCAAAAAGTTGGAGTAACTCAGCAGGACAGGCAGCATCTCTGGAGAGAAGAATTGGGTGACGTTTCGGGTCGAGATCCATCTTCAGATGCCCATGACGATGTTTACAGTACCAAAATAGTAGAACTTCCAGATGAAGGAAACCCGTGTGCACCCATTTTGATGAATGACATCAGCGATTGGGAAGGGAATAGAGCGGTATATTATGAATGACCCATGCACAGTACAGAGAAGTACAGCTCCTCAATGAAGAGAATACACTCAAAATGATCGTCAGCTGCAGATAATTACTCAATGGAAAGAGGCAGGCAGGCTTTGAAGGTACACAAAAAGCTGGAGAAACTCAGCGGGTGCAGCAGCATCTAAGGAGCGAAGGAGATAGGCGACGTTTTGGGTCGAGACCCTTCTTCAGACTGGTCAGGGATCAGGGAAACGAGAGATATAGACGGTGATGTGGAGAGATAAGGAACAATGAGTGAAAGATATGCAAAAAAGTATCGGTGATAAAGGGAACAAGCCATTGTAAGCTGTTTGTGGTGTGAAAATGAGAAGCTGGTGCGACTGGGGTGGGGGAGGGAGATGGAGATGGACGGAATGCCAGGGCCCGAGGGCTGAGGGAGAGGTGGGAAGGGGAGGAGACAGCAAGGGTTAACAGAATTGAGAAAATTCAATATTCAAGCCCAAAGGATGCAGACTCCCCAAGCGGAATATGAGGTGCTGTTCCTCCAGCTTGCGGTGTTGCTCACTCTGGCCGTGGAGGAGGCCCAGGACCGAGAGGTCGGATGTGGAATGGGAGGGGGAGTTGAAGTGCTGAGCCACCGGGAGGTCGGGTTGGTTATTGCGGACCGAGCGGAGGTGTTCGGCGAAGCGATCGCCAAGCCTCCGCTTGGTTTCACCGATATAGATCATCTGGCATCTGGAGCAGCGGATGCAGTAGATGAGGTTGGAGGAGGTGCAGGTGAACCTTTGTCGGACCTGGAAGGACTGCTTGGGTCCCTGAAAGGAGTGGAGGGGGGAGGTGAAGGGACAAGTGTTGCATCTCTTGCGGTTGCAAGGGAAAGTGCCCGGGGAAGGGGTTAGAGTGGGAGGGGAGGGAAGAATGGACAAGGGATTTGCAGAGGGAGAGGTCTTTGCGGAAGGCAGACAGGGGGGGAGATGGGAAGATGTGGCGGGTGGAGGGGTCACGTTGGAGGTGGCGAAACTGGCGGAGGACTATATGTTGTATTTGCCGGCTGGTGGGGTGAAAGGTGAGGACCAGGGGGACTCTGCCCTGTTTGCGAGTGGGGGAATGGGGAGCGAGGGCAGTGTTGCGGGGTATGGAGGAGACCCTGGTGCGAGCCTCATCAATAGTGGGGGAGGGGAATCCCCGTTCTCTGAAGAATGAGGCCATTTGTGATGACCTGGTGTGGAACACCTCATCCTGGGAGCTGATGCGGCGTAGACGGAGGAATTGGGATTAGGGGATGGAGTCCTTACAGGGAGCAGGGTGGGAGGAAGAGTAGTCCAGGTAGCTGTGGGAGTCAGTAGGTTTGTAGTGGATGTCGGTCAGGAGCGTATCACCTGCAATAGAGATGGTGAGGTCAAGGAATGGTAGGGAAGTGTCGGAAATGGTCCAAGTGTATTTGAGTGCCGGATGGAAGTTGGTGGTGAAATGAATGAAGTCAGTCAGTTGTGTGTGGGTGCAGGAGGTGACACCAAAGCAGTCGTCGATGTAACGGAGGCAGGCTTTGAATCTCTTCAAATAGACATTGATCTAATGCTTGGCTCATCTGCATTCTCTCACAGTTAGTCTCTCACTCCTACAGCTCCACTGATGTGTTTGCGAGTTCATTTTTGTCGATTTACATTCTATTTTTGTATTAAGTCTCATTATAATGTATCGGTATATATTTCATATATACTGATACTAATGTATCAGTATATAGTCTCATTATAATGTATCAATAATGTAACACCTTATGTTTCTTATCGATAAAATCACATTTTTTTCACTCTTACATGGGAAAATAAATGCCGCCCAATGGTCTAATAATGTATTTCAGAACTGAATCTTAAATCAAGTAACACAAACAAAATGTTGGGCAACTTACTAATGTACATTTAGGAAAAAATGTTGATTGGGTTGAACATATCAAGGCCCTCAATGTGTGAATAGTTGTAGATATAACAATTCCATTTAATCGAAAATAAAACTGCTGGGTTCCGACCAAAAACATCACCTATTCTTTTTCTCCAGAGATGCTGCCTGACCCGCTGAGTTAAATGTACATTTAGAAAAAAATGTTGATTGGATTGAACATTTCAAGGCCCTTAATCGGTAAATAGTTGTAGATATATCAATTCCATTTAACAGAAAATAAAACTGCTGGGAGGCTAAGCCGGCTAAACTCTGCAGGCTAAGCATCATCTTTGTGGAGGCAGAAAGAGAAAAGGTATAGTCAGTTTTTGGTCGAGACTGCATCAGGACTGATTATTCCATTTAAAATATCAGCCTCCTGTAATTCCTCAATCTCTTCTTTAATGCAACATTATGTTTGAATAAGGCAGCATATGTCATAAGAGTTACTTCACTGGGTTCCTTTGCAGTTAAGGAATGCTGCAGTTCCTCGGAAATCTACTAAGGTGCCAAATTTGGCACACAGACCAAAGATTCCTTTTCAAATATTTCTGCAATTGTACACATTGTACTCTTTTCTAAGCGATAGTCATTACTATTCATCATAAGCAACCACAGAGCACAGAAGGTATTTATAATACTTTTCATCTTGATAAAATAAACACCAATATCTTCCGTTCAAGGATCATTATGGATCTTATCCAGTAGCCAGTAGCACTTTCACCCACACTATTTTACCAGAAGGAAAAAAATCTTCAAATTAAAGCTAACCAATTGGTGAAAGATCAACATACTCTTAAAAACAGGAAACAAACCAAATCATCTTTTACACTATCAAAAACGAAGCCTAGCTTTATTCTGACTGACCAGTTCACCTTGATCACACTCATTCAGGCAATAATGCTTTCGCGTAGATTTCTTGTGTGATTTTTATTTTAAACAGTAGGGAGATTTGTGTGTGGGAGAATCAATTTTAATTTGTATTTCAGAAATACACGGTTTTAGATTTGACACAAAAATTAACACACCCCAGGCCCAAGTGCCTTTGAAGGGCACTAAATGTTGATATTTTTCTTGAACTAACACAGGTTTAAAAAAAAATCCAAACTGGAAATGATTTGACTTTCTACAAGTGCTGCCTCATGAGACTCCAGAATCTGAAGAAGGGTCTCTATCCAAAACGTCACCATATTCTTTAGAAATGCTGCCTGACCCGCTGAGTTACTCCAGCAGTTTGTGATTTTTTTTTGTATTAACCACTATCTGCAGTTCTTTGTTTCTACAGTATTTTCTGTGGCAATTTCAGATTTCCAGGTTCCAGAGTATATTGCATTTGTAATATTTTTCTTTCAAATTTTCATCTATCCTGAAGCCTCCAAATATAAAAATGACAATTAGAGAAATTGCTCTCCCTGGGGTTACAAACTGGAGAGATTAGAAATGTGGCAAATTAAACTGTCGCTTCAAAGAGAACCGCTGGCATTCAGCCATTCCGAGGTCAGCAAGTCCCGGAATTACGCAGTCTTGCTGCATGTCCAAGATTTGCCTAATGAAAAATGCATCTGTCACTCCATTCCATTGCTAGATTGGAAATGGGAGTCCTGTAGAGTGCAGGGCAGCCTAATCAATTTAAAATAGCACTGTATTACAATGGGGAATTCGCCTCTCCAATATTGCACTTGTCAGAACTGGTACAGCAGTAGCAATAGAATTACACATCCAGTAAATTAGATGGAAAAAGTCAAGTTCAGTACTTTTTAACGTACACTTGTATTACTGAAATTAATAGTTTTAAATATTAATGTCTCTTTTAATTATAAAACCTGAATAAGTTTTTAAATATCTGCTTATCAGACATGTAAACCTATTAAACAGATGCGACCTGAACTGCTAAGCATTTCCAGCTTTCCAGTATCCAACTTTATTCTTTTGCCCTTACTCCAAACCTGGATACCTTCATGCTCAGTGCATACCCTTTCTAGGGCAAAATTATGTTTTCGTCACCACATTTTATGCATTGGGAATTTCTACTAGATTGAATATCTCACCTCTCTTCTATCCAATTGTTTCAGCAAGATCAGATTTATTTACTTTTGCACCCTTTTGTCTCAATTTCACCCCTAGTCTTTATTTCCACCCATCTACCAATCACCCATCCTCATCTGTATCCACATATCACTTAACAGTTTTGGCCCAACTCCAACGTCTTTTTACCAGCTCTTCTCCCCTTTACTCTGAGCCCACCAGTCCGATAAGAATGGGAATTCATGCTGAAAACCCGAAATGCCATCATGTGCTAACTTAAAATCGGCCGGGATTTACATTCGTCCCCCATTGAAATGTACCATGGCATCTCTGCCTGACCCATTGAGTTTCTCCAGCACTTAGATTTTCACATATAGATATAAGACAAGAGGGAAACGATTTAAAGGGGACCTGAGGGACAATGTGTGAACAGAGAAGGTGCTGGGTATATGGAAAGATCTGCAGAGGAAGTTGGAGAGGGGTACACAATTAGAACATTTAGAAGACTTTTAGACAGGTACATGTAGAGGGAAGATTTAGAGGAATACGAGCCAAATTCAGGAAAATGGGATCAGTTCAGGTAGGAACTGCAGTCGGCATGAATAAATTAAGCCAAAGGGTCTGTTTCCATGCTGTATAACTTTATAACCTTTATAAGAATAGTAAGACTCTCCTAGTGGCAGCATGCTGTAAAGGTTGCAAATTTGTTTGCTCCCTTAACTTTTAACTTCCACTCACCACTCTTTCAATGCTACTCGTGACTATTTGATTTCAAGACACCGTCTAACTTTTCATAAAGTGTTGATAAAACTTTTACATGCCTTAATCATGAAAAGGATGGAGACAAGAAGAAAGGGAGACTCCCCAAAGAAGGAACAGGGGAAAGCCACAACCACAGCTACAGCTTCTAATTCCAGTATCATAGAAAATGAACGATGAATTAAAAATATAGAAAATGAACGATGAATTGAAAAATGAGCTGAAAAATGAAATGAAAATAAGATTTGGCAGTTTGGAAGAAATGGTGAAAGGTGTTTCGACAAAATTGAAGGAAGTCCAAAGAAGAATGTCTTTGTTACAAGATGAACTTCATGAACAAAAGGATGAAATTGATATCTAGCGAGCCCGGGGACGGGAGAGAGATTTGAAGATTGAAAAATTGGAACGGAGAATGAATGAAAATGCTCGAGCACTTCAGCAATACAAGACTAAAAATATGGACCTAGAAAACAGAAGCCGTCGTTTGAATTTACAAATTGTTGGTTTGCCGGAAGGTCAAGGAGGAGATAACTTTATAAAATATGCTTCTAAAATGATAAAGGAAACTTTTAACATTGAGCACAATGAAAACCTTCCGTTTTTGGATAACGTTCACAGGATTGGGAAGAAATCCGGTAATAAACCGAGACATTTGATTATTTGGTTTCATTTTTGGCAAATGAAGGAGAATATTCTCCAGGCAGCAAAAAAGTTGGGTGTGGTTGAATATGAAGGAGGCAAATTTTGGTGTGTCCCTGATTATAGTTACGAGCTTTTGGAAATAAGAAAGTCCTTTTATAATGCAATGCCTGATTTGTATAAGAAAAAGCTGCGGCCAGTTTTATTATACCCAGCTAGATTGCGTATTTGACTTTTCAATGGTAATTTTTGATTTTTTAACAATCCTCAAGACGCCTCTAGCTTTCTGGAGAGCTACGAGGAGGAAGGTGACCAATCGATAGCTGATTAAGTTATAACTGGAGATTTACTGTTCCTATTTTGACAATATTTTGTTTGGTAATGATTAAGAATTTAAATGGACGAGTTGTTTTTCTTTTATAAATATTCTTTTAATAATTTATTAATTTCCTGTTCCCCTGTCATTAGACAAGTAAAGAGAACACAGTTCTTGTTTTTCATATCCTGACCTTGGATAATAATATGTAGCTTTCGCTTGTTAACTTCATGTCAGTCTGTATTTTTTTTTCATCTCTCTCAAAGAGATAATGGGGAATGTGTTTTGACTAGGAGTGGTTAAAAATTATTATCTCTATGCCGAGCACTGTTACTAGGGAGATGGGTTCGGGGATGGGATTAGGTAGCTTGCTGACTGTCTATTGGTCAGTTTGTGGCTTTACAGGGGTGGGAGGGGGGTGGGGGTAGGGGTCCTTGGTTCCCTATTTAGTGTTTTCCATTTGTGCAAAGTTTGAACTACAAAAATGTCTGAAATGCCATCACTTCTGGCTCCGCCCTAGACTTTTCTTCTTCCAGTATCATTAACTTTTAGGCTTCAAGAAATTAACCCATTACATCCCACATGATTTTTACAAGCAATATGGATAAAGTTATTAATTTTCTTTCATGGAATGTGAATGGCTTGAACCATCCCATTAAGAGGAAAACATTTTTTAAAGTTCTTCACAGACTAAATGCTCAGATTATCTTTGCTCAGGAAACCCATGTAAGGCAAGATGACAATTTACGATTTTTTACGTTTTGGAGAGGACAGCAGTTTCATTCAAACGCACAGGCTAAGGTGAAAGGAGTCTCTATTTTTATTGACCCCTCAATTCTGTTTGTTCACAATGAAACAATTTCTGATCCATATGGAAGATTTCTGGTTATTACTGGTGTTCTTTACATGCAAAAAGTTGCTATGGTGAATGTCTCCGCACCAAATATTGATCACCCTGAGTTTTTTAAACAATTAATTGCATCGTTTCCTAATTTAAATGAACACTTTTTAATAATGGGTGGAGATTTCAACTGTTGTTTGAACCCCGCGATTGAAAGGTCTACATCTGATCATGTGCTTCCAAATAAATCAGCTAATTTGATTAATTCTATTTTACTTGACTCTGGAATGTTTGTAGTTTGGAGATTTTTGCACCCAAATGACAAAGAATTTTCATTTTTCTCTCATGTATATCATAGTTATTCTAGGATTGACTACTTTATAATAGATTCTCGGCTAGTTCCATCGGTCACTGCTTGTGAATATGACGCAATCGCTATCTCTGATCAAGCACCTTTGAAACTATCAATTAATCTACCTGATTCCAAGTTTAGTGCTAAACACTGGCGTTTTAACACTACTTTGCTTCAAGACTTAAATGTTATTAACTTTATGAAAGATCAGATTGCTTTTTATTTTTTGACAAACTCTACTGAAGAAATATCCAATGGTGTAATCTGGGATGCTTTTAAGGCATATATTCATTAACAAATTATTTCATACTCCATGGGATTAAAAAAACAATCAAAAATAAATAGGTACATTGGCTGACGAGATTAAAGAAATTGATTAAAAATATTCAAAAGCTCCTAGTTTAGAGCTCTACAAGAATGGAGTTGAACTTCAATTGAGACATGATTTGTTATTAGTATCACCGATTGAGAACCAGTTACTTAAAACCAAAAGTCAATTTTATATACATGGCGAAAAATCTGGTAAATTACTTGCTAATCAATTGAAAGCGGTGTCGGCCAAGCGTCAGATTACTAAAGTGAGAAAACGGGATTGTACAGTAACTGTAGACCATGACAAAATTAATAAATCCTTTCAAGAATTTTATACCTCCCTATACCAATCAGATCTTCCTACTGATTCCAATATAATGCATGAGTTTTTAAATAAACTGAACTTACCAAATTTACCATATAATGAGTCTCTGTTGTTAGATGAACCTATCACGGAAGAAGAAATACAGAAAGCAATCTTTTCAATTAATTCTGGTAAAGCTCCCGGTTTAGATGGGTTTACAGTAGAATTTTTCAAATATTTTTCAAATTTATTGTCTCCATGGCTACGTATTTAAAGAAGCCCTTTTAAGGAATAAATTACCACAATCTATTTATAAAGCATCTATTTCTTTAATTCCTAAAAAAGATAAAGACCCTACTGAAGTGTCATCATATAGACCTATATCAATGTTAAATGTAGATTTCAAAATTCTTTCCAAAATATTAGCTATGAGATTGGAAAAGATTTTACCGCAAATTATCTCAAGATCAGACCGGTTTTATTAAAAATCGTTACTCATACTTTAACGTTAGGAGATTAATGAATATTGTATATACAGCGTCTAATAAAACCCCAGAGTATGTCATCTCACTTGATGCCGAGAAAGCATTTGATAGAATGGGATTATTTATTCAATACACTTGAAAAATTAAAGATTGGTCCAAAATTTATTTCTTGGATCAAGCTGATATATCATATACCTCAGGCTTCTGTATTTACTAATAATCAGAGATCCCTTTTTTCGGGCTCCTTCGAGGTACTAGACACGCCGCTGTCCCTTAAGTCCTTTACTATTTGACATTGCTTTGGAACCTTTAGCCACCACAATTAGGAAATCCCCTAATATTTTTGGTATTGTCCGCGACACACAAGCTATCTCTTTACGCAGATGATCTGTTATTATTTATTTCTAACCCTGAGAAATCTATTCCGGCAATAGACTTAATCAATTTAGTAGTTTTTCTGGTTATAAACTAAATCTTAGTAAGAGTGAGCTTTTTCCATTAAATAATCTTGGTATGAATTATGGTCAGTTTCCATTTAGATTGATTACCGAAAGTTCTACTTATTTAGGTATTAAGATCACCAAGAAACACAAGGATTTATTTAAAGCGAATTTTATGCCTTTAATTGACCATATCAGTTTACTAAATGGTCACCAATGTCCTTATCCCTAATTGGCCGAATCAATGCTATTAAAATGTTAATTTTACCTAAATTTCTATATTTATTTCAGACGATACCAATTTTTATTGCCAAATCCTTCTTTGACATTATAGACTCCAAAATATCTTCATATATATGGCAGAATAAAAATCCCAGACTAAGTAAAAAACATTTACAGAAATTTAAAAAAAATGGCGGTTTGGCACTGCTGAACCTTAGATTTTACTATTGGCCAGTCAATGTTCGTTATTTAACATTTTGTACATAAGATTAGAAGATACCCAATGCCCAGGATGGATAAACCTTGAACGTGATTCCTTACAAGGGCTATCGTTGGCCTCTATTCTAGGGGCCTCGTTACTTTTCACAATTACGAGATTGAATAAATATACGACTAACCCAATAATAAGACATTCGTTCCGAAACTGGTTTCAATTTCGTAAGTTTTTTGGACTAAATTATTTTATCTTATTGAGTCCTATTTTATCCAATTTTTTCTTTCAACCATCAAGTCTTTTTGTTATGGAAGAGTAGCTTTTCATGATTTGTTCTTGCAGGGTTGTTTTATGTCTTTCGAACAACTCTCCAATAAATATAACTTAACTAATTCACACTTTTTTAGATATTTACAAATTAGACACTTTTTGAAGGCTACTTTTTCCACTACCACATCAAACCGAAATTTTGGAAAATGTTTTACAGTTGAACCCGTATTAGAAAGGATTAATAACGACTATTTATGAGTTGATTTTGAAATTACAAATAGATACATTTGATAAAATTAAGAATGACTGGGAAAGAGAGCTCCAAACTTCTTTATCTATAGAGAAATGGGAGAGGATTCTTCAATTAGTCAATACCTCTTCATTGTGTGCAAGACACGCTGTGATACAATTCAAGGTGATTCACAGAGCTCATATGTCAAAAGATAAGTTGGCTCGTTTTTATGGTTATATAAATCCTACCTGTGACAGATGTAACTCTGAAGTGGCCTCAGTGACCCATATGTTTTGGTTCTGCCCACTTTTGGAAAAATATTGGAAGGACATTTTTGATACTATTTCTGTAGTCTTGGGTATTGATTTACAACCTCATCCTATTACTGCAATTTTCGGGCTACCAATGTTAGATTCTATTCATTTGTCCCACTCCACCCATCGGTTGATTGTTTTTACCACATTAATCGCCAGAAGATCTATTTTATTTAAATGGAAAGACTCCAACCCTCCGAGCACACTCTAGTGGTATTCTGAAACAATATCATGTTTAAATTTAGAAAAAATTAGGAGTGACATTGTTGAACCCTTGGTTAAATTTGATAAGACTTGGGGAAAATGTAATGAACACTTTCATACAATATAAATTGCTCCCTCTTTATCCGTTATAAAAACTATTTCATTTCTATATGGTGGAATGGACTTGACGTCATACAGACTTAAATTGTTGAAACTTTTAGTTCAGATTTTGTTTTGCTTTGTTTAGTTTTTATTTATTTATAGTTTTATTTTATTATTATTAATTTATTTTATTAATTTTTTTAGTTTATGGGGGTTTTGCTTTTTCCTTTTCTCTTTTTGTGTTTTTTTTCTACATTTATAAGTTTTCTTTTAAAGATTTAACTATATTTACATAGCGAACAGGAGGTCTATACTCAATGTGCATTTTGACATTAGTCTCATATCAGGTTATACCTGTTATTAATGTAATCCTGATCCCTATGTACAAATATCTTTGTTATGTTTATCACTATTTTTTTTGCACTGTTTTTTTTAAATGTTTTATTTTTGTTTTCTTTGGGAAAAAAAAAACCCAATAAAAAGATTTTAAAAGAAAGAAAGAATAGTAAAACCATAATTCAAACCTGAATTTCTATTTAAAAGCTCCAAGTCTTAAAAGTTCTGAGTTCTGTTTCTTTTCTGATCATGTATTCAAGCATCAGCAGAACTTCATTCATGTAAAGTAGACTTTGAATTAATTGTAGAATCTCAGGCTGGACAAGGACTACAAGCAATGGAAAACGGGCAACAAAGGCACATGCATTCTAACTTGGGTTACTGTCTTATCTGTATATGAATAAATAATAACCAAAGGGAATAAGTTAGGTCACTTTAAAATAAATGGATACTTACAGAATCCTTTAGTTCCTCTGAATCTTTTACAGAACACCGAGCAGGCTTTGTTGGAATTTCATCACCACATTCATTGTCTGATGCATTGGGAGATTCTACAAGATCGAGTATTTCATCCCTCTTCTGTCCTCTAAATCTTATTTTGTCCAATCGTTTTAGCATGTTCAATACAGAGTACTTTTCTTTCACTTTAACATGATGAACGCTGTTCCTGATAAAAAGGAAAACATACTTACAAAATATTCCCAAGCACTGTTCAGTTATCAGCACACACCATTCAATGAAGAACAAGCAGGAAGATCTGAGAGATTAATAAATGTGCACGTGAAGCAGAGGCAATCTTGACAGTATTTCAAACTGATGACTCATCGACTGTAGAGAAATCTGTGGTTTATTGTCTATTACAAAACACGGCACTCAACATCACCACATCTCCACCAGTGTATAATTCGGTGCTACCCAGAACTTGTTTTGCTGTCACTGTACTGCCTATTATCAAAGAAATTAACCGATAAAGTAGATAACTCATCTGCTCTAATTGCACCTTATCCTAAAATCAAATGAAAATTGTCAATCATGTGGAAACAAAACAAAGCATCACAACGCCAATACGATTTCAACTCAGGAGACAAATAATTAAGAAGGCATGCAGAATACAGTAGCTCGAGATAAAACCACATGCAGTTTTATTAACCGGATGTACATTCACGCATTATGAATGCCTAATCTCCTATCAGTTGCTAACAATGGGTTCCAATACTTTTCATTTATACTCCACTGTAAAATCTAATGAGAAATAACTTGGCAAAATCCAAAATAAGAAAAGTTTTATATTCAGATGTAAAAACAGTTAATTACTATTAATTTGGTTTTTGATTTTGATGGAGAATCTATTAAACATACCTTTCAGTATTTTCAAAAACCATCTCCTTTCTTAAAAAAGTACCCCCTATGTGCACTGTGCTTATCAGTCCATTGTAATTTTTTGCATTCAAAAAAATTTCAGGGCTGTGTGCGACCCGACAAGACCAAGATGCACTGCCCTTCTAGATGTGCCCACGCAAAGGTGATGCGAAACACCTCCCTGAACCAACTTTACCTTGGGCCAAAGAAATCCTCACTGTACTGTTAATGACGACAACCATCTGTGTGCTGCTGTGCAGACTTCAGCGAGTTCACAGGTCGTTCTCAAACTCCTGCCACACTCGCCCTTCCATTGGTGTGGTAGGTGCCAGGGCATTTTTTCCAAACAGGACATTTTGTTGATGTGTGCACACAGGAAATGATCCACTATGGTGGCAGCGAAACTTTAAGATGATGGATCCATGACATACCAAGTAGATTTATTTGCCCTAAATGCTCATTGCCCAAGGAAGCAGTTCTGCTTTCTTGAAAGTGCAAGGACTTTGATGAGTCAGGATACAAGAAACTTGTCAAAGGATACATAACCTCTGAGCCTTTTTGATCAAATAAGATCTGATAGTTTTACCTGCAATTCACATTATCTTTTTACACCGAGGGCTCCACGATGCAACATCATTTAGTATTTATCAGCGTGCGAAGAACAAGCACTGAATTAATTTCAAGGGTTTCAACATCAAGGTCAGTTTATTATCACATTAAGGTACAGTGAAATTCAAATTACCATACAGTCAAACTAAAAACAAAGCAACAAGACACACAGCTACATAAAAGTAAACATAAACATCCACCATAGCGGATTCCCCACGTTCCTCACTGTGATGGAAGGCAATAAGGCCCAATCTCCTTCCTCTTTATTCTCCCGCGGTCGGGGCAGTAGAACCATTCGCAGACGGGGCAATCGAAGCTCCCGAAGCCGGCGGTCGAAGCCTCCGCATCGGGGGGATAGAAACTACCGCATCAGGGCGATCAAAACTCCCATGTTGGGGCAATCGAACCTGCGGCTTAGAGTTCCTGATGTCGGTCACTAACCAGAGGCCGCGGGCTCTGCGATGTTAAAGTCCCACAAGCTCCCGCGATGGAGCTCCCGGTCGATCTCCAGCAAAGGCCGCCATCTCCACGACTTTAGGCCACATCTCCGTTGAGGTAAGAGATTAAAAAAAGTTTCCCCTAACTCCCCCTCCCCCCAACATAAAACAAGCTAAAGAACACTAAAAAACAAACATTAAACAAATACAAAGCAGACACAAAGAAGGAACGGACAGACAGACCTTAAACAAGGTAATGATATGCTGATTGGGAAAATTGATGACTTAACCAAACATGTGATTGAGGTTGAGGAGGATTTAAACAAAAAAATTAAGTGGGTTGATAAGGACTGTAATAAAAAGCTGGACGCAATGTTAAAGTCTACTGAGGCGGCTATGGAAGGAATGGATAATACGATAACTGAGATGGCTAAGGAGATAAAGAGACTAAAAAAGGAACAAGAAAGCACTGGGTGGGAGCTTGCTAAAATGAAGCATAAATGTATGGACTTGGAAGCAAGATCACGAAGACAAAACCTGAGGATAGTTGGAGTAAAAGAAGGAAAGGAGAGTGGGCAAAACTTTCAGGAGTTGCGTTGGCAGCAAAGTAAGGTTCAAGCAAGCCCAACTGCACCCCCCCCCCCCCCCACCAAGACAAATTATTCTGAAATTCTATGACATT
Source organism: Okamejei kenojei (assembly GCA_035221665.1). NCBI lineage: Eukaryota > Metazoa > Chordata > Chondrichthyes > Rajiformes > Rajidae > Okamejei > Okamejei kenojei. The sequence goes on along the minus strand of CM069151.1, from coordinate 22,443,731 downwards.
TCAACCCTGGAAGGAATTATGAAAAAAAACCATATGGTGTGAATTTGATGTTTGAAGAAGATAAACTAAGATTCTTCCGTGATTTTCCAGCTGAAGTCATGGAAAAGAGGGACAAGTTTACAAACACGAGAAGGCTACTGAAAGAGGTCTCGGGAGTAAGATATGGGATAGTATATCCCGCGAAATTGAGAATTACTTATAACCATGTTGAACATGCATTCACGGATCCAGAAGAGGCATTTAATTATGCACAAAGTATCACAAAGGAGGTCTACTGATCATGAGAAACGACGAAGAAAGAACTGTGTTTCTTTTTTTTAACATACAAAAAATACTGCTCTGGTTAAGATGGAGAATTTTCCTCGAGGCGTTGTCTACACATTTTATCTTTGGAATGTTAACTCAAGGTCGGACTTTATGTTTCACTTCAATAAAGGATTGACAAAGAAAAATTGTGGCGGGGAAAATAACTTGAAATATTGAAAAATTATTATCAGTGAACTTGTATATAGAAATTTATGATTTAAGAAACACACAATTACATACTAACATAAAATATAATTAATAAAAGTGTAATATTAAGGCATAGCTTAATAATGTTGATGTTTATTTCATGATAATTACTTGCTAAATATAATAACGAGTTAAATATGATTGATAAGTACTAATAACATACTAACAAATTTTATGGATATAGTAGATTTAGTCTAAATTGCGCGCAAAGAGGGGGGAGGAGACTCAGACTCTTGGAAGTTATCCAAGGGTCTGAATCTGGTTAACCCCTTGGAACCTGATGTTGTCTGATACAAAAATTTGAGACTAAATTGTAATAGAGTTAGGCATATCAATAGATATGGATATATAATTAACATAATTACTATTATATCTAAATATATACTTGGAACCTCTTTTTTATTTTGTTTTTTCTCTTTGAAGATATATTTCTAATCTATCTTTTGGAGTGTGTTTTATTTTATATATATATTTCTGAACTTTGCATTGCTCTCTCTTCCAATTAATAACTGGTCAAGGGGGCAGAGCGAAACATAAAAACATCTACGGAAGTCAACAAGAATTTTTCTACCACCTGTTGTTGGTCTGTTTTTAATTATATCTTCATTTTTGGATATTATAATATCACTTTTTGTTTGTTAAGTATCTTTTCATGACTCTACACTTTCTGGTCTTTTTCAAGGTCTATTCTGAAGGGGAGATGCCAACAAAACTTAACAGCTGGGGATGACCATCCTCCACCTAGAGTTATGAGGTTTTTGGTTGCACCATATGAAGTAAAGGTATTAACATGATTCATATTGCAAGACGATAAACAAAAGAAAACTGGAGGAATCACGTTCTGTAGTTGGAATATAAGGGGCAATAATGAACCAATTAAAAGGGGTAAGATCTTTGCCCAATTAAAAACCTTAAACAGTGATACCATTTTCTTACAAGAGACGCATTTGAAATATCAAACACAGATAAGATTGAAGGCAAATTGGATTGGGCAAACATACTACTCTTCATTTACTTCTAAATCTAGAGATATAGCTATTATCGTTCGTAAAGATATACCATTTAAATTAAAGAATACTATAGCAGATAAAGAGGGGAGGTATGTCATAATCACGGGAGAAATTCATTTTACTCCACTTACTTTGATAAATATTTATGCTCCTAATTTTGACAACCCCCAATTCTTTAGTAAAATTTTCGATACAATTTTGGATACAACTTAACTATCAAAATGTGATAATAGGGGGAGATTTGAATTGTGTTTTAGATCCATAGCTGGATAAATCAGCAAAACAAAAGGATTAACATAAAATCTAAAACAAGTTAACTCCTCTAAATACATACATGAAAAATATCAACATAACAGATGTATGGAGGAACACTAACCCAGTAGGTAGGGAATATTCATTTTATTCAACGGTACATAAAACATATTCACGTATTGATTACTTCTTAGTGGACACGAAACTAATTCCATATACATATAATTCTAAATATCATAATAGTATTATTTCTGATCATTCCCCGCTAACTTTTTCTTTAAAATTAGATGGAATGCCTGATAAAAAATCGTTTTGGAGGTTTAACCCCCAAATCTTAAACAATTCACAAGGATGTGCATATTTAAAAGAGCAGATGGGATTATTTTTTCAGACAAATGATACACCAGATATTTCACCCTCCTTATTATGGGAAACTTTTAAGGCATTTATTAGAGGAACTACAATCTCATATCAAGCTTTCCAAAATAAAAAAAACACTGAACAATTGCAGTTAGAACAAGAAATTAGAAAATTAGATTTAGAAAAAGCTAAAGAACCAACTATAGATAAACATAATAAGATAACAATACTAAAATATAAATTAAATAAAATTTTATCGGCCAGAATAAGATTATTTCAAACTATAAAGCAAGAAAATTTCGAATTTGGTGATAAACCACATAAACTCTTAGCACGCCAACTGAAAAAACGGGAAACAGAAAATACAATTACTAAAATTAAATCAGACAAAGGGGAATTACTAACACTACCTAAAGATATTAATAAAAGATTTGCTCAATTTTATCAAAATTTATATACATCGCAAACCTCTGCAAATAATACTCAAATTACAAATTTCTTAGAAAATTGTAATCTTCCAAAATTAAATATGGTGGAACAAGTGGGATTAGGAGCCCAGATTACACTACAGGAAATAGAAGAAACAATAAATTTGTTGAAGAATGGCAAAATGCCAGGACCAGATGGCTTTAGTAATGAATTCTATAAAAGATTCTATGAGATAATTTCTCCATGCCTACAAGATTTATATATATACGCTTTTAAAGAAAATAAACTACCAGAAACATTAACTGAGTCAACGATTATACTTATACCAAAAAAGGATAAAGATCTAGAAGACCCAGGCTCATATAGCGCTATGGCACACCTAAATACAGATCATAAAATATTAACAAAGACCCTCGCGAGAAGATTGAGTAAATATGTTAGCAAACTAATAAACCCGAACCAAACAGGGTTTATACCAAAGAGATACTCTTTTAACAATTTGAGACTGCTGTTTAATATAATGTACTCACATAATACTGAAGAAGAACTAGCAATTATTTCATTGGATGCAGAAAAAGCTTTCGATCAAGTAGTATGGCAATATTTATTCAAAGTATTTCAAAAATTTAACCTGGGAGATAACTTTATCTCATGGGTAAAATTATTATATGATAAGCCGACGGCTAGAATACTGACTAATAATATATTATCCCCGAAATTCCAATTAGCAAGGGGCAATAAGCAGGGGTGCGTACTATCGCCCCTGCTATTTGCACTAGTGATAGAGCCTTTAGCAGAAAGTATAAGAAGTCATCCGAATAATTATGGATATAATACCAAACACTCAAATAATAAAATTTCATTATATGCAGACGACATATTAATGTATATATTACAAATTTGCAAATTAGCATACCAAATATACTAAACTTAATAGAGGAATTTGGTTCTTTTTCTATAGAATAAATTGGAACAAAAGCGAAATTATGACGATAAAACCTCAAGAGCCGACACATTTGTTGAAATTCCCCTTTAGAATTGCAACAGAAAAATTTAAGTATTTGGGCATCCAAATCACTAGGAAATTTAATTAATAAAGGCATATAGTTTGCGTTGAGTAATGTGTTTATTCAACGCAAACTATATGCCTTTATTAATTAAATTAAATAGGTTGATTAAGTTCTGCACCAAACAGCGATAAATGTGACAGAGCTAATGTTCAATTTTGGCATTTTAACAAAGGATAGGCATGAAAATCCAAGTGCTACTTTTATCCATCTGAATGCTAAAAACATTCAGATCCAGATATAAAATAACAAAACTCTAAATTTTACACGAGACATTTAATGAAAATTACATTTGAACTAATTTGAAAAATATAGCATAACAAAATGATTCCAGTTCAAATATTTTTAAAAATTGCCATTTTGGATCAGTTAAGGATTTTTATTGCATAGTTGCAAAATTGCCATTTTGGATCATCTTAAGCACTCATTGGGGTGGGAGATTGCAACCTTCATATGGTCCACCCTGTTTCGACGAATGCAATCAACCTGGCGTGCACAAACAGAAGATCATACAGAACAAGTTGAATGCCATATGCAAAAAGAAGCACTCATTGTACAAATCTCTTTACTATTTCACTGTTTCCCCAATTGTTTCAACTCGAGAAAATAATCCTGTTTATACACAATTACCCGTGGCAACATTGCACAAAATTGCAATGTGGCAGTTGTTTTCAATTGTATGAAATTGATAAACATTGCAATTACACAGTAGCTACACATCAATCCAACATAACGCCAACTCTCCGAGAAAGAAAATAAAAGCAATATTTAAAGGAATTTCAGCACCACTCAAGAGTTGCTGTTTCAGCAGATTTCATTTAATCTATGGCAGCATGTGGCTCGAGGGACAAGTTTTAGATTTCCGAGCAAACACGAGTCCTAAATGCCAACTGTCCTCCAATGTTCCATTCATCTTGGACTCGGGTAACAGAGAAGAAACATCCTGTAATTCTACATCAGTTGTGTTGGTGTATCCACCCGCTGTATCTGTGTCTGATTAGATCTTGTGTAAGGACAGCTATTATACCAGAGGAATAGATGGAAGGAGTAGGGCAGAACTTGATTTCTAATCTGTATTTTGAATGAATTGAGTTTAGTTATCATTGGAATTATGCGCAGGGGAATGTCATCTGGTGCTGTAAACATGCTCTGTCATTCAACATGATCATGACTCATCTACTAACATAAAGTTCTGTTTTCCTGCACATCCATCCCTTGACACTCTTAAAACCTACAAATTAATCAATTACATTTTTGAGTGAACACAGCAACAGATCCCACCAGGATTTCAAAGATTCACCACATTCATGCAAGTCATACATGACCTGCACTTAACTGCAAGTTTTAGACACCTTGGTACCTAATATTTCAGTCAGAAAGATCCGCCCATCATCCGGCCGGTTACATTCTGTAAGTTTCAAAATAGTCTCTCATCTCTAATTTTCCTGAACTCTGAGAATAATTAATCTCTCCATATACAGCGAAGCCTTCATCCCAGGGACCAGTTTGGTCAACCTTCATTACATTTCCCGCAGGGCAAGTTCATCCTTTCTTAGGCAAGGCTAGCACAAAAACTCTAACAATACCCCATTTGCAGTCCCAACAAGGACATCTACATATGCCAAGACGCCTTTATTCATATTTTCCTTTAATAAAGGCCAATGTAAATTTGCCTACCAAATAGCTTGGTGTGTGTACAGTGCATTCAGAAATTATTCAAATCCGTTCACTTTTCCACATTTTGTTACGTTACAGCCTTATTTTAAAATTGATTAAATCTTTTTTTTAATCATCAATCTACACACACTACACCAGAATGAAGAAGCGAAAACAGGTGTTTAGAAATTTTTGCAAAGTAATTAAAAAATAATAAAATATCACATTTACATAAGTATTCAGACCCTTTGCTATGATACTCAAAATTGAGCTTGGGTTCATCCTGTTTCCATTGATTTTCCTTGAAATGTTTCTACAACTTGGAGTCCACCAGTGGCAATTTAAATTGATTGGACATGATTTGGAAAGGCACACACCTGTCTATATAAGGTCCCACAGTTGACAGTGCATGTCAGAGCAAACACCAAGCCATGAAGAGGAAGGAATTGTCCGTAGACAGGATTGTGTCGAGACACAGATCTGGGGAAGGGTATAAAACAATGTCTGCAGCATTGCAGGTTCCAAAGAGCACAGTAGCCTCCGTCATTCTTAAATGGAAGAACTTTGGAACCACAAGGACTCTTTATAGTGCTGGCCGCCTGGCCAAACTGAGCAATCGGGGGAGAAGGGCCTTGGTCAAGGAGGTGTCCAGGAACTCGATGTTTACTCTGCCAGAGCTCCAGAGTTCTTCTGTGGAGATGGGAGAACCTTCCAGAAGGACAACTACATCTGCAGCACTCCACCAATGAGGCCTTTATGGTAGAGTGGCCAGATGGAAGCTATTCCTCTGTAAAAGGCACATGACAGCCTGCTTGGATTTTGCCAAAAGGCACCTAGAGGACTCTCAAAAAATGAGAAACAAGATTCTCTGGTCTGATGAAACCAAGATTCAACATTTGGCCTGAATGCCAAGTGTCACGTCTGGAGGAAACCAGGCACCGCTCATCACCTGGCCAATACCTTACCTACGGTGAAGCATGGTGGTGGCAGCATCATGCTGTGGGGATGTTTTTCAGAAGCAGGAACTGGGAGACTAGTCAGGATCGAGGCAAAGATGAATGGAGCAAAGTACAGAGAGATCTTTGATGAAAATCTGCTGCAGAGCATTCCAGACCTCAGCCTGGGGAGGAGGTGCACCTTCCAACAGAACAATGACCCTAAGCACACAGCCAAGACAATGCAGGAGTGGCTTCATGTCAAGTCTGTGAGTGTCCTTGAGTGGCCCAGCCAGAGCCCGGACTTGAACCCGATCGAAGATCTCTGGAGGGACCTGAAAATAGCTGTGCATCGACGCTCCCCATCCCCAACCTGACAGAGCTTGAGAGGATCTGCAGAGAAGAATGGGAGAAATTACCCAAATACAGGTGTGCCAAACTTGTAGTGTCATACCCAAGAAGACTTGAGACAGTAATCGCTGCCAAAGGTGTCTCAACAAAGTACAGAGTAAAGGGTCTGAATAGTTATGTAAATGTGATATCTCAGTTATTTCTTTTTAATTACTTTGCAAACATTTCAAAACGCCTGTTTTCACTTTTTTATTATGGGGTATTGTGTGTAGATCGATGATTACATTTTTTTTAAAATCCATTTTAGAATAAAGCTGTGAAGTGACAAAAGTGAAGGGGTCTGAATACTTCCTGAATGCACTGTATGTTAGATTTTTATGCAAGGATACCCACGTCCCTTTGAACATCAACATTTCCCAATCCGCCACCATTTTACGAGGATTTTTCCAGGACCGGAGAGCCTGATTTATAAGAAGAGGTCGGGCTGGCTCAGACTTTATTCCTTGGTGTGCGGGAGGATGAGGGGTGTTCTTATAGAGCTGTACAAAGTCTTGAGGGATAGGGTAGATGCACAGAATATTTTACCTGGAGTAAGGCAATCAAGAACCAGAGCACATAGGTTTAAGGTGAGAGAAGAAAGATTTAATAGAAACCTGGGGGGCGATTTGTTAACACAGAGGAGGGTGGTGGGTATATGGAATGAGCTGCCAGAGGAAGTTGAAGCAAGTACTATAACAACATTTAAAAGACGTTTGGTCAGCTACACAGATAAGAAAAGTTTAGAGGCATATTGGGCCAATGTTGGGCAGGTGGGACTAGTGTAGATGGGGCATAGTAGTCTGCATGGAAAAGTTGGGCTGAAGGGCTTATTTATCATGCTGTATGACTAATATTTAAAAAATGCTCTTCATTTTCGTTTTATTTTAATGCTTGTTTTATACTTTCAAACAATGAAACGATCTTTGAATATCAGTGAAATTGCCAATCTTTGACATTGTAGAACTGAGTAACAGCTGTTCTAATCAGACCAAAACGTTCGATTTCAGTTATTTTATGCAAACGACTTGTCCAGTCTCCACCCCACTCCATTACATGACGGCATTTCAAAGAGCAAGCCCTTGACATCAGAATTACAAGTTAACACATTGTTGTAAAATTTGAGCCAGTCAGCAATGAAACAAGGACTAGATCATGCACAGAAGATTAACGTAGAATGAAATGGTTAATGAGGAATTGAAAATCATCCAGGTAATATAGACTTTATAGCAAAACCTAGATTACTATGAACTAATTATAGCTTAGTATTTCACGACAAACGAAATTACAGCTCATTCAACAAGTCATAATATTTTCAGTGTTTCATTTCAAAATACAGTGAGATTAGTGTAAATAGTTTCATGTTATCATCAGTTTACTTCTCATGGCTAATTATACCGAAAAAGGCTGCAACATTGGAAAAGTGGTGAAATACTCAGATGAAGTTCTGGATTTCTGCTCTTTATAGCAAGAGCATGCATTGCCATTGTTATTCCGCTACCAGTTTCAGCTATTGTGCTTGCTCCTTCCATTTAAAAATTGAATGCACAATGTCTTAAAATTACAAAAAAGGTGAACTGTTATGAATAGAGAAAATGTGATGTTTGATAACTTCAGGTACATTTATTCAGTACCAAATAGATCTATGAGACTTGGTGGTGGAGATCATTTCAAATATATGTTGAAGATTGGTGGAAGAATTGGAGGACAAGTCACAGCAATATACAAGAGGACATCATTTAGTGTACGTAAAATCCAATTGTAGCGTTATTTGCACTTCTTATGATGCAAAGAGCTAGGAGAGGGTTTTAATTGGGGTTTTATGCATTGGTGATGGTTAATAGATAGACTAGCATGTACAGAGCCATGGGATGAAATCAGTTCTGCACCCAACTTGATTTGGCAATATTAATTAGCAATGCTTTTATAAATTAAGTTATAAATATACTTTGCAAATGCCTTGAAATGAAATAAACTCAAACTTGGCCAAGTCGGAGAGGATAACTGGACTGGCACACAGGATGCAGTTGTGCACCTATGCAAGTAATTGAGACTTGGACACCATATCTAATTTACATTTACATTGGCCCACACAAACACAAAGACTATTTCCAAAACTAAACATGTCATTAGAACTTCAGAAAACAGATATCCAACAGGGGGCTAAATTTTAATATTTTGACACAAAAGGAGCCAATGGGTGAGACAGCCCAGTACATGATGGACAATTGTCATGGGTTTTTAATCCCTCTACTGCATCAACCCATTTCTGGATTTGCTGAGATGGAAACAGGCGCTTCAGCCCACTTTATCCATACGAACCAAGTTTGCACAATGGATTAATCCCATCACCCGCATTTGGCCCACAGCCTTCCAACTCCTCACCATCTCTATATCCAAATGTCTTTCAAATCAAAGCCTTTATCCTAAAGCAGTATTTAAAGTTTTTTTTAATAAAGCAACACCCAAATCATAAGTCAATTAATTTGCTAGTCGCTGAAGGCGAGTATAATTGCCAGTGACATTGTAAACAGAAAAAATATATGCGCTTTTGAAAACTACACACTTTGTGAGTTAGCCTCCTTATCCATGTAAAAGGTTCAGTTTTCAAATTCTATGTGTGCATACAGTAGCCGCATAGAATTCACACACACATACACACACTATTCAGTCTGTTTAAAGGTAGTGTTGGAACTTTTATTTGTTGGAGTGATAAAAAATAGAAATGAGGAATGTTTAATTGATGATTGGAATTTCTGAACATAGCAGACTCTGAACTGAAATTATCAATTGTCCAATTAAAGAGTGCAAGACCCAAGACGTATTTATGCGGACACTTCCATGTTAAGAAGTTCTCAACTATATATTGGCACCACTATTTCAGGCTTTCGGTAACACCATCATTTAAGGCTAGAAGAGAAACAATTGGGTGACTCTCCTTATCAATCCTACAGTGAATACACTGCTGATTGATTTGAAACTGTTATTGTTGTAAAATCCACTTATTGCTTAGAGTCTAGCCACACCATATCATAGTGTCATAGATCATGGTCATCACTTTTAACTTAATGGCTGATAGTTGGCGTCACTACATTTTTGTGGAAAAAAGTGATAGACGGTGGATGAATTATGTGTCCTTCATTCATGGGTATATTAGTTTGCTTGTTGGAAACTTTATGCTGGTGGGAAAACTCATTTCAGTGAAAGCTTAATATTTATTTTCTGCAATATGAAACAAGATCAAGGTTGTTTCAAATATAATTTATTGAATCAATTTCTTTGGAGATTTGATGCAGCTTGGCATTCTCCCAGAGAATAGTGGTGTTCCATTTGCGTAAGACGTATAATGCTTAAAAAAAGGTCTTAGAATTTTGGCTGCTTGCTATCTACATTAGTAAATAAGTAAGTTTATTGGCTAAGTATTCACATACAAGGAATTTGCCTTGGTGCTCCACCCGCAAGTAACAACGTGACATACAGTGAGCTACGAATGACTCAGAAAACACTAAACAATAATAATAAAACATTAATGATAAAACACATTGATCAAGCATTGTGAACCAACAAAATACCAGATCAAAGGGAGGCTACAGATTTTTAGCAGTTGAGTAGAGCAACTACTCTTGGCTAAAAACTGTTTTTATATCTTGCTGTGGCAGCTTTGATAATCCGGAGTCGCCTTCCAGAAGGAAGTGATTCAAAGAGTTTGTGGCCAGGAGGTGAGAGGGGTCAGATATGATCTTGCCCGCTCGCTTCCTGGCCCTTGCAGTGTACAGTTCATCAATGGAGGAAAGGTTGCAGCGAATAACCTTCTCTGCTGATCGGACGATTCGCTGCAGCCTCCATGAGCCAAACCAGACCATGATAGAGAAGGTGAGAACAGACTCTACGATGGCCGCGTAGAATTGGACCATCATTGCCTGTGGCAGATTGTGCTTCCTCAGCTGCCGTAGGATGTACATCCTCTGTTGTGCCTTTTTGACTGTGGAGTCGATGGTCGCCCCCCCCAATTAAAGTCCTTGGAGATGATGGTTCCCAGGAACTTAAAAAGACTCCACAGATGTGACAGTGGTGTTGCTGATGGTGAGTGGGGTGAGGGGAGGGGGAGCTCTCCTAAAGTCTACAATTAATTCCACTGTCTTAAGAGAATTGAGCTCTTCTTCATCTTCTGTCGTGTGGCGTGCACATCCAAAAGTTGTTGGACAACTTGTTCTAGATGGTCTATATGCAACCAATAATATAGTTACCTCACTCCCATTAACCCCGCCAGTTAACATCAATCATAACGCCTTCCCCTCAGTAGAAAAATGTAGCCGGTGCTTGAAGGTGTATGTAACACCAGTGCTATCATTAAAATATGTTGTACACTTAAGAGCTTGTAAAGTTTTCATTTACATGGTGTCAGAAGTGGGATGATACTTGCGTCTCCTGTTTATCGGTTTTATTTCTTTTTTTTGATTTGTGTTTTTTGTGCTTTGATCTCTTTGGCCATGGCGTCCTCTTGCAGAAAGCCGAGCAGCTTGTCTTTGATGCTGACATCTCTGAGCGCTGGGCCACGTTTGAATTTGATTTCACACACTTTGTCAACGTCGCACACCGCGCTGATCCTGACTCCCTTAAAGCTCCCCTCCCCCGAAAGAGCTGCTCGCGGTGGTGTTCGCCTGCTCCAAGTTCAGAGACTTCCTGTTCGGCAGCAGATTTACGGTCGAAACCGACCACCAGCCACTGGTGACAATCCTGAACAAGCCGATTCACGCTGCCCCTGCCAGGCTGCAGCGTATGATGCTGCAGCTCCAGCGCTTCGACTTTGACATAATCTACAAGAAGGGCACCGAGATGCACATTGCGGACACCCTGTCGCGAGCCCCGCGTACCTCCTGCGCTCGCCACCCCTACGAAACAGAGGACTTGCTCGTACTGGGCGTTAACTTTATTCCCACCAAGCAGCTACAGGTTTTGGCCGAGCACACCGCTGCCGATCCGGCCTTGCAGCAGCTTGCATCGGTGATTAAAGCAGGGTGGCCAACAAAGCGCTCCGCCGCGCCATCTGAAGCACAGCCTTTCTTCCTGGTCCGCGACGAACTGGTGCTCCAGGATGGCGTTATCGTCAAGGGACATAAAGTTGTGGTCCCGTCCTCCCTGTTTGACTTTTACTTTTGTGCAGCCCACAGCGGACACCCTGGGGTCGATGCAACGCTTGCCCACGCTCAGTGCCAATTCTATTGGCCTGGAATGGCCAAATATATCCGAGACAGAGTTTCTGCCTGCTCCACGTGCAACAGTCTTGCGCCACACCAGCAGCGACAGCCCCTGCTGCAACAGCCCGCCCCTGCTTTGGCCTGGTCCTCGCTGGCTGCCGACATATTCGAGTGGCGTGGTAACCACTACCTTGTCCTGGTCGACTCGTACTCCAACTGGTTCGAAGTGGATTTGCTGACATCCTCACGTCGGAGATGGTGATCCGCAAGCTGCGGAAACACTTCTCCACTTTTGGGACCCCGGTCAGGCTGCAGACTGACAACGGCAGCAGTTTACAAGCCGAGAATTCAAAAGCTTTGCCGACAAGTGGAACTTCGTGCATTTCACCAGCAGCCCAGAGTACCCACAGAGCAACGGCTAGCAGAACGGGCCGTCCGCAGCGCCAAGCTTCTGATGGAACAGGCGCGACTATCCAATTCTGATTTGTATTTGGATCTCCTGAACCTCAGGAATGTTTCCAGGGATCCGGCCATGGGGTCCCCTGCTCAGCGTCTGATGTCCAGAACTACCAGATCCACCGTCCCGATTGCCCAGCGCCAGCTGAAACCTCGGGTGCTGGAGCCCGCCTCCGTGCAGAGGCGAATTCAAGAGAAACATGACAGCCAGCGGCGTTCCCACGATCGGTCGTGCAGACCACTCGATCCTCTGTTGCCCGGACAGGTTGTTCGATTGCAGACCGCCAGTGGTCACTCCCGTCTGGCCACCGTGGTTGGGGTGGCCGACTCACCTCGTTCGTATCGGTCGACTGTGAGGGTACCATCTACCGAAGAAGCCGACAACACCTGCTTGCTGCACTGCCGATCGCGGTTCTCCCTCTCCTGTTTCTCCCACCCCAAGACTTGCGTCCTCCTGCTCTTCTGCTCTTTTCGGGGAGGGGAGACATCCGTACGCGCTCGGGCAGGATCAGTAAAGCCGCCTGTTCGCTACGGCGATTTCGTTTAATTCTGCTGTTTAATTCGGTTGTCGTGACAACAATCTGTTTTTTTGATTTCTAAGGGGAAGGATGTAGATGGTCTATATGCAACCAATAATATAGTTACCTCACTCCCATTAACCCCGCCCAGTTAACATCAATCATAACGCCTTCCCCTCAGTAGAAAAATGTAGCCGGTGCTTGAAGGTGTATGTAACACCCAGTGCTATCATTAAAATATGTTGTACACTTAAGAGCTTGTAAAGTTTTCATTTACAACTTGTTCTATTTGATCTTCCGTTTGTGCACGTTGAGTTGATTGCATTAGTCGAAACAGGGCGGACCACGTGAAGGTTGCAATCTTCCACCCCAGAATTGAGCTCTAGGTTGTTGCGACGGCACCAGGACACCAGCTTAGGCAGATTCCTCCCCATCCTGGATGAGTCCAATCAGGGTTGTGTCGTCTGCAAACTTGAGAAGCTTGACAGAGGTAACTGTGGAGGTGCAGTCGTTGGTGTAGAGAGAGGAGGAGAGAGTACGCAGCCTTGCGGTGCCCCTATGCCGACATAATCTTAATTCCCCCTGCTCACTCTGCCCTCCCTTAATCTTATTTTTCACATCATTTCTCTATCCTATATGCACAATAATCCACCTCCGTAGTCTATTTTCATGATATTTCACAAAGTAGAGCAGAGGGATGTAGGAGTGCAGATACATAGTTTCTTGAAAGTGGCATCACAGATCGGCGTGGTGATCAACAAGGCTAGTGGTACAATTGCCTTCATCAGTCACCGTATGGAGTATAGGAGTTGGGATGCAACATAACATTGAACAAAATGTTAGAGTGCCTGCATTTGGACAGTTGTTCAGATTTGGTCACCCGGCTGTAGGAAGGATGATGTTGCAGAGAAGATTTACGAGGATGTAACCAGGACCCGAGGGCTCATCTCCGCGAAATGATAGGGAGAGGATGGTCAGGCTATGATTTTACTCCTTGGAGCTCAAGAGGAGGAGTGGTGATCTTATTGAGGAATACAAGATCATGAGGGGAATAGTTAAGGTGACCGCACAATCTTTTACCTAGAGTGGGAGAATCAAGAACCAGAGGAAATCGGTTTAAGGTGAGAGAGGAAAGATTTAATTGGAACCTAAGGGGTAACGTTTTCCACACAGAGTGTGATGGGTTTATGGAACGAGCTGCTACAATAGGTAGTTGAGGCAGATACCATAACAATATTTTAAAAGCATCTGGACCGGTACATGGGGAGGAAAGGCTTAGAGGGATATGGTCCAAATGCGGGCAGGTGGGACTAGTGTTGATGGGCCGAAGGATCTGTTTCCACGTTGAATGACTTTATGACTCTAAGTTACAAACGCAAAACCCTTTGCAGTGCAAATCAATGGCCAAGTTTGCCCAATCAATACGGACTATGCTTCAGAAAATAATTAGGGGGTTTCAAGATATCCCAGGATGTTAATGGAAAAACAGTCTTTCAGTGTATTGCCAGACTACACTGATGCACAATGACGTGCATCACACTGTACCCTCGCCCCCCCCAATAAAACCTGACTATGCAAATCCATGTCATAAATAATGAGCAGTAACAAAAACAGATCAAATACGCATCTTCGCTAAATGTATCTAATAAAAATAGCACTTCAATCCCTCAGAAACATTTTGAATCTATGTTTCAGAATAATCAAAAATATAATCTTCTCCACATTATGAACAAATCTGAAATGGCAAAGCCAAGTAGTGATAAACAGCTGACAGAGAATTAAGAGGAAAAAAGGGTGGGGTGATAATTAATATGAGCAAAACATCCCTAGAAGCATGATCTAATAGGGATCATCGGCCTGTTTCTGTGCTGTACTCAAGTACACAAGCTGTTGGTTTAAACTCATGTTAAAAATGACAAAGGGAAATGGAAACCTATGGGCAGGAATCCATTGATGCAAATGAGGGTCTAATGGAAAAAGCATCAATTAAAGAAAGGCATACCTAATTCATTTGCAAGCCATTTTCGCTTTTACAAAGAATACTTTGTTGAAGAGCTTACACTGTAACTGTAATGCATGAAAGAAGTGCCCCCTTTGTCTTTCATCAAAAAGAGAAAGTACAATTAAGATCACACTGCATGCCGCTTTGTGAGGGGAACATTTTATATTTGAAATATTTTATTAACTTTTAGTACCCCTGTGACCGTACACCTGGAAAATAGGTACTCGGGTTTGAGTACGATTGGAGGGGACAGCCTAGCTGGGGGCAGCAACAGCGGCCGGGCCTCCGGCACAGAGACCGGCCCTGATGCTCAGAAGGGTAGCAAAAAGAGGAGGGCAATTGTAACAGGGGACTCTATAGTTAGGGGGTCGGATAGGCGATTCTGTGGACGCAATCGGGAGACCCGGATGGTAGTTTGCCTCCCTGGTGCCAGGGTCTTGCATGTGTCAGAACGTGTCCAAAAGATTCTGATAAGGGAGGGAGAGGAGCCTGATGTTGTGGTACACATAGGTACCAATGACATAGGCAGAAAAAGTGACGAGGTCCTGAAGGGAGAATTTAGGGAGTTGGGGGGAAAGTTAAGGAGAAGGACCAAAAGGGTAACGATTTCAGGATTACTGCCTGTGCCGCGTGACAGTGAGAGTAGGAATGAAATGAGGTGGAGGATAAATGCGTGGCTGAGAGACTGGTGCAGTGGGCAGCGATTCAAGTTTCTTGATCACGGACCTCTTTTGGGGAAGGCATGATCTGTACACAAAGGACGGGTTGCACTTGAACCCGAGGGGGACCAATATCCTGGCAGGGAGATTTGCAAAGGCTACTGGGGAGACTTTAAACTAGAAAGGCTGGGGGGAGGGACTCGGGTAGAGGGGGCTAGGGGTCAGGGTGTGGGGCAAGAGGCAGAGAAGGGAAGCACTCGGACCCAAAATGTAGACGAGAAAGATGAAAAAGATAATGGACAGAGAATAAGGGATGGTTTCTAAAATGTGTATATTTTAATGCTAGGAGCATTGTAAGTGAGGTGGATGAACTTAGAGCCTGGATTGACACCTGGAAATATGATGTTGTGGCAATCAGAGAAACATGGTTGCAGGAGGGCTGTGATTGGAAACTAAATATTCCAGGATTTCGTTGCTTCAGGTGTGATAGAATTGGAGGGACCAAAGGGAGAGGTGTTGCATTGCTTGTCAGAGAGGATATTACAGCAGTGCTTTGGCAGGATAGATTAGAGGGCTCGTCTAGGGAGGCTATTTGGGTAGAACTGAGAAGTGGGAACGGTGTAGCAACACTGTTAGGGGTGTATTATAGACCACCAAATGGGGAGCGAGAATTGGAAGAGCAAATATGTAAGGAGATAGCAGATATTAGTAGTAAGCACAAGGTAGTGATTGTGGGAGATTTCAATTTTCCAAAAATAGACTGGGAAACACATTCTGTAAATGGGCTGGATGGTTTGGAGTTTGTAAAATGTGTGCAGGATAGTTTTTTGCAGCAGTACATAGAGGTATCGACCAGAGAAGGGGCAGTGCTCGGCCTCCTGTTAGGAAATGAGGCAGGTCAGGTGACGGAGGTATGCGTTGGTGACCACTTCGGGACCAGTGATCAGAATACCATTAGTTTCAATATAATTATGGAGAGAGTCAGAACTGGACCTAGGGTGGAGATTTTTGATTGGAGAAAGGCTAACTTTGAGGGAATGCGTAAGGATTTTAAAGGAGTGAATTGGGACACTTTGTTTCATGGGAAGGATGTAGAAGAGAAATGGAGGACTTTTAAAGGGGAAATTGTAAGAATACAGAATCTTTATGTCCCTGTTAGGTTGAAAGGAAATAGTAAAAATTGGAAAGAGCCATGGTTTTCAAGGGAAATTGGACACTTGTTTCGAAAAAAGAGAGATATCCACAATAATTATAGGAGGCATGGAGTAAATGAGGTGCTAGAGGAGTATAAAGAATGTAAAAAGAATCTTAAGAAAGAAATTAGGAAGGCTAAAAGAAGATATGAGGTTGCTTTGACAAGAAAGGTGAAAGTAAACCCAAAGGGTTTCTACAGCTATATTAATAGCAAAAGGATAACGAGGGATAAAATTGGACCATTAGAGAACCAGAATGGACAGCTATCTGCAGAGCCAAAAGAGATGGGGGAGATATTGAACAATTTCTTTTCTTCGGTATTCACCAAGGAGAAGGATATTGAACTCTGTGAGTTCAGGGGAAAAAGTAGAGTAGCTATGGAAACTATGAGATTCAAAGAGGAGGAAGTACTGACACTTTTGAAAAAATTTAAAAGTGGATAAGTCTCCAGGTCCTGACAGGATATTCCCTAGGACATTGAGGGAAGTTAGTGTAGAAATAGCAGGAGCTATGACAGAAATATTTCAAATGTCATTAGAAACGGGAATAGTGCTGGAGGATTGGCGTACTGCGCATGTTGTTCCATTGTTTAAAAAGGGTTCAAAGAATAAACCTAGCAATTATAGACCTATTAGTTTGATGTCAGTGGTGGGCAAATTAATGGAAAGGATACTTAGAGATAATATATATAAGCATCTGGATAAACAGGGTCTGATCAGGAACAGTCAACATGGATTTGTGCCTGGAAGGTCATGTTTGACAAACCTTCTTGAATTTTTTGAAGCGGTAACTAGGGAAATTGATGAGGGTAAAGCAGTGGATGTTGTCTATATGGATTTCAGTAAGGCCTTTGACAAGGTTCCCCATGGAAGGTTGGTTAAGAAGGTTCAATCTTTGGGTGTTAATGGCGGAGTAGCAAGATGGATTCAACAGTGGCTGAATGGGAGATGTCAGAGAGTAATGGTGGATGGCTGTTTGTCAGGTTGGAAGCCGGTGACCAGTGGGGTGCCTCAGGGATCTGTGTTGGGTCCACTGTTGTTTGGCAGTATATCAATGATCTGGATGATTGGGTGGAAAATTGGATAAGTAAGTATGCAGATGATACTAAGATAGGTGGTGTTGTGGATAATGAAGTAGATTTTCAAAGTCTACAGAGAGATTTGGGCCATTTGGAAAAGTGGGCTGAAAGATGGCAGATGGAGTTTTAATGCTGTTAAGGGTGAAGTGTGTTACATCTTGGCAGGACAAATCAAAATAGGACGTACATGGTAAATGCTAGGGAAATGAGGAATGCTGTGGAACAGAGGGATCTAGGAATAACTGTGCATAGTTCCCTGAAGGTGGAATCGCATGTAGATAGGGTGGTAAAGAAAGCCTTTGGTGTGCTGGCCTTTATAAATCAGAGCATTGAATATAGGAGTAGGGAAGTAATGTTAAAATTGTACAAGGCATTGGTAAGACCAATTCTGGAGTATGGTGTACAATTTTGGTCGCCTAGTTATAGGAAGGATGTCAACAAAATAGAGAGAGTACAGAGGAGATTTACTAGAATGTTGCCAGGGTTCCAAAGAAAGGTTGAACAAGTTAGGTCTTTACTGTTACAGATAAAGGTTGAACAAGTTAGGTCTTTATTCTTTGGAGCGCAGAAGGTTAAGGGGGGATTTGATTGAGGTCTTTAAAATGATGAAAGGGATAGACAGAGTTGACATGGATACGTTTTTCCCATTGAGGGTAGGGAAGATTCAAACAAGAGGGCATGACATGAGAATTAAGGGACAGAAGTTTAGGGGTAACGTGAGGGGGAACTTTTTTACTCACAGGGTGGCGGCTGTGTGGAATGAGCTTCCAGCACAAGTGGTGGAGGCAGGATCGATTTTAATATTTAAAGGTAAAGTGGATAGGTATATGGACGTGAAGGGAATGGAGGGGTATGGAGGGAATGGAGCAGGTAGATGGGACTAGGGGAAAACAAATGGTCGGCACGGACTGGAAGGGCCGAGAGGGCCTGTTTCCGTGCTGTAATTGTTATATGGTTATATGGTTTTAATATTTGCAATCCAATTTAAATTCTAATTTTCCTTGTACTGAAGCATTACAAAGGACAATTATTTTTAGGGAGAAGAAAAATATTACATGTATTTTTCTCCCTTCACATCCAGAGCTTGCTCCAACCCCCCCCCCCCCCCCCCCCCCCACCCCACATGCACCCCAACCTTGTCTCTGAACACTGCCACAACCAAAATAAGCCAAATAAAAAGAGAGTACATGCGATGCCACATCATGGGTGATGTGTTGCTTGAAAACGTTCAGTATCATGAATTTCCACAACACAAGACCATGTCACCATTAAAAAAAATGGATGTTGAAAAAATAAATGTGTTTATTCATTTACATTTTTCTGTTACGTAAATTGCACCAGATCAAATATGATTCTTTATCTGAAATTTTTGGGTAGTGATCTGTGAATGCTGCAAGAACAAATTTACATTATACAAGCAGCTGTAACGTAGAGACCACCATTACCGAATAACATTAATTAAATGAAAATTGACTGGCTGTTTTAGAATAACTCAGATCTGATGATGAAAACCAATATGATTTTATTTCTTTTGAAGTCATAAAAACTGAATATTTTAGTTTAGAGTTGGACAACAGGCCCTTTGGCCCATCGGATCTATGCCAACCATTGATCACCCGTTTCGACGTTATCCAATATTCTCATCCACTAGGGGCAATTTTGCAGAGGCCAATTAACCAACAAACCTGCATGTCTTTGGAGCTTGTGAGGAAACAGGAGCACTTGGAGAAAGCCCCCGCGGTCACAGGGAGAACATGCAAGCTCGACAGAGATAGCACCCGTGGTCAGGATCAAGCTCGAATCTCTGGTGCTGTGAGCCAGCAGTTCTAACAGCTGTGCCACCACGATGCCCATTTATATTCATTTATATCATTGTTATACGTTGTAACTGGCAAGAAAACACAGCAAAACGGTTTTTTAAAAAACTTAAAATCTTGTTGAAATAGTTCTTATAACAAAAATATTTGTGACTACAATTAAATGGCTTTAGGTTATTTAGATAACCCCACTATTAATGGATTTAAAACATTTCCTTGCAGCATTTCATTAACAACTTACAAAACCTCTAATATCTGTGTAGGAGTGTTGATAGAACTCATCATTACTGCCATTACTACTATAATCACTTTGCTTGAGCCTGAGAAACGAATACATAAATCTGGTTAAGCTTCTGATTATATGCTTTTAAACTAATGTACAGAGAAGGGCAAGACTGGTAGAAGACTGGCTCAAAACTATTAAGATAGTTTCCTGCAGCTGCTTTTCCATTTATACATACTGTAGGCATAGCATTGAGGGAGAGTTGCACTTCCTGCAGCAAAAACAAACAAACTGCTGGAGGAATTGAGCAGGTCAAGCAGGATCTGCGGAGGCTAAGTGATGATTTATATTTCAGGTCAACATCCTGCATGACAAGTCCTAGCATAGGGTTTTGACCTAAAATCATAGATAGGGCCAGATCATTGTCCCTGGAATAGTTCATTGTGGATTATAACTGTTACACAACAATGCTGAGAACTATATTCTGCATACTGTACCTTTCCAAAGATAGACACAACATGCTGAAGTAACTCAGAGGGACAGGCAGCATCTCAGGTGAGAAGGATTAGGTGACGTTTCGGGTTGAGACCCTTCTTCAGACCCCAAATGTCACCCATTCCTCTTTCCCTTCCGATTTGATTGGACACCACGCAAAACAAAGGCTTTTCACGGTACCATGACAATAATAAACCCAAACCTGAAGTCTCTTTTTTTATAGTTCCCTTAAAACTACTTTAAAAACTACTGGTTATGTAGTCTTATTTCCTCATAATTTGATGTTAATGTTGTCTTATTATTCCTGTAAAGCACCTTAAGATATTTTGTTGCATTAGAAATACTAGTTTATGAATGATGCCTCGTCAATAGCAATTTTTTAAATCACTTTTTCCTCATTGCTCATGATGGAGTTTGTTATGTGCTTATTCTTCTGACAACAGTCACACACTTCAAATGATATAATTCATAAACACTTTTACAACTACCATACAAGCCCAATAGCAAGAACTGTTCTTTGATTTCTGCCCCTCATCCATTCAGTCTCCAATTCTAATTATCCAATTTTTTTTTAACATCTGCCTTAACAGACATATGCTGCTATATTCCAATAGCCCTCATGATCTTGCTTTCCACCTTCTCCTAACCACCAGAAGGTCATGGCGTACATTTATTGCAATGAAGCAGCCATCTTTCAGTATCATTTCAACAGTTCCACTTACAGTCCTTGAATATGTTTTAAACTCCTTAATCTCTACTGTGTGTAAATGTTCAAACATTTTAAACCGATTTCCATTGATACTCTTCTGATCAATCGTCACCTTATGTTTTCCTACACGTAATGGCCATGTTCCAATTGTACAATACTCAAAATATGCCCTCAATTCCTGCACTAATTCAAAACTGTACTCGTATTTGGATTACCTTTCCGATTTATATGCATTTTGAAGTAATCAAAGAAAGGGCCAGATTTAACCTAAATAATAGTGTTTTGCCAATCAATATTCATCCCACATTAAAAAAAACAGAATACTTCATCTGTTATCAAAATATTTCACAAAATCTTAGGCCTGGCGATAACATCATTTCACCAAACGTCTACAGTAAATCACGGGATGGGTTGTAAAGGTGATGGTGGTAATCAAGCAGAAAATAACGGGAATTTGCAGAAAGTCTGTCACATTTGGAGGAATGAATGATTCATCTTTCGGGTCATTGACCTTTCTTTACCCCCACGGGGGCTGCACAAGTGGAACGGCCACAACCTGCAGCAAGAGCCCAGCTGTTGTCAGGGGGACAACGTGGGCCTGGTGCACAAGAAAGTGAACAAGATGAGCGCCGTGCCAGTCATCCGCGGCCCCCCCTCCCCCGGCTGGGCCGCACATGGCGGGCGGGCGGGCTGGCAGAGGCTGCCTCCGTGTGGCGCTGCCGGGGTGAGCAGCGAGCCGGGGCCGAGCCAGCCGGGGAGTGGTGGGTGGCGGTGCCCGGGGGGGGGAGGGGAGGGTTGTTGTCGGTGCCCCCCTGTGCTGCGAGCGAAGGTTCGAGAACAGCTGCCAACCGTCGCGTCTCCGAAAGGCGAGACTCACCCGGCTCTGAGGTGCAAATCGGAGCTGATTTTCATGAACGCCCGCCGCCGCCGCTTGACCCTCGGCGACGCCAGCAGAGACTCCGGCCTCCGCCGCTGACCCCCGCACCCGCCCACTGTCGTTGTTGTTATTGTTATTACTGCCCCTGCCCCTACCCCTGCCGCCGCCGCCGCTCCCCCTCCACCGAGGCAGAGACGCCGCTCGCCGCTCAGGTAAACACTAGCACCGCCGGCCGCTCCTACAGCCCGGAGCGCGGAGTGCGGAGCGGGAGTCTCCAGCCCCCCTCTCCCTCTCTCTCTCCCTCTCCCTCACACACACACACTCCCGCCCCCTAACAGGTTTTCCCACTCACTCGCTCGCCCTCCTTCCCTCAGTAGATGGTCGCATCTCTCTCATGCTCCCGGAAACTTTACTTCCTTTTTTTTTCAAGAAAATTATCTTTTGTTCCCGATTCCCAGCGCGTGACTGCGCCTTCCTGGTATTTTTTTCTTTAAAGCAGCAGGCAGGTTTAAAATCTGAAGAAGGGTCTCGACCCGAATCGTCACCTACCTGTTCCTTCTCTCCAGCGATGCTGCCTGTCCCGCTGAGTTACTCCAGCTTTTTTTTGTGTCTGTCTTAGGTTTAAATCAAAGATAGGTGCCAGAGTGGGTCGGGTGTCCTGCCCCCGGTACCTGGTTCATGGTGAGATTGAGGAAGCTGTGAGCGGATGATGCAAAGGTAACAAAGGTGGAGGTGGTGGTTCCAAGCACGATAAAGATCAGTCCAAGATAATAAAATACGTATGAGAATTGCCCGAGGAGATGGGTGAAATTCAATGCATCCTGTTTTGTGCCCGAGTAACAATTTCACAATAACGCTGGGTGCCAAGGAGCGAAGCGAACACTGCGAGGTAAATTAAATCATACTTTAGAGGTCAGTAATAGGGATAACCAACGGTAGAAATTGGATGATAACTGTGGTCAATTGAATAATCTTGGTTCCTTTTCTGGGACCTAGTACCAAAACCATGAGTTTTTTTTATAAATGTTCTCAATTTAAGCAATTTAAACAAATGAAGCATAATTGCATTTATGATGTTTTAATATTAAAAATGACATTTTAAAATAAAAACAAACCCTTTTGTCGAATAAAGACAAGTCGATGTCAAATTTATTGTCAATAAGTATAATGAGGTACACTTACAATGAATATCTTACAGCAGCATCACAGGCACATATACTCAAATTGTATAGATTACATATAGAATTTCTAAAAGAAAGAAGACTCTGCAAAAAATAAGTACACATATATAATTGTGGGGAAAATAATGTCCATTATAGGGCAAGAGCGGACAGTGGTGTTATATTATCTGAGCCTGATTCTATTCTCACTTGGTATTAACAATAATTGTGGGGAAAATAATGTCCATTATAGGACAAGAGCGGACAGCGGTGTTATATTATCTGAGCCTGATTCTATTCTCACTTGGTATTAACAATCATGTTTCTAACAGACACACAAATGAGTTAGAATAGGAACAATAGGTGGGTTTTTTTCTTCCCTTACCTTGGAAAACCACAGTTAATTGCTGAGTTGCAACTCTCACCCTATCACAGCTCAAACGGTAATGAACGTTGGAGACAATGTTAATTCTTTATGCTATTCTTACTGATAGTTAATATGTTCCATCATAAACACAGGAAAATAAATATATTTATGTCTTCTATATTACAATAATACATCCTAAAAGATGATTGCATCAGTATTTCTACTCCAATACATTTCTTCTTCTTAGACAGTTCCTCAGGATAAACATTTACTTGCTTTAACCAAAGCTTCCACGACAGGTTTGTGGGCCCTGGGGTTGATAATGAGGCTGGAGATGAAATCAGATTCCTGCATAGATGGGGGAAGGAGAGGCTGACAGGGAGGTTGGCAGAGTAGTTTGTGAGGTGGTTATGAAGGGCTTTGGTATGCTGCTGGTGCATGGCCTTGATGTTTCCAATATCACGCTAGGTGCTCCTCATTCAATTTGAGTAGGTGAGGGCCAGAGGTTCCCAATGTCAGTAGAAATGTTGCTTTTCTCAATGGCAACACCTTGGTCTACCTAGTCTTTCCACTACAGATCCAGAAATAAAGTGTTAATTTCAGGATTCTATGGTTGCTCTGGCCAGCCCAACATAGCCAAAGGAAAGACACAAGGGTCTTGGTGTTGGGGATATACACCTGGGAAAATCATTCTTGAATTTGGAAGATTTACAGTCAGCTTTGGTGGTGTTTTGGTATGTCCGCAGTCGATAGTCTTGCTCTCGGGACATATAGGAGGATAAGGGTTACTGTCACCCAGTACATCGTGAGGTGCTCAGGTCTTGATCTTCAACTACCCTTTTCCTACATTGACCAAAGGATGTGCTGACACACTGAAAACAAAGGTGAATTTTATCTTTAATTACTTCCTTCATCAAGAGCTGGCTCTTGCGATACTGCCGTGAATATTTATTGTTGGAGAGCGGTGTGGTGCAGCAGAGCCATATTGGTGGAGGACCTGTAGATGTTGAATGTAAAACCCGTACCCCCATATGCTCTAGTGAATAAGTCGACAATGTCTGGGAGCTCAGCCTCTAATCTGACACAATCACATGTTTATGCAGAAGAAGACGTAAAGTGCTGAAGTAACTCAAAGGGTCAAGCAGGAGCTCTGGAGAACAAGGATATGTGACGCTTCGAGTTGGGATCTTCTTCAGACTGATGGAGCATCTTTCTCCAGAGATGCTGCCTACTGATGGGTTACTCCAGCACATAGCCATGGAGTCATACAGTGTGGAAACAGGCCCTTCAGCCCAACTTGTCAACACTGACCAACGTGTCCCATCTACACTAGTCAAAGTCCCATCTACCCTTTTATTTTGTAAACCAACATCTGCAGTTCCATATTTCTCCATGCAACAGAGCCTGGTCTCTAACACACTTATACTTTGGATGGATTTCAGAAATCAGGAAGAACTTTTTGAATTGATTGATGACAGACCCCCAGTGTTTTTGTAAAACAAATGCATGTCTCTGTGGTTTACATTTAACTCGATGGCTTCGCTCCAGGTGGCTAGCTGTCTATAGCTTTATGGTTCCAGGAGTCACCATCAGCTCTCGGCTTTGTGCAGGCACATTGCCATCCATTATTTCCGGCAATCCAGACACAATAAAATGCATGGCAGACGAATGCCTAATGATTTTCTTCCTCGACCCAAAATGTGATACTCATAATCATTACAAATAACTGAACTCTGATACCAGATCTTCTGCAACAAATCAATGATTCACAAAAATTGTAATTCACAAACAATATTGTTAAGTACTAAACTATAGCTATGCTGGCTTCATAATCTACGTGGCAGAGATAACGCAGAATTTATTTTCTAAGATAGTTTTTAATCTGTCCTTGCCTTTTCCCCCTTGGCTTCAAACCTTGTTACTGACAATCTTTCTTTACTTCTCCAGTGCCTGGCAATATTACAAAAGAACAGACCATAGCTTTCCAAAGTTTATAATTAATATAATGTATGTGTTTTTAATTTTTCCAAAGCTATATTTGAGTTACAGAACATGGCCCAGTGTGGTGATATTGAATAGCTTAATAAAACAAGGCTGAACATTTGTAAATTATCCCACCAAAATAAACCTGGTTCACACCACTTCAAAAATGTTTTGACAAATGGGCAACAGTTGTTAAATTGTTACAACCGCACACAAGTGGGCCATAATTGATTGATTTCAAACAGGGATAAGGTGTGAATCATTTAGTTTACAGGCAAATAATCTATGGATCTTCTTTCAAGTGTATATATATATATATATATATTTGATTGGCAGCCACGGTTCTACAGATAAATATATTTTCACAGATAAACAGATACGCTGATTAGTTGACCATATTTTGAGGTATCAAACTCTTAGGCCTAGAAGCTCTTTTATTGCTTTTAGACAACATTGTAAGTCACAATCATGCTGTTTTAAAATATCCATAAAGATCGTAATCTACGCTAGCGGGATTGCCAGAACAACGTACACAAACTGCCCTGTGTGGCACTACATTATGTCAGCTCCAAGAGTTAGCTGTGCATCACTTAAGTAGCTGTCAGTTAAGTGCAAGAGCTGTGAGAAGAAGAAACCGAGAGAGTCATCGAGTGATACAGCGTGGAAACAGGCCTTTTGGTCCAACTTGCCCACACCGGCCAACATGTCCCAGTTACTAGTCCAACCTGTCTGCGTTTGGTCCATATCCCTCCAAACCTGTCCTATCCATGTACCTTTCTATCTGTTTCTTAAAAATGTCAAGTTATCTCCAGAAGTAACACTTAATTTACAGCAGTAACTTTTAGTGACTCGTAGTTATCTCCTTTCACGTATCTCATGCTGCACTTTTCCAGCTCCTGAAGAATGATGCTACTTCAAGAAATCATGCTGCAATGACAGCAGAAGGAAGGAAGAGTATAACTAGGGGCTCAGAGGGGCCAGGACATTTCTGCATGGAAGGGAACTAATCAAGGATGCCAGAAAGGGCTTTGCAAAGATTAATGCAACGTGGGTGCAGTCTGGGAAAGTCTGACCTGCCTATTCCTGTGTGGGCCACAGGAAAAGTAGGTAAGGCCTTTACTCCATAAGTATGGAGTTTCGGTGTCTTGCACCCTGCATCAGTCAGCAGAAAACTGTGAGATGCTGTAGTGAGATTGCAGGAGGTCAGAGATATGAGTGAGGTCTGACTTGGTGAACTTTAGCATGGAAAGGCATTGCTGATCAGAGAAGGCTGGCATTGACACTGTAAAATGTGGGTGGGTGTGTGTCATTACATGCCTTCTTCCATTAGTCATTGGGGCTGCCTGTGATGTCTTTGATTGCAAATGTCAACCGCCATGACATCAGCAAGAAAAAATGTAAGTGTAGACAAATCCCCATTGAAAATCAGTTTTGATGTCAGAAACATAGACACAAAGTGCTGGAGTAGCTCAGCGGGTCAGGCAGCATTTCCAGAGAAAAAGAATGGGTGACGTTTCAGGTTGGGTCCTTTCTTCAGACTGACTGCAGAAAGGTCATTGAAAATTCAAGGAATGTTAGAATTAAGTGAGTCACCGGTAAAGCTTTAGAGTGTTTTGGAAACTGATGGTGTGTAAATTGGAGGAATAGTACCTCGTATTCCTCTTGGACAGCTTACAACACAACAATGTGAACATTGAATTCTCCAATTTTAGGTAATCTCTCACTAAACTATCCCCCCCCTTTTCCCCCACATCATCCCCCTCATCCCACCCCTGTCCCCTGTGCTCCACCTGGACTCCACCCCCCCTCCCCTCTTGCTACTTTCCTTCCTCTGGCTCCACAATCTGCAACTCTTCAAACCTGTCTCACACCTTATTTCTTTGTTCCAGCCATCTGCCTATTTGCCCCCCTCCCCGCACCTCCCGCATATGTAAATTTATTACCTGCAACACTTTGTCTTGTCTTGCCTCTCCCATTTTTCAACGTTCTCTCTCCCCCCCACTCCTCACCCTCACCCCTTACAATAAGTTGGAGGAATGATTTTGACCCAAAATCATTACCTATCCATGTTCTCCAGAGATGCTGCCTGATCTGCTGAGTTACTTAGTGGCTATTCCTACTGGGTCTTCCCCATCCCCCCCCCTACCATGTAATCCCTGCTCTTCCCCACCCACACCACAGCCCCCATACCCCCTGACCACCCTCCACCCCCCCACCACACAACGCTCCGTCCTCAGTGCACTCACCTGCCTTCCTCCGGCCACAACGCCCATCCTTGCCGCGTGTTCACCCATACCCCCGGACCTCCCGCTCTCCGACACTGAAAGGTCGGTCCTCAGCAGAGGTCTTACCTTTGTCCCCCTCCATCCCCACCTCAATGAGTTTCCACGCCCACCATGACTTGGAGCTCTTCTACCGTCGCCTCCGCCTCACAACGTTCTTCCATGGGAAGAAGTCCTCGCCCCCCCACTGATGATCCCTTTTCCTGTCTCCAACGTACCCCCTCCACTTGGATCCCCCCTCGTAGCCTTCCGGCTCAAACTATTTATCCAGAACTGCCGTCGGGCCATCAACCGCCTCGACTTCTCCACTCCCCTGTCTCACTCCAATCTCTCCACCCCCGAACGTACTGCCATCGTCTCACTCCGTAACAACCCAGACTGGGTTATCAAACCCGCCGACAAGCGAGGTGCCGTGGTAGTCTGGCGCGTCGATCTCTACAAAGCGGAGGCCGCGCGCCAACTCTCGGACACCTCCTCCTACTTACCCCTAGACCATGACCCCACTGACGAACACCAGGCCACCATCTCGAGCACCATAACCGACTTCATCAGCTCCGGCTCCCTCCCTGAGCCTCCCAACCTCATCGTTTCCCAGCCCCGCACGGCCCGATTTTTACCTTCTCCCCAAAATCCACAAACCCGACTGCCCTGGCAGACCCATTGTCTCTGCCTGTTCGTGCCCCACCGAACACATTTCCACATACCTTGACGCCATCCTATCCCCCTTTGTTAAATCCCTCCCACCTATGTTTGAGACACATTAGACACTCTCCGTCGGCTCTGCGCATTCCATTCTCCAGGCCCCCATCCTCTCATCTTTACCATGGACGTCCAGTCACTCTACACCTCCATCCCCCACCAGGACGGTCTCAAAGCCCTCCTGTTCTTCCTCGACCAGAGGAGCAACCTATACCCGTCCACTGACACCCTCCTCCGCCTAGCGGAGTTGGTCCTTACCCTCAATAATTTCTCTTTTGACTCTTCCCATTTCCTCCAAACACAAGGCGTAGCTATGGGCACACGCATGGGCCCCAGCTACGCTTGCCTCTTTGTCGGGTGCGTCGAACAATCCTTGTTCTCGGTGTACCAGGGCCCCATCCCCGACCTCTACCTCCGTTACATCGACGACTGCTTTGGTGTCACCTCCTGCACCCACACACAACTGACTGACTTCATCCATTTCACCACCAACTTCCATCCGGCACTCAAATACACTTGGACCATTTCCGACATTTCCCTACCATTCCTTGACCTCACCATCTCTATTGCAGGTGATACACTCCTGACCGACATCCACTACAAACCAACTGACTCCCACAGCTACCTGGACTACTCTTCCTCCCACCCTGCTTCCTGTAAGGACTCCATCCCCTATTCTCAATTCCCCGTCTATGCCGCATCTGCTCCCAGGATGAGGTGTTCCACACCAGGTCATCACAAATGTCCTCATTCTTCAGAGAACGGGACTCCCCTCCCCCACTATAGATGAGGCTCGCACCAGGGTCTCCTTCCATACCCCGCAACACTGCCCCTCTCCCCATTCCCCCACTCGCAACAAGGGCAGAGTCCCCCTGGTCCTCACCTTTCACCCCACCAGTCAGCAAATACAACACATAGTCCTCTGCCAGTTTCGCCACCTCCAACGTGACCCCTCCACTCGCCACATCTTCCCATCTCCCCCCCTGTCTGCCTTCCGCAAAGACCGCTCCCTCCTCAACTCCCTTGTCAATTCTTCCCTTACCTCCCGCTCTACCTCTTCCCCGGGCACTTTCCCTTGCAACCGCAATGTACCTTCACCTCCCCCCTCCACTCCTTTCAGGGACCCAAGCAGTCTTTCCAGGTCCGACAGAGGTTCACCTGCACCTCCTCCAACCTCATCTACTGCATCCGCTGCTCCAGATGCCAGATGATCTATATCGGTGAGACCCAAGCGGAGGCTTGGCGATCGTTTCGCCGAACACCTCCGCTCGGTCCGCATTAACCAACCCGACCTCCCGGTGGCTCAGCACTTCATCGCCCCCTCCCATTCCGTATCCGACCTCTCGGTCCTGGGCCTCCTCCACGGCCAGAGTGAGCAACACCGCAAGTTGGAGGAACAGCACCTCATATTCTGCTTGGGGAGTCTGCATCCTCTGGGCTTGAACAGTGAATTTTCTCAATTCTGTTAACCCTTGCTGTCTCCTCCCCTTCCCACCTCTCCCTCAGCCCTCGGGCCCTGGCATTCCCTCTCTCTCTCTCTATCTCTCCCCCACCCAAGTCGCACTAGCTTCTCATTTTCACACTACAAACAGCTTACAATGGCCTGTTTCCGTTATCATCGATACTTTTTTGCATATCTTTCATTCATTGTTCTTTATCTCTCCACATCACCGTCTATATCTCTTGTTTCCCTGATCCCTGACCAGTCTGAAGAAGGGTCTCGACCCGAAACGTCGCCTATCTCCTTCGCTCCTTAGATGCTGCTGCACCCACTGAGTTTCTCCAGCCTTTTGTTTACCCCTCGAGTTACTCCAGCACTTAGGTCCTTGACTGTTTTGGAGCAGCCTGGTAATAATAATAGTTTGAGTGTTGGCCCTTTATATATGGAAGGGCCGAAAGGTTGTTATAGCATGATTTCAAAAGGAAATAGAGTTAGTAAAATCTGGTTGGTTGTAAGTAAATAACGACATTTTTTTCACACAACTGCAGTTGAAGATCATACTGGAGATGAATTTTGGAATGTTGGGGCATTGCACAAATTGGGGGAATTTTATCCTGATTCAAGAAAAGGTAATTCTAAAGGAAACCAAATGTTAAGTTAATGAAGGAGTTTTGGCCGTCTATTAGTTAAGCTGCAGCATTGTTAGATAAACTAATTGGCAAGTAATCTCACCATAAATTGAAAAACTGTGGTGAATTTGCAGCAATTTTAAATTGGGTTTCATTTCCTTAAGTGGCCAAGAGAAATGTTCTCTGACACATATTAAGCAGAGATGTAGCAATCACTTGTGGTCATAATTTCAAAACAGGTGAATATCAATATAAATGTTTAGTTTTATAGAAAACTGCACGTGGCTGAAGTTTACTTTGCCGTATCGAACAATTGTGGGTGAAGATGATCCTATTTATCCCTGTTTGAAAATCTAATCTATGGGCGCAATAGGACGTCCTCAGAGCAAAGTGTTGTTGATGTGCATGGCATTCCTGTGAAAAATAGGTGCAGGAGTAGGTCATTCAGCCCTCGAGCCAGCACCACCATTCAATATGATCACCAAAAATCAGTACCCTATTCCTGCTTTCTCCCCATACCCCCTGATTTTGTTAGCTCTAAGAGCTATATCTAATTCTCTATTGAAAACATCCAGTGAATAGGCATCCACTGCCTTCTGTGGCAGGGAATTCCACAGATTCACAACTCTCTAGCTGAAAAAGTTTTCCCTCATCTCAGTCCTAAATGGCCTACCACTTATTCTTAAACTAACCACTGGTTCTGGACTCCCCCAACATCGCGAACATTTTTCCTGCATCTGCCTGTCCAATCCCTTAAAAATTTTATATGTTTCTATAAGATATCCTCTCATCCTTCTAAATTCCAGTGAATATAAGCCCAGTGGATCCATTCTTTATAAACTAAAGCCATCTAAATCCTCCTCCCAGCAAAAAGTACTTTATTGCTAAAAACATCTCGCATTGGTGCGTCTGGCCAAGAAGTAACTGATATCTCTTTCTGCAAAAACCACAGATAAACACTGAGCCTTGTCCAATTTGTCCAGTCTATAAAACAGTATATAAAAACAGAATTAAAATTGAATCTTAATTGCCTGCATTTTGTGATCAGGCATTTGGTAAAAACTTCCCACAGACTCTCTGTGTCCAATTTACAGTAACTGGGAGTCTGAAATCAAATGATTTGCTGATCATTACACTGATCCGAATGCCACTTTGACTGTGACAGAATGGCACTGGCTAACTACAATTTGTCAATGGTTTGCAATTCCTTAATCATTTGATGTTCAGAGAGACCCAGATGCCTTTTACACAAATCCCTCGAAGTTAACATTCAGGTTCAGCAAGCAATTAAGAAACACATGGTAGATTGAATGTTATTGCTAGAGGATTGAACACCAGAATTTAGTTTATTTAGTTTAGAGATACTACACTGAAACAGGCCCTTCGGTTCACCGAGTCCACGCCAACCAGAATCCTCATACATTAACACTATCCTACACACAAGGAACAATTTACACTTATACCAAGCCAATTAACCTACAATACCGTCGGTCAGCCATGATCACAATGAATGGCAGTGCTGGCTCGAAGGGCCGAATGACCTCCTCCTGCACCTATTTTCTATGTTTCTATGTCTTTGGAGTGTGGGAGATAACTGAAGAACTCGGAGAAAACCTACGGGGTCCTGGGGAGAACATACAAACTCCGTACAGACAGCACCCAGAGTCGGGATCAAACCCGGAACTGCGGCGTGCAAACGCTGTAAGGCAGCAATTCTATCACTTCTCCATTGTGTCCTCCAATAGAGACATCTTGCTCCAATTACATGAAGCTTTGGTGGGAGTACATTTGGCAGGGAGACCAGACAACTGTGCACAGGTCTGGTCTCCCTGCCTGGGGAAGAATATGTCTGCAATTAAGGGAGTGCAGTTAACATTCACCAAATTCCTAGGGTAGCCGGACAGTCAAATGAGAAAGTTAAACAAATTGGGCGATTTTACTAGATAAAAGACACAATGTGTTGGAGTCTCAGTGGGTCAAGTAGCATTTCTAGAAGACACGTATAGGAGATGCTTCATGTCGAGAGTCTTCTTCAGACTAATTGTAGTCGGGGGAGAGAAAGCTGGACAAGAGATGGGGTGGGTTAAAGCCTGGCAAGTGATGTTGGATACAGGGCCTCGGCGGTGGCAGCATGGACCTCGGCTGCAACGGGAGTCTCGGTGGTGGGGCCTTGCGGTCGATTAGCGTGAGGGGGGAAGGGGAAGACAATGGGAACCCGGCGTAGGGGGACTGCCATGGGACGGTGGGAGAATAAAGGGGGACCCGGTGTGGGGGGGGGGGGGGGCACTCTAGAATCCTCTGTCCAGGGGATAAGACTGCGTTTGTTTGTTCATTTGTTCTGGTGAAGGCGCTGTGCACACGGCAGCCAGCCAGCAGTCGCTTGTCTTTTTCTTTTTGTTTTCACCTTTAATTTCAAGTTTTTATGTACCCTGTGTGTTGTGACAGTCGCCAGACCAATTTCCCCCCGGGGATGAATAAAGTTTTATCATATCATATCGTGAAGGGGGGGTTTGATTTGCAGATAGGTGGACAAAGGCTCAATTTTTATACTTCATATGAATGGTGGCTCTATGGATTGTAGAGTACTGCATTTGTAAGACTAGATTTTTTTATCTCAAGCCTTAGAATAGGACTTGTTCAAGTGTTAGATAATAACATTTTTTATTTTAATTGGTGTACTACATGGAATCATGCTAGCTGGCAAATAGTTTGTGGATAATCTTCTCATTTTTGCAATAGTTCTGCTCAGAATTGATTCACAGTTGTGACTTTAATAGAGTGGTGCAAAGCCAAGATAAAAATATTCATTTCAGAATTATAATTCAAGTCAAGTAATTCCTTGTAACCTTCGAAAACTAGAAAATACTTTATACCTAAATAACTTTGAGGAGTTATTTCCTGTTAGGACATAATTAACTAAACAGGAACATTACTTATTTAACATGTAATCATCTTTTAAACAAGATGATAAGAGAGTCACAGTCATAGACTCATGGATGGCACATCGTAAGTGCGGAAAAAGGCCCTTCGGCCCAACTTGCCAACTCCAACCAACATGTCCCACCTTCACTAACCCCACCTGCCTGTATTTGGCCCATATCCCTCTAATCTTATCCTATCCATGTACCTGTCCAAATGTTTTTTAAACATTGTGATTGTACCTGCCAAAGCTACCTAGTCCAGCAGCTTGTTCCATATACCCACCACCTTTTGTGTAAAAACAAAAGTTGCCCCTCAGGTTCCTGTTAAATCTTTCCCCCCTCAACTTAAAACTATGTCCTCTGGTTCTTGATTCCCCCACTCTGAATAGAACACCCTGTGCATTTCCCCTTTGTGTTCCTCTCATGGTCATGCATGCCTTTATAAGGTCACCTCTCATCCTCCTGCGCTCCAAGGAATAAAGTCCTAGCCTGCTCAACGTCTCCCTATATCTCAGGCCCTCGAGTCCTGGAAAGTCTTCTCATCCTCGATTTCCCTTTAAATCTTGTCTTCACCATCTTTCCAGTCCCCTTAATAAACATATTTTTGAGACACGGAACCTTCTCTGCACCAAAAGGAACAAAACTGCACGAACTCTAAATGCAGCCTCACTAACAACTGCCTGCTACAACAGTACATGATCTCCCCCTCCCCAACTTCCATGCCAAACTGCCCACCCATACAAGGTTTGACCGAACACTCAAGGTCATCCAACCGCAAACTTGGAGATATTGCCTTCAATTCCCTCATCCAGATCATTAATATATATGTAAATAGTCTGGGGTCCCAGCACTTGCGGTACCCCACTAGACTGCCTGCCATTGTGAAAAGGACCCGTTTACTCCTACGAGTTTATTTTAGTTTTCAATGATTTGATCTTCTTCCATTTATATTTTATATTTCCTCAAGAGAAAATATGCCCTGAATATAAGGGTACACAAAAGGCTGGAGAAACTCAGCGGGTGCAGCAGCATCTAAGGAGCGAAGGAGATAGGCGACGTTTCGGGTCGAGACCCTTCTTCAGACTGGTTAGGGATCAGGGAAACGAGAGATATAGATGGTGATGTGGAGAGATAAAGAACAATGAATGAAAGATATGCAAAAAAGTATCGATGATAAAGGAAACAGGCCATTGTAAGCTGTTTGTGGTGTGAAAATGAGAAGCTAGTGCGACTTGGGTGGGGGAGAGATAGAGAAAGAGGGAATGCCAGGGCCCGAGGGCTGAGGGAGAGGTGGGAAGGGGAGGAGACAGCAAGGGTTAACAGAATTGAGAAAATTTCACTGTTCAAACCCAGAGGATGCAGACTCTGAAGCGGAATATGAGGTGCTGTTCCTCCAACTTGCGGTGTTGTTCACTCTGGCCGTGGAGGAGGCCCAGGACCGAGAGGTCGGATACGGAATGGGAGGGGGAGTTGAA
This sequence comes from Okamejei kenojei, assembly GCA_035221665.1. Lineage (NCBI taxonomy): Eukaryota > Metazoa > Chordata > Chondrichthyes > Rajiformes > Rajidae > Okamejei > Okamejei kenojei. The sequence goes on along the minus strand of CM069151.1, from coordinate 22,408,939 downwards.
GTGCTGAGCCACCGGGAGGTCGGGTTGGTTATTGCGGACCGAGCGGAGGTGTTCGGCGAAACGATCGCCAAGCCTCCGCCTTGGTTCTCACCGATATAGATCAGCTGGCATCTGGAGCAGCGGATGCAGTAGATGAGGTTGGAGGAGGTGCAGGTGAACCTCTGTCGGACGTGGAAGGACTGCTTGGGTCCCTGAAAGGAGTGGAGGGGAGGTGAAGGGACAAGTGTAGCATCTCTTGCGGTTGCAAGGGAAAGTGCCCGGGGAAGGGGTGGAGTGGGAGGGAAGGGAAGAATTGACAAGGGAGTTGCGGAGGGAGCGGTCTTTGCGGAAGGCAGTCAGGGGGGGAGATGGGAAGATGTGGCGAGTGGAGGGGTCACGTTGGAGGTGGAAAACTGGCGGAGGACTATGTGTTGTATGTGCCGGCTGGTGGGGTGAAAGGTGAGGACCAGGGGGACTCTGCCCTTGTTGTGAGTGGGGGAATGGGGAAAGAAGGCAGTGTTGCGGGGTATGGAGGAGACCCTGGTGCGAGCCTCATCTATAGTGGGGGAGGGGAATCCCCGTTCTCTGAAGAATGAGGCCATTTGTGATGTCCTGGTGTGGAACACTTCATCCTGGGAGCAGAAGCGGCGTAGACGGAGGAATTGGGAATAGGGGATGGAGTCCTTACAGGAAGCAGGGTGGAGGAAGAGTAGTCCAGTAGCTGTGGGAGTCAGTTGGTTTGTAGTGGATGTCGGTCAGGAGTGTATCACCTGCAATAGAGATGGTGAGGTCAAGGAATGGTAGGGAAATGTCGGAAATGGTCCAAGTGTATTTGAGTGCCGGATGGAAGTTGGTGGTGAAATGGATGAAGTCAGTCAGTTGTGTGTGGGTGCAGGAGGTGACACCAAAGCAGTCGTCGATGTAACGGAGGTAGAGGTCGGGGATGGGGCCCTGGTACGCCGAGAACAAGGATTGTTCGACGTACCCGACAAAGAGGCAAGCATAGCTGGGGCCCATGTGTGTGCCCATAGCTACGCCTTGTGTTTGGAGGAAATGGGAGGAGTCAAAAGAGAAGTTATTGAGGGTAAGGACCAACTCCGCTAGGCGGAGGAGGGTGTCAGTGGACGGGTATGGGTTGCTCCTCTGGTCGAGGAAGAACCGGAGGGCTTTGAGACCATCCTGGTGGGGGATGGACGTGTAGAGTGACTGGACGTCCATGGTGAAGGTGAGAGGATGGGGGCCTGGAGAATGGAATGCGCGGCTGTTGAAATTCTGCCCTGAATATAAGTTGTTCATAGGGCTGAATAAGGAAGAAGCACGGGAAAAATCCTTGTTATTTTGAAAGTTACTAACTTCTGTATCAAGTGTAAGAGCTGCCACTGACATAGGGAAGGTAACAAAAAAGCTGACACTGAGAAAATGGCAGATTTGCATATGCTCAGAAGTTACACAGCGTAATGGAATTATGTTCCTTTCAGCAAGGACTAGCCCGTCACTCATGTGCTTTAACCATGATACAGCACACTCTGGTGGCAGAAAGCGGGGCTGCAAATCAGATCTGAAAAATTGTGGTAGATTCTGGATTTCACATTTTGCAGTCTAAGATTGATAGTCGAGCCTCCGAAGCTGGGCTGCCGCCACCGCCGTCCTGGAATGCCGGAACACCACCACAGGGCCTGCCGCTGGAACGCTGGAGCACCGCAGCCCCGAAAGCCAGGTTGCCGCTGGAGCACCGCAGCTCCGAAGCCAGGTCGCCGCTGTCGCTGGAGCACCGCAGCCCCGAAGCCAGGTCGCCGCTGGAGCACCGATGGAGCATCGCAGCCCCGAAGCCAGGTCACCGCTGGAGCACCGCAGCCCCGAAAGCCAGGTCGCCGCTGGAGCATTGCAGCCCCGAAAGCCAGGTCGCTGCTGGAGCACCGCAGCCCCGAAGCCAGGCCGCCGCTGATGGAGCACCGCAGCTGCGAAGCCAGGTCGCCGCTGGAGCACCGCAGCTCCGAAGCCAGGTCGCCGCTGAAGCTCCAAAGCCGTGCCGCCGCTGCCGGAAGCTGGAAGGCCGCCATAGCTCCGAGGCTGCCAGCTCCGCCATTAGGGCCTCAGCACAGACGGAGACTGTGACGGGGGATACGACAAGAAACGTCACATCCACCCGAAGGTAGAGACTAAAACCCTGTTTCTTCCCCCCCTCCCCCCCCCCCACCACACACATACACAGCCTAATAAACCAAAATTATCACTAAAACAGACACAAAAAGACAAAAATAAAATAAAAAACAGACGGACCGCAGGTGAGCCGCAGCCGCAAGGCAGCGCCGCCACTTTTATTTTATTTATATAGTGTAAACCATAAATGGAAAAGGCTCAAATATCTAGCATTCAAAATATTTTCTTTCCGTGATTTCACATTTAAAACTCATTCTCAGTTCACATCTGCTCTTGGCCATTTTTTTCCTTCTCTCCATATCCCATTACCACCCACCTTTACGTTGATTCACTTTGGTTACTTGATCTCTCCTCCACTGTATCCTATTACGCACCTTCCCTTTGCTTCTAACCTTTGCCCTCCCCCACTTTCCGCACTGACCTTTCCCTGCATCTCATAGTTTATTGATCTCAGATTACTTCCAGTTCCAATGATGTGCCAACTCTCGTTTTCCCTCCACAGATGCTCCCACTACTGTTAACATTTCCACCATGCAGAATAATTTCATTTTGTATGTTTTTTAAGAAAACTGCTTCTTTTTTTCCTTCTTCCATCCGTGTGTCATCGCAATAGATTAACACAGCTAGAAAATGTTTGCACAACTTTATTTGCATCCAAATCCTGTTTGTTCTTTGGCAATCATTTTACACCTCATCTCCATATCTCACAGCCTTTTGTCTTCTTTTCCTCTCTAGCCTTTGTCCACCCATCTGCCAAACAAACCCTCCTTACCTATATCCACTTGCCTGGCCACTTGCCAGGCTTTGTCCTACCCCCACCTCTCTCCCAGCTTTATCTCCCAATCAGGCTGGAAAAGGGTCTCAACCTGCAATGTCACCTCTCCAAGTTCTCCAAAGATGTTACTGCAGATGCTGGAAAATCAAGGGTACACAAAATGTGGAGAAACTCAGCGGGTGCAGCAGCATCTATGGAGCGAAGGAGATAGGTAATGTTTCGGGCCGAATCCCTTCTTCAGACTGATAGGGGGTGGGCGGAGGCGAGGGGAAGAAAGGAAAAAGGAGGAGAAGGAGCTCGAGGGCTGAGGGAGAGGTGGGAAGGGGAGGAGAGAGCAAGGGTCAACAGAATTGAGAGAATTCAATGTTCATGCCAAGGGGATGCAGACTCCCCAAGCGAAATATGAGGTGCTGTTCCTCCAATTTGTGGTGTTGCTCACTTTGGCCATGGAGGAACCCCTGGACAGAGAGGTCGGATCGGAATGGGAGGGGGAGTTGGAGTGCTGAGCCACCGGGAGGTCGGGTTGGTTATTGCGGACCGAGCTGAGGTGTTCGGCGAAACGATCGCCAAGCCTCCGCTTGGTCTCACCGATATAGATCTGCTGGCATCTAGAGCAGCGGATGCAAGTGAAGTTTAAAGCTAAATGTGGCTCAATTCGGGTTTGCCAGCTTTTTTGGCCATGCTTTCAAAGCTCTCCCTTGACACTATTACTCCCCAGCAGTGACCCAGAAAACATCAGCTGTTAATACTGGCCTGGATCTACCACTTTCACCAACAGCAGCTGATCTGTGGTGCAGCGGTAGAGTTGTTGCCTTAGAGCGCCACAGAACCGGGTTCGATCCTGATTACGGGTGCTGTCTGTACGCGGTTTGTACATTCTCCCTATGACCTGTGTGGGTTTTTTACAGGTGCTCCAGTTTCCTCCCACATTCCAAAGACATACAGGTTTGTAGGATAATTGGCTTTGGTAAAATTGTAAATTGTCCCTAGTGTGTGTAGGATGGTGTTCGTGTGCAGGGATCACTGGTTGACATGGACTCAGTGAACCGAAGGGTCTGTTCCCGCGCAATATCTCTAAAGTAAATTAAACCAGTTCCATGTGTCCTGCAGTTCCTTGAGTCTAAACCACCCCTTACCATACCACCCCCCATCCCTGGTCTCTTTCCTCTGTAATTCTGCCAACAACCACTGGCGCCCTAACTAATTTTGTTCTCCATTGCAAAGGAACAAACTTTCTGTACCTGATTTGTTGCTCATCACACCTTTAGGTTGCTAACCTACAAACAACCCTTCCTTCTTCCACCCGTCCATCCCCCCTACCCCCTCAGGCAGGCACGTGCCGTGAGTACTTACTCAGGGTAGGCAGTCAGACGGCTTTAAAAAATCTTAAACCGCGAATGCGCAGATTGTTCTCCTCCCCGTAAGCTGTCAGTCGACTTTTATAAAGTAATTTGTCTTAAAAAGCCATATCTCTTAATAAAGTACCATATTTCCCAGCAATTAAGACGCACCTGCGTCGAAGATGCACCCCCATTTTAAGTTGCTAAGTTTTGAAAAAAGCTAGAATTTCTCACGCTCAAAAACAATAATAATAAATAAATAAAGTAAAAATCCAAATCTCCTCCATTCTGAATGACTGAATGGGTGGGGGGTGATGACAGGTGGAGAGATGATTGGATAAACGGGAGCACACCGGGACAAGTTGAATCAGTTGTGATCTTATTGAATGAATACTAGTTCAAGCCAGGGACCAATTGGAGGGAGAGTCCCTATCACAGCGTGTGGGGTCTGGCCCGGGTCAACGCGGGCAGGAGCGTTGAGGAAGAGGGTATCGGGAATCATGCCAGCAACTCACTCACCGCTGCCACTGAGCTCCTGGCGCGGAGCCACCGCATTGTGGCCGGGGAGGGAAGTAGCTCGGGTGGCTGCGAGCGGCCGCCAGGACCGGCAGCGGAACCGGCTGCCACCTCCGCGCCTTCTGCCGGCCCGCTCACCTCTGGCAGTGCTCTCCGTCTGAACACCTCTCTACTGCCGCTCGCTGGCCTTGCTCATGTAAGCCGCTTCCCGCAAATCCTTAAATTCTGACTACCGCCGGGAGCAGGACATGGCCTCACTTCCTTTTCAATGTCGACCCGACAGTGAGGGGACCAGCTCAAGAGCAGGTCAGCGGGCGATGGATAACAGGACACTGGGTGGTGGAGCTTACTCCTATGTCAGCGCGATCAAGGGACCAATTGAGGTTACTCGTGCTGACACAGGAGTAAGCTCCACCACCCGCTGTCCTGTTATCCATTAACCGCTGACCCGATCTTGAGCTGTTCCCCTCACTATCCGGTCTACACTGAAAGACATGGACCGGGCAGTGAATGCCATGCAGTGTCACCCAGCGCAGCAGGTGAGGCCAAGTCCTGCTCCCGGCGGCAGTCGGAATTTAAGGATTTGCGGGAAGCAGCTGACATGAGGGAGGCCGGCGAGCTGCAGGAAGAGGTGTTCAGACGGAGAGTACTGCCAGAGGTGAGCGGGCCGGCAGAAGGTGCTGAGGTCCCGGCGGCCGCTCGCAGCCACCCAAGCCACTTCCCTCCCCAGCCACAATGCGGTTGTTCTGCGCCCGGAGCGCTGCGGCAGCGGTGAGTGAGTTGCTGGCATGATCCCCGATTCCCAACCCCCTACTTCTCAACGCTCCTGCCCTCCCTGCAAGTTTACCCCTGGCCAGTCTCCCCACACACTGTGAAAGGAACTCTCTCTCCCCCCCTCCCCCCCCAGTGGCGCTGTCCTTTTACAGCCACTTCCCATCAGCTGCCAGAAATGAGGGATATACTTGGCTATCCGTCAGTACAGTAACATCGTTCTTGATGTTGCTGTACTGAGGGATAGCCAAGTCTATCTTTCTTGGCAGGTAAATTTTTGTGCCTGATTTTTTTGGGTAAAAAATAGCATCTTCATTGCCGGGAAATACAGTATTTAAAAATGTACAGCTCAAAGAAATGTACTTACCACCTTATTTAGCAATGTTACAAAATTTTGATATTTTAAAAATCAAGTCTGCAATTTATCCCATCAGATAAAGCATAAAAAGAAGTTTAATTTGACACCTAATTCACTTTCATATCTTCAGTATTAGAAAAGTTATGGCCATTTTCACTCGGAAATTAGCATCTTGTTCCCTATTGCTTTTCCATTCTTAACTTAAAAGCTGTGATCGACAGTCAAAAGCCCATAACTTTCTTAAAAATTAAGAGAACTGAATGAAATTTTCAGTTATTATAGATAGAAGCATTCTGAAACAAATATGAAACAATCTTACTTGGATGACCTGAAATTAAAGCTAATAATTAGTTAGTTACCTAATTGTAGCCAATTACAAAATTCATTTACTAGATCTAAACATCTATCCATTTCTTAAGAAAAGGTTAACATTTTTAAATAGCCTGTGTCCAAATAACATTCACACAAGAATTCACAATATAACATGATTTTTAAATAAAAATTGTCATGAATTTATAGGCCAAATGGAAGGAATTTAGTGTTTAATTCCCTTAAATTATTATTTTATTTTATTATTATTATTTTTAATTATAACTAGACCAAGTGCAGACCCGTTGGGTCTGTTCCCCTAACGTGCGGTTGCGGGGGGGGGGGCAGCATGAGGCGTCACACACACTAACTACCACCCCTCATACACGCTAACTACCCCCCTTGATATATTAATATTATTAATTTTCTCCTTTTACCCTATAACTGCCCTATCCACTGACGCATAGCCCCCAACTCGCAGGCGCGGCGGGGGGGGGGGGGTGGGGGGTTCGAGAGTGAGGGCAGAAAGAGAGTGGGGAGAGACAGAGAGAGAGGGGCAGAGACAGAAGGGCAAGAGACAGAGGGAGGGGTGGAGGAGAGGATGGGTGAGTGAGGGTGGGAGGGTGGGGAGGAGTGGAGAGGGAGATGGGGAGAGAGTGGGAGGCGGAGGGGGAGGAGGGGAGAGAGTGGGGAGGGGGAGGAGAGTGGAGGGGAAGGGAGAGGGAGGGGGATGAAGATGGAGGAGGGAAGGGGAGCGGGGAGGGTAAAGGAGGAGACGGGGTAGGGAAAGGATGTGGTGGAGGGGGGAGGGGGGTAGAGAGGGGTGGGGGATGGGAGAGGAGAGGGGAAGAGGGGGAGGTGAGATGAGAGAGGTGGGGGAGAAGAGGGGAGGGAAGGGAGAGGAGGAGGGGGGAGGAAGAGGGGGATGGGGAGAGGTGGAGAGAGAGTGGAGGGGAGAGAGAGGAGAGGACGAGAGTGGAGGGGGGAGAGAGAGAGAGAGGGGGGGAGAGAGGTGGGGGAGGAGGGGGAGGGGGAGGGAGAGGGGAAGCATGGGGAGTGAGGGGGAGAGGGGTAGCAGGGAGTGGTGCAAGAGAGAGGGGAAGTGGGTGGAGGGGAGATGGGGGTGAAGAGGGGTGGGGGAGGGTGAGAGAGGGGGTGGGAGGGGAGGGGGGAGGGGTGGGAGGGAGAGAGGGGGAGGAGAGAGGGGGGGAGAGGGGGAAGGGGAGAGAGGGGAAGGGGAGGAGAAGAGGGGGTGAGAGAGGGTTCGAGGAGGGGATGAGAGAGAGATGGGAGGAGGGAGAGGGGGATGTGGAGAGAGGGGGAAGAGTGTGGAGGGGGAGGGGGAGAGGGTAGGTGAGAGAGAGGAAGAGGGGGAGGGAGGGAGGGGTGGAGAGTGGGGAGGGAGAGGGGGGAAGAGGGGTAGGGGGGGAGGGGGGGGGGTGAGAGAGGGGGGGTGGGGGAGAGAGGGGGGGAAGGGGGGGAGAGGGTGTGGAATGTAATGAGAAGGGCTGAATGGGGATGTGAGAGAGAAGTGGCGTTTGAGCGAGGGGGAGAGGTGTAGGGGGGAGTTTGGATTAGATAGATAGATAGATAGATAGATAGATAGATAGATAGATAGATAGATAGATAGATAAAATAAAGATAAAAGAACAAGAGAGGGAAAAAGTGAGAAGTGAAAAGATAGTTTGAAAAAACAGATAGAAAAGACCCCCAGACTACAATGGAGATATACCTGCCCCTAGTCCCCCTCCCCTCCACCCCCCCGCCCACCTCACCAAACCCAGAATCGGATTTGAATTTAGATTTGTGTTGCGCCATAATATCCTTGTAAGAATTCGGTGAAGGGTGTCCATGTCTTGAGAAATTGATCTGGTTTTTCTGCCAAGACAAGCCTAATATTTTCAAAATGTAGTGTCTCGGACATGTTTGTAATCCGCATCTTCACTGTAGGGACTAATGTGTGTTTCCAAAATTTAAGTATTAGGTTTTTCGACGTTATCAGGCCATAGTTAAGGAAACGCGTTTGAAATAAAGTTAGCTCAGGACACGCTTTTGACGTACCTAGTGTGATCAGTTCTATGTCGGGGTCCAATTTTATTTTAAGTATTTTAGAAAAAAATTCAAAAATTCCCCTCCAGAAATTGTGTAACTTTATACAGGAGGCAAAGGAGTGGGTTATGGTCGCTTCCTGAAGGAGACATTTATCATAATTTTTTATTTATCATAAATAGGGGAGAGATTTGGGAAGATCTTATTCAGTTTTGTCTTTGAGTAATAAAGTCTATGCAGTATTTTATATTGTATTAGCGAGTGCCTAACATTAAGAGCACAGTTATGTATATATAGAAGGCTTTCCTCCCAATTATCTTTTAAAATTGTTAGGCCCAGTTCTTCTTCCCAAGCTCGCCTAATTATTTCCGATGATGGAGTTGGTATATTTAAAAAGGTATTATAAAGGTACGATATTAACTTATTTGAATCCGACTTTCTATTCATGCATTCGTCTAGTATGTCTGGAACAATATATTGACAGTCTTGGGTATGGGATTTCACATAGTCTCATATTTGAAGATATCTAAAGTATTGGCTACTTTTCAGATGATATTTCAACTGTAATTCTTGAGATAAGAGTCTCCCAGCTTTTTAATTCCCAAGCTTTCCCATTGTATAAACGCCTTGTCTAAAGTAGTAGCGATCTCCCTATTCATCTTTTACTGATCCCCTCATGCATCCTGTACTGATCCCCTCATGCATCCTGTACTGATCCCCTCATTCATCCCGTGTTGATCCCCCATTCATCCTATACTGATCCCCTCATTCATCCTGTAGTGATCCCCCATTCATGCTTCACAGACCCTCCGATCCACACGGTCATGACCCCCCCCCCCCCATTCATCCTGTACTGAACCCCCCCATTCAAGAAGAATGGGGGGAACAGTCTGAAGAAGGGTCTCGACCCGAAACGTTATTAAAGCCTATCTCCTTCGCTCCTTAGATGCTGCTGCACCCGCTGAGTCTCTCCAGCTTTTTGTGTACCCTGGTTTAAACAATGGATTGGTGCCGATTGGTAAGAGAAGAGATACATTTCTCAATTTAATGGTTGACTTCACCTGATTCCAGATTCGTAAGGTACTGTGGATTATCAGATTTTTTTCATATGCTGATTTCTTCAGATTTATTGGAGAGAGAAGAATCGCGCATATGTTAAAAGGCAAACAATATTCTCTCTCCATTATTAGCCAGTTTACCAGTTGGCATGTATCGTCCATCCAATAGATTACATTTTTAATATTCGTTGCCCAGTAATAGTAAAAAAAATTAGGGAGTGCCAGTCCGCCGATTTCTTTGGGTTTACATAAATGTAGTTTATGAATTCTGTGAGTTTTGTAATCCCAAATAAAATTTGTGATCATAGAAACAAGTTTTTTTTTTAATTTTAGGGAGAAAAATTGGTATTGATTGAAATAGGTACAGGATTTGTGAAAGGAAGATCTTCATTATGGCATTTATTCTACCTATAAGGGAGATCGGAAGCGTTTTCCAAAATTGAATAAGGGCATTTAGTTTGGTAATTAATGGTGGAAAATTTGCTTGAAATAAAGAAGGGTATTTTCTAATTACGCAAACTCCAAGATATTTAAATTTTTCCGTAGCAATTCTAAAAGGAAATTTTAGAAGGTGTCGAATCCTGAGGTTTTATTGACATAATTTCACTTTTGTTCCAGTTTATTCTATACCCTGAAAAGGAACCAAATTCTTCTATAAGATTTAGTATGTTTGGAATACTAACTTGGGAGTTGGTAATATATAATAGTACGTCATCAGCTTACAGCAAAATCTTATTATTAGAATATTTAGTATTATAGCCATGAATGTTCGGATGTACTCTTATGCTTTCAGCTAAGGGTTCGATCGTGAGGGCAAATAACAGAGGTGACAATGCAGACCCTTGTCTATTGCCCCTGGATAATTGAAATTTAGGTGAGAGTGTTTGATTAGTCAGTATTCTGGCAGTTGGCTTGTTATATAACAACTTTATCCATGAAATAAAACTTTCTCCTAATTGAAATGTTTGCAATACTGTAAAAAGATATTTCCATTCTACTTGGTCAAATGCTTTTTCTGCGTCTAATGAAATAATTGATAAGTCTTCTTTTATCGTTCTATGTGAGTACATTATATTAAACAGGCGTCTCAAGTTGTTAAACGAGTGTCTCTTGAGTATGAACCCAGTTTGATCAGGGTGTATTAATTTACTAACATATATACTTAGTCTTCTTGCCAGGGTTTTAGCTAATATGGTCTGGTCTGTATTTAGCAGAGCTATTGCTCTATATGATCCTGGCTCTTCGAGATCTTTATCATTTTTGGGTATCAGTGTAATAGTAGATTCGGCTAAAGATTGTGGTAGCGTCTGTTCTTTAAATGCATGTATATAAAGGGCTTGTAAACGCGGGGAGAGTAAATCATAATGTTTTAATAAAATTCATTACTAAACCCGTCTGGGCCTGGCTTTACCATTATTCAGTGATTTAATAGTCTCTTCAAAGTCTTTTATTGTAATCTGCACTCCTAATTCTTCACGTTCCACCTCGTTAAGTGACAGATTTTTGCAATTGTTAAGGAAGTTTTTAATTTTAATCGTTTCTACTGAAGTTTTAGATGTGTATAAATGTTGATAAAATTGTAAAAATCTTTCATTGATGTCTTTAGGGCGTGTAAACAGCTCACCTTTTTCTGATCTAATTTTTTGAATAGTATGATCTTCTTCCATTTTTCTCAACTGGCGTGCCAGACGCTGGTGCGGTTTGTCGCCAAATTCAAAGTTCTTCTGTTTAGTAATTTGAAATAGCCTGATAACTCTTGCAGAGAGAATTTGATTTAATTTGAATTTTAATACTGCTATCTTATTGTGTTTATCAATAGAAGGATCTGTAGCATTTTCTGAATCCAGCTGTCTAATCTGTTCTTCTAATTCCAGTTGTTCCCTCCTGTTCTTTTTATTTTGATATGCTTGATATGAGATAATAGAACCTCTAATAAAGGCCTTAAATGATTCCCATAATAACAAGGCCGAAATACCTGGTGTGTCATTTCTCTCATAAAAACAATTCCATCTGTTGCTTCAGATATTCAACAGCAAGCTGGGTCAGTTAATATTTGAGGATTAAATCTCCAGAACGTTGTTTTATTGTACATTGCTTCTAGTTTTAAGGAGAAAGTTAGAGGACAATGATCGGAAATAATATTATTATGATATTTGGGATTTGTTGTAGAAGGTATATTAGTTCGGTATCCACCAGAAAGTAATCAATACGTGTATATGTTTTGTGCATGGCTGAATAGTAAGAATATTCTCTTCCAGATGGATTCGCAATCCTCAATATGTCGGTTATATTTGTCTTTTTTATATACGTGTTTAGGAGTTCGCTAGAATTTGATTTTGTATTATATCTCCTTTGTTGTGAGGATTTATCTAGATATTGGTCCAGGACACAGTTGAAGTCTCCTCCATTATCAGATTTTGCTGGGTGGAATCTGAGGTTGTATTAATTATTTTATTAAATAATTGTGGGGTTGTCAAAGTTGGGGGGGGGGCGTAGATATTCACCATAGTACGTGAGGTTGAATATAACTCCCCAGATACTATGATGCACTTAACCTCCTTATCTGCTATAGTGGCTTTATGTTTAAATGGTATACCTTTGCGAATTATAATTGCAGTACCTCTAGCTTTAGAGAGAAAAGTAGAATGATACAATTGGCCAATCCAGTTAGCCTTCAGCCTGTTATGCACTCTATCCTTGAGATGCGTCTCCTGTAAAAATATAATATCAGTATTAATTGATTTTAAATGGGCTAGAACCTTACCCCTTTATTTGGCTCATTAACGCCCCTAATGTTCCAACTACAAAATGTAATTTCTCCAATTTTCTTCAAAGGATCATCTTGCATTAAAGCTTACATGGTTTCCCTAGTTTCAGATGGAGTAACACAATATTTAAAATCAACCTTTTGGTTACTGGGTGGGTGAGCCCAATTCCTAAGCCCTGCAGGTATCTCCCGAGAAAAAGTGCCTTAAGAAGAGTAGATAGAGAGTGTGCTAGATAAACTAAGTTTTTTTTAAAAAAACAACAAAAATCACAGCGTTTAAAAATACTGTGCATGTTACCCCCCCCCCCCCGTGGGATATTTCTTGTATGCTTCTGTAGATGTTGATTTCAGTTAGCTCTGCCCCTTGCAGAGTAATACTAAACAAAAGGGACTGAGCGACATATAATGTAACAAAGAAAAAAACGGAGAACGCTCCGTGAATAATTTCATCTGAGAAAATTAGATATCTTTTTATACTAAATGGATATATACTGGTTAAATTGAAATATAAAACTTATTAACTTGCTTACTGAGATTAGTATGTTAAATACATAACCGGTGTAAAATCGGCAGGCTTAAAGGAGTTAATCAGTACCTACAGCAGTTCAGCAGGCAGAGCGAGATCTCTCTCTCTCCTCACTTCTCAAACATCCATCGACATCCCAGTAACTTCCCCAATCATTCTAGAACTGTTTCTAACCTTCCTCGCATCTTACTACAACTTCCCCAGTGCCTGTCTACACTTGCTTAACCCCTCTTTCTCTATTGACCCCTGCCCTCTCCCTGGGCATCCCATTTTCTTTCTTCTCTACTAGACTACCCTAGCTTTCCCTGGTTTCCTAACTAATCCACACTAAATCCCCCTTCCAATAACATTCTGTAATTATCCCCATTTCACTCATCCTTCCTCTACTCCTTAAATCTATATTACCTTACCCCTCCTCACCAACTTCTCTAACATATTCTCTCTCGCTCTGCCCTGCAGACTGCTCGGAAGTCTAGACCTTTTTATCGGATAATTCCTGTAAATTAATGGGCATTTAAATCATCTTGCGAGTGGGTTGTTGTGGAACGTGATCGATTGGAATGTTGCATTTGCGGTGAATTTGAACCTCATATCGACAGGAAAAACACTGCCGGTTCGTATGGGGCCAAAATCACATTTTCGCCAATTAAATTTGGATTAAAGTCATCCTAAGAAGCAATTTTATATGTAAAATAAACGACTTACATTATGTTTTGTCCCCTACGTGAGATCCGTCCCGTTGTTAGCATTGAGAGCGTTAAAAGCAGCTTTTTATTTTACTCCAGCAATTAAATTGTCCTGCGATTTTTTTTTTTAAACTTCCGAGAACGGAAGTCCGGGCGATTGTTCTGCAGCAGCTGGCAGCCTGAGGAAGTTCGCCTCTGACAGGCAGGAGAAAACGGCATTTTAATCTCGCCCCCCCTCAAAGGCACCTAAGTCGCGCACACGGCCAGTGGCAGAACTGCAGCGCCGCTGAAGGTAAGTATTGTAACATCGCTACATTATTTGTACACAAACTCCATTCTTCTCTCTTTGTTTCTTAAGATACTCTTAAGATAATGATAATCCATGTTTGAAAAACTCGGCAAGAAACTTGCGCTGCGCATGCACATGCACATGCACAGGAGTCTGCTGCACTGCACATGCACGCAGTCCACGGTGCAAAGGCAGAATTTCAGCTGCCTTCAGTTCCCCTTGTTATTGAAGGCTTGAAGCAGCGTCGACGGCACGTGACCTGCACATACTTTTGCGTGTTAAATGTTCTCCGGATGAAAGGCACGGGAGAATTAGGCCTACCTAAGAGATCGATCTCTTTGGCAGGCATAATTCTCCCGTGCCTTTACTATTGATATTTAATAGTTACCATTTTATAATTTTAGTCAGGGTAGGCACTGCCTACCTTGCCTACCCTGACGGAACGTGCCTACCCTCAGGAATGCCCCACCAGGAGTCACACCTATTTCTCCCCTTCCACCTACATTATATTCCTTAGTCTCCACAATTCGCACTTCTATCCTTATCTCACAAATGTTGTCTTTTCATCTCTGGACTTTGTACAACTATCTGCATATCCCCCCCCCCCCTCCCCCACCACAATCAATCTGAAGAAAAGCCCTGACCCAAAACGTCACCTATCCAGGTTCTCCAGAGATACTGCCTGAGTTACACCAGCACTCTGTCTCTTTTTTTGTAAACCAGCATCAGCAGTTCCTTGTATCTACATCTTCAGACTGAAGAAGGGTTTCGACCCGAAACGTTGCCTATTTCCTTCGCTCCATAGATGCTGCCTCACCCGCTGAGTTTCTCCAGCATTTTTGTCAGCCTGCTTCTCATGTTCTGCTAACAAAAATTCTCACGACATGGAGCAGCTTTATGTCCAGACTATTGATGTTAGAATTCCTTCTTCCTCTCTCACTGGAAGAATTGCAGCAACCTGATATTTTCTGTGTAAAGTTCGCTTGTAATCCAGTTACACTGTAAATTCCTGACTGAAAATACAAACTAAGCCTTCTGTTGCATTAAATAGGCCGTACTTTATCTAATAGTTCCTGCATTGATCACTGAGGATTTAACAACAACAGCAGGAGAATAGAGGAAAGAAAACATGCGTATCCAGTCACTGAGGGTTTACCGACAAGAATTAACTAGGTGGCACTGACAGAGTAGCAAGAGCATAAGGTCAATATCAACAGAGGTATTCTTACTAGCATTTGTTAAACAGTGATTTGGAATTACTTCTCCCATCATTAGCTCTGAATGTAACTACAGGGGACTGCAAACATGTCTGGTCAGCAGATTCCAATCAGTGGTGAATTAAAGCAAGTTTGCACTCTGCCGTTGGACTGCATGAGGAGCTCCAACTTCACAGCTGGGAAATTCCAACAAAGAGCCACCCAGCACCTGAGCAACCACCAAATTCATGCGAGTGTTCTGAATTTCGTAGCTGATTCGTAGAGAAATGTTGGTGGCATGGAGCTGCTACTATTTCCCAGTAAACAGCAGCCTAAAATTGTAGCGGTGCTTTTACACGCTTGGAGAGTAGTCAATTATTGCCATTCAAAAATTCAATGTGTTTTTTGGCATCTTCCCCTCTCTTTTCAGCATCTTGAAGGGATTGTTTTCTCATGAATGCTCTGCTTCACTCTTACACCTCCATCAATCTTACCTCTTTTCACAGAATCTTCTCATCGCATTGCCTTTAATCTTTTTCCTTCCCCCCCCCGGGTATCCAAGACTGTTTCCAGATGAAGCAGTACCTCACTTGGACTTTCACTTTATTATACTGTCGACAGTGCTCACGGTTTGGCTCCACCACAAAGAAGATAGCTAACAGGTTGGGAGACCACCTTGCAGAGTACTTCCACTCAGCCTGCAAGAGTGACCCATCTGAAATCCCATCTGTCCATGATTTTTAATTTGCATTTCTCTTCTACTCTGACCTTCCTAGATTTGATCTTCTACTTTGTTCCAATGAAACTCAAGGAACAGCCCCTCACCTTCTGACTTGGCTTATTACAGTGTAAAGTGAAACAATAAATTCAACACTCTCAGATTATCAGCCAGTCTCGTATCTCACATTTCCAGCACTTGGTATTTTTTTCCTGTCTGGTCTTCCAGCGCCTCAGATATCATTAATCTCCTCCTGTGCACACCTCCTCCGGACATAGCTTCAGCGCCCTCTTTAAGCCGGCACTGCCAGTTGTGTCATTCAATCTCGCCTCGTCCATCTCATCACAGACCATCCATTTTGTCCTCTCCACCATTCTTTCTGTCTCTGCAACTTAAGACTTGTTTTATTTCTAACAGTTCCTGGTACTAATGAATGGTCATCGACTTAACAGTTAACACCGTTTCTAACTCCATAAATGATTCCTGTCTTTCTGAGTAATGCCAGAATTTTCAATTTGATTTCAAGTTTCCATCAACCTCCAATTTTCTGATTTTCTTTGAAAAAATATTATCAGCCGGGATTTAACACATTGTAGCGGCACCTAGTGGTGGCTCTGGTAATGTCGAACCCTTGCTATTGGCTGCCACGGTTACGTGAGTGGGGCAGCGTTTTCGCGGGTTTTCTGTAAAACCATTCATTCGAGCTCCACGCAGTTTTGGTGAGCATCGTTTATTTTGGCTGTTAATATCGACTCAGTAAACAACTTTATTTTCGTTTAAAAAATAAAGAAGCTTGTTGTACCCGACTGTCTCGACTCGCCAAAACATCTCTATACAAAGACAGAACTCTAGTTTATTGTAATTCGGAGTGAGACACTTGGGCATAGAAAATGCTGTAAGTTAAACTTCAGATACGATATTCTGTGCAGAATGTTTACGTTAAATTTACTTTGAAAGATACGCTAAAATTCCATGAGAAAATGCATTGTAATAAAATATTCAAGGTGCCCTCTAAACTTTCTTTCCTGATGCTGGTGAACCCCTGAAGAATTTGCACTAGTGTTCACTTGTAAGCATTTACAATTTCTCAACATTCATATAGCACCTTTATAACATGCAAAAACATCCCATGCCAGTTAAATCGTCCACAGAGGTTTTGTCAATATTTCACCAAAGTTACAATAAATGGCCAAATCCGGAAAACCTCTGCTAAGATTATAAGTGAATGGCGTTGTGTTGAACCATACAAATCTGCCAGTAAACAGGTTTAAAAGGCTGAATGACCCACATTTATGCCGGAACACATTCCTTTGTATACCAAATGTGCTCGGAAATCAGGGAAACAGCAGCATACGACAGTCGATAGTAAAAAGTCAATAGTGCTTTATTTATCACATATGCAACTGCACAGTTGCATATATTACACTATTTTTGGCGCCGTTATTCAACGTCCAAAGTCTGCTGCTTTGCGCATGTAAAACTCCAGAGAAATATCCTTGATAGGTTTAAGAAGGAAAACCTTGTACTCTGCTCGAAGTAAGATGCATGTGGTTGGCATCATACAAAGTTATTTCAATCATATCCCAAATACATTGTATGAAATACAATCATAATGAAATAAAACACACGATGAGATTGAGTGAAATGTGTCGATTTAATACAAAAATGATGTGTGATGAATTCACTTTAATATGTCTACGTCTAGAGATCCAAGTATTTGTTCTGAGTAACTTTGCCATCTATCATTGTATTAGATGTCACTAATGTTTGAAAAGTAGTAGATCAACTTAACCAATTCCATACAAATATTGAACAGAAAGTGTATGAAGGAACTGCAGATGCTGGTTTAAACCGAAGATAGACACAAAAAGCTGGAGCAACTCAGCAGGACAGGCAGCATCTCTGGAGAGAAGAAATGGGTGACGTTTCAGATCAAGGTTTCGAATGAACGGAAAGTGATGATAGCACAATACCCATCTGTGACTGATACGCTGGTTTCCCCTTTGGGAAAGTAATAAATTCCTAATTCCAGAGAGAAGATAAAGCAAATAATAATAAATTAAATACAAAAGGAAGAGCCACAATTTCGAAATGAAATGACTGACAGGATATTCCTTCCCAGTATTGTTTCGAGACACTGCCTAACCAAATAATTCCACACCCAACCATTCTCAGCCTGGAGTTATTTCCCACAATCGTCTGCCTGTGCCATTTGGATCACAGGTTTTGCAGAACAGATCTTTCTAAGATAACAAGAAAAAACTAAAGGGAGCACAACTGGAGATTAAAAAGAACAGGCGTTAGAAATACTCAGCACGTCAGGTGGCATCTTGGGAGAAAATAACACAATTAGGTTTATAATTTTCAAAAATATTGGAGGTGAAACTGGTGACAAGAGGATAAGAAATAAGCGATAGAAACTAAGGTACTTATTAATGGATGGTAGACAAAAATGCTGGAGAAACTCAGCAGGTGAGGACAGCATCTAAGGATCAAAGGAATAGGTGACATTTCAGGTCGAGACCCTTCTTCAGACTGACGTCGGAAGGGGGGTGGGAAAAATAAAGGAAGAGGTGGAGGCAGTGGGCTGTGGGAGAGCTGGGAAGGGGAAGGAAGGAGAAAGCAAGGACCAAAGATTTTATAGCGGATGAAGATGGTCCACTCCGCTAAAAAAAGCCGTAGTAGGGTCATGGGTAATCTTCAGCGCCATTTCCGTAACCGGCTTCCGTCATGGTATCAAGCTAATTCAGGGAGATTCTGTTATATCAAGCTGAGATATTAAAGAATAGACACAAAATGCAGCGGGCCGGCGGCATTTCTGGACAAAAGGAATAGGTGACATTTCGGGTCGAGACCTGTCTTCAGGCTGAGTCAGGGGAAAGAGGAAATCAAACCATCCCCCCCCCTTCCCTCCGACACGGACACAGAGCGATCGCCACCCTCTCCCCTCCTTTTTTTTTGTGCAGCTGCAGTTCCTCCCTCTACAAGGTATGTGCCATTTAAAAATTAAAAATTAAAAAAACATTTTAAAACATTTATAAACACACAAACTGTTCCCCCCGCCACGCTCATTACTCTGCGAGAGGCATAACTGAACTCGGCTCAGGATTTACTGAATTGGTGGAAGTTACGCTCCCGTGCGTACTACACGTCAGTCCATTGTATTTCGCAGGAGTGGACCATCTTGCTCTGCTATAAGATCTTTGGCAAGGACTACCTGCAATTTGAGAAGCCAATGTTCATACTGCTGGGGTGTAAACTACCCAAGCGAAATATGAGGTGCTGCTCCTCCAATTTGCGGTGGGACTTACTCTGGCCATGGAGGAGGCCCAGGACAGAAAGGTCGGATTCGAAATGGGAGGGGGAGTTGAAGTGGTGAGATCAGGTTGGTTATTGCGAACTGAGTGGAGGTGTTGGGCGGAGCGATCGCCAAGCCTGCGCTTGGTCTCACCGATGTAGAGCAGTTGACACCTGGAACAGCGGATGCAATAAATGAGGTTGGAGGAGGTGTACACGACCTTTCTGTCCTCAACTCCCCCTCCCATTCCGAATCCGACCTTTCTGTCCTGGGCCTCCTCCATGGCCAGAGTGAGTCCCACCGCAAATTGGAGAAGCAGCACCTCATATTTCGCTTGGGTAATTTACACCCCAGCGGTATGAACATTGACTTCTCCAATTTCAGGTAGTCCTTGCTTTCTCCCTCCTTCCCCTTCCCTTCCCAGCTCTCCCACAGCCAACTGTCTCCGCCTCTTCCTTTCTTCCCACCCCCCCCCCACAGGGCCAGCCTTTAGAGGTGCGGGGCAAAATTGGGTACAATTTTCATAGAAATAGAAATATATAATTATAAATGAGTCATATTCTGGCAAGTGAGTAATTACTCAGGGTAGGCAGTCAGTCGGCTTTTTAAAAATCTTAAACCGCGTATGCGCAGATTGTTCTCCTCCCCGTAAAAATAAAAAATAAAAATAAAGAAAGTAGCAATTCAATTTGCCCAAGGCTTCCAAATATCCTTCTTTCTGAATTACTGCGTGGGTGGGGGGTGGAGGGTGATGAGAGGTGGAGAGATGGTGGGAAAACGTGAACACACCATGACACGTTGAATCCGTTGTGATCTTATCGAATGGCAAAACTAGTTCAAAGGACCAATTGGAGGGAGAGTTCCTTTCGCAGTGTGTGGGGAGTCTGGCCAGGGGTAAAGTTGCGGAGAGGGCAGCAGCATTGAGAAGGAGGGGATCGGGGATCACTCACCGCTGCTGCGGCGCTCCGGGCACGGAGCCACCACATTGTGGCCGGGGAGGGAAGCAGCTCGCGTGGCTATGAGTGGCCGCCGGGACCTCAGCACCTTCTGCCGGCCCGCTCACCTCTCTGGCAGTGCTCTCCGTCTGAACAGTGAGGTGACCAGCTCAAGAGCAAAGATCGTAGAGCAGAGTGGGTCAGCGGGCGATGGATAACAGGACAGCGGGCAGTGGACACTCCTGTGTCAGCGCGAACAAGGGACCAATTGAGGTTACTTGCACTGACATATGGAGTAAGCTCCACCGCCCGCTGTCCTGTTATCCATCGCCCGCTGACTCGCTCTTGAGCTGGATGCTGGCTGTTAACAAGTGCTAACAGTGATTGTTGACAAATCATTTTTGTCTGATGGCAGGTGCAGTGGTTTTTATCCATGTTCGTTCTTAAAAGAAATCCGTATTTAACAAGGCGAATGTTTTAAAATAAAATCTGTATTTAACAACGCGAATTCGTATTGCCGTACGAAATACGGAAAATTAGCGCGGGCCCAATTGGGAGCAATCAGCTTAAGGCCGGCCCTACCCCCCCACATATCTGAAGAAGGGTCTCGACCCGAAACGTCGCCTATTCCTTCACTCCATAGATGCTACCTCACTGAGTTTCTCCAGCATTTTTATCTACCTTCGATTTTTCCGTCATCTGCAGTTCCTTTCATAGACTTATTAATGGAGATATCTTGATACACTACCTCAAGAGGATAAGGTTCAATATCCTGCAGCAAGATTGGGAAGTCTACTTATAAAACAGCTAACAATAGCCTTCCTTTATCATCGTTCCGTTTTTTTGCATATGTTTCATCCATTGTTCTATATTTCTCTACATCATTTTCCATATATCTTGTTTAAGTTATCCCTAACCATTCTGAAGAAGGGTCTCGACCCGAAACATCACCCATTCCTTCTCTCTAGAGATGCTGCCTGTCCCGCTGTCCCACTCCAGCTTTTGTGTCTTTCTTCTACTTATAAAACAAATTGAGGTACAAAGGCTGCCCACTGGAGAGCAGAAAGTTCTCTACTGTTCAAGTGAATGTTTTGCTTAGATTTTAATCATACACCACAACAGCCACAGGGCTATTGTCACGATTAAAGTCTTCAAAGGCCGATTGTGGTGTGTTTACAAATTCTTCAGGGTCACTCATCTGATCAAGAACAGTTGGAAAACAATTTGTAAATCTGATAATCCCAGGCTGAAAGGAAGACACTTGTGTCAAATAAACTACATTGGAGCATTTTGTAATCCAGTCCCTGTGACATCTAAACTAACATCCAGGGAAGATTGTAATCTAGCTCCTCGTTAAATCAAGACAAGATCAACAGCCAAGAGTGTTTATTTGTGATAGATTGCAGCTATTTATAAAGTTGACATCTCTGTGTGTAGATATGCTGATTGTGGTAGCTTTACAGTCATGGTGGAGTGCAGGAATGAAACACAACTCTCAAAATACGTCAGTCATACTAATTTATGGAGCATATTACAACTTAGACACTGGGTCTTTTGCAGCGTTGTGGAGAGTACATCAAAGTCTATCAAAGCCACATTTAACACCAGCAAAACAATACATATCTCTGAAATTCTTCTGATATCCAACTACACCAAACCAATGCAGAATGGCAAACTGCAATGTGTGTCCAAAATAGTCTCTGAAGACAGTTCCATTGATCTTCAATATATGTTTTCATGCCATTGGCAATCCTGGCGTGATTGTCTCCATGAAGTATATCAGGCACATAGGATGGCTTTGAAATCCTTGTTAATCCCAAAATACTTTTGGGAATTTGATAAATTCATAAAAAATAACATGAACAATGAGTGTTTCTAACAGTTCCATGATTGTAAAATATTGTTAGGATTCAATTGTAATTTAAATGCACCCATCGGTGTTTCAGAGATTAACCTTTCAGGCAGTGAATTCCAATGTATAAGTATTCACACTGTGTGTAAATGTTTATCCTTAAGTCAACTTTGGTCCTTTTGCCAGCCTCTTTCATCATTGGAGGCAGGTTTCTCTTTATTCCCATGCCCTTGGCTTCTGTGCTTTTATTTAACACGTGGGTGAATTATATTGTTACCGTCACTGAGACTTGGTTGAAAAATGGACAGGACTGGAGACTCCATATCTAGGGTATAGAATTTTCAGGGGAGACAGAAGGGAGGGAGTGTGGGGAGTAAAATGGGGGGAAATATTGCACTGTTAATCAAAGATTGCATTACTCATCAACAACCCTGTTGAGGAAGGATATCCTAGAAGGCTTCACTAACCAGGCTGTATGGGTAGAGGCTAGTAACAAAAAGGATGTTGTCATTTTTCTAGAGATGTATTACAGACCTCCCAACTGTCAACTATTCCTCTAAAAGATAGGCAGGCATATATCAAAGAGATGCAACAGAAATAGAAACATAGAAAATAGATGCAGGAGTAGGCCATTCAGCCCTTTGAGCCAGCATCGCCAATCAATATGATCATGGCTGATCATAAGGGCTATTGAACTGGGGGGTTTAAATTTCCCAAATATTAACTGCGATTGCTGTAGCATTAAAGGCGAAGAAGGGGCGGATGTTGGGAGCTGTGCCTAGGAGAGCTTTTTGACACAGTATGTAGTTAACTAGGAAGAAAGGAGCTTTACTGGACCATATGTTAGGGAACATAGCTGGTCATGTGGAGGGAGTGTGAGTCGGGGAATCATTTAGGAGATAGTGACCACGACTGCACATATTTTAAAGTAGTTCGGTAAAAAGATAGTGATAGACTAGTAATAAAGGTATTAAATTGGAGGGGGGGGGGAAGCCAATTTCAATAACATAAAGGAATACCTGTTGAAGGTAGATTGGGAGTATTTACATGCAGGCAAGTCCACATCTCCACAATGGGAAGCATTCAGAGGAAAAATGGCAAGAAATCAAGGTCAACCTGTGGTTGTAATGATGCAAGGCAGAGTTAGTTAACAAGCATTTGGAATCCTGGATATCGAGAGATATTGCGGGGTGGATAATGTGAAAAATGCAGGTACTTGTCATGACTCATGGGTTAATTGACCTTCATAAATTGCCCCTGGAGTGTAGGGAATGATGTGAAAGTGGGATAACATAGAACTAGTGTGAATGTGTGATCAATCATTAGCATGGCTTTGGTGGGTCGAAGGGTCTTGTTTCAATGCTGCATCTTGCAATCAAAAACAAATTCTTGACGAATGCCAAATTTGAAAAGGATTCTGCATAATCTATCTCATTTGAGGAGTTGAAGGTAGTTGTGAAGTTAAGACAGACCATGTCAATGGTCCGTCCTGTTCTCTTCATGTTTCTTGGATTTCTTAGGCTTTGAAGAACATGTCCATTGTTCCACTTGATGGACAAATCCACATAGCAACTGGGAGGTGCTTTTTAGCCACTGGGACAAAGCTATTAAGAAGGATCAGTCTAAAGAAGGATCTCGACCCGAAACGTCTCCAGAAATGCTGCCTGTCCCGCTCAGTTACTCCAACTTTTTGTGTCTATCTTCGTGAAATATCTTGTGATATCTTTCCCCTTGGCAGACAGCAGGGAGTCCTTTCTATAATTACCACAGTCTGTAATTACACTCCAAGATGATCTGTTTACATTATCTATGAGATGACATGCCGTACGTACTCTTCCCAGATCGAGGAGATGAGGGTATAAATTTGTATCAGTATATGGAGTTAATAGGGAAAGATGTAGAGAAAGTGAGAAATACCAACAGAGGTGCACAATAAATAACAAACAACAACATGTGGGTAAAAGACCAACTACTTATTCATTAAATTTGATAGACACGAAAAATATTTCACCAAATTGTTCACGTATACTACAGATTATCTCTGAGGAGCTGCAATACCAGTTACACCTGAAGATGGCAATGTGTAAGAAAGAACTGCAGATGCTGGAAAAATCAAAGGTAGACAAAAATGCTGGAGAAATTCAGCGGGTGAGGCAGCATCTATGTAGCATCTATGGAGTGAAGAAATGGGTCTCGAGCCGAAACATCACCTGTTCCTTCGCTCCATAGATGCTGCCTCACCCACTGAGTTTCTCCAGCATTTTTGTCTACCTGTGGCAATGTATAGATCCTTTACAGAGCGCACCTGCACCTCCACATTTTGTCAGTCCGCCGCCTCCATACTGCACACAGCTATATTTCAACCGATGAATTTTCAACTTCTACGCTGTCCCGCACCCATTTTGATTTGCGGTTATTTCCTTGCTTTTCGCCCATTCCAGAAGTAAAATAAAGAAACTTTAATTAAGATCTGGAAAAATTGAGCTTTATAACTCCTGTCTATATATTACTAAAATTAAGATCTTGACCGCTTTTGACTCACTGCAATGTGATTTCTGAGAGAACGCAGCCACTTACGGCCGTCATTTTTGGCCACCTCCCTCAGAGCCCCCCTCCGCCAGACTGGACCGGTTGATTCCCATTGATGAAAAATCAGAGAGATATTAATGTTTTTTTTTTAAATTCCCATTCTCTCTTCTGCCCCCACTGGCGGCAGGGGGGAGGGACTATAAAACCTGGAAGTGTCGTGGCTCACTCAGTCTCTGCCAGACGGAGGAAGCGAGAGGGTCATGGCTCTCTGAGCTGCAAATAACACTGAACGCACGTCTACTCCATGGTGAGTCCCCCGGGATGTGGTTTTCAGCAAACATGTGTTTGTTGTTTGCAAAGTGTTTACCCAATTAGGTTAGCTTTTTAAAGGGCTTTCAGCAAATGTGTTTTGTTGGCTTGCAAAGTGTTTTTGTCCAATTGGGTTGGCTTTTGAAGGGCTTGCTTGCATGTTTTCGGATGGATAAAGCGTGATTAAACATTTTATTAGATCAAGACTGTGTTTAATTTCAAAATTGGCACTCATTCTGTGATTTTCGCTTAGTTGCAAGATGACGCCGATTACGTCATTTCCGATTAGTGGCATGCTGGCGCTGAGTGCGTAATGTCCGGTTTATGGCAAGAAGTGAGAGGGTGACGTCAAGATGGCGCCGTGTGCAGGCGCCGTTGAATAATTCAAGAGAGCTGACTGTTTATGGTGAGTGTGTTTGTTGGATGTTATTTAAAGCAGATTTTTGCTTCAGCAGCAGCAGCCTCTACAGGAGGCTTTAAACATTTGTTTTACACACTGTATATTCAACACGTTCTGAAGATACTTGGCATTTTAGTATTGGGTGAGTGTGTGTGTGTGTGTGTGTGTGTGTGTGTGTGTGTGTGTGTGTGTGTGTGTGTGAATGAGTCTGTGTGTGTGTGTGTGAATGAGTCTGTGTGTGTGTGTGTGTATGTGTGTGTGTGAATGAGTCTGTGTGTGTGTGTGTATCTGTGTGTGTGAATGAGTCTGTATGTGTGTGAATGAGTCTGTGTGTGTGTGTGTGGGTGTGGGGGGGAGAGAGTCTGTGTGTGTGTCTGTGTGAGGTGGAGGCTGTGTGATCAACAAATAACAAATAGTATGAACTAGCGCAACAGAAAGCCACCCCCTCCCCACCCCCCCCCACCCCCACTCCCACTGGCCAGCAATATTGGAATTGGTGGAGAGGTGGAATATTGCGTTGGGTGACCATTCCTCCCGTGTGATGCTGGGACCCAACGGGTCCCACTTAGTCTAGTTTTATCTAAAGCCAACAGTTATACCAAAGTTCTCTTGTTTTTTGTGTGATAAGTGGCTTAAACTCATAGGTTTCAGGTGAAGGGGAAGAGATTTAATAGGAATCTGAGCTGTAACTTTTTCACACAAAGGGTGGTGGGTGTTTGGAACAAGCTGCCAGAGGAGGTAGTTGAGGCTGGCACTATCCTGACGTTTAAGAAACAGGCAAGTACATGGATAGGACAGGTTTGGAGATGTGGACAAAACACAGGCAGGTGAACCTAGTGTAGCTGGGACATGTTGGCCAGTGTGGGCTAGTTGGGCCGAAGGGTCTGTTTCCACGCTGTTTCCAGATGACATTTGCATGTGCTAAACCTTTGAAATTAAAAAAACTGGAGATCATGATAGCATGGGAGGTTAAATAACATCAGTAAATTTGAAACTGTGCTGTGGGGAGAGGGGAGGGGCGGAATAATATGTTAAAATTAATCGAGCAGTCAGAGAAATAGTTCTAGTCAGCTTCATTTTTATTTGCACTTCCAAAACTAAAATTAAATGGTTGCCAAGTACAGAAGTTTACCCAGCAACAGAAAAATATATCCTAAAACCATCTAAGTGACTTCATGTTATACTTCTAATATGCAAAAAAGAATGCCTTCTGATTCACCTGGGAACCTGTCCAAGAATATCCAAGCACTAATTGGTGCAGGAAAGTGTGCCAGTTACAACTTGTGCCTCTGCAAAAGACCAATGAGTTACACATAGCTGGACACACTGCCTATGTATGGTGGCAGCATCCAAATTATTCAATGTAAGCAGAAGTACCATGAACTATAGAGGTTGGCCTTAAGGCAAGAAATGCACTTGAGATTCAAATCACTTCAATTTTCTATCTGAGCTTTCATCATAAGATTCTCGTTAGACTTCATATATATAAATATTGTGAAATTATCAAGGGATATGGAAAAAATGTGCATAACCTCAATGAAGATCAAACAGGGTCTAATTAGTGTATTAGGGTGAAGAGATTGAAGCAAAGGCTCAGAGGCGATCATTAGAATAATTAAGCAACAATCTTGGATGTACAAAATCAATTTATACTCAGTAAACTGTATTCGACGTTGTATATATCTACCTCTGCAAAATTATTCAGTTTGAAACTATTCTTTGTATTTGTAATGTACCTCCAAAATATTGCCCGGGACTGACTGCCCCTGCTTCGTCTTCCTTTTCCGATCAAACCATCAATCACGTCTTTTCAAAGCCACTAAATGTTACGAATCACGGATTACCCATCTCGATCTATTCCGCTTAATTTTGATGGAATTAAAACTCTGCTGAACTTCTAACTCATCCCAGGTCCATTCGCCGACACCTCCATGAGCTGACATCGGTCCCGTGATGAACAGCGAGTATCCGCACTCTAGTTTTCAAATCCTTCCATGGACTCACCCTTCTTTTCTATGAGACCTTTCAGCCTCACGGTGCTTGTTTGGCCGTTTTATCACATCTAAAATTAATGGCTCCTCACGGTTGATGACCGAGGTCGCACGGTGTGGAATCGCCAAACTTCTCGCTTAAAATGTAAACATTGACCAAGCTTTCGGTCAGCAGCTCGGGCTTCACTTTCTGTGATGCCTTTAGGACGCTATATAAATACAGGCCCCGCTGTTTCAATGACGGCACTTTTATATTTAGCAGCCACGAGCGACGCATTTAGATAAGGGCGAAGCGACATGGTTGTTCTTATACCATTATCAGAACTGCCACACGAGTGTCGATTTGTTATGTTGTAATCACAACAGACTCCAACCCTGACGCGGTAGACACCACGCCAGCACTTGAAGTCTGCTCCGGTATATCGGTGTCATGAAACATATTGAACCAGGCGAGAGGCGGGATAAAATAGCACAAGCCTGCATCTAATCTCAATGTACTTCCCAATCGCTGTCATTAATCATTTCCCAAAGTCAGGCATTTATTTCGGATTCGACGCAATTCAGAAACTTACAGAGTTGGAAGATGTATTCGGGTGCAACGAGTTCGTGTTCAAATATTTTTTTCTTTCTAACTTGTGAGGTCAACCGATAATGGCTAGGCGATCGCAAAAGTGTGAAAACAAAAATATTGTTTCAGCAGGGAAACAACGTTGAAATGGAACTGGTAAACGACCATTTACCCAAGCTGTATATATATACACCTGAAAGAAACCGACGGAATAATTATAGGGGTGATCCCGCATAAATAGTTTCAGGACGGTTGGCGCCTATTATCTGCTCCCTCCTCCGCCCACTTTATATGGATTTAGGAGGAGCAGTTCTCAGAAGAAAAGCGGGCAGCGAAGGGCCTCAGTCTGGTACTGGCGGGTGGATTGGGGGATGTGTGGAACCACGGCGTCTCAACAATACATAACACCCTCCTTTATGAATTACTTTAGGCATTCATATTCATTGCAGTTCAGCCCAAGATTTCAATGCTTATCAATTCTTCAAAGCGAGGTGCAGACGCACCCAAGTCTCTTTTGGGGGGGTTCGAATTTTAATGTAATTTCTTCCTTACGAATCTTATCAAATGCGTTATTATATAATGGTTACGCGTAATAACGTCCAAGAGTAGTATCGCCGGACATACAGCCGGATCTTGGTACCAATTTTCACCGAAATCAAATTGGGACGGAAATGTTTTTTTAAATTGGAAACGAGATTTAAAAAGAACTAAAAGCATAAGTTTCACACAATATATATCGTTCACACAATAGATATCTAAGTGAGTTTAGAAAAAACAAAATCACCATCAAAAGTGAAGTTTGTTCTAATCGAAAACAATGTGCGAACAGTTTGTAGTTTCTGCCTGGCTTGCTTTGCTAACAAGTGCTCCCAGGCTCGGAGTAGCTGCAGCTTAACGTTGCACTGTCTCTCTTTCTGTTGTCGCTTTTGTTTCTGAATGAAACGCCCACATCCCGTCTCCTGGGATCCCTCTTCAAACTCGGCGTCACCATGACAACAACCTGCATTTCTCTACTCTTGTTTTTAAACTACAAACGGATCTCTACGTTTTTTTTAAATCCCAAGCGCAGGATTGCCTCTTTTATTTCCCCCAAACACTTAAAAAACAAACACATCTTGGCCAAATCAACTCGTTAGTTAATAATTCCCCGAGTTGGATAGTGGGTCACATGGCGACTGTGTTGTCTTTTTAATCCATTTGGTGGCGGTGGAGTAATTGGCATCCCCGTGCGCGGGTCCCGCTAGGCAACTGTTCTTTGACGAAGTCCTTGCAAGTTTTCGCCCGGTGTAACTGTGCACCTTCAGCCGGCGGCTCCTGGCGCTCATCCTGCGCAGAGAACGACGGACGCACCTGAGAGAGAGAGAGAGAGAGAGAGAGAGAGAGAGAGAGACTTGTTGCTGGAAAGGACCGGAGACCGGGCGAAGGAGGAAGAGTGGGGAGTGGGAGTGAAGAAGGAAGCCGGAGTTACCGAGAGAGTGTGTTGGAGAGCAGGGAGAGGGAGGGAGGGAAGGAGGGAGAGAGGCCGATGCGCGGGGATGGGAACCCGCGGCCGCTCCTGGTTCCCGCTCCGCGCACTCACTCTCTCGAACAGAAGAAGTTGCAGCGCTACGGAAAGTTTGGAGCGGCCGAGAAACGGGAACAGGTTTCATGTTAACGAGTCGCAGGAGTGGCGGAGCCATCTTGAAATTAAGTCGGGTCCAAATTAAAGCTGGAAAGCGGACGGAGGGGGAGGTTAGAGAGG
Organism: Okamejei kenojei; assembly: GCA_035221665.1. Classification (NCBI taxonomy): domain Eukaryota; kingdom Metazoa; phylum Chordata; class Chondrichthyes; order Rajiformes; family Rajidae; genus Okamejei; species Okamejei kenojei. The sequence goes on along the minus strand of CM069151.1, from coordinate 22,379,819 downwards.
AGAAAAAAAGTAGAAAAGAGGGGAAGGGAAGGAATAGAAAGGCGGGAATTTAAGTTAACAAGAGGAGGGGGGTTGGAAGGGGAAGGAGACCTGAAGGGAAGTGAGGGTGTGGGTTCCAACCTGACCATGCCGGAGCCCAGCGGGACTGGGTGAAGGAGACGCTGGCAGGTGAGGGGGTGGAGGGCGCCGGCTGTTGGGATGAGCAGTTGCTGGCAAGTTTAGCAGTCAGACAGTTTACTGGAACAGCAGCACCATGTCGCTTCGCTGGCGGCTCCTGCTCGCTCTCCTCCTGCACACGCCGCTGTCGGGCGGCTTCAGACTGCACCTCACACGGGGCTCCGGGGAGTCGCCGCTCGCCAACCTGTCCCTGGGAGCGGCGGGCTGGGTCTACCGGGTGGACCGGCTGGCGACGCCGGCGCCGCTGTGGAGACGCTTGGAGCTGGACGCCCGCTCCGGGGAGCTGAGGCAGAGCGGGCCGCTGGACTGCGAGCTGCTGCCCGCCAGCCCGGCTCCCCTGTGGCTGCACCTGGCCGCTGCCAGGCCGTGGGGGTACGTGGTGGTGCGGAGCCGCCTCGCCGTCTATGTGCACGGGCAGGACTGCTACATCAAGTACAAGAGGAAAGGGCCACAGCCGCCGCTGCACCGTGCACGGGGCTCCGGGGAGCCCGACCTTGCCATCGACGTGGTCATCCTGTCCGGGGCACACGGCCACGGCTGCCTGGCGGTGGGGCAGCTGCCCGATGTGAGGGAGTTGGTTCCTGCTCTCCTGCAGCCCGACACTCTGCTCTGCACCGGGCTCGGTGCCTCACAGCTCCGGCCCCCCGGCCCCGGCCCCGGCCCCGGCGGGACGCTGCTCTCGGGGGCTGTGTGCGTGGGCCCGGACACCCGGCCCGCCGTCGCCCACCTGTTGTGCACTCGGTTGCCGGCCGCCCGCAGGCTGGGCGCCCTCCTGGTCCGCGTCAGGGTGAGCGGCCGGCGGCAGGAGCGGCCGCCCCGGCTGAGGAGAAGCGCCAACCGCAGCCCGCAGTTCCAGCTGCCCAGCTACCAGGTGTCGGTGCCCGAGAATGAGCCCGCCGCCACGCTGGTCATCGTCCTGAGCGCCAACGACCTGGACCCGGGGGAGGCTGGGCGGCTGGAGTACACGATGGAAGCGCTGTTTGACAGCAGGTCCAGCGACTACTTCCAGATGGACCCCGACACGGGAGCCGTCAGCACCACACAGGCGCTCGACCGGGAGACCAAGGACACGCACGTATTTAAAGGTGAGAGTGTGAGCTGTGTGTGTGTGTGTCTGCGAGATGGGTTATCCCAGAGCGGTACAGCGTGGAAACAGGCCCTTCGGCCCAATTTGCCCACACCGGCCAACATGTCCCAGCTACACTAGTCCCACCTGGCAGCATTGGTCCGTATCCCTCCAAACCTTTCCCTGTACACATCTAAATGTTTCGCAAGTTCTCGCAGCGTTTCTTTGCACAAACTAGTACTAGCATCTTCGTTGGAGAGAAGGAGTAGGTGACCTTTCGGGTCGAGACTCTTCTTCAAAAAGAAAGTGCACCAAGAAGGGTCTCGACCCGAAACGTCACCCATTCCTTCTCTCCAGAGTTTCCCCGCTGAGTTATTCCAGCATTTGTGTCTATCTTCGGTGTAAACCAGCATCTACAATTCCTCCCTTCTCACTGGCATTTTCTTAGAGTGCTAGCTCTGGTTTAGTTTCTGAAAGCTCAGTTCGTACTAGGTTAAAGTTGATGGCAGAGCTCATCGTGGTAACTGTTCACTGTCGGGCTTCCTGATGTTTACTTTGGAATGTTTGACTTCTGAAACTGACAAGCATCTTGCAACATTGTACCCTAGAATAAATGTCGCTGTTAAAAGTGGGGAGAAAGATGATCAGGCGGTGGATGGAGGAATTTGGGTTGTGTGCAGGTTGATAAGTGATGGTCTTGTCATCACGTTGGGCACAAAAGGCCTGTTCCTGTGCTATGTTCTAATAAAAGAAAATTAATCATGTTCAGATTCACAGCTTCACTTTGCCCTTTTCCTGGGGCTGTGAACAGGCCAATATGTAGTAATCAAATTAACACAGAATCGGTGCATGCCAGCTAGTGGTCCATTCACTGTTGACTTTGTTGCCCTAAGGCATGACTTTGTTGTCTCTAGGTTATACTAATTACATATACACCTGGCTGACCTGTTGAAGTTATTCAGGACACAGCACACGTGGCTATGTACATTATCCCATTCACCATCTCCCTGCGCTCCCAAAACTGCAATGGCTCCTGTTCAAGCAATTCTGATTCTAGTTTTCAGATCTCTCCATGAAGTTTCTTCTCTTAAAGATAGTGGAGTCAGGGGATACGGGGAGAAGGCAGGAACGGGGTTTACTGATTGGAGATGATCAGCCATGATCACATTGAATGGTGATGCTGGCTCAAGGGGCCGAATGGCCTATTCCTGCACCTATTGTCATATCTTTTGAATATTCAAACTCCTACTACCAGATCATCGTCACTCCACCTTGTCAGACCGTTCCTTCTGGATTAGTTTTAGTTTAGTTTGGAGATACAGTGCGGAAACAAGTCCATCGAGTCTGCACTGGAGTGTCAGCATCACTTCATCCAGTTTGGCAGATAACAGGCATTGGGAATCGGTTCTAACTTCAACAAGCTCAGATCATCAGCTGTTGTCTTGCATCTCGCATTTCTCTCTCTCAAAATTGTAGATTTTGTTTGTCCACTCCTATTAACACATTATCGAACAGAGCTTTAGTTGATTTGTAGGGTTACTGACTTAAACTGTGAACTCTGTTTATCTCTCCAAAAATGCTGCCAATCCTGGTCCGACAGTTTTTATTTTTAATTTTGGATTTTCAGCATCTGCAACATTTAAATGTTTTCACTCTCGCTTTGAACCTGTATCTTAAGCTTTTAGTCGCCTGCTTCAATAAATCCTCTTTGTGTGACTTAGCGTCAAGTTGTTTGGTAACTCTCTGCAGTGCCTCAGGATCTTTTATTTCATTAAAGGTGTAGCAGCGAATGCAAGTTGGTGCATGTACTAATTTGGGGAAACCTGACTGCATGAACCTTCCTTGATTGGGATTTTACTGTTCAAAATTTAGTCATGGAATGTAACTGAAGTGGCACGCCTTGTCAACGCTGCATTGTGCAGTGCACAAAAGTTGAATTTTGATGCACAAAATTTGTCTTGGCACTTTAATGGTCAGCTTGTTGTTAACTGTTCGAAGGATGTGGACGTATGGTGTTATGGTCCTACTGGGAAGGTTTAAATGCATCGTGATAGGCAGGGATGAAATTGACGAGAATGTTGTACAAAGTCTAGACCACCCTTATGGAAAACCATTGATTTGGAAAACAGGGTGTTTTTACTTGGGAGAACAACATAATGGGTGGTGGTGGTGAGGTGGGGGCAGGAGGGCAGTCATTGATGGTGATATTGTGCAATATGTGTGTGATGTTAAAAGGGTTCTAATACATAAAGTTGTTCCAAGTGCAACAGAAGGACCATTTAATGTGTTTGTCAAAGAGGTGTTTGGATGACTGTGTCTCTATGCAATGTAGAGATTCAGTAACACATTTTGGAAGACCATTGGTTAAACATTAGAAAATGACAAGTTTGTTTGAATTCCTCTTCAGCATGATGGGCTGAATGTCTTCCTTCCTCCTTCCTTCCTTAAATTCTATATAAACCAGCACGTATTTCCGGAGATAAAAGGCTTGATGAGGAATAGTAAACATTAAAGTGATCAATTTATCACGGTCAAACAATGGAATGTGAACATTTTTTTTCCACTTTCCAAGTGTTGAAGGATGAGGATTATAATTTATTTCCCTGAAGGTTCAGTGAATAGTAATGCATGGAAATTTTGATCATGCCATTTAAAAAAAAAAACTTGTGCTTAAGTAAAGTAAGTTAAAGTCAGTTGAGACATCACCAATTTCTGCCAACTACTTGCCAAATTTAGATAAAAATAGGGAATGACAGAAGAAACCCTTTCATTTTGCTGCCTGCACCCAGATTAATTCAATATACATTTTCATTGTATATATGTTCTTACTACATTTTATTATATTAGATTTTGTCCAGAAAGGAAGTTGACTTCAGCACAGCACTCAAAATGTGACAATTTTGCATGTCCTTTTTAAAGCTTTAAATATGTTCCAAGCACCTATACGCGAGTGAACTATTTTGCTTGCCAATATTACAGAAGTAATTAATCATTGACAAAGGCAGAGGATAATCAGTGTGGATTGTCACCTCTCTGTCATGTGCAACTTTGACCAGACAGGTGAGCTTTCCATAAAGTTGAGTAAACAAAAAGTAGAACAAAACAGAGTTATTCCAGTCCGTCGTAATGACTAAGACAAACTAAACTCCCCAGGGAGTATTTCAATAGTCGCCATGTTAGGTTTTTTTTATAACATGAGAAATTGAGAAACATTTTATAACTCAAGGAGTGTGAAAGTACTTATTTCTTTCTGGGTGGTGTTTTGAACTATATAATTTTCTTAAAATTGGAAGTAATCCAAAAATCCTCATAGTTAGTAACATGCACGTTTTACACAATACTGCTCTGTTCTTTCATCTATATCCAACATTGTCAATTTAGACATGTTATTTTGGATGTAATACTGCATCTATCGATTTTTATTATTGGCTTTTAATGGCAGGTTAGGAAATATGAATCACACTTTTTCAATCAATGAGGATACAGGGAGGAGACAGGGTTTCAGTTCAGTATGCCTACTATTTTGTTAAAGACATTGAAACAATAAAATATATGGTATTGTTTGAAAGCCATTTAAAAGGAGAATGTTTAGCTTTTTGTTTCAGTTCAGTGTATGTACGCCTAAATAACCATATGCAATGATTTAAGCTTTTTCAGATAGAGTCTAGGTCGGGGTGTTAAAACAATGCCTTGCTCGAATTTTCCCTTGTCAGGTAGATGGTGCCTCACTTTACCAGCTTGTCTGAAAGAATGTGCGTTTCTCAAAGCATGGTCACCTTTGGACCTGATTTTATATTTGACATCAGGTGATTAACTCCGTGAGTGTATTTTAACCTAAAATCTTGGTCTCAGTACTGCAGTGATGCTGGGCTACGCTGATACTTGTCAGGTATTAATGTAAACCATGGTAAGCGGAGTTTAAGGGTTTGCCTACGGGGAAGTGATTTGAAGGGAGAGCTATTATAGTGATCCGTGACAGATCTTCTGTCCATCAAAATTCCAGTCACTTGCATCAGTGCAAAATTGGGAGCAGGATATTGCCTGGCCCTTTACGTGGAGTGAGGTGGAAGTGTTCTGCAGACGTTCAGTAGTACTATATAGTACAGAGAATATAATTTCATGAAACTGTCACATATCTATTGACAGAGGAACTTTGATTTGTACTTGGGCGACATGGTGGCGCAGCGATGGAGAGTAGAGCACCACAGACCGGGGTTCGATCCCGACTACGGGTGCTGGCTGTACTGAGTTTGTACCTTCTCCCTGTGATCTGCGTGGGTTTTCTCGGAGATCTTCGGTTTCCTCCCACACTCCAAAGACGTACAGGTTTGTAGGTTGATTGGCTTGGTATAAATGTAAATTGTCCCTAGTGTGTGTAGGATAGTGTTGATGTGCGGGGATTGCTGGTCGGTGCGGACCCGGTGGGCCGAAGGGCCTGTTTCCGTGCTGTATCTCTAAACTAAAGTCGGAAATCATACAAATTAATGGTGCTGGACTGTGAGAGAAAACGCAGCCAGTCAAGAGAAACCAGTCAAAGTTTCGGATCAAGGACCCTTCTCCAGAATCTTGATTGATATTTGATCAATTAACTATGCTGATGTGCTTTTAATGTTGTAGCTAATATGTCCTGAGCCATTCAAAGTGAAGATGTAATACTGATAATGTCTGACCTTTTCGGTGTTGAGTTTGCATCAGAAGTTTGGCTGCACAGCAAAGTGACACAAATCTGTCCAAAACTTAAATGTAGGAAAGAACTGTAGATGCTGGTTTAAATCGAAGATGGACATAAAATGCTGGAGTAACTCAGTGGGACAGGCAGCATCGTTGCAGTGGAGGAATGGGTGACGTTTTGGGTTGAGACCCTTCGAAAACTTAAGTGTTTTATTTTGACTATGTCCTGAACTGTTTTAACTTAATTTTGGTTTCTTTTTTTTTAGTTACTGCATATGACAATGGAACTCCGCGCCGAATGACTGCTGCCACCCTAACTGTGACTGTCAGTGATACAAATGACCATGTGCCACTCTTTGAACTATCTGAGTACAGGGAGGTTATTCGGGAGAATGTAGAGGTCGGCTATGAAGTGCTGACTATCCGAGCGACTGATAGCGATGCACCATCCAATGCCAACATGTTGTATCGCATCGTCAACAGTCACGGAAATAATTCTGTGTTTGAGATTGACATCAGATCTGGGATTGTACGAACCAGGGGGGTCATAGATCGTGAGCGGGTGGCTGAATATCACTTAATAGTGGAGGCAAACGATCAAGGGAGAGACCCGGGCCCTCTGAGTGCTACAGCAACCGTTTACATTATCGTGGAGGATGAGAACGACAATTCTCCACAATTCAGTGAGAAGCGGTACTTTGTCCAAGTGCGTGAAGATGTACTAGTGAACACCAAAATCCTGCAGGTCAAAGCTTCTGATCGCGATAAAGGCAGCAACGCTGTAATTTATTATAGCATTGTGAGTGGAAATATAAGAGGCCAGTTCTATATAGATTCTCTAAATGGAAATATTGATATCATCAACCCGTTAGATTATGAGACCACAAGAGAATATACCCTTCGTATTAAAGCACAGGATGGTGGAAGACCACCTCTGATCAATAGCACGGGCTTGGTCATGATACAGGTCATTGATGTGAATGACAATGCTCCAATATTTGTAAGCACACCTTTTCAGGCGACAGTGTTGGAGAATGTGGCTATTGGGTATTCAGTGATTCATATACAGGCTATTGATGCTGACTCCGGGGACAATGCGCGTTTGGAGTACCGACTGGTAGATACGCCCCCAGATTTCCCACTTGTTATAAGCAACAATACGGGCTGGATTACAATTGCAATGGAACTGGATAGAGAGACGACTGAATTTTATGCTTTTGGTGTAGAAGCCAGAGATAATGGGATCCCTTCCATGACTTTCTCAGCTGGTATCAGCATCACTGTGCTGGATGTAAACGACAATAATCCTACCTTCACCGAGCGAGTTTATAACCTCCGGTTGAACGAAGATGCACCTGTGGGCAGCAGTGTGTTGACTGTCACTGCAATTGACAAAGATGCTAACAGCGTGGTCACGTATCAGATATCTAGCGGTAACACAAGGAATCGGTTTTCAATAACCAGCCAGAGTGGTGGTGGGCTGATCACTTTGGCCTTGCCCCTGGATTACAAGCAGGAAAGACAGTATGTTCTTACAGTCACTGCGTCCGATGGGACTCGGGTTGACACAGTTCAAGTCTACATTAATGTCACCGATGCCAATACACACAGGCCAGTGTTCCAGAGTTCACACTATACTGTAAGCATCAACGAAGACAAACCGATTGGCACAGCGGTGGTGGTAATCAGTGCGTCTGATGAAGATACGGGAGAAAATGCTCGGATAACCTACATCATGGAGGACAACATTCCTCAGTTCAAAATTGACCCCGACACGGGAACTGTTACCACACAAATGGAGCTGGATTATGAAGATCTGGCATCTTACACATTGGCAATAACAGCCAGAGACAACGGGATCCCGCAGAAGTCTGACACAACATACATTGAAATCCTGATCAATGACGCCAATGATAATGAGCCACAATTTGTGCGTGATTTGTACAAGGGCACTGTGTACGAGGATGGTCCTTTGTCTACCAGTGTGTTGCAGATTTCGGCCACGGACAGGGATTCTGGTCTTAATGGGCCGAGTGTTTTACACCTTCCATGGTGGTGATGACGGAGATGGAGATTTCTACATCGAGCCTTCATCGGGAATTATTCGATCTGGGCGGAAATTGGATAGGGAGAATGTACCACTTTACAACCTGAGGGTCTTTGCAGTTGACAAGGGTAACCCTCCACTTAAAGCAGTTGTAAATGTCCAGATTACTGTGCTCGATGTCAATGACAATGCCCCGGCCTTCGAAAAGGATGAGTTTGATATTTACATAGAAGAAAACAGTCCTGTTGGCTCATCAGTGGCCAGGATAACAGCAACAGACCCTGACGAGGGAACAAATGCACAAATAATGTACCAGATTGTGGAAGGAAACATCCCTGAGGTCTTCCAGTTGGATATGTTTACTGGGGATCTTATTGCTCTCACAGATTTGGATTATGAAACTAAAATTGAATATGTTATTGTGGTACAGGCAACCTCAGCACCTCTGGTTAATCGAGCCACAATTCACATTCGGCTGGTGGATAAAAACGATAATGCTCCAGTGCTTCGCAATTTTGAGATAATTTTTAACAACTATGTTACTAATAAGTCAAACAGCTTTCCTTCGGGCGTGATAGGGAAGATTCCAGCCTATGACCCCGATGTATCAGATCGTCTTTTTTACACATTTGTGGAGGGCAATGAGCTTAATCTTTTGATTTTGGACCAAAATACTGGACACTTAAAGTTAAGTCAGAACTTGGACAATAACAGGCCTCTGGAAGCCAACTTGAAGATCTCTGTCACAGGTAAGATGGAAAAATGCATTGTTCAAAATGGTTCAAAGTATAGTGAAAATTTGGAGCTTTTGTCAGGATGAAAATCACAAAAGATTAAAATGCTACAATTTCTGTATAATTTTGATGTAGCTTTGTACCTTTAGCTTTAATCACATGTTCTTTATTACAACTTCAGAAAAAAAAGCAGTATTTTTAAATTAATTCCGTTGACAGAATTATACATTGTTTGAAGTAGTGTAGATGGCATTTTAATTTATGCTGGAATGTGAAAGCCATTTTGAGGAAAAATAATAACTTGGCATCTCTTTATTTAGAATATTCTTGACAAAGATTTTAACAAGAAGTCTTCTTTTTTAAGATATCAGCAGTAAAGACATTGAGAGTTGATGTCTGAGTTCAAATTGAATTGTGATTAGTAAAATGTGGTAGAGAATATCTGTTCCACTGGATTGATAACTTTTTCATATTGCGTGTTACTGAACCATAAATCACATGAACAAAAGCTTTCGTCTATTTCTATATTTTGCAATGTGTTTGATGTCTCTCTATTATGGAAAGTTATTTTTACTTGTTATTTTTATCCATTTTAGAGTAGTTATTATGATGAAACAATGTAATTATTTTCAGCCAAGGTCAATTGCATTTTTGATTTGAGAATGAGATAGATACTCGTGTGAATTTCATGTCCTCTTTCATTCACATTTTGTCCTGTTTGTCATTGACTGGTTCTCCTCGAGAAGTGAGCTTGTTCCAGCACTAGTAGTTTTTGAGTGCACTAAAATTTGACTTAACAGTACATTATATCATGATATGTTTGACAAAAGTAGGATTATTCTCAGTGGTAACATCTCCCGGTAGCTTTAACATGTCTGCCCTACATCATTCCTTGTGCTGTGTTTCTCTGGAATTGCAGTGAAATAAATGTAATAATTAAATAATGGTGACTAATCATCATTAATGTTTTATCTCCACCACCATTTTCATAGAATGCTGTAAACTGACCAGATAATTTAAGTCCTAGAGCTAGATATGTAACTTTTGTTGAACTGAATGCAATTGATAATGATATGTAGCCCATGTGGCTATCTGGTCAGGTAAGTGCATTATATCCCTTATTGATTGTCAGTTTGGTATAATAAGAGACGGGACAGTGCCATCTGGGTAATATAATAATGTGTGGAAGCTGGAATTCCTTCTTGGATCGTGCCTTGGTTGGAAGCATGCGCTTTTGAATGAGTTTGAATAGACAGCTGTGGTTCATTTAATAGCAGGTTAGCTTAAATGTCCGAGCTACATGGGTTCATTGTTCGCTTCAGAGGAATCTGTGCACAGAGGTCCTCTACAGCACTGATGTGCCAACTTTCAACTTGCAAGTTAACTATAGATCCTTTCTGGTGTCTCAGTTAGGCATGAGATTCTGCAGCACTGCTTTAAAGAAGCACAATGCAGCTATCCGTGGTGTTTTTAAAACCCTAACAGGTTTTACCCTGATGCAAGTTATCTGGTCATTATCACATTGATGTTTGCCAGAGCTTTGTGTTGAACTGGGTGCAGTAATGACCTTAATTACATCAACAATTGCAGTTCAGATGTATTTCATTGTTTATTAATGTCCTGAAGTGACACATTAATGACAGATTGTCTTTTGTTGCACATGATATTCAGCCTGATTCTTTCCCCAAGGTTGAGTAGGAAGGAGCCCATTGTAACCTGTGCTTTGGAATATCAAAAGTATTTACTTGAACTTTGAGTTCTTTGGTGACTTCCCCCAGTATCAATCAAAGGTCGGCCCTGAGGGTTTAATAATGAAGAGTACTATAGTAAAGAAATTAAGTCTGTTTTCAATTACTTTAGTTGCAGCTTTACTGTAGAATTTATTTTTTAAATAACTTCAGGAAATATGTTATTTTTTGCATCATGCGGTTTTACTGATCCTTTATTGAGAGTAAAAGATTGTTTCAAGTTTGAATTTTTTTTATAGTTGTACTACTCTTCTACTTCTGCCCAGAGATATTTGAACGCAATGACTTGTGACAATCTGTGGCTTTAGACTATTCTATTGCAAGATGTTTAAACATACATGAACACTTAACCCCTGTCCCACTTGAGAGACGCAAACAGCAACCTCTGGTGACCTTGCCCGCCACCCAAAAAAAATAAAATAAAAGGTCGAGGTGACCTGCAACCTCCTACCACCTCCCACGCATATGTCGAAAACCTTCCTCAACTATGAAGAAAACCGGCTTCAACTAGACCTGCGACTAAAAAATTATCGATTTTTAAAACGGCAACCTATTTTTAGTCGAGGCCGGTTTTAATCATGATGAAAAAATAGCAGCAACCTGGATGAAGCCTCCACCACGCGGAAACCACTTTTGAACATTAGCAAGAGTGACCAAAACCTCCAGTGACCTCATGGAAACCTTGGGTGGCGGGCAAGGTCACCAGAGGTTGCTGTTTAGGTCTCCTAAGTGGGACAGGGGCTTTACACTGCAAAACACTTGAGCAACCTGTATATCTATCAACTTTCAAAGAGAAAGAAAGAATATTTTAAAAATCTCTGTTTTCCTTTGCTGAGGTTTGCTGTAGCAGGAATAGTAGCCACCGTGAAGTGAGCTCCCTTACTTTAACATGAATCATGGCATTGGGTCTTTATACATCTACCTCAACAGGCAGGTTTCACATCTTAACAATCACAAATTGCAAATATTAGAATAACTTTCGGAACATTTAAAGAATTGTTACACCACGAAATGTGATTGTGTGCCTACGTTCTGATTGTAACCATACAATTTTTTTAATCGTTCTGAAAACCACTGTCAATGAAAGAATAACCTAAAATCACTGACATTTGAAATGTGAATCAGTTTCAAATAATTCCAAGGTGTACAAACATATTATCCATTGTTGTGGAACTATCAAAATGTAAAGAGACTTTTTTTTTTCCTGATAGAACTCGATCTAATGACTTCTGGTATTTCTGCTCCAAGGTTTTCTCAATGTTACAACAAAGATTACCACTGTCATTTATGTTAGTGCCAGAGTTGAATTAACCACCAGTGTGGTGTGCAATTTTGCTGCATGGCCAAGTGGTGCTAACATTCATTTTGCAATTAATATTTAACAGAATTCTTGATGCGATCACTGATTCATCAACTTGTATTTTCAATGTGCCTGGTTGCCATGATTGTAATACCTGAGTGAACACTGGAACCTTGATGGTAAACATTGCAATTTAGTTGCCTTCTCTTGAATATCATATTTTCAAATCACTTTCTCTCCTAATGAATGCATTAACATCACCGTGTGTTTTGATAGTGATTGCAGAAATGCATATATTTACTGATGAGAGTAGAAAATAAAGGTTTATAATTGGATATTGATTACTGAAATGATTCATCTTGAATGCTTTCTGAGTCGTATTTGATTAATATACGTGCGTACATTTAGTGTATGTGATTTGGAGAAACAGGTTTGGCAATGGCCCTGTTTGAAAACCGTTAAATGTGCTTTTCGATGCTTTGAAGAGGTACACAATATTTTTGAAATATGTTGCAGGATGCAAAGAACCTCGGACTGGCTATGTTTTGTGTTTAGGTTTGAGAACTTCACAGTAAATGATCAACAATGGAGATTTAATTTTAATGGACATAAATTGGAGACATAAACACTAAGGGTTGGTAAGTGCTTCTCTGGAGCACAATTAGATAATTGTTCCTTGTGACCACGTTTTAGTCCTAATTGGATCACCTGACAAAGTGTTCCATGCATAGGAAAGAACTGCAGATGCTGGTTTAAATCGAAGGTGGATAAAGAACTTCCTGCTCACAACCCGTGCTTTGGACAAAGGTCCTGCAGCGTCAGGCTTTTGCCGTTGATTCATGGTTGTACGCTACTGTCCCTAGCTTTGTTTAGTCGGGTTTCAGCTTTTCATGAAAGTTAGAGTGAAAAGGCAAAATCATCTGTGCAATTTTACATGCTTGCTTGGGAAGCTGCTGTACAGAATACCAGAGATAACTTTTGACATTCCAGCAGCTGTGTGAGTGGACAGCTGGGAGTAACAGCACAGTGAAAGGATGGAGCAGCATTTTGGCCAGAACAGGAAAAATGTTTGTTGAACAATCGATGCTTGGAAATAATGATGCATGAGGATGGTGAAGGCTCGTTGGTCATGTTTTTATTTAAAATCCCCTTTCCAAAATCTGAATGGTCCTGGATAAGATTGGATTTAGTTGTGCCTGTATTCTAGCTATTACAATAATCATCGGTGGATCTAAATGTGGTCACTTGTATGATCTGTTGAGCGAGGGATTTTCTGCATGTGTGTCGTGCCTCCTGGGGCTGTCACGGTGGCGCGGCGATAGAGTTGCTGCCTTGCAGCGAATGCAGCGCCGGAGACCCTGGTTCAATCCCGACTATGGATGCTGTCTGTACGGAGTTTGTACGTTCTTCCCGTGACCTGGGTGGGTTTTCTCCGAGATCTTCGGTTTCCTCCCACACTCCAAAGACATATAGGTTTGTAGGTTAATTGGCTTGGTAAATGTAAAAATTGTCCCTAGTGGGTGTAGGGTAGTGTTAATGTGCGGGGTCGATCGTCAGCGTGGGTCAAAGGGCCCGTTTCCGCGCTGCATCTCCAAAACGAAAACTACAAAACTAAGTCTGCAGAGCAGGCAGACCACGATGACAATCAGCATGTGGTGGTAATTTGAGGTTGGGGCTGGAATTTTAGTGCTCAATATCCCAGTTAACGCTCCTTGCACATGTCAGAACATGTTGAAAAGACCTTTTTTTTTCCACAACTCCCTTTTCTCCTTCTATCCTTTTCATCATCAGCTCTATTTAAAGACATCATTCACCATTTGCAAGTTCACCCCTGGTTGATTTCTTTGCAAGTGCTTAGTGCATTTTATTGCCGTCTCAAATTACAGAGAGCTAGAGGGACTGGTATATTCAGGTGCCAATGAAACCTTTTGTTGACTTCCAGTTGCTTCCAAACATAAGTGCAGTAGACAGCATTCACTGTACAATTTAAATTGCAATATCCAGTTTCGAAAGTGGAGTTATTCTGACAAAGATTTATGTTTTATTCAAAGGTTTTGTAGAACAAACCCCCTTTCATCATAAAACCTGTGGAATTTGTAGTTTTGTTCTTCTTGGACCACTCTGCGGTTCCAGTGTCTGTCATTTGTCTCATTGAATCCAGTTCAAGATGACCGGAAATCTGCAAGCATTGTTTGTACATCAACACGCTACACACTTTGCTCAATCGTGAGCAAGGATAAAAAAAGTTCAGCTGAGTACCAACAATGTACAATGAGTTTAAATCAATTCAAGAAAACTATTAGAGACTTCAGGCCATTACAATAGTTAGCAAATCAAACTACCAGTGGTTGTGACTAGCTGTATTAATTGGCCTACAATAAAAGGCAAGCATTGGGTCAACATTTACACTAGACAAGGTGTTTTATATACAGTAAATCCACAATTTATGTATGTTTGATTTTGTCATTTTCACCTTAAGCTGCTTTTTAGGGCGTGTATCATAGATTTACAAAGCTGTTTTGTATTGCAAGGTATCATGCACCACCCATCTTGCTTGGGTATACACAAACTATCCATAAATCATTTCACCCAGTTTTTTCAATTTATGAAATTCACCGAACAAAAGATTTGCAAGTAATAACCTTTTGGTATTTTGAGCAATGGCGGTGAATGCTTCAAAATGGCGATTGAATGTGATATTGGAGAAACATCCAAAAAATATGAAGATCATGGTTGTATCTATAACAATGCAGGTGCCGAACTAATGCACGCAATCCTTAACCTGAACATGTTGAAAAACCAAGTGCAGGAGGAGTTAAATTAATTAGAATGATCTGGCGTTATTATGAGGACAAGCCAGATAGGCTGAGGAACACTCATTGTGGTGGTGGCGAAAGTGGACAAGTCTGTTCAGCTATGTGGTTGTTTACAAAGTGTCATGAAACAAAGCAGTTGACTGAGTAGTTCTCTTTACCTACTTTACAGAATTTAAAAGCAGTTATCTCTGACACCTCTCTCCTCTTGCTTGATCTCTCTGTCACCAACGCAGGGGACAGACTACCGACTGATGTCGATTATAAACCTACCGACTCCCATAATTATCTGGACTACTCTTCCTTTTACAAAGACACTATTCCTTTCCTTCAATTCCTCCGTCTCTGCTGCATCTGCTCCTAAGATGAGACGTTCTATTCTGGGACATCCAAGATGACCTCTTACAAAGGGTCAAGTCCCGAAACGTAACCTATTCCTTCGCTCCATAGATGCTGCCTCAACCGCTGAGTTTTTCCCGCATTTTTGTCTACCTTCTTACTTTAGTAAACGTGGCTCCCCCCCCCCCCCCCCCCCCCCCCCCCCCCCCCCCAATCCCATCACAGATGGATACCTCATCCATGTTTCCTATGTCATGTAGTTCCACTCTCACTCCCCCTCCACCCGGGCAGAACAAGGGCAGAATTCCCCTGGTCCTCCACCTTCACCCACCAGCTGCCGCATCCGACACGCCATCCTCCAACACTTCTGGTACCTCCAATGTGATCCCACCATCAGTCATACACCTTCCTATCACCACCCCTTTTTTTTACCTTTCACAGAGATCGTTCCCTCTAACTCCTTGGTTCAATCTTCGCTTCCCACCCAAACCTCAGCCTCAGCAGGCACTTTCCCTTGCAACCTCAAGAAATGTAACGCCTGCCCCTATAACCTCCCTGGCCTCCATCCAGAGACCACAGCAGTTCCTTCCATGTGCGGCAGAGGCCTCCTCTAAGCTCAGCTATTGCATTAGATGTGCGTCCTGTACATCGGCGAGATTAACTATAGACTTTGCTGAACACTTCCCCTTCCATTCCCATACTGACTTTTCTGCCCTGGGCCTACTCTATGGTAGAGTGAGGCCACACGCAAAAAACGGCACATTACATTCGCTTGGGTCACTTGCATCCAACCGCATAAACCATGAATTCTCCAGTTGTCCTCTTCCCCCCCCCCCATGCCACCTCTTCCCTCCACTGTGCCTCACCTGGACTCCCACCTATTTCCCCCCCCCCCCCCCCCAGCTACCCACAATCCAAAATTCTTCAAACCTACCTCATATTGTTTGTTCAACGCTGGCTTTTATTCCAACCATCTGCCTATCAAAAAACCCTCTTATCTATGATGGTTGACCTATTACCTGCCATGCTTTCTCCCACTATCCAGCTATCTTTTCCCACTTTAAAATCAGTCTTAACAAGGATCTTTATCTGGAACATTGCCTGTCCATGTTATTCAGAGATGCTGCCTGATCTGCTGAGTTACTCCAGCACTTTGTGTTCTTTTGGGTGTTGATCAGCATCTGTAGTTCTTTGTTTCTACTTAAATGCAGCATTAGTTGGAGCTAATATTTTCACTAAATTAGATCTGTTGTTTGTATTTGCTCAGCTGAGTGTCAGTCTTTGATAATTATAACAGAAGGATCACTCTTCACATACCAAAAGAACTTATGGTGGGAAATTGTGAGAAGATAAATGTCATGGACAAGGCGCTGTGGACATTGGACAAGTTACTATGTGGTCAAGGGCACTCATTGCACAATCAAGGTGAAAATTAATAGCCACCAGAGCAAAAGGAGAATGTCTTTAAATATTCAGACGACATTGGGCATTTGTACTGAAAGAGGTTGTTTGTCTTGGATTAAATGGAGGTGCAAATGGATTGCAACTGGCCATAAGGTAGAAGAAATTGCAAACAGAAAGAACCTTTAAAACATTGGTATACAGAGGCGGTTCTCAGAACTGGTACAGTATGTTGTGAGATTGTTGCTCTAGCAGTGGTGATCCCATTACACCACTTAACATTGAAAGGCATAAAATGGCGAAGAACATGTGATTTATTTACGAATCTTGGTAATTAATCTGTCAGTTTGCTATTAAACGACGCAAACATTGAAACTGGTGTGACATGCTTGAATGAAAGAATAGGAGCTGTAATCAGTACTGAGAGGGACAATTTTTTTTTAAACAAACGCTTTTGCATCTTGTTACTTGTCATCAAGACTGAGGGAAATTGTGTTTACCTTGAAAGTTGGGCATTAGCGTTTAATTTTTTTTAATTAAATTTTATCGTTTCTTGTGGGGAATCATTTACTCTTGTCACTGTCTATATAATCCCTTGTTCACAATTCGTTGTCCTAAATCAGTTAAATCAGCAATTGCTGAGATAAGCATGTAAAGGCAGGCCAATCTTTTATCTCGGCATGTCAACATTATTGATATCAAAGTTTACAGCGAATTGCTAGCATTGAAACGTTACCAAGATAACTAGGAAAAAAAATTGGATAGGAGTGAAAGAATGATTTTCATATTGAAAATGGTAACTGATGATTTGCCAGTTAAAGCAATGAGGATGGGTTAGAAGATGTGTTAAGATTTTTCTTCTCAGGTGGGCCATCTGAAGGATGGAAAGAATCTGATAAATATTTAGATGAAAAAGCCATACGTCAACTAATGCGAGTTGCCTAATAGAAAAATGGTGATAATACTTGTCATACTAATTGTATTGAGAAGATTGATTTAAGAAGAGATTTTGTATTGCTTCTCTGATATTGTGAACCTGAAGACACTAACTAGAAGTTTATTACTGTATGTTGGCTGGAATTAGATATAGATCTTGAAAAGCTAATAGACTGTTTGTCAAGGTGCCAGAGCCTAGACAATAAAGACAACTTTATTGAGTTGGAAATGGCTAACAGCACTTTTGTAATGAATGCTTGTCCATTATTGTGAAGAAGGAAAAAAGAAGTACAACGTAGCAAAGATGAACAGGAAGCAAGAGGATTGGGTAATGTTTAAAGAGCAACAGAAGATAACTAAAACGACAATATGGGGAGAAAAGATGAGGTACGAAGGTAAGTTAGCCAAGAATATAAAGGGGGATAGTAAAGCTTCTTTAGGTATGTGAAGAGGAAAAAATTAGTTAAGACCAAAGTTGGACCCTTGAAGACCGAAAGAGGTGAATTTATTATGGGAAACAAGGAAATGGCAGATGTGTAGAACAGGTACTTTGGATCTGTCTTCACTAAGGAGGACACAACAATTTTCCTGATATAGTAGTGGCCGGAGGACCTGGGTGACGGAGGAACGGAAGGAAATCTACATTAGGAAGGAAATGGTGTTGGACAAGGGAGAGTCAGTGGATGTAGTGTACCTGAACTTTCAGAAAGCGTTTGATAAGGTCCCACATAGGAGATTAGTGGGCAAAAGTAGGGCACATGGTATTGGGGGTAGAGTGCTGACATGGATAGAAAATTGGTTGGCAGACAGGAAACAAGGAGTAGGGATTAACGGGTTCCTTTGAGAATGGCAGGCAGTAACTAGTGGGGTACCGCAAAGCTCTGTGCTGGGACAGAGTTATCCTGTGTTGCACCATAACCTGGTTGCCATTTCAAATTTGCCTTCTGTGCTCCTCGCTGAACTGGCATTGTTCTTCTGTCTCAATAATAATGCAGGTGAGGGATAAATTGTAGTATAAATTGCTGCTGACAGTCCACTGTGAGAGTGTTGTCAGAGCTATGTTCATCATGCCCATCACCTCGTGACAGTTGCCTTGTTCATGCAGATCCCTGAGGCTGTATCATTTAGCATGATTATAGTGCCCGGCAACCTGATGGAGGTTGTTCTTGGTGGAAGATTGGACTTTTGTAAGGTCTGTATGCTGGTCACTTCTACCAGTACCAACATGATATATCCAACGCAAGTAGTTGGGTGTGGAATTCATCGTGTTGTCTGGTTACTCAGGGATTTTGCAGATCAAGTGTGACATTTAAGCTTGACAAAGAATTTTACGTTGATTTGCTCTTGTGAACGCAGAAAACAAGATAGGAATAGAAGCATTTAAAAAAAAATGTAATCTCAAAAATAGAGAATCATTAAATGCTGAAATTTCAGTATATATGTATATGTATATATATATATGTGTATATGTATATATATATATATATATATATATATATATATATATATATATATATATATATATATATATATATATATTACATTACAGCCGAAACTACCAGAAATAAATGAATCTATTATAACACTTATATATTAGATATATAAATATGATATATATAATATTAGGCTAAGTGTTATTAACAAATTAATTCATCCCGATCAAACAGGATTTATAACAAAACGATATTCCTCATATAACCTGAGACGTTTATTCAATATTATATATTCGAAAAGAGGTATTAAAAAAGATCTAGTAGTTATTTCGTTAGATGCGGAGAAAGCCTTCGATCAGGTGGAATGGTCCTATTTGTTTTCGGTTATAGAAACTTTTAAATTGGGAGAGAAGTTCATTACTTGGATCAAATTATTATACACTAACCCAACAGCCAGAATAATAACAAATCAAATGCTATCAACTAAATTCAGTTTATCTCGAGGCTGTAGACAAGGTTGCCCTTTATCCCCACTACTATTTGCACTGGCAATAGAACCATTAGCTCAACGTGTGAGATCACATCCTGAAATATATGGGTATGATACCAGAGATACTGAAAATAAAATCTCCTTATATGCGGATGATGCATTACTTTATATCACAAAACTGGAAATTAGTATCCAAAATTTATTAAAATTAATAACTGAATTTTGATCTTTTTCAGGATATAGTATTAATTGGAATAAAAGTGAACTTATGCCAATAATGGTAAATAACTTACATATTATAACAATTTCCTTTTAAGATAACAAATGAAAAAATTAAATATCTTGGAATTTATGTAACAAAAAGATTTGATTCTTTATTTAAATCCAACTTCCCACTATTATTGAATAAATTAAATAAGAACATTTTATATTTGAAAACTCTACCCATTTCAATGATAGGTAAAATTAATGTAATAAAAATGATTTTTCTTCCGCAATTACTATATCCTTTCCAATTAATTCCGATATATCTTCCTAAAAATTTCTTTAGGAAGGTGGACTCTCTAGTTACCAACTTTATTTGGGATTATAAGAGCCATAGAATAAATAAAAAACCATTTATGTAAATTAAAAATAAATGGAGGTTTAGCACTACCAAACTTTTTATGTTTGGAATATTAAAATTGAAATCTATACCACTAGCCCTTACCATTGTAAATAATGTTACATTTAAACCTTCAATGATGGATACAGGCTTTTTACAATGGAAAAATAAGGGAATTAATAAGATGGGCGATCTCTACAGGGAAAACTCCTTCCTGTCATTTCAAGAATTACAACAAATTTATGGATTACATTCCAAAGATGATTTTAGATACTTACAAATTAGAGACTATGTAAAAGCAAACACACAGGAAATTAGAAATAGAAAGACAGAAATTTTAGATGAATGTTTAAATAAACATCCGAACACAGAAAAATTGATATCATACATTTATAATATCCTATTGGAAAATGATGTCCTATTAACAGAAATATATAGACAATCATGGGAAAACGAACTAGGTCAAATTATTAGACCAGAAGTATGGGATGAAAGTTTACAACACATACACCACTGTTCGTTAAATGCTAGACACTCTCTTATGCAATTTAAAATATTACATAGACTACATTACTCAAAATCCAAACTACATAACATTTTTCCAAATGTATCTGCCATATGTGATAAATGTCAGCACTTAGAAGCTAATCTGACACACTCATTTACAAATTGTGTAAAAATTACAAAATTTTGGATAGAAATATTTAGGATAATTTCAAATGTTAATATGAACCTGACACTTGACTCAATGTTAATAATACTGGGAATACTGGAAACAGATCAATTAATAACAACTAATCAAATAATTTTTATTGATTATAGTTTAATAATTGGGAAAAAATTAATATTAAAATTCTGGAAAGGTCCTACATCCCACACAATCAAAATGTGGAATACAGAAATGTCGGAGACACTCCATCTGGAAAGATTGAGGCTCGTCCTGATAGACAGGTTGGATCTTTTCAGAGGGATATGGTCTCCATATATTGAATATCTACAGGAGTCAAAGTGGCTCGGTGCGAGAGCCTGACTGAGGCCTGAATAATAGAATAGATGAAGAATTACATATAATAAATCATGAATATATCTCCAATGATGGATAACTTTTTAATATTCCATTCTCTTCCTTATTTTTGATTTTTTACCTCTATTTTTCTCTATCTTTTCTTACTTATTAAAAAAAATGTATATAAATATAGTCTTAAATGTTAATATTAATATTAATAATATTATGAATGTATGTAAAAAGTATTTTCTATTAATATGTATTTACAACTAATAAAAAATATTCATCACACGATTTGCTCTTGTGAAGAATTAATAAAAGTGACAAATGGGGCAAATATATGTATGTGAAAGGAATTTTATACAGCTTCAGTACGGACACCAAGGCATTAGTGCCAGTTTAATTTTACGTTTGCTTCACAGCTACTTGAACCAGACACATTTTCATTTGTTTTGGAATCATTTGTCATTTGGAATGTTTTGTTTCATTTGTTTCATATTGTTATGGAATCTCCCTGTATTTATTGTGGGATTGTTTCATAGTAAAGGTGATAAAAGACAAACGAGCTTCCAATTGGCAATCTTTTTGTGCATGTACTTAATGTCTGCTGAACATCCCAAAGTGCTTCAGTCTGTGATATGGGTTATTAAGTGTGGTCACTATTATAATGCAAGGAAATGCAACAGTGGCTGGAACCTCAAGGAGTGCAGAAATAAAGAGGGGACTTGGGATGCAAGTTCATAGCTCCCTGTAAATGGCAACATGGGTACAATCGGTAATGAAGAAGGCATTTGGCATGTTTACCTTTCATCGGCTGAGGCACTGAGTACAACGGGAATGCTATATTGCAACTATACAAAATGTTGGTCAGGCCTCACTTGGAGTATGTGTACAATTCTAATTACCATACTACAGGAAATATGTGGTGAAATTATAGTGCAGAGGAAATTCTCCAGGCTTTTGATATTTTTCCATGTACGGAGGTACAGTGAAATTGAATGGAGGACTTGTGAGGAGAGATTGGAAAGACTGGGTTTTTTTCACTGGGGCGTAGGAGGCTGAGGATGATCTTTTTGAGATTGAACAAATCATGAGGGGTGTAAATGGAGAAGGTTGTTGCACTCTTATCTTGGGTTTGCGAGTCTGAGACTAAAGGGCATAGGCTTGCAGAGAGAGAGAAAGAAATTTAAAGGAGAACTGAAGGGGCAGGTTTTTCACATAGAGAAAGGGGTTATAAGTTGCCCGTGAAAGTGGTAGGTAGTAACAATTGCAGCATTTAAAGGCATTTGGACAGGTTCTTGGAGCAGAAGGATTCGGGCACATGGGATTAGAGTAAATAGGTATCACGTTTATAATGGATGAATTGGACTAAAGTTTCTGTATTGTACAACTTGATTAAAGGACCTACAACACAATACTGATCTTTTTTTCTTTTGTAATATTGGTCAAAAAAGTATCAGATAAGATATTGTGAAAATCTCTTTCAAACAATTCTTTGTGACTATTCTAAGCAAAGCAAACTCGGGTTAATGTTTTATCGAAAATATCGATGGCATATCCAGTGAAGTCCTGCCCCCAGTGGGGGGGCTCGAAATAACAACATGCAAACTGTTCCAAGATGCGTCTCTTGCAATTTTTCCGAAGCCAATTAACCTGCAAATCTGTTTACCCCCACATTTTCACAATGTGGGGGTAAACCGAAGCACCTGGAAAAACCCTTGCAGTCACATGGAGAATGTACAGACAGCATCGTAGTCAGGATCGAACCCAGGTCTCTGGCGCTGTAAGGTATCAACTCGACCACTGTGCCACCTGCTTGTGTCTGTTAACCCATGTCAAGCCGGAGCTGGTTTAGCGTGTGGGTTGTCCCATGGCAGGAGCCCAAAACTGCACAAGGATTTGTGGCCAAAAGTTCTCAATGCCCGAAGATTGCTGCTGGGTGTGGCAGAGTGGTGTGTGAGCAGTGCAAAGGCTTTGGGCAGTAATGATCAGAGATATTTAGAAACGGAGGAATTGAGTTTAAATATGTAATACAATTAAAAATTACTCTAATTTTATTTTACATCATTGATCTCTGTTAAATTAATTAGAAGCATTAATGAAGCTTAAGAGACTGCACTGAAATGAAGGAGTCTGTGAGTTTCCTCAGCTGTGCTGTATCTGAACCCTTGGTTTCATGAGATCTGAATGGCCAGGAGTGCTGGCTCTATTCACCGGCATTGAAATTTGGTGCAGTCTGACATGCTTCCACAGCTCTCCACACACGCACACGCACACGCGCACACACACATGCTTCCACAGCTCTCCACACACACACACACATGCTTCCACAGCTCTCCACACACACACACACATGCTTCCACAGCTCTCCACACACACACACACACACACACACACACACACACACACACACACACACACACACACACACACACACACACACACACACACACACACACCCTCCACTTTCGCACTCTTTATCTCTGCTTCAAACAATGTAAAAAGCATCCTGACATGCAGCTTTGCAAACAAGCTTGTAATTGCTTTTGGTGGAACAAATGCTTAATGCCCGGGGGGGGGGGGGGGGGGGGCTCTGTTTACTTCAAGTAACATTTGGCTCTGGTTCTCCTCGCTTAGCTCCATATAATCTTGTGACCGACTGCCCTGAACATGAATGCATCTTGGGCTGGTGGCAGGTAGCTGAGCAGTGAGCTGCTGCATTAGAAAGCACCGACTTAGCTGGTTTGCCTCCAGTCGTAACCTTCACACACATGTACTTCCAGGCACAGTCTGTGTTTCTGGACTTGGATAAATGTTTTTAGAGGGATTCTGGGTCAGGGTTGGAAATGCATGTTCGTAGTGTGAACTCTGGAACTGCATGTAGTTTCTCAGAATCTTGAACTGTGTGCTCCAAGGTATTAAAATGGTCTTTGTGTGTTAAATATCCTGTGTATCCTGTGACGAACAAACTTGTCACTGAGTATCTGTTACAGTGGCCATATTATAACCAATTTAAATTTTGTTAATTGATATTTAAAAATTTTGTTTAAAATCTTACTCTCTGCTTTTTCAACAGAAGCAAAAGGTTTTCCCCACACATTTAGAAGTCACAGTTTAGTTGACTATTATTAACTGATGTGGAAAAATTACTTTCAGCACAATCCTAATTCAATATCTGCATAAACTATTCTACTAGTAAACTGAAACTACAGTGCCATGATTTGAGTATAAAGTTTCGTTGTGTATAACTTTGGAAGTTTGTGCTCCGGGTGATGTGCCAAGTGTGTGCAGCGAGTGCAAATTTTTATTGCAATGAAATTACTGTCGTTAATATTAAATTGGCCAGATTAATAGAGGAAGTTTCCATGAAGAAAATCTTACAAATGATTACTTCTCTTAATTTTCCTTGGCCATTCCATTATATCTGCTTGAATGTCTCTATCCTGTGGGTCTAAATGAAATACCCAAACACGTTTGTCACTTTGAACTTGATGAAATTTGATCAGGACAAGATGCAAAATCATGAATGAACACAAACCCAAGCCTTGCCTGAAATCTGCTAAAAAATATAAAGATAACTTGATGCTGCAATTCATTGTTCACCATAAATATGAAAACCTTTTCCTCTTCTATTGTACTCCAAGATCACAAAGAATTTGCATTTGCATTTGAGATGCACTGGGGAGATATTGATGTCACCACTGGGAAAACCTTGCTTGCCACTCGATATGCTGATGCGATGCCCAATGCTGGTATTCATGTTTGTGAATGGGTTACTGTTGCTAAGTCGAGATTTTCTGAAGTTCCAGTTATCAGGACCACCTTTAGTTAACTGTGAGTTAAAGGAATGTCTTCTTGGAACTTTGTTTTCCCTTAAAAACCTTATTTTTTACTGCACTGCTTTGTGAGGAGGTTGGCTAAACCATAGAGCTCCAAAGACCAGTGAAACTGCAGCTGGGAATGTGAAGCTATCAAACTGAAGGCTTTATGTTTCATTATGAAGAACAACAGCAGGAGCATGCTGCATTAGCAAACATTTAAATTGAGTTCAATTTGCATCTTAAATTTCAGATTTTAGTGGATGCATATAAATTCAATACAAAAACCTCTGTGCTCAGATCAAACATTTTATTTGGCTGTACATAATGAAAAGGAACTCTAGATGCTGGTGTATGTCAAAGATAGACACAAAGTGCTGGAGTAACTCAGAGGATCAGACAGCATCTTTGGGGGAATTGGATGGGTGATCTTCTTTGGATTTTATTTGGCAAAATGGTTACTGTTATCTGGAAACGAAAATTGCAGTGAAATGTTTATTGTACTCTCAAGGGCTTATTGCAACCATAAAAGCAATTAAAATTGGTCCTTCAATGGATTTTCCATTATTAATCTTTAGTACAACTCCAACATACACAACTGTTTGATTTTACTTGGTTGCAATTGTTGCCCTGGCTTCTTGATATTTGTATATGTTCTCACACAAACTCTGTGATCTTCTGCCTTGCCGTACTCAGTTGTTCACCTAAACACCTCATGGATTCCCCGTGCACCGCTATTTTCACTGCGTTGTTCCCATCTCCAGTGTAATGTATGGCGATGTGGAAAGTCTATGTCGAAGATACAAAGTGACCATTTAATGGGTGTTGTGACATGAAAAACTGAACAAAACTAACAATTGTTTTTGTCACTTTTTATGTAACTTGGATTTTTGGGAGAAATGTAAGATTGGGGAATTGATGCAATGATTCTGAGTCATTTGGAGGGGTGAGCCATTGAGGCATGCTTTGTGGATTAAGGATAGATTAAAGATAATCTGATACCGGTCAAATGCCAGCTCCTGCAGCTGCCAACTTGGATGATTATGCTTTGATTTGGCTCATGATCAATACACTGTATAAACTTTTAAAAGGTAAAACCAAGGTGAACGTTTGAAGAAGGGCCTCGACCTGAAACGTCACCCATTTGTTCTCTCCAGAGATGCTGCCTGCCCCGCTGATTACTCCAGGATTTTGTGTATACGAGTGTTTGACTAGCCATTTTGCTTCACAGCTCTTCATATTATCTTGTTCATTTTGAGGTATCACATGAAAGGAGGTCTGCCAAGAGTTGATTAACAAACCAGACTTCAATTAGCTGTCCAAGATGCCACTGATTACCGTTTTACAGGTGCAAACAGTTACTTCATAACTAATTTGTTGTCAGCAGAGACGGTGAACCACAGATTTTTATAGCGTAGGCAGACTAGAGTTGCTAAAATATCTTTGCTTGTGCAAACAATAATGCTGCCCTGTTTTCTTTCCCATTTGTGTTGTCTTCTTTTCAATAAGGTGAACGACCTTATAAATATTGTAATGTTCAGCAATATGCCTGTTACCGATAACCTGTCAGGCATGGAATATCAACTCAATGTAGAAACGCATTTCCAGATACGAGTAACAATGTTTAATCATTGATCGACTGCTAAACTCTGCCATCAGACTCATTTGGGATTTTTTTTTTTAAAATCGTGCTTTATTCACTTCTCCGAATGCACATTCTCTTGTTTTTTTGTATTAAATTACATCAAGCACTGACCTGCAGATTCTACTCGTCTATTTGTCTTGCTAGAAACTTTAGAAGTTTTCTTTGACTTTTTTAGCTACTATTTTGCATCCCAGTCCAAATGAATTATGTCTCAAAAATGTAAGTGAATTTAATGCTTCCACCAGTGGGAGAGTCTAGGACCAGAGGTCATATCCTCAGAATAAAAGGGCATCCCTTAGGAAGTAGATGAGGAGGAATTTATTTAGTCAGAGGATGGTGAATCCTTTGCCACAGAAAGCTGTGGAGGCCAAGTCAATGCATATTTTTAAGGCAAAAATAGATTTTTGATTAGTATGGGTATTGGGGGTTATGGAGAGAAGGCGGGAGAATGGGGTTAAGGGGGAAGATAGATCAACGATGATTGAATGGTGGAGTAGACCTGAAGGGCAAAATGGCCTAATTCTGCTCCCATCACTTATGAACTAACCTTTGTATAATCAGACCATAATTTTTCAGGCTATTTTACCTTTTATTTGCAAACGAACAATGGGCAACACTTGACCTGCTGCCTGTTGTAGCAAACCAGTAGTGCACATGGCTGTTCAGATTTACACCATTGCCAAAATTAAAAAAATAATAATTCCTGGCCCTTGATTGGGCATGATAGAATTTTGTGACAATGTATTTTATGTGATACCTAATTGAACATCTACTTGGTCACAAACTCATTGATCACTTCTGTTGTTAAGAGTTCAATACCAAGCAGTTAGTTGCTAAATGGGACTGGCTGCGAACCAGCATTATTCCGACAGGCTGCTACAATATTGATGTGCCCCTCATCCTTTCAGACCTGCACATAAAACCATGGACTGTAAAGACGGCAGTGTTTCCCAACGGCCACCTCCACTTTATCAGCCACCATAAGAGCTGCCAGTCTGAACAAGGGTCTCGACCTGAAATGTCACCCATTCTTTCTCTCCAGAGATGCTGCCTGTCCCGCTGAGCCACTCCAGCTTTTTATGGCGATCTTCGGTTTAAACCAGTATCTGCAGTTCCTTCCGACACATAAGAGCTGCCTTGCTTACTCGCACTCCCTTTTCACTGCATTTTTTTTTCGTCTGTCACTCATTCATTCTCTTTGCTTTTTAATCTTGTCAAATCATGCTGTTGTTTTGAAGGATCATATTAAGGCTTTCAGAATCTGACCCTTTGGTGTAATAGTTCCCATCCATAGCATGTAGTTTTCCACTCTCAACAGCAGGATACTCTGCACACCTGACCACATCAGAACCGGATCTGTAAATCACTAGGTAAATATATAAGAGGACTGACCAGAGTGCAGTTTGCACATTGATATTCAGCTGAGATTGCTACCATTCATTTTAAAGTTTTAAAATGGGTTGATGCGAGTATTGTATTTGATGAAGTATTGACCAGATAGATTAGCGGATATATTGGAGGGCAGTGTAGCACTGTGACCAGTTGGCTCGTACCCAAAAAAGTAAGGCAGCAGTAATGAACAGTAATAAAGGTAGACACAAAATGCTGGAGTAACTCAGCGGGTCAGGCAGCATTTCTAGAGAGAAGGAATGGGTGACGATTCGGGTCGAGACCCTTCTTCGGTCTAAACCCGCCATTCCTTCTCTCCAGAGATGCTGCTTGACCTGCTGTTACTCCAGCATTTTTTGTCTACCTTCGATTTAAACCAGCATCTGCAGTTCTTTCCTACACATGAACTGTAATAAAGTTGGTTTAGAAAATAGGTGCAGGAGAAGGCCATTTGGTCCTCCGAGCCAGCACCGCCATTCAATACGATCATGGCTGATCATCCAAAATCAGTTTGTTGATTGAATTAACAGTAAAGGCATGGAAATAGGCCCACCCAAGTCCAAGCTGACCGTTGATCACTCGTTCATGCTGGTTCTGATATCCTGCTCTCGTGTCTACTCTTATACACACGGGGCAGTTTACAGAGGCCAATTAACCTACAAACATGCACAACTCTGTGGGAGGAAACCCATGCAGTCACAGAGAATATGTAAACACACAGATAGCACACCAGGTCAGGGTCTAAATTGGGTCTCTGGTACTGAGGCAGCAGCTGAATCATTGTGCCACCCATGTGCCGTTATATAACAACCTGAATATGATAGACAAAAGGCGCAGGTGTAGGCCATTTGGCCCTTCAAGCCAGCACAGCCATTCACTGTGATCATGGCTGATCATCCACAATCAGTACCTTGTTCCTGCCTTCTTCCCATATCCCTTGACTCTGCTATCTTTAAGGGCTCTATCTAACTCTCTCTTGAAAGCATCCAGAGAATTGGCCTTCTGGGGCAGGGAATTTAAAGTCAATTTTTATTCGTCACATGCACCCGAAGGTGCAGTGAAATGAATTTGAATTTGCCAACAGTGATACACTTAAAAAGAACACACAATAGGATTTAACACAAACATCTACCACAGCAATTGTCACTGTAGTGGAAGGCAACAAAGTTCAGTCAGTCCTCCTCCTTTGTTCATCAGTGGTCGGGGCCATAAACCCTCCGTAGTCGCCGCTACGGACAGCCCAATGTACTGACCCTCTCGTCCGGATGATCAAACCTCTGACTTCGGGACGGTCAAACACACTGCGCGGCTGGGAGTGCCCGAATCGCCACTTTCCTACCGGAGACAGGAGGTTTACAAGTTTAATTCCCGGGATGGCGAGACTGTCATATGCTGAGAGAATGGAGCAGCTGGGCTTGTACACTCTGGAGTTTAGAAGGATGAGAGGGGATCTCATTGAAACATATAAGATTGTTAAGGACTTGGACACACTAGAGGCAGGAAACATGTTCCCGATGTTGGGAGAGTCCAGAACCAGGGGCCACAGTTTAAGAATAAGGAGTAAGCCATTTAGAACGGAGCCGAGGAAACACTTTTTCTCACAGAGAGTGGTGAGTCTGTGGAATTCTCTGCCTCGGGGGGCGGTGGAGGCAGGTTCTCTGAATGCTTTCGAGAGAGAGCTAGATAGGGCTCTTGAAAATAGTGGAGTCAGGGGATATGGGGAGAAGGCAGGAACGGGGTACTGATTGGGGATGATCAGCCATGATCACATTGAATGACAGTGCTGGCTCGAAGGGCCAAATGGCCTACTCCTGCACCTATTGTCTATTGACCGCGGCTTCTGGATGTTATAGGCCGGTGGTCAGAGCTCTTCTCCGGCGATCCCCAGCAAGGGATCCCAGACCCCGGATGGTAAGCCCGCGCCACACCCGCGGCTAGAAGCTCCGCAAACCACAGGCCCAAAGTCACCAGGCCAGCGATCAGAGCATTCCTCTCTGGCGATCCCCGGCAAGGGTTCGCCCGGTCCGCGATGGAAAAGTCAATGCTGCGCCTGCTGCTGAAGCTCCGGGCCCGACTCCGGGAAAGGCCGCTCCAAGCCATGCTGTTAGGCCGCGAGGGAGGCGACATGGAAAAAGTCGAGGCGGCGACCGAAGGCGGTCCCCCTCCCACACAAGACGCACCAAGAAACACCTAAACTAACATTTAGACACACCAAAAAAAGTAAAAAATAACGAATACGCTGCAGGCAGGGCAGCCGACTCGCAGCGCCCCCACCGATCAGTTCCACATAGTTTAATTCCACAGATTCACAAATCTCTGGGTGAAAAGGTTTTTCCTCGTCTCTGTTCTAAATGGTCTACCCCTTATTCTGGGAGAAACCATGAATTTGCCCATATCTTGGAGCAGCTAATTTTGTTTTTTTGGAAAAATATTTATGCATTTTGGAGCATAAAAAACACTGTTTCAAAAATCTGAGGTTTTTTTAAATTTGCAGTTTTGTACTAGGGATTTTGTTAAAAAGTTAAGCTCGAGTTATTTTACAAATACTCAGTTCAATTGGAGAGATTAAGCCATTAAGGCAATGATGCTGGATAAACCCAATGAGAGTCTGTCAGAAGTTAATCAGTAGTGAGAAGCAGTCGTGTTATCCTTGGTTTATAGTCTATTTACATAACAAAACATATGGTTAGCACAGTGGTTGATGGTAGAAATTCCTGAAAAATGCCATTGCTCTTTCAAGCTCCGAAGGAGCTTATGCCAGTTTGAACATTTGCCGATTTGGGATGTTGCCTATACATGATGTTGTAATTTAGAATGTGACATTTAAAGGAAATGAAAATTATGAATCTAGAATCATAATTTAAATTTACATACAGGGCTTGCTCTATATTTTGAAAGAGAGCAGAATGGTTTTCAATGTAGTGAGGCACATGAACAATTTATTTGCCAGATTAGAGGAGAATTGTACTGAGGCTGTTTTGTGACAGCCTCTACAGGAATCTGGAAACCGTGTAATCTATTTATTCCATCAAAACTAATCTGATATTCACTGTAATTGTGATTGATTTGTAGTTCTTAAACGTCTCTTCTCCACGTTTCTCTCTATCTTTTCACTAACCAAAGTTTGTCCATCTTGTGTGCTATATTAACATCAATTTCTATTGGCAAATGTTTGCAAGTTGCAGAGATTTTTAATTTAATTTCCTGAACTGCTTTGAAAGTCGACATGTAATGACCATGGACATACAATTGTTCACTTTTTTATCACATTTAATTCCCAGTTCTACAACGTGTCTTTACCAGCGTGGGGTGAATGTGTAAATTCGGGAATTAAAGGGAACCATTCTGGGAATATAAAAGATCATAATGAGAATCACAGCTGCTGTAATGATATCATAAAATGCTTGATCAAACGAGTATGCGTTAATATCATTACATTCTTCATTTTGATATTTTATATGTACTAATATTGAGCCTCTACGTCAACATTAGTTAAGATGCTAGATGGCCAGCATGCTAGTTCTTCCTCTGGGTATTATACTGATGCAGAGTGTTAATTCAGCTTCTGTAATTCCGGATGTTTACAATATCATCCACACGTGATTTTAAAGGCCTGAATTGCTCCTGACTACCCTCCTTTTCCTGATACAACTATAAAGAAAATATTCACATATATTGGTTTCTCTTGCAATTTTCTTGCTAACTTGTAAGTCGCCTTAGACGTTTTGCCATTATTCTCTGGTCATCTGGATCTCCCCGTTATTAGACATTTTAATAACATATCCCATTCCCACTCCAATATGTCTGTCCTCGGCTTCCTCTGCCAGGGTGAGGCCAAACACAAACTAGAGCCAAATCGCCTCGTATTCCACCTGAGCAGTCGACAATATAACACGTGAACACTGAATTCTTCATTCTCATGTAGCTCCCATCCATTTATACCATTGCCTTATTCTGCAGCCAGCTCTTTGTTCTCCACATCAACACCCAGCCTCTGTCACTTTCTCTGCTCTCCCCTCCCCCACCTGACTATAATCAGAATCAACACCCACTCACACGATCGCCACTGTTGCATACCAGCTCTTGCTCCACCCTTCTCCCACCTCTTTATGCTGGCTCTCTCCCCTTCTATCCTTTTGGTCCAGATGATGGGTCTTTTAACTCGAAATGTGAACTGTCCATCCCCGCCAGTTGCTGGGTGTCACCAGTTGCTGGGTGTCCTCTCTGATGATGCTCTGCCAGCCCTATATTGCAACCATCTTTATGCTTGTTTTGGGGGCTAGTCCCCTACAGTTTTCTCTTCAGCATTTAAAAGGCATGCTCAAATGGGTTCAGATCGGGTGATTGACTTGGCTACTCAAGAATTGGCCATTTTTTAACTTTGAAAAAACTTCCTTTGTTGCTTTAGCAGTACGTTTGGAATCTTTGTCTTGCTGTAGAATGAATGCCGGCCAATGAGTTTTGAGGCATTTGTTTGAACGTGAACAGATAGGATGTGTTGATACACTTCAGAATTCATTATGCTACTACCATCAGCAATCAGCAGCCACTATCATCAATGAAGATAAGTGAGCCAGTACCTTCAGCAGCCGTACATGCTTAGGCCATAACACCCCCACCACTGTGTTTCACTGATGCTTTGGATCTTGGGCAGTTCCTTCTCTCCTCCATACTTTGCTCTGGCCATCTGTTAATTTGCATCTCATCTGTCCACAAGACCTTTATCCAGAACTGTGGTTGCTCTTTCTTGGCAAACCCAGCCATCCTAAATTTGCAGCTAACTAGTGGTTTGCATCTTGCAGTGTAGCCTCTGTATTTCTGTTCATGAAGTCTTCTGCAGACAGTGGTCATTGACTAATCCACACCTGAAGTGTTTCTGATCTGTTGGACAGCTGTTTGGGGGGTTTTCTTTATTGTAGAGAGAATTCTTCTGTCATCAGCTGTGGAGGTCTTCCTTGGCCTGCCAGTCCCTTTGCGATTAGTAAGCTCACCAGTGCTCTTTCTTCTTAATGATGTTCCAAACAGCTGACTTTGGTAAGCCAAAGGTTTGGCAGATGTCTCTAGCAGTTTTATTCTTGTTTCTCAGTCTCATAATGGTTTATTTGACTTTCATTGGCACAACTTTGGTCCTCATGTTGATAAACAGAAATAAAAGTTTCCAAAGGTGATGGAAAGACTGGAGGAAAGACTAGGTTCTGAGAGCTCGTGACTTCTTGTGGAGTGCATCCTGTCTCTCATGGTTTGTGTTCTCCAGTGTTGCCAAGTTCCATTGTTATAATTGAACATCCGTCATTGGAAACAAGCCTAGATAACGTCTATCTCTGCCCGACTGTTTAACAAGCCACATGCTCCTTAAGTTTGTCGTACACCATTAATTTCTTTCCTTTCTGTCTATTCATGGGGTTGAAGACATAGTGTGGCAGTAGGATTTCCAGGGCACGAACTACATTCTTGTATTTCAAATGTTGGTCAATAAGGCAAATAACCAACTTCTCCATAGGTGGCATGATAGTTGCATGATTGAAGAAACAATTTCCCTTCATGATCCCTTCCTGATTTTTTTTTTTTTCTTTCTCTCTCTCTGACCCTGCTCAAGGCTAAAACATGAGATCAGGCAAACAAGATGTTGATCCTGAGACCTTTAGTTTGTTTAATTCCCCTTGCAGAAGCTTTGCTGAGGCACAGTATTTCTGTCCATTGAACCATGCCTTGTTCCATAATTGAAACAGGATTCATCATTTAGTCATAATAAGTTTTCCAAATTTAAAAAAAAAAGCTATCTAAAGGTGGAGCCTAACTGGTTACCATCAAATGTGAGAGAACATTTAAAAAATGAAAGATTAGCTTAATATGTGCTTCCCATTGGAGTTGTTAGGAGTGATTAATTACACTTTCGGTCTAAGGTTGGTGAATTGGCAGTGGTTTTAAATGGAATTTCAAAAAGGGCCAAGTCAAGCATAGCTTAGCAAACTTCTTGTGTTTATGAAAGCACAACTCATTAGTTAAACATGACGCTGGGAATGTTTTTGATGGAAATACTGCACAATTATAGATGGGATTGAGAAATCTGACCATGTGAAAACATAATAGTAAGAGCTGACACTTAACAAACAAATATCTTTTGAGATCTTCCATTTACCAGCTAGGTTGCAAGTTCCACGGTATTTTTCCAAAGTTGTCAAAATTTAGTTTCCGCTGTCAACTCTTGGAGTTAGCTACATTGCATTTTGTATTCCAAAATGCTCTGATTTCAGTCAGCTACCAGTTGAGGAAACAATCGGAAATACAATATAGTCACATTAGAAAAAGTGAAAAATCAGGAGTACACACCAACCAACATAGTGGTGTCTCAACATCTGAGAGAGTGGGGATGAGGGGTGGGCATGGACAGGGTGTGTGGAGGAGGTGTTGGGAAGGGGCAGTGGTGCTGAAACTAATCTCTAGCAAGTGGCACTGAACTTTAGACATGACTATATTCAATTCTGATCAATGGTCAATATTGGCTTTTCTCAGCAGAGTTTAACGCTAAATATGAATTCTAAATATGGGAATGAATTTCAATCGAAGCAGTCCAATGTGTTGGTTGACTGTCTCATTTCACTGAGCTGTAAGCAGAGATTTTTTTAAATTGCAGTTTCCCATAAATTTGTTCGTAACATCTGCATAACAAACAATTTCCGTGTCTGATGTTCTAACCATTGATACTTTGGCGTGTTCCTTTTGTGAATGATGGGGATCTTGATGCAGCCGGTTGCCGTGCAAGAAAGTACCAGGGGCTGAAGGTGCAAGTGTTTGTGGAACTGTACTTGCTTAAGTCGAAATCTTCATCCTTGCCCAAGATCAGGGAAAAATTGTAAGGGAAGCAAAAATAATTAATTCTACAATTGATTACCCTTCCTGATTAATTCAAACATTTGCTAATATTTGATCGTATATGATCATTTTTCTACATTTAAGCCTTCTTCCTGTTTAAAGGAACCTTTTGTGTATGGATTACAACCTTCAGTTTGGGAGAGGAATAGAAGGGTCTGGTAAACACTTGTAGAAAAACAAAAATACAAATGCTAATCCTCAAAGTTCCTTGATTATTTATAGATAATGAAGTTTTCAGTGGACAGTGAAAGTATTTGGGGCTGGTGCCAGTTCAGGAGCTTTGATTGCTAATTTGAATTGGGGACATTATTTTGACTTTTACAGATAGCATACCGTTGTGGTTTGTGTGTGGTTGTTTTTTCTGAAACCAGTTGCTAAATTATGAATGATATTGAACACAGAGCTAAGCTGCCTGATGTACTTGTTCCTGTTGCCCTAATGTCCAGCACAGAGTGGAGAGCTGGTGAGATGGCATCTGTTGTAGGTAAATTGAAGTGGATCTAGGCTAAACGCAAATTGTAGGAACAGCATCTCATATTTCACCTGGGCTGCTTACAGCCCAGTGGTATGAATATTGATTTATCTCACTTCAGGTAGCCCTGGCATTCCCTCTCTCTGTGTATCCCTCCCCCACCTAAGTCGCACTAGCTTCTCGTTTTCACCTCACTAACAGGTAACAATGGCCTGTTTCCTTTATCTTCGTAACAATTTTGCATTTCTTTCATTCATTGTTCTTTATCTCACTACATCTCTCATCGTCTATATCTCTCGTTTCCCTAACCACTGAAGAAGGGTCTCGACCCAAAATGTCACCCATTCCTTCTCTCCGGAGATGCGGCCTGTCCCGTTGAGTTACTCCAGCTTTTTGTGTCTATCTTGGGTTATTATTGAGGCAGGAGTTGATTTTTGTCATAACTAATCTCTCAACCAACTAAACAGTTCATGACAACAGATGAGTGCACCATTGCTGGGTTGTCATTAAGGCATGCCTCCTTGCTTTCCTTGGGCACCGGTATTATGTGTTTTTAACACAGGTGGTGACCACTGACTGGAGTAAGTGGAGGTTGATGATATCTGTGAAACCTCTAGCTATGTGGTCCGGCCATTAGGATGTACGTGGGCAGATTGTGACAATGTGCCCACGTATATCCTAGGGGCCAGATCCATTGAAGGTTTACCATCATGATAGTAGTTTGTAAGTGTCTCCTTCAAACCAGCTCATGTGCAAGTTCTCGGCTAAGATAGGAAGGGCGTTGGAATATACCGTCTTGTGCCCGTTGACCACGGTGTGTACTCCCTCAAGTGCTAGCCTGTGTTGGGATGTAGACTGCAGTTGTGACGATGGAAGTGAATTCCATTGGGAGGTAGAGGCGGCCCTTCTGTACTGGATACTCTGGTTGGGGGGAGCAGGAGGTGCAGGGGACCACTATGTCTTAGCATCATGAGGAATTTACGATGAGGCACACCCTGCCATCTGATCCATTCTATGGATTGAGAAATCTTCCACTGGTGGTTTGAGTCTGCAGAGCTGGGTGCAAGGCATGGCTCTGTGAAGCAGTACACAGCGTTCGCTCATGCCACTTTGATAAAGCAATCTTGCCCATAGGAACTCTGCAACGGCTCAGAGGTTGCTTGGGAGGGTTGGGGTCGTGGATGGTGTGGTGTTAGTAGGCCCTGACCATTTGTCCTTACTTGGTGGTGGTTCTGGGTGGTCATGTTTCTGGGCGCAATGTCTTCCACCCTGGCAGTTCCAGGAACTGTACTTACAGCCACGGTCAGGAACTCTGTTCTGTCAGGCTAATTTATCTGTTAGCTACAGCACTGAGTTATACCGTGTTGCTTAGTAGTAGGAGTTTAACAAGGGTACATTTAAGGTTATTCTGCCCAGCTGTTGGCAAATTGACTATATAAAATTGTTGCCAAGAGACTACTTTTTTTAGTTTCTGGAAAGTCTGATCTAAAAAAAAATTCCATCTGAGAACAATTGGACTTTCACTGAAGATTAGAATTTGGGCAGCAAATGCAGCTGAAGTGCTTAATGTAAGCACTGACTTTGTCCACAGCAATGATTAACTAATGATTGATCTTGCGACTTACTCCACCTCAACTCCTTCTGCAGGTACTTCAGTAACCTCTATCAGTACGCGACCTGCAATTGAACTTAATGTGAAGGAGCAGCTTGCTGCAGATCGGAGTTCACCTCATTTATTCTGAGAATCTCCCTTGTGGAATTCCAACTCTTTATTGGTATGCTTTTTTTTGTTTCTTCCTCAACTTCATCACTTGGTTATCAGAAATCTACAGAAAATCTGGAATCTGGGAATGTTTTGAGTTTTCAGGTTATAAATCCTGGGACTGCGAGGATCACTGGTGAAAGGATTCTGCAGTGCAGCTGCTGCATGTGTTTTATTGGACCAGCTCCAGCCTTGGTCTGGAGAGATGGAATGGGTGACGTTTCAGGTCGTGACCCTTCTTCAGGTGTCGACGCAAAACGTCACCCATTTCTTCTCTCCAGAGACTCTTCCTGTCCCGCTGAGTTATTCCAGCATTTTGCTGGATTCGGTGTAAATCAGCATCTGCAGTTCCTTCCTACAAATCCAGCCTTGGTCTCGTGGACTCCCTTTCAATGTAAAAGAAAATCCCAAGGCACATCATAATCTTCCAAAGAAGAGGACACAGGGAGGGTTGACTAATAAATGTCTAAGTGGAAAAAGGGGATATCAATGAAAAAGGAGAAGATGGAGACTTTTTCCAAGGGAATTGCAGTTTGAAACTCGGATGTCTTGAGGTTTATTTTAAAAAAAAGATAAAGTGGTGGAGTGACTCAGCAGCTCAGGCAACATGTTTTGTTCCAGAGATGCTGAGTTACTCCAGCACTTGGTGTCTTTTTTTTATAAACCAGCATCTGCATGTTTCTACATTTTACTGCTCTAATCTCCTCTAATTATGCCTACTTGGAAGAAGTTCTCCTTATCCAGACATGCTGCCTGACCTGCTGAGTTACTCCAGCACTTTGTCTGAAGTTGTGGACTGAGTGGGTGAAAGGGATTATTAGTACACAACGTCATAGATGGAAGAAAGCAGTTCAGCAAGAATTTGTAGAGAGGACGGATATGAGCAACGGGCGAGACAAAGATGGTATTTAAATAAAACCTTGGTCAATGCAAATAAGTGAGATTAGGATTTTTTAAAAGAGCTGGAGGATTGGAGGAAAATTTGTAAAGGATCAAACAAGTCGAGTCTGAAGACACAAACTGCTGGAGTAACTGAGCGGGACAGGCAGCATCTCTGGAGAGAAGGAATGGATGACGTTTTGGGTCGAGACCCTTCTTCAGACTCTTCTGCTCCCCCTCCGATTCCTCCTGCTCTCTGACTCGATGTGCTCCATTAGTTGAGTCTGAACATAATACTGGTGTACATGTGTGTTTTGGCAACAGATGGGGATACATTAAGGGCAGAGGTTGATCCTATAGACAATTTTTAATGAAGACCTGTGGGATTGTTTTCTACATTCAGTCCCAGATTATAGTGCAGCCACCTTGTTGGCCTGTTATATGTATATGCATGGGACTCCTTTGCGCACATTAGCTTAAGCTGCTGGAGTCCTAAAGGAACACAAGGTAAACAGGCTCTTTGGCCCACCAATGTACTAACCACCAAGCACATTCTGCATGAATCCCACTTTATTTTCTTTGGATTCTACCATTTGCCTACACATTAGGGGCAATTCACAGTGGACAATTAATTTACAAATCTATATGGGATGTAGTAGGAACCCGCAGTCCTCAGAAGAAATCCATTCAGTGATGGGGAGGACATGCGTACTCCACACATATATAGCACAAGGGTTCCAGACTGAACCAATGTCACTGGATCAGTGAGACAACATCACTATGTCATTCCTCAGGAGCATGTTGTACTGCAGACCAATGTAGTTATGTGTGCGACATTGTACAACAAAACAGCGTGAATAATGTTTTTGAGCTACAGTTAAACTTACAAATATATTTATTTAAAACTGTTGTTCTTCCAAACTTAATTCAATGCAAATGTGACAGAGATGGCGTGCCAATATTTTGGACCAGAGCTATTTGTATTTTATTTCCAGTCTAATACTGGTGTTGTTCATGGGTTCTGCTATTTGATTATGAGTCAGTGTTAAAAGTTAATTGGTGTTATTTTTCCTGCTAAAATCCTACCAAGTAACAAGTGTCTCATTTTCTGGTGTGTTTTTTTCTATTTTGAATAACTGAACATATATATATAATCAGAGGAAAATAGAAGTTTGAATAAAAAATATATTAAAAAACAAAATCTTCTCCTGTAACCTCTGCCACTCAATTAGATTGTGGTTGATCTGTTACCTCAATGCTACTTTCCTGCATATTCCGTATCCATTAGTTCCCTTTAAATCCAAGAGTATTTACGTCTGCCTTGAATATATACTGAGCATCCAAAGCTCTCATAGAAAATAACTCCAAAGATTTGCTGTCCACTGGGTGAAGAAATTTATTTTCATTTGTTTGAATAGCTGACCCTTTACTTTCTCCCTGTGCCTCCTGGTTCCAAGGGACCAATGCTGCTTCCTGTTAAACCGAGTGGCATTAGGTATGTTTCAATGCGATCGTCTCTCAGTCTCCTTGTATAAACGCACCATCCCCGGAATCAGTGCAGTGAACCTTTTGTAATGCACTCATCATTGGCTCCCTCATGAACCATGACGGCTTGATCTTTCCATGCCCATTCTAAATTCCTCTCTGTCCCCAAGGCATTGGGCAGCAACACAAACTTCTGGCCTCGCGTTCATGGCTGCGGTGAATGGGATCTATCCCGTGAGCTATTCTCTCCACTATAACCACCACATTCCTTTGCACTCTATCAATTCGAAGGCTCTTTGTTCCAAGATGCATTCATCCAAATGTAAACCAAGAATTCCTCTGGGTTAATATTACATACTGGGGGCTGCAGAATGCAGTTGAGCCAATACTGTTTCACAAGAAGGTTCTTTGATGCACCTGAAGTTGTGAATGCTCTGATAGTTGGATATGAATTGTTGAATTGCTTGCTTGGATGAGTGGCAGGCATCCACAGCATGGGACAAATGCCCACTTTGCAAGGCTTTGGCTCAGACTGAACTTGTTTACAGAAAAGCTCACACCTCTAATTAAATTGCGGTTACATCATTTTGACTTATTCTCATTATCATGATGCCTATTATACAGAGGGGTCCTAAATGTCCAGAATTATAGGCAATAATTTATAAATTAATGTTCTTCAAAACAGTTTGAAACAAAGATTTGCTGAGCACATTCACGGCCTGTCCCACGTACGTGCAGTTCCAGGTGAAGTAAGACAAATGGAGAGTTGGACTATTTGATGCGTTGTCGCCAAAGATTAATGTTTTGCAGACAAATCAAGAGCCAACCATATCTGGGACCTGGTAATTTCATGCATGCTCCAGATTTGACCTGTAGAATAACAACGGAGCTCCATAACCCATCCTGTCAGTCCCATTGCAGAAAAGAGAGCTGTCATCCACACACCATTCCAACTTGGAAATGTATCGCCATTGCTGAATCTAAACCCTCAAGCATCTACCCAGTCTGAGACCATCGTCACCAGGAGGGTTGCAGTGATCTAGATGGTGTCACTGCTTTCTTAAGGGGAATGAGGGAAGAACAATAAATAGGACCTTGTCAGCAGCATGCACCCTCCATCTCACTACCCATAACAAGGGGTAAAAATGGACGAGAGTTTGCCTGAAGTTCATATTATTTCCCTCCTACTTTGTCTGCCATTTTTTCTCATCATACATTAGTAATTTTCTGCAGATCGTGATATATCTGGGATTATTCTATAATTACACTTCACTCATCTCCAATCCCTAATTAACTGGTTATATGTCTTGATTCAGTTATTGCTCGTTCTCTAGATTGGTCAGGCTAATCTTTTAGGAAGTCTCTGGTCACAGTGTTTCTATCTTGCTCGCAAGATAGATGAAATGTTGCCAATTTAATATGCTGAAGGAATTTTCACTGTTGAAGGTTTCTGGCTGTGTCCTGAAAGACACCATTGGAAGTGCTCTCGAAGACGAAGAGTGAGCAGGGTGAGGATAATAAATGAAGTTCACAAGACCTATTCCTGGGATAAGAAGGTTACCCTATCAACAGTGGCTAATTAAATTAGATCTCTATTCTTTGGAATATGAAATAATGAGTGATTCACTTATTGAAGCATACAATCTGATCTATAAGTAATTTGTGTTATCTATGAGTACTGTGGTTAGAGACCTGTTCTGCTGCTTGTAAGAATTTCTTTGTGTCGGAAGAAATGCAGATGCTGGTTTACACTGAAGATGGACACAAAATGCTGAAGACCCAAAACGTCAGTCTCGGTCTGAAGAAAGAAGTATGAACTTCATCATGAAGAGGATCATGAATCTGTGCAATTCATACTGCAGAGGGATTTTTGATGCTAGCCCAACATGTATGTTAATCGGATGTAGATACAATTTTGAAATATCAGGGACTGGTGAGCAATGATGTGCTG
Source organism: Okamejei kenojei (assembly GCA_035221665.1). Classification (NCBI taxonomy): domain Eukaryota; kingdom Metazoa; phylum Chordata; class Chondrichthyes; order Rajiformes; family Rajidae; genus Okamejei; species Okamejei kenojei. The sequence goes on along the minus strand of CM069151.1, from coordinate 22,338,780 downwards.
CACATAAGAGGATATGAGCCCTGGAGCAGATCAGCCACAGTCGTATTGGATGATGGGTCAAGCTAGAAAGACTGGGTACCTCACTCGTGCTCCCATTTTCTTATGTTCTTAAAACATACTGTATAATGGGCTCTTTATCCCTTTGGTATAGTTGCTGCTAAATATTGCTGTATAATATTAAGCCATCCTTAATATTTCTTCAGGCTATGCGGTCCTGTGGATACATTGGCTTCACTGTATCTGCAATACAGATCTCACTTTGATAAGCGAGTGCTTGCAAACTTACTGGGACCAAGTGTTTGAAGAATGGTACAACAGTTCCTGCCTGGCTTCCAACGAGTAAAGTTTTCCACACAGTACACTGGTCGCATTGCATCGCTTGTTCCCGAGAGCTGTATTTTGTCTGCTCCACCAAGAAATACCATTTCAGCCTTGGATTCAACTTACTCGGATGTCGGTGATGCTGGAGCCTCGCATGAATATTTGGAGAAACTCCCCAGCCATTTTTCAGCGATCGGTTTGTGAAATTTCGTGCTGACCTGTTAAACTAGATTTAATGCAGCTGTTTTGAATCTATACAAATACGTGGATGTAATCTTTGAACACAGTAGTGGTCTTTGCATGAACTCAGTCAGCCTTGCATGCTCTCTAAATATCACAGATTTGTGTGGAGTTTCTTGCAGTTTGTTTTGTGGACTGCGACAATACCAAGCTGCTATTAAGTGGTTTCATTTATTTGGCTTCCAGAGACCAGCATGTGTGTGCACAGTTCAGTGTGTGCTACATCTCCAGCTGTTATTCCTATGCCATGGTAATAGACCTGGTGTTAATTTTAATGGATTTATGATATTTTTGTGAGTATAATAATCTGCAATATTAGTGCAGGTAGAGGAAGCTGGTTCAAGGAAAAATGTAAAAGCGCTTGGCAGATGGGAAGATTTCAATCAGATTGAGCTGGATATGGGTTCCAGTGTATGACATTTGGGGATATTCCTATTTACAATTAGCTAGTGTGTAGTGTGACACTGGCTTAGCAATTTGTTGCGGAGTTTCTTGCCTGTTAGGTAATAGATGCAGGAATACTGCAAATTTATGTTGATGTAATTAATATTATCAACGTACAATGCGTCAGGAATTGTACCAGAATTGCTTGAGTCATTGCAAGTATTAGATGAAAGCTTTTGCATCCTGTTTTTGGTTGGGCGAGGAGCGATGGTTATTTCTTATTTGTAATATACTGGCAGTCAGTCATCCAAAATTGCTTTCTCAGTTACTGTAAATCAGTTAAGAAATGGAATATTTACAACAATGTCTTACTTATTAAGTAAGTCAAAGGAAAAACAATTTGATTATATTATAAAAATATTTGAATAACCAGAACACAAATTGCCCTGCACAATGTGATGTAGTTCATTTTGTATTTTTATACTGAATATACTTCTTTACAAAATGTGTAGGAAGGAACTGCAGATGCTGGTTTACACCGAAGATAAACACAAAAAGCTGCAAAAAATGCAGCGGCTCAGGCAGAATCTCAGGAGAAAAGGAATAGGTGATGTTTCGGGTCGAGATCAGTCTCAGAAGGGTCTCGACGTCACCTATTCCTTTTCTCCAGAGATGCTGCCTGTCCCGTTGAGTTACTCCAGCATTTTGTGTCATTCTTCTTTACAAGAAGTAATTGCAGCTCCAAATAAGAAGAGTTTGTGGAGTTTCTGTTTACGAACACACGCTTTAATTAATTCTCCATTCTGGAAAATTTCTGGAAATGAGCCACTTGTTTGCAAAGAAATTTAAAAGAGGAAAAAGCTTTTGTTACAGACCTTTGTTGAGAAGTAATATTTTGTCTGAGAATATGGAAAGCATGATTTATTTTTGAATAGGAAGCACATTTTAATCTTGGGTAATTACATACCTTTCTTGTAAAAGGTAACCACATTTTGGAATATATTGTTCTTAGTTTAAAAATGTTGACTTAAAATTCCATTTGTTGTGAAGGATGGAGTAGCTCACACAAATTTATGCACGGAAATGGAAGGAGCGTATGAATCACTTGAGATTTAAAACAACAGTATTGATTCTTTTCAATCTGGGATTGTTTTTTGAAACTGGTTTTGAGTTTTTTCATTGATGGTAAACCATTATTATGTTTAGTTATTTGATAGTTCCAACTGTTAACTCGCATGGTTCATCTTCATCTTCAGAAATAAAGGGTCTTTATTCTCTTTTCATTTCGTTGAGGTCTATCTGAACACAAATGCCATTTATGCACTTAAAGACATGCACCATTTGTAATTTAAGGTGTAAACTCCTTCAGACAATTATTTTACAGTATTAGTGCTGGATTCTAATCTCTTTGGATTGTATGGAATTAAATATGACTTCAATGGTTCAACAGTGCTTAATTAGTCACATATGCAAATGCCCTCCCTATCAATTGCCGATCAATTTCCCTCCTGGGATAAATAATGTATATGTATTGAACCAGCCATGATGATGAATTTGCCAGGGTCAGATTATACCATGCACTGGTACACTTGCACCTGTGTGAAGGACTTCCATGTCCTTGAATAGTTTGACTAGTTTTGTCAGTACAGGACAAATCACAGAAACATAGAAACATAGAAAATAGGTGCAGGAGGAGGCCATTTGGCCCTTCGAGCCAGCACCGCCATTCATTGTGATCATGGCTGATCGTGCCCAATCAGTAACCCGTGCCTGCCTACTCTCCATATCCCTTGATTCCACCAGCCCCTAGAGCTCTATCTAAATCCAGAATGGCCATTAACTATCCAATGGGTCTGCTGTAACTCAGCAGTGGACTGTTGATAGATTCGCTCTGAATCTATAAGCTCTGAACTACATTATGTTGGGGTTGGGGCTGTGAGTTCTCCGTGAGACCTTCAGAGCTTCTTCACAGATAAATCGTCATAACACAGTCTTTTGATTACTGGTTTCTTTATTGTTGAAGAAAAACAATAAGATATTCATCCGACCTTCTTCTCTGACTCGTACACTTTAATCTTCATCAAACTCCAACACATTGCTTTAAACGTTAGAAAACTCCTCGTGTCTCGGCAAAACTCTACATGGTCGAAGGATGTTCCTTCTGCCACGTAGCTCTGAGCTAAACTAAAACTAAGCTTCTGCGCAAGAAACCCAGCAGCAAACACCCTGACTACGTAATAATTATGGGCAGACTAAAATTTAAAGACAAATGCCATAACTAATGACACACAAAATAAGCCAAACGACCACTACACTGAACCTTTTTTTGTTGTTTATTCTGGTGTTTACAGAGTACTATGTTTACATATCTGTTGTGCTGCTGCAAGTAAGAATTTCATTGTTCTATTTTGGTACATTTGACAATAAACCGCTCTTGACTTAACAATAAAGCACTTGACTCTGGCCTTGGTGATCTTGCCTGTGCTATATCAAGCTCACTGATGCCCAGAATGGATTTTGTCAAAACGCTCTGGCTCCAGACATCATCACATCCTTGGTCTAAACATGAACCAAAGCGCTGAATACTACTGTTAACCTACGCATCGCTAACTTGACATGGACAGTACGTGACTTACTGTGATAGTAAGGAGATTTGTTTAAGTCAGTAGACAACTCGGAGTCATATCTTGCTTAAGGGAAGAACATTTCATTCATGTGCGAGTAAATGACTACCTATCCTTGATGTTTAAAATCATTATCATCACCACCATTATCCTGGTGGTCACGATTGACTGAAAGCACAAATACACCATCACATAAATACTGAGACTGCAAGTGCAGAGCAGACGAGAGGCTGGACATCTTGTGGTGAAGGATTCACCTCCTGACACCTCCATACTCCACTTTCTTAAAGGCAATAAGGAATGGGCAATAAATGGTGGCCTTGACAGAAAGGTGCTACAAATGAATAATGAATGCATTATTTAAGCCTTCAAGAAATTACTATCAGATTTCAGCTCTCTTGTTGTCCCTGCTCATGTAGAATGAACTGTGGAGCATGAGCACAGGACAAGCAAGTCTGATCAATGACAGACTAAAGCCTGGCCTTGGGCATAAGGAGTGGATGAGAAGGGAGGCAGTTTTTCAACAGACAGGCACCTGACAGCGCTGAATAATAATTGTAATAAGTAATCCCTGCAACTTGTGTCTACCTGACTCGAACTATTCTTTATTATTCCAATTAATTTACTATACATGTGTCAGCCAATTTTTCCCTCCTACCTGGCTTCCTTTTCTTTTGCCACTGCTCCTCTCCTTGGGCCTCCTGAAAGCTTCCAGTTTGAGAAATTGCCAAATGTTTTTGCTGCTGGAGACCTATCCAAGTCAGAGGCGCTTCTCAATTTTTTAATTCCATGGGTGGGGATCGATACGAAGCAGGTATATCATCACTTTTTGTTTTTCTTTCTGTTTGTGTTTTTTTATTTCTTTACATTTTTCTTATTTCTTTTACTTACTCATCGGCTGCACCAATTTGGTAGTCTAGGGGTTCTATTCTTGCACACTCGCTTTCTCTCTCTCTTGCTTTTCCTCTCTTCTTTCTCATCTTTAGATAAAAAATTAAATTGAAGCTGTACAATAAATGTATTATGTCATATGCCACGGTTTATACTTTTGTACACGGCTTCTAATAAAAATAAATTAATAAAAAAATAAATAAAAATCCTGATATTTTATTTGAAGATCAAATTTTGTAAGGCATCTTGGTGAATCAAATTTTGTAAGGCATCATGGATGTGTTGGGCTGAAGGGCCCGTTTCCATGCAGCATGAGTCTACAAAGGTGCCAACATTTTCAAACATAACCCCACACAAAGGGCATTGGTCATGCAACAGGAGATGTGGGTAATTCTGTATTATGGTGGTGGGTTTGTTTGGTATTTTGTATTGTAAATATTCTTCTTCTAATAACTGACTACATTTATTTTGTTAAAAAGGTGTCAGCCACATCTAAAGTAACCCAGCACAGAGGCACATAGGAGTGGATAGGTTAACCTCTTGACCGTGCTCTGTCATTTACTTGTGGATCAGGCTCCTCTGTTCCATCTCCTCATTTTTAATGCACTTGCCTAGCAGAAACTCGCTGGAGTAAAGATTGACATTTTCCAATGACCCCCCTCCTTGGTAAGTTGCTGCAGGTGCAGTTCTAAGATGGTAAACACTGCAGTAGTTTCAGAATGACTGTTCCAAATTACTAGTCCCCTTGTGTGAGAAAATACATTCTAACAATGCCCACCTTCTAAACATATAATTTCATACCCCCTTATTCTGGACTTCCCACCAGGGCAAATTGTTTATTTCCTTCTCCTATAAATCGAGGATTTGAGAATAAAAATACTTCAATTAATTCAATCTATAATACTCAAGGGAACACATGACCAGTTTCTGTGATCGCTACTTTTAATTTAAATCTTTCAATCCTGGTATCAATGGTTCAGTCTTTGCTACACAGGTTCTGAGATCCCCAGGTGCAGGAATCAAAACTAAATGTCCCAGTTCTGTTGATCTCTAAGGAGATCACTAATAGAACGTTGTACACGATAACCTATGCTATTCCAAAATATACATATTGTGATGCAAAAGAGGCCATTCAGCCCTATGACTCCATATTGACACCCAGCAATGCCATCCCATTACTCCACAAACCCCTCCAGTTGCAGCCATATGACATGATCTTGTGACCTGTACATCAACTCCCCTTCAGTTGTTTTGTCGCTAACTTGCATCATGGCTTAGTTTAAAGAGGCCAATTGACAACCAACGCATCCAGCGGAAACCAACACAGTCACTGGCAGATATAGACAAAGCTGGAGTAACTCAGCGGGTCAGGCAACATCTCTGGAGAAAAGGAACAGGTGACGTTTTGGGTCGAGACCCTTCTTCGGACTTCGGTCGGGGGAATGGGAGATATAGCTATAGAAGAGGTATAGAGGATATATGGGACAAATGACCGATAGATATGCAAAGAGCAACGATGATCAAGGAAAAGTGGAGCCCACAATGGTCCATTGTTGGCTGAGGGTTAGGCGATAACGGATTACTCAGACACCACCTCTAATGCCTTTGCCAAGGTGATTGTCAGCCACATCCTTGAATCAGTATTTCTTTTGCTGAACAAATTTCATCTTGCTGTTAGGTATGGAGTCACTGGCAGAAGGTGTAAACTTCACACAGATGGCAGCTGAGCTCAGTAACCTTTGTCCTCTGAGCTGTGTGGCAACGGCTCTAACTGATGCACTCCTTCACTGCCACCATGCCGGTCCTATTACTGCAATTAGCTTTAGGTGGTAGGGAGAACCAGCCTCATTGTAAGCTACTATGTCTTCCTGTGTCAGGCCTTGCTTGCCCGCACGTTTGTCGGTGGGAGATGCTGGTGTTTTATTAGCCTATTGACATGCATTATCTTGACCTGAGCTACCGTAGAGCTGTCTGTTCACAGATAATCAAGTTTTCTTGTCTCCAGTTTCCCACATAAATTCCCTTTGGAGCTGTTTTGCTGGCAGCAGTGGAATTTCAGGCATTGCTCTTTACTGCATGGAGCACGAGTCTCAGCTCTGAGGCAATTTAAAAGTTTCCTTCAGGGAGCCATTAGAACAGTAAAGACTGCTTGCCCTTTGATTTATGAATAATGCACTTGTGATGGGTAGATCAGGAAGATAAAGTTACACAAAATACTGCCACTGGCACAAATAATTTAAACTTTGGCTAGCAAATCTTGGGTCAGCTCAAAATACCTTTAACAATTCTATTCAGTTCTAACCTGCCATGCTGTACAGCAATCATTTTATACATTAGTGAAATATTTTATTACAGTTTAAGCACTATGTTTTTCACAAATATTGGTTCCAGTCAAAGTGGATTTTCGGAAAGAAGACCATCTGCGCCATATAAAAGAAGAGTCTCGACCCGAAACATTACCTATTCATGTTCTCCCAAGATGCTGCCTGACCTGCTGAGTTACTCCAGCACCTTGTGCCCTTTTTCTTATTAACCAACATCTGCAGTTCCTTGTTTCTATATTACTTGCTATTTACTAACCGAAATCTCAACATTGTTCATGCCTTGCTGCATGCAACCATAGGCAGATTTATTTCCCATGAAGTCATGACTGGAATTGAACAGTATTGCAATTATCAGCTGAGCTCAGTTTCTGACCATAAACTGTTGGAAGTTTGTTTGCTTTGGGACACTGCCTAGAGAATCTATAGCAATATTATCTTGTGATTGTGGTTGTTGAGAAATGGAAGTGTTGTGCTGTGTGAGATATGACAGCGCCCAGTGGAGACTTCCTCCCCTTGGTTTTCATTGATTACCCTGAGAGGTAAAATGTTACCTTAGTGGTCAAGAGAACCCACCTTTGGTCTCTTGTGAGACCCGATTGCCCACAAATTGACTTTGGCTTTACAACATTATATCAGAGGTTACACTTTATGGATTGTAAGCAGTTCTGAAATTTTCAGATATAATGAAATTAATTTAAAAATGGTTGTCTATCTTTCTTACATAGATAACCGAAGGGATGATCCAGCCTTTTGTGCTTGTTACTTTGTTCTTTTTTGCCTGTGTATAACTGGGAAAATGTCCAAATATTTGGGTGGCTATCTAAGTTATCGCTTCACTGAAAAGTATGGTTAAAGGAGTAGCTAGTTCTGGTGAACAGCCAGCCTACTAATTTTTCACTGTATTGAAGTGCACTTACTTTTAGACAATTGGCACAGTCATCGTCATGGAGTCATACAGAATGGAAACAGGCCCTTAGGCCCAACTTGTACAGGCCAACCAAGATGCCTCATCTGAGCTAGTCCCACTTGCTGGCATTTGGGCCATATCCCTCTAAACCGTTCCTATCCATGTATCTGCTCTAATGTCTTTTAGAACTTCTTATTGTACCTGTCCCTTTATGGAAAAAGTTGCCCCTCAAGTTCCTAAACTTTTCCCCCTCTTGCCTTAAACCAATGCCCTCTTGTTCTTGAACCCCTCACCATGGGGAAAGAGACTGTGCATTCACCATATCTATTAGCCTCAAGATCTTACACACCTATATCGATCACTCCCTCAACCTCCTGTGCTCCAAGGAATATTCCACCTCTCCCTCTTGCTTAGGCCCTTGAGTCCTGGTAACATCATCATAAATCTTCTTTGCTCGCTTTCCTATAGCAGGGAATGCATCTTTCCTATAACAGGGTGAGCACAATCCTCCAAGGCAAACTCACCAACAACTTGTACAACTGCAATACGATGCCCCATTTTTTATACTCAATTTTGTTACTGATGAAGGCTGGCTAAACCAAAGTCATCTTCACAATCCTGTCCATCTGCTGTGCAAAGTCTGGTTTCAGTGAAGATGTAGCCTTCATGATGTAACTGAGACGGATCACCTTCTGGGCATTTTTGATGGAAGATGGTTGTAAATTTTCTCTTGAAACAACATGTTGTTTTAAAAGAGCAATAAATTTGGATTTGTTTGGAAACTGAAAAGCAGGCCCATCTATCAGGTACTTAGCCAAACCAGTTTAGGGTCTAAGATTCAGGAAAGGTCACCCAGTTGCTCACTGTTCAGAAGTTTTGATTTATTTTACAGATACGTCTGGGTTATAATTTTCAATTCATGAATCTGTTCCATGTGTCAAATGTTAAGAAACCATTTGTGATTTTGGAAAAAGCTAAATTTCTCCTTTACCAGAGGTAGACAAAAATGCTGGAGAAACTCAGCGGGTGAGGCTGCATCTCTGGAGCGAAGGAAATAGGCAACGTTTCAGGTCGAGACACTTCTTCAGACTGATGTAAGGGTGGGCGGGAAGAAGGAAGGTGGAAGAAGAGAGGTGGAGCCAGTGGGCTGAGGGAGAGCTGAGAAGGCTGAGTTTCTCCAACATTTTTGTCTACCTTTCGAATTTTCAGCATCTGCAGTTCCTTCTTAAACATTTCTCCTTTACCAATTGCATTCCTCTCCAATTCTGGTTGCAGAATCTACTTTTTTTAAATTTTAAATGAGCTAATTTTCTGAACACCTTTTTTGTAATGGGCAGGTATGTGTGAGAGCCGGTTATTACTTAAAGGCATTACCCAAGTTTAAAGAGAGTATAGCCCAGTGGTACTTGTCAACTGTGCATGCTTTGAAGACTAAAATCAAGCTTGAATTCATGTTAAATCTTGCAGTCTAATTACGCACACGGAAAATGTATCAACGTTGATTAAAAGATAATAGCCACGGGCAGCAAAACTGTCGCAGAACCTTCCAAAGATTTTTTTCAAAAGAATGCAGCAAGTCCTGAATGTTGCTCACCTTAGCCAGTGTGTCATATGGAGTGGACTGCTTCCAGTGTCATCGTTCTTTTCCAACATTAGCATTCACAAAGTTAGAAAAACATAGAAAATAGTAGCCCATTCGGCCCTTCGAGCCTATTTAGAAAGTTATTCTATCATGTACAGCTTGGAAAGATGACACATAATTGTTGATCTTTGGTTTTGTCAGATGATTGTTTACTCGGACTATAGTGGCTATAGTGGATTTTTAAAAACTGTGTTATATTATCTGTTGTGGATAATATGTAGATGCCAAAGCCAGTTCCTGTGATATAATTATTAATCACTCAATGTGAATATTATCATCTGTCAGGACTCTGAGGGATCAAATTACTTTGCCTCTTGCCTGCCCTTCTGAAGGGAAATAAAATCCCAAGATCTGTCTTCACCAGGTCCAAGACGTACATTGCAGCAATCACTTGGGTGCAATTTCAAGGCTCCAGTCTGATAATTACTCTCATGACCCCCTCAGGTTACTGCACTTTAAGATGCCAGATTGAATTTGCTTGGTTCTGCACACGTTTGTTAAGCCAAAGAAGTGAATATGGTGGATTTGAAAAACAGAAAGATGTCACGGGTTGATTAGTTGAAACCAGTGAGCCCACGAGGAGGTGTGTTGTCAGCTGTCTTCCAAGGTTAATAAGCTTCTAGTCTAAAATACAGAGACCTCCTCGTGTATTCCAGTAAATCATGCATGTTGCATGATCTTGACCTTTGTGTAGATGAACCCTTTATAGGGAATGAAGGTTGAATTTAAAATGCCCGGAGGCCTGTGGAGGTTTATGATCTTCAGAACTATAATCAAAAGAGAAACAATATGCTTTGAAGAGGTCTTGAAAAACATTCATTCTTTGCCTTTTTTTTGCTTTAAGTGTTTTAAGAGGCTTTTTATTAAATTATGGGGAAGATTCCCTTCAAGCATCTAATGAGACAGTTGCAAAATGGAAAGTTACAAAACAGTATGCTCCCAATAGCTTGTAAGATCTTCCCTTTATTTAAATTGTAGCAGCTTGAGGATGCTTCCATTCAAAATACACATTCCACTTCCATATGGTCACTGGTGATTGCTGTGTATTTGAAAGAACTCTCTCCTGCTGCATGTTTGAATACTTTTCCTGCTGTCACCCCAGTGCATATTTGTTTTGTATGTATGAATCCACACTGCAATCGGAATCTGGGTCCACTTTCCATTTCCTCTCCACCGCCTCTGCCTGTAATGTGGCTTCAAACATCGGGTGGATAGGATATTCTACTACTTGGCTCAGCTTCTTCCATGTTGCATGCCAAACCTTTAACACTCCAAGTTGTTAAAATGCAACTAATATGTTATACAAGATAGACATAAAATGCTGGAGTAACTCAGCGGGATAGGCAACATCTCTGGAGAAAAGGAACGAGTGACGTTTCGGGTCAAGACCCTTCTTCAGACTGAAGGCTATTTTATAGAATTTGGTAGTGCTCAACAGTAGAGAGATAGAGTAGACATGAAGTTAACTAAACCTGTCAGCTGCCATCTTGTAATCACTGCATCATCAATGCTGGTTGGAATTGCCAAAAATCTTCCAGACCATTGAGCTTTGCAGTCTTTCAGTGGGTCAGTGCCAGTGTTATTTGTAGCTAATTCATTACCTCCAGCTAATCACCTGAAATTATCTCCAATAGCATAGTTGTGATACACTCCATTTACTTCCAAGGTAGCTGCCTACTACCTTCTATCCCCAGAAATGAAAAAAATAGGCATAATTCAGCAGATACTTTTGTTTATTTTGGAGCAGTACAGGTGGAAGATAGGAGAAGATTACCTGGCTGTTCACAGGGCAGTAACTTTGGATGGACCCTCGAGTGATGGCAAATGAAAGTGCGAAGAGTTAAGGATAAAATAAAATTGACAAAGTAATCTGAACACCTCCACTCAGTTCGCCTAGACCTACATGATCTCCCGGTTGCCAAACACTTGAACTCCTCCTCCCATTCCCATTCAGACCTTTCTGTCCTAGGCCTCCTGCAATGTCAGAGTGAGGCCCAATGCAAATTGGAGGAACAGCACCTCATATTTTGCTTGGCAGCGTACACCCCAGCGGTATGAACATTGACTTCTCTAAGTTCAAGTAGCCCTTGCTTTCCCTCTCTCTCCTTCCCTCCCCCATCCTAGTCCTCTGACAAGATTCACTGTCCTCCTGATTAAATTTTACGTCTTGTTGTCACCTTCCCCATAGCTAACAATGAACCATTCTACATTCTCCTTGAGCAACCTCCCCTTTGAATTGCCAATTTCACACCTTACCCATCCATATCTCTATGTCCTTCTCTTTTCCCTGACTCTTGGTATAAAGAAGTGTCTCGACCCAAAACATCACCTGTCCCTTCTCTCCAGTGATGCTGCCTTCCCCGCTGAGTCACTCCAGCATTTTATGTCTATCTTTGGTGTAAACAAGCATTTGCATTTCATTCCTACACAAAGTAATCTCCCTATTGCCTTTTGCCATATTCCAGTAAAAGCAGCTTTGTCATTCCCACATGCTGCAACCTGCTTGAGACTGTCGTGTCTGATGGGTTGTCTGGGGCCTGGTGCCAGTCCAGTTGGAGAAACTCCCTGGAGGAGTGAGACAATGTTGCAGTAGGCACAGTGGATTCTCATGTTTGGCTCACAGTCTCTCCAGGAGCAGCATCTTGATGGAGGAGACTGGGATAAGTCTTGGTTTGCTTCCAGGAAAAGGACCTCAAAAATTTTCCAAGTAAATATCCTCAGCTGTCATTGTGAACAGTGTTCTATGAAGGTGAGATTAGTTTAGTTTAGAGATACAGTACGGAAAAAGCACTTCGGCCCTCCGAGTCCACACCGACCAGCGAGCTCTGCGCATTAGCACTACCCGACACACACTAGGGACAATTAAAACAAAAACATTTATACATTTACACCAAACAATTTAACCTACAAACCTGTACGCCTTTGGAGTGTGGGAGCAAACAGAAGATCTTGGAGAAAACCCACGCAGGTCACGGTGAGAACGTACAAACTCCGTACAGACAAGCACCCGTAGTCAGGATCAAACCCAGGTCTCTGGCGCTGTAAAGCAGTAGCTCTACTGCTAAACCTCCATGTCGCCCTGAAGAGTCTGTGTGACTCTGGACTCTAACCAGGAGTCTGTGTGACTTCAGGCTTCTGTACCTCATGCCTGATGTTAGCAGCGAGAAAAGGGCACAGCCCAGACAATGAGATCCATGAAGATTGATGCTGCCTTCTTGAGGAATAGATGTGGAGAGGGCTGGAGCCATGATGGATGGGCCAGGCTGAGTCCACCAGTCTCTGCGATCGCTTGCATTTTTGTGCATTAGGATGGAACCAGTCAGAATATTATCTACAGTGCATCTGTGGAAGTGTATTTCAGTATCCAGTGACATGCTAAATCTCTTTAAACGTCTAAGAAAGTAGAGACGCTGAAATGCCTTCTTTGTGATTTCATCGGCATGCTGAGCCCAGGACGGGTCTCTGAGATGTTAATGGCCAGGAATTTGAAGCTGCTAACTCTCTCCACCTCTGACCCACCAATGAAAACTGGCACGTGGTCTCCTGACTTCCCCTCTCCAGTAATTACAAAAATAATTTCTTCTCTTAAGAACACATCCTTCCTGTATTACCTGTTCAACCCTTCAAGAATTTTGTGCGTTTTAAACAGTCTCTTCTGACATTTACTATTCCAGAAACCAGTCTGATAAGGCCATAAGACATAGGAGCCATTCGAGTGCTCTGCCATTCGATCATGGCTGATCTATTTCTTTCCCTCTCATCCCCATTCTCCTATCTTGGATGAATCCCCAGGACTGCTATCATAGGAGGCAGTATGGGGAATGCGAGCTGAAAAAATGGCTGTTAAATGATGACACAAATTTAGTTTAGAAACAGAGCATGGAAACAGGCTCTTCACCCCAGCGAGTCCGCTGCGACCAACGATCATGCATAGACTAGTTCTATTCTACACACTAAGGATCATTTACAGATGCCAATTAACCTACAAAGCTGCATGTGTTTGAAGTGTGGGAGGAAACTGGTGCACCCGGAGAAAACCCACGCAGTCACAGGGAGAACGTGCAAACTCCATACAGACAGCACCCATGGTCAGGATTGAACCCGGGTCTCTGGCGCTGTAAGGCAGCAGCTCTACCGCTGCGCCACTGTGCCAACCTCAGTTCTACAATTTATCGTACAACTAAAAATGCCAATGTAGTTTAAATACACTTCGTTTCACATGAACTCAGGAATGTCCCTTAAAAGCAACGTGCAGTTCAGAATCAAGTGGAAGATGATGATTGCTGCAGGTTCGTTTTACCTGTGCTTTACATGTGAATAATGAATTATTATGGCAAATAATAGTTGTTTGGCCTAGGGTACAGAATGGTCTGCATAATGCTGGTTGCATGGAGTGATTTCCATAAAGCTTATTTTACATGGGTTCTTGCTGATGAATTGCTTCTCCATACATTATGTTGGAGGTTGCATAGGGAATAATAATTCCAGAAAATAAGAGTTCATGTTACACGCACTGTGGAAAACATAATTTCTTAATACAGGCTCCCATCATTAACTTGAAAATACAGAAACCTGAGATTATATGGAGACTTCAGATGATGGAAAGCTGATGACACTCTCATGAAAATACAAACATGCTATTTTAGCTCAAAGTATTTATTTTGCTTTTGTGCTTGTCATATAATGGATGTTCTTAAATGCATTTCCAAACCCCTGTGAAGCATTGTCACAGACAGAGTCACTGCTTTGACTGAGAAAGAGAAATGTAAAGGATGTGTGGGAAGGAACTGCAGATGCTGGTTTACACTGAAGATAGACACTAAAATGCTGGAGTAATTCAGCGGGACAGGAAGCATCTCTGGAGAGAAGGAATGGGTGACATTTCGGGTCGAGATCCTTCTGAAGAAGGGTCTCGACCAGAAATGTCACCCATTCCTTCTCTCCAGAAATGGAAAGTATGTTGGAGGAAGTCACCAACAGCAAGAACGGTGTATGAAACAACAGAGTTGGTGGCATTCACAAAATAATCTATAATACTGTAATTAGAGTAATCGAGTCACACATACGGTGTGGAAACAAGCCCTTCGGCCCAACTTGCTCACACTGGCCAACATGTCCCAACTAGTCCCACCTGCCGACATTTTAGTCCATATCCCTCCAAACCTGTCTAATCCATGTATCTGTCCAACTGTTTCTTAAATGTTGGAACCACAACAAGCAGCTTGTTCCATACATCCACCGCCCTTTGTGTGAAAAAGTTACCCCTCAGATTCCTATTAAATCGTTTTCCATTCACCTTGAACCTATGTCCTCTGTTTCTTGATTCACCTACTCTGGGCAAGCGACTCAGTGCATCTGCCTGATCTATTCGCCTCATGATCTTACACACTTTGTACTTAATACACTTATTGTGCCAGATTGTACAAACGTTGATGTATGTGCAAACAGGTTGTTCAGTGTACAAGTGAGTTTCAGCAGACTTGATTTCCTTACATGAGGCTAATGGCTCATGTAAAAACAAATGCAATATCCAGTGGATATTATCCACACAAAGTAATAATAGCCCCTGGCCATTGCCAATCAAAATGTAGAGGGAGCATTTGGGATAGCATTGAGAACCTTGATATGCAGAAGCTCTGTCTAAATGCAGAAAAGAACACAACTATTCACAAACTACCTAATCAGGCTATTGCAAGACCCATTGAACTGTAGTGGAAATTCTCTTTGATTGAGCAACTGCCAGAGAAGATGATTTGATTGGAATATTTTTTCTGTTATCTTAAATAGTCCCTCCAGTTCTCTGGATTCATAAGTTCATAAATTATAGGAGCAGAATTAGGTCATTCGGCTCAACAAGTCAACTCCGTCATTCAGTCATGACTGATCTATCTTTCTCTCTCAACCCTATTCTCCTGCCTTCTCCCCATAGCCCCTGAACCCCATATTAATCAAGAATCCATCAATCTCTGAGGTGGCTGTTGGGGCTGACCCAGCGACACAGCAGGAGCTGCCTGGCGGGACAGGCGTGAAGTGGTGCTCTCCTTCCACCTGTGTGTTGCTGGTGCATGGATGCAGGCTGTCAGTACCATGCCCCAATGTTCCCTCTCCATTTTGGTTATGTGCCAGAGATTCCCAAGAATCCGTGGGAGTGTGTGTGTGTTTTTCCCAAGAAGCCTTTGAGAACATACTTGAATTTCTTCACATGACAAAGCTCTGAATAAATGCCTCTTACAGCGATCTGGTATCAGCGAAGCAAATGATTTGGCCAGCCCAATGGCTGAATGTAATTAGACCCACAGTAATAGCTGGGGAGAGGATGGATGCTGGTGTTGGCTTACTTTTCCTTTTGGTATGTTTTGGAGGATTTGTGAGCTCATCATTAGTCATATCTGTCACCTTTCAGGGAAGACTGGTGTCATGCCCGACTGGCTCCAGAACTTTTTCTTGGCATTATACCACTCCTCGTCACTAAGGAGCTTCCTGCTGGGAGTAGAATGAATCCATGCTCTTTTTGTCGAGAAAACCTGCTGTTTTATACCAATCGCTGGAGTGTTTTGTGGTATTATGGATGGCAGACCATTGGGATCAGGTGAACCTTTTTTAATGCTGTTGGATGAGACAAGTCCTGTCATGTCAAGTCTGAAAGGTTCAGCTCTGGCCTCTGGGCATGTCAGGCTACACAATGCAATTTGTAGTAAGAGAGGGGTAGGAATTTTCATGTTTGTTTGTAAAGCAGATAATAGATAGCAAGGTGAAAACAGAAGACAAGAACTTCTGACCAAACATAGACATGTATGTCAGCGCATTGGTGAAATCTGGTAACCAAATCTGAAGTTGAAATCTAATATTTATAAATGACTGGCGCAGCCTGTATGCTTTAGATGTGAAGATAAATTGAAAGAGTTTTTTGGACTTTGCAGTAAGTCTGAATAAAGAATTGTCTCCATTTACCATTTTCCCCACAGAGGTATTTGAAATGCTTTCACTCAAGGTAAACGGAAACTTGTGCAAAACTATCTCTTCCTTGGACAGGCAATCTTGCAAAGTTTCTAGAAGGAAATATTTAACATTTGGGTGATAGTTTCTATCTATTTTCTTCAGGGGTTGTTAAACATTCTTATGAGGTTTATGAGAATGTTGCCAGGAATTGAGGGCTTGAGTTACAGGGAGAGGTTGGGCAGACTCTGACTTTGTTCATTGGAATGCAGAAAGCTGGGTAGATCTTATAGTTTAGTTTACAGATACAGCATGGAAACAGGCTGTTCGGCCCACCGCATCCATGCTGGCCACAATCACCCTGTACGCTAGTTCTATCCTACACCATAAGGACAATTTACAGAAGCTAATTAGCTTACAAGCCCTCACATCTTTGGAATGAGGAAGGAAACCGGAGCACCCGGATATTCGTATCATGAATGTTTGTGACAAAGGTTTAAGAATGGCTCGAGTTTGTAGCAACGAACAGGAACCTAAAATAGTCTGAAGAAGGATCCTGACATGAAATGTCACTGATCCATGTTCTCCAGAGATGCTGCCTGACCCAATGATTAAGCCAGCACTTAAGGGCCTGACCCACCAGCATGCGATTGCCTGCATCTGGGCAGGAGGCGGGCCGACTGAATTTGGATGTCGCACGGCGTCGGGCGGTGACGTCATCACGCAAGGGCATGCCGCGTGGTGATGTCATCACGCAACGCCACGCGCTAGGCGCACACCGTCAAGACGCTGCGTACGACGTCAAAGGATAAAATGCATAAAAATCCTTCAAATGTTCAAAGCTAAGGCTGTTTTTTGGTGCTCGACAGATCAAACCTGGAGATTAGCATTAACTTTTGTACCATTTAACATTTAGTTTAGTTTAGAGATATAGCCAGGAAAAAGGCCCTTTGTTCCACCGAGTCCACACCAACCATCAATCACGTATTCACATTAGTTCTATGTTACCCCCCTATCTCATCCACTCCCTACACACTTGGGGAAATTTACAGAGGTCAGTTAACCCACTTCTTCTTTCGTGTGGCGTGCACAGCCTAAAGTTGTAGGACAACTTGTTCTATTTGATCTTCTGTGTGTGCACGTCGAGTTGATTGCATTAGTCGAAACAGGGCGGACCACGTGAAGGTTGCAATCTTCCACCCCGGTTAACCTACAAACTGGCATGTCTTTGGGATGTTGGAGGAAACCTGAGCACCCAAAGGGAGAACGTGCAAACTCCACACAGACTGTGCCTGAGGTCGGGATTAAACCCGGGTCTTTCGTGCTGTGAGGCAGCAGCTCTACTAGCTGTGCCCCGCCCCAGATGTCTTGTAGTCATTTAAACCCAGAGTGAATGTATATTTGGTCAATGCCCATTCTTGTTTATAACTTGAAAGATAGAAAAAAGAATTGTAAACTGAAATAAAAATTGTAGATTTTGGATGATGTCAGTTTTTAGTACCTGTAATAAGAGAAAAATACCTGGCTTAAACTTTTTCACTGCAAGCCTTTCACTGAAACTGTTTATTCAGTAGCACAATAATTTCAATGTGATAAATATAAATCCACTGTTTTTTAGCTGTGGTGCATGTCTGCAAAATGATACCCTTTGTTAGAATTCCAGGTACAATGGTGCAATAATAGATTTCTCTGAACTGCAAATGGTTTCTGGCATGTGTGTAAAAGTATTTATGTTACTTATTTCATTACTTTAAACTACAAAGAACTTTAAAACCAATTAAGTACTTTAAAAGTGTAATCACTATTGTAGTATTGGAAGCACACTTGAGCTGGAATGCATTCAGCAACCTTTTATCGATAGTAATGTGACTGTGGTTAGATTATCGGATTTTAGGATAAATATTGGCCAGGACATCAATGTAGTAGTCGTTCAACAGATAATCCAGCAGATTGTTTAAGGGCTGTAAAGTGTTTGTACGGATTCCAACGCAAACTAGAATGTCCCTGTTGCTGAAAACAAGTGGGCATTGTCACCTATAGAAATTGTGCTTAGCCACACAATACTGCCGAAACATGATGTTGTCCTACCCCACGTTGACATCATCGTGAATGTTGTTTGTGTAAGAGAAGCTTTTTGAATATTGAAAGAACCGGTATGAATATTGACTTTTCTAACTTCAAGTAACCCTTGCTTTTTCTCTCTCTCTCCATCCCTCCCATCCTAATTCTACGACCAGTCTGACTGTCTGCCGATTACATTTTATCTCTGTATGCTTCGTTGTCACCTTCCCCTCAGCTAACAATGATCTATTCTTCATTGTCCTTGAGCTTCGTCCCCTTAGATCTCTCGTTTTCATACCTTACCCTTCCTTATCTCTGTGCCTCCCTTCTCCCCTGACTCAGTCTGAAGAAGGGTCTCGACCCGAAACGTCACCCATTCCTTCTATCCGAGATGCTGCCTGACCCGCTGTGTTACTCCAGCATTGTGTGTCTATCTTCAGTGTAAACCAGCATCTACAGTTCCTTCCGACCCAGCTTTTCACAGGTTTGTGCTCAGCAGTAACTAACAGCAGATGGTCAGCAGTAACTGACCATTTCTCATGGTTTTCCCACAGAATGCAAGTTCTGTACATTATAAAATGGTGAATGTTATAATCCTCCTTTAAAATGAACTCATCCAAAATCCGTGCATGCTTTCTTTCACTCACACAATTTTATTTCTGTTCATTCTCTAAACCTTTTCTGCATTTCAGATGGCTAGATCTCTAGAGATTTGAAGTTTTTAGTTCGTACAATGAAACCAAAAAGAAAGGAGTCAAAAGTGTATAATAGTAGATACAAGGAACTGCAGACACTGGTTTCCGGAGATGCTGCCTGACCCACTGAGTTACTCCAGCTTTGTCTCTAAAAGTGCTTATTTGCCATGTGTATGGGAATAAAAAACTGGAAAAATGAAATTATTTCTTGCTGTTGCTTTGCAGACTAATAGGACACAACAACAATAATACATTTATACGGCTATCAGTTATTCTCAGTAAACGAGACCATGATAATACAGTCCATAGAACAATCATAGTGATGCTAAGTCCATGGTGGTTCAGGAGGGTTGAAATAGGGAGGAAGGAGAGATTAGGTTTTATATTTTACTGGGGGGAAATGGTCAAAAATATGGATCACATTTTGGAAATGATAGTAAATGCGTTTGCTTTTTACATTAATTTTAATATTTACTAGACCAAGTGCAGACCTGTTAGTCTGCTCCCCCAACACACCCATTCCCTACCTGTAGCCCCACTGGAGATGTGGTCCTCCTGATCACTGCTTGCCGAGCCATAGTGACATCATCAGTTGAAGCTGGTCATTTTTAATTCAGTCTTTTGATTTTTTTAAACTTTAATCAGTAATAAGTCGAGAAATAAAGCATAAAATATTCAGTGGTGATCACTGCCTAGAGGGGGAAAATGTGAATCAGAATATGTAAAATATGTGAAAGTTGGCATTTTTAAAGCTTTAATCACGAATAACGTGTCAAATATAGGATGAAATCTTCAGTGAGGCTGATCATTGCTAGCCGAGCCATTGTGAGATCATCAGTTGAAGCTGGTCGTTTTAATTTCAGAGTCCTTTGACTTTTTTTGACTTTTAATCAGTAATGTCGAGAATAAGTCGAGAAATAAAGCATTAAATGTTCAGTGAAGGTGGTCTCAGCCTCGAGGGGAAAATTGTGAATCAGAATATGTAAATATCTTGTGAATGTGGCATTTTTAAAGCTTTAATCGCGAATAACGTGTCAAATATAGGATGACCTCTTCAGAGAGGCTGATCACTGCTAGCCGAGCGATTGGGACGTCATCGGTTGAAGCTGGCCATTTTTAATTTCAAAGTCTTTTGACTTTTTTAGACTTTTAATGTAATGAGTCAAGAATAAGTCGAGAAATAAAGCATAAAATGTTCAGTGAAGGTGACCTCGGCCTCGAGGGGAAAAATGTCAATCTGAATATGTAAAAATGTAATCATTACCGTGTCTTTTTTGGCGAAGATATAAAGACAACCACATATGCACACACATATACACGTGTACAAGATCAGACTTTTAATAAGTACTAGACCAAGTGGGACCCGTTGGGTCTCGTCCGCTTGCTGGGGGGGGGGGGGGGGGGGGGGGGGGGGGGGTGGCGGCCTGCGGCATCTCACACACACACACACACACACACACACACACACACACACACACACACACACACACACACACACACACACACACACACACACACACACACACACACACACACTAACTACCCCCCACACACACACACACTAACCCCCCCCTTGATATTATAATATTATTCATTCGCTCCTTTTACCCTATCCCCGCCCTATCCACTCACGCATAGCCCCCAACTGCACAGGCATGAAAGTTTGGGGCTAATGTGGAAATTATGATAGTGAAAAAATTGCGCCCTAGGGATACTTACAGTAAATTGATTGAAATGTTTTTCTTTAATGCTTATTTGTCCACATACCTGCAGTTCCCTTGTGAATTGTTGATCTTCTAGCCAACAGATTGATTTACCCAGTACAATAATGCCTGAGTTACAAAGGACAAAGGACATTTATTGTCAAATACACCAATTGGTGTAGTGAAATTTGACTTGCCAGGCAGCACCCAGATAAAGATAAGACACCACACTAAGAAGGTAACAATAAACATAGAAACATCCCCCCACAATGGTTCCCACTGTGGGGGAAGGCACAAAGTAAAGTCCCATCCCCACGTTCACCCATAGTCGGGCCTATTTGAGGCCTCCGCAGTTGCTGCTACAGGGCCCGATGTTCCAGGCCGTTCTCGCCAGATGATGTTGCTCTGGTGTCGGGAGATTCCTCACAGCGGCTTGGGGCACCTGGAGCAGCCGCTTCCTTACTGGAGACCGCGGCTTCTGAAGCTGACAGGCCGCGCCGGATGGAGCTCCACAACTGGCGATCTCGCCGAGAGATCCCAGGCTCTCGATGCCAAAGTTCAGCGCCACCGCCCGCAGCTGGCCGCCCCACAGTCCCGCAGCTCCGCGATGTTCACCTGCGGTCTCAGCATTCTGGGCGCTCCAGCACGGCGACCCAGGCATGGCATCACCCGCTCCGCTCCGCTATAGCACTGCGCCGCCGCCAAAGCCGTGGTTCTGGGCGGTCCCCTCGGGAAACGCCGCTCCAGGCCCGCTGGTAGGCCGTGAGGACGGGTCAAAGGTGCAGCCCGGAGAGAAGCTGCCTCTCCGACCAGGTAGGGACCCTGAAGAGTAGTTTCCCCCCTTCCCCCCCCCCCCCCCCCCCCCCCCCCCCCTTCACCCCCCACATAATAAAGACTAGAGCTCTGAAAACAAAAACTCAACTAAAAATAAAAAAAGAAGTGAAAAACGGACAGCTGCAGGCTGGACAGCCATACCCATACAGGACGGCACCCCCGAGTTAACTACTGTAGTTAGAAATTCAGAATAAATTGTTTAGTTTAGAGATACAGCATGGAAACAGGCGCTTCGGCTCACCGGGTCAGCGCCAACCAGCGATCCCGCACATTAACACTATCCTACACCCACTAGGGACAATTTTTACATTTACCAAGCCAATTAACCTACAAACCTGTACATCCTTTGGAGTGGGAGGAAACCAAAGATCTCGGAGAAAACCCATGCGGGTCACGGGGAGAACGTACAAACTCCATACAGACAGCACCCGTAATCGGGATCGAATCAGAGTCTCCAGCGCTGCATTCGCTGTAGGGCAGCAACTCTAACACTACGCCAACCATGACCGCCCCTCATATCTGATTAAAAGGAAATAATTATAGTTGTCCCTAGTATGGATAAAAGTTTATATGTATATTTTTGTGAAGAAATGTAAAATATATACAAAATATACCAAACCCTTTGTGAAATCAGAAAATTGACTGAAAGAATGGCCTTCATCAATCTATGGTTATCTAGTATTACTCTCAATATGGGTTAATTAATAACTTCAATTCAATTTTTCAGTATCTTCAACAGTTTGAAATGATGGTCCTATTGCAAAGGATTTACTGACATAAGTTGTTTGAAATTATTTTCTTATGACTTGCAACGTTAAATATTTTGTGACTGCCCTTTATTGAGTCAGAATATATACATAACTGAGTAAACTTTTATGACACACAAAGTCCATTTATCTTATTGCCTGAAAGGACATGCAATAAAGTATCACAGGGCTTGTGTGATAGTTCTCCCACTGAAGTGGCATTGTGGTCAGGCTAAGTATCTTGCAAATCTTGCAAAACAGTTTACAACATGTGCTAGCATACTCTGAGCAGTTTTCGTGGCATCTTGTACCATTTTAAATATCTGAGAAGTAAAATCTCCTTAAATGAAAAGATGAATGCCCGCTTCCTGTGCAATTACCAAACTGCCAATAGAATTGTTTGCAGGAATGTATTTGAAGTGTAAGATTTTTATTAAATGGTTGTTAATTACAGGAAAAAGACTTCTGTTTTTGATGGAAGGTTTCAGCCTCCTCCCCAAATGCAGCTGGGATCTGAAGTGGGTTAGTTATTAACAGACTTCTCTACATATGTTTGGGAAGTGGTGAAACAAAGGAGTGCCCATGCATCAACAGTTGGCTCCCCATTGTTCTAAAGACAACCATCGTCATCCCACCTTTCAAATTAATAATTTACTATTGAATGAGCTGTTAAAAAAGGATCTATTATGAGAGCCTTGTGTTACTCGGGGATGTGCCTGTACATGGATTGGGGCAGGAGAGGACCCTTAACAGAATATTGCACATGCTGCTCAAAATAGAGGCAAGCTGGATGTGACTGCTCCATGCCGTGTCGTGTTTGGATGTATTTGGCATTTTTTATTCGAGGAAAAATTAGGACACAATTCTGGGACTTCTAAAGAGCCAAGCACACTGCAATTCCAAAGAGTGCTTGGCCCAGCCACAATCACGATGATAATAAATTGCAGTTTAAGTTTCTATTTTAGTTAGACAAATGGAATTATCCAATCATTGCAAAATCAGCCTTTCAAACACTTTATAAGAGAGAGGATTTGGGTTCTACTGCTGTGAAGGATATCAGTTTATTCAGAACATTTCAGAAGAGTGATTGGATTAATTTGTAGACATTGGGCAACTAAGATATGAAGAAATGAACAGGCTGGAACTAAGACTTGAAGGCAAACCTGATACGTCTTCAAAGTAATATAAAATATTACGTTTTAGTTGACTAAGTCAGGTCGAGATAAGGCTAGAGAACAAAAGTAGAAAACTCTCAATGCTCAAACGAGACTATGAAAAATCTTATGAAGTGGTCGGCATGTAAGATCTGACCCCCAAATGAAAGCTGATGATTTATGGTTAAAAGCAATTCCGAAAGCAGCATTCCTCAGTTTGTTCTTGCATTAAAACACACAGGCGACAGGGTTGAAAATTCAGTTTGGAGATTAATTTCCCCTATTGATCAAGTATACAGGAGATTGTCCAATGGAAGAAGTGAAGAAGTCTGAAGTAGATACAACAGTCTTGGAAAACTGGAAAAGGAAACTTTTACAAAGACACAAGAATTTAAGAAAATGGGGACAGGAGTAGGCCTCAGCCCCTTAAACCTGCCTTGCCATTCAGATAATCATGGCTGATCTACCCAGCCCTGATTTTTTTGATCCCCTAAGCACTCCTGACCCCCTGATCTTTCAAAGCTTTATCTACCTGCACGCTAAATATTTCTAATGGAAAAGCCTCCACAACTCTCTGGGCAGAGAATTGCAGAGGTCACCATTTTAAAGCAACTTGGTGGAACCTATTAGTTATTTAGTATTTGAGATATTGTGATGACTAGAGCCAGGATGTTGTCATAAATGCCATGTGCCGTTTCATGCCTTTTTTGATGATTTCATCAGGATAATGCCTTTTTCTCGATCGTGCCTAAATCAGCCTTTTTTTGCCGTTTTGCTGAAAGGTCGTGCTATTTTCTCAAATTGTACCGCGATTACAATGACGTTTTCTATGTTAACACGTTAATATTAATAAATTATTATTAACGTGTTAACATAGTATAACTTACAAGAAAATTTCCACCATTGGGGCAAAACCCGGGGCGCCACCGTCGGCCGTTCATTCGTTCATGCCGCTGCCCGCTGGTTCAGTCTTCTCCAAGATCTATTTAAGGAAGAACTGCAGATGCTTGAAAAATCAAGGGTAGACAAAAAATGCTGGAGAAACTCAGCGGGTGAGGCACCAATGAGGTCAAGACCCTTCTTTAGATTGATGAGAGGGGGCGAGAAAAAGAAAGGAAGAGGCGGAGACAGTAGGACTAGAAGGAGAGCAGGAAAAGGGAAGGGGGAGGAGGGAGAAGACAAGGGCTATCTAAAATCGGAGAAGTCAATGTTGATACCGCTGGGGTGTATACTACTCAAGCGAAATACCCAAGCTTGTCTCCTCACTACATTTACTGCTGGCTCCAGTCGCAAATCTGAGTTTTCGAGTGATCTGTGCAAGGCATTCATTGATGCTGGAACATAGCTGTGGAAATTGGAAAATAAATCTCTCAGAGTTTTTTTAGAGAAATACACAGAGGAACTTATACCGAGCGAGTCATCATTACGGAAAAATTATGTTAACAGCAACTTCAACATTGTTGTGCATAAAATTAGAGATGAAGTTGCACGCAACAAAATATGGATCTCAATAGACGAAACAACCGATGCGGTGGGGAGATATTTTGCCAATGTGGTTATCGGTACACTGGAGACAGGTCAACCATCAAAGGAGTATTTGTTGACATCGGAAGTATTGGACAAGTCAAGCAGTTCAACTATTGCTCAGTTGTTTACATCTTCACTTGTTGTACTTTGGCCAGACGGTATAAAACACGAGGATGTTCTTCTGTTTGTGACTGATGCAGCCCCGTACATGAAAAAAGCTGCTCATGCTCTTAACGTTTTATTCCCCAAAATGTTGCATTTGACATGCTCAGCTCAAGGACTTCATAGAATTGCCAAGCACACATGTAGCTTGTTTCCAAATGTCGATCGCCTAGTTTCCAATGTCAAGAAAATCTTCCTCAAAGCACCGTCACGTGTGCAGTTGTTCAAGGAAATGGCACCCGAGATTCCGCTACCTCCTCATCCCGTTTTGACTATGTGGGGTACATGACTCTCTGCTGTACTCTACTATGATGTAAAATTTTGAAGAAGTAAAATAAATCGTCAACTGTTTTGAAGAAGAAGAATCTGCTGCAGTCAGGATCGTCAGTGAAATCAAGCAGAAAAATTCCCTCCACCGCGATCTTGTGTTTATTACTTCCAATTTTACAAACTTCCCACAAGCTATCACTTCCCTTGAGAAATGTGGCGAAACATTAGTGAATACGTTGCAGGTTTTCAACAAAGTAAGTGACGATATTCGTAAAGTTCCTGGCGATGTAGGTAAAGACATACAAGGAAAATGTGATTGAGTGGTTTTAGCTAACAAAGACCTTGAAGAAATACCAAACATAGCTAAAGTTCTCAAAGGTAGTTGTAATGCACAAGATATCAACATGAATATAGAGTCTGTAGCTTATTTCGGGTATGCACCAATGACCTCAGCTGAGGTAGAAATAAGTTTTTCACAACTAAAGCATATTCTGTCTGACAGATGGCATAGTTTAACACCAGATCATTTGAAAAAAATGCTAGTAATTATGTGTAACCAGGCAACTTTGGTCATTTAATGTAGTATAACTTTATATTATCATTTTAAACATATTTGTCAATAAATGCCTTTTTCATGCCTTTTTTGTAATTTTATTATGCCTTTTTGCCTGCATTTTTCAGTTTTTTAGTGCCTAAACATCCTGACTTCAGTGATGACAAAGGAAACTGAACAAGGGTTCATTATTTTGTAGATCTTAAACCAAACTGTCATCTTTAATTTCTTGTGGAAGCAAGGATCTGCAGATGATGGTTTACATAAAAGGACACAAAGTGCAGGAATATCTCAGCGGGTCAAGCAGAGAGAACCCAAAACGTCACCTATCCATGTACTCCAGAGATGTGCTTTTGTGTACATCTTTAATTTCATCTTTCAATTCTAAATCTGCATCTAAACCAAATTTAAAAAATACACTCCTTGTTATTGCTTTATAGACTGGGTATCAATTAAGTGGCTGAATCATTGTGACTTACGGAAAGGCGTGCTCTGGTCATGGCTCAAATCCTGAAATTCCGTCATCTTACTGGGTAGTTTATGCCACAGATTGGCAGCCACTTTTTTGAGTTATATTATTGAGATATATATTTCTAAATCTCATTACTGACAAAGCATACATGCAATACTTCAGTTCTTAGTATTGTTATCTGTTGGCATGCCTTGTCCAAATAAATGCACTTACTGTGCCAAAGCAGTTTCTTTTGAATGTAAAGGTTTATAATTCATTTTTTAAAGAGGTAAAATGAAATAAGTATGCTTTGGCATATGCTGGGAATGTAGCATGTAATTCCTGATTACATCTCTCCCAAGCATAGCATACAATGTTTAATTACAAGGCTAGCTTGTTTATTGCATCTTGTTTGCTTAAAAATGGTTATGATTTAAATAATTTTATGAATCATAGAAACCACTACACAAAGGAGGTCAATTAGTCTTTGGCTAACTTCTCAACTGCAGTTATTCATTTAAACTAAGGAGAAAAAAAAACACGACTTTCTCATGTTTAGAAGTCCACAGTCTCCTGCAGAGAAAATGAAGTCAGACAACTAGCTCTGGTGTGTTTCATAGAACATAAAACAGTACAGAACAGGAACGGACCCTTCAGCCCACAATGTTTGTGCCGAACATAATGCCTAGCTAAACTGATCAATCTGTCTGTCCACGATCCATATCCCTCTATTCCCTGCACTTCCATGTGCCTATCTAAAAGCCAAACACCACTGTCGTATCTCCCTCCACCAGCACCTCTGGCACCACTACTCACAATGTAAAAACTTGCCCCACACATCTCCATTAAACTTTGAGATAGACACAAAATTCTGGAGTAACTTAGCGGGACAGGCAGCATCTCTGGATAGAAGGAATGGGCGATGTTTCAGGTCGAGTTCATCAGACTTTCTCCATCTCACCTTACAGCTATGCCCTCTGGTGTTGGACATTTCCACCCTGGGAACAAATCTTATCTCCTTTTGTAAATAGTTATTAATTGGCCATGGTTTTTCTCATCATACATGTATCAATTTTTGTTCATACAATTCCAGATGTGAAATGGTCATGAACAGAAAGGGCATAGTACCAGAAAAAATATGGGAATTTTGATTTAGGAAAGGACGTTTTTTTTGAAGGAATTATGCATTTTGAACAAATACAGCTTAGACTTGATTGCAAACCATGTAATCAAGTAAACATATAACAATATCCTTGTGAATAATGAAAACTGCAGTCAAGGAAAAAAGTGAGTTTAAGACCCTCATGTGTAATTTATGACAAAGTATTTACTGCACTGAAACCGTCCATTATATACATCTGCAGGGGTCTGTGTGAGACTCTTCACACTTCAGATACTTACTGGGCATCACAGCTCTCTGTATCTTTATCCTCGATTATGACTGAAGGCTCTCTGTAATGACAACAATAAATACCATTTGGTTTACACCCAGCAAATTGAAATAGGCTCTGCTTTGTGACCACTCCAATTGTAGTAAGGATGGTAGACATGCACCGTACATTTGTTACACCAAATTTAGATGAACTATTATATATTTTAAATATTTGTCTTTTTCACAAAGCTTCAAAAGGTACTTCATCAGAATATCATCCTGGTGAAAAATTAAGCAATAGAGAAATTAAATATTATCTGTAACTTGTCCTTGCGTGATAGTTCTTTAAACCTCTGAGAAATATTCCAGGATTATACTCCTGTATTTAGCAAATAATTGGATTGTGATTGTGGTCAAGTGTCAAACATATGTGATTATTTTAGCCTTTTTTATATTTGGTCTGCCGTAGGTACTATCACTGGCGATTCAAAAATAAAAAGTGCTAGAATGTAGAAGATAATGAAGGGTTTGATATTGGAAATTATTGCTATAACTGTAGGTAAAGTGTAATTTGTCGAGGTTATGGAAGTAGTCCCTCCCAGTGTGAAATAAGATCATTTCCACGTGAAACGCCCCTGCTTAAAGCATTTACTTGAGTAATCGTCCCACTCTGTTGAGCTCCACCTGCTCTGTTGTACTTCTCTGTGTGGGAGCCCAGGCTGTTGAATACTTGTAAGTAATTTCACTGCAGTGGGCCATTTTACTGAACCCTCTTGTGAGCTCGTCCATTCTTTGCTTCTGCACACATTCCACCAGGAACTCGTTGGCAACTGCCAGGCGGAGTAATCTGGATGGTATTTTACCCCTCTATCCTCTAGCTTGATGCATTTTGAGACATTTTGATTCAATTGCAGCTATTAACATATTTGAATCCAGCATGCAATCTGATTCTGATTGCTGCTTCCAAGATTTCTTAAGATAGACACAAAAAGCTAGAGTAACTTAGCTGAGTCAGACAGCATCTCTGGAGAAAAGGAATAGGTAGCGTTTAAGATCTCGACTCAAAACGTCACCTATTCCTTCTCTCTAGCAATGCTGTCTGACCCGTTGTGTTACTCCAGCTTTTTGTGTCTATCGTCGGTTTAAACCAGCATCTGCAGCTCATTCCTACACATCTTCTCAGATGTATTCCAGTCCACTACCGCATCATGTGTCAGTGGCAGTTGGTGCCTGGGTATGTTCTATTTCAGAGTTAAATAAATCCTGCAGTTAAAAACGTTTCCCCATCCAATTTCCTATGGTGCCATCCCATTTCTGCCTTCCCGAATAACAATGCAGGAGTAGGCATTGAAGATAGAATTGATGCCAGGCCTCGGATTTCTGAAATCACCCGACACGTCATCTCAAGAGTAAACTTTCCATTCTTGGGAAAATTCATGACATGATATGAAGATGTCACTCAGTACAACTTAAGTGATTGCTACAATATAAATAAACTGTGAATTAATGTCTATTTATATCATTTTGCAGTTCATCGAATAATAAAACTTGGAGTCATTCAGCATGGAAACTGGCCCTTCAGCCCAACTTGTCCATGTCGATCAAGTTGCTTAACCAAAGTATTCCTCCTCGCCAGTACCTGGCCCATATCCCTTCAAACCTTGCCTGTCCATGTACCTGTCAAAGTGTCTTTTAAGTGTCATAATTGTACCCTGCCT
This sequence comes from Okamejei kenojei, assembly GCA_035221665.1. Lineage (NCBI taxonomy): Eukaryota > Metazoa > Chordata > Chondrichthyes > Rajiformes > Rajidae > Okamejei > Okamejei kenojei. The sequence goes on along the minus strand of CM069151.1, from coordinate 22,309,265 downwards.
CGGCAGCTCATTCCATACATGCGCTATCCTTTGTGTGGAATAAGTTGCCCCAAGACATATTAATGTTTCCAATATTAATTTAAATGGAGGCTACCTTAGTACACATTGGGGCATGATTTTAACTTTAAATCTAAGTACTTTAGTTGGGGCTATTCAAAAGCTAATATAACCATAATGCTGCTTAAAATTAACATTGACCCCTGGATAATGGCAAGATTAGGTGATATGCTTTACCTAAAGAAACGTTTACACCATTAATAATGCGTGTCTTACACATATGTGAAATGAGTGATCTCTACAGAATACAAGCTTTATTCTGTAACAGACTTCAACTATGGATATTCTGTTACATTTTTGACGGCAACAGTAAATAGCCATCTTTATTCAAGTTGCTGTTTTGACATGGCTTTCATTTAGAGAGTTGACAGTGAATTAAGTTGTAGTATAGGTCATTTTTGCACATTTTCAATGAGGAAGGCGTTGACAGAAGAAATTAGCGTGGTTGTAAGATTTGTGTTATGTAAAAGAAAAGCACTCCAAAGACACGTTTATATAGCAATGGTAAATTACATGGATTATAACAAAAGCAACCCAAGAGGGGATTACGAATACATTGGATGCTACATCATGGCTGGATAGTTTTGAGGGGAGACATGGGTCAGTGGACATGTTAAATGCAAGTCTGTTGTTTCCCCCAGTAAGGTAGTAGCCAGCTCAGTGAATTTGAAAATTACAGCTTTGTAAATTTGTTCGGGAAATATTATTGGTTTTAGAACCAGTAATTAGAACCCTGTAGAATGGCTTCAGCATCCTCTCTCTGGGTAGAAATGCAATTCCTTTAGACATACAAAATCAAACCTGTTACTGAATATGAATACTTTAATCCCCCTTCCCATTCCCACACTGACCTTTCTGTCCTGGGCCTCCTCCATTGTCAGAGTGAGACCAAACACAAATTGGAGGAACAGCACCACATATTTCGCTTGGGCACCCAATGGGAGAATCTATATTTCTCCAGCTTCAAGAAACCCTTGCATGGCCCCTCTCCCCATCCCTCCCCCACCCAAGTTGTACTAGCTTCAAATTCGCCTTGTTGAGTATTATTGTCTGTAACCCGTTTTCACCGAGCACACAGCCAACAATGGCCTGTTTCATTTATCATCGTTTTTTTTTTGCATATCTTTCATTCATTTGTTCTCCACCTCTCAATATCACCATCTATATCTCTCCTTTCCCTTTCCCGTGACTCTCAGTCTGAGGAAGGGTCTCGACCTGAAACGTCACCTATTCCTTTTCTCCAGAGATGCTGTCTGACTTACTGAGTTACTCCAGCTTTTTGTGTCTATCTTCAATGAAAACTAGTATGTTGACTTTTTGTGTCTATCTTCATGTTGACTTTAGAGTTGTTCTTTGGAAATATTGTGAAGTGAAAATATTGTGTCCAACTAGGAATTATGTTAGATCCAGTACCTTTGAGTGAGATCTTAACATTAACATTGAATTGCTGAGATTGTACTGGGGAGTAGGGATGAGGTTCAGCATTGCAGGTGTCTGGTGAATGGGAAACTATGCACCATGAGACTGTTGTTCTATGCTCTACAAGACTGCTAAGCTGGCATTGCTTTACCTCACGTTTAATACAAGGCTGCAAAGAAGCACATTATCTTTCAACCAGTCTGCATTGTAGTACTGACATTTCATTGATCTCAAAGGCCCTATAGCATTTCATCTTTTCACGTAACAAAAACTAATGTGGGATCATCTGTGATTTTCCAAATTCAAACTTTTCAAGAAATCCTGACCTGGGTGTGGTAACAATAGGCGCACATGGACGTGGAGGAAGGAACTGCAGATGCTGGTTTACACCGAAGATAGACACAAAAATGCTGGAGTAACTCAGTGGACAGGCGGCATCTCTGGAGAGAAGGAATGGGTGACGATTCAGGTTGAGAGCCTTCTTCAGACACGTCTTCTGAAGAAGAATCTCGACCCGAAACGTCACCCATTCCTTCACTCCAGAGATGCTGCCTGTCCCGCTGAGTTACAACAGCATTTTTGTGTCTAACTTTAGTCGTACATGGATGATGTCACTTCTCTTTCTACATTCAAGTTACCCCTGGCGTGTTGGTTCCCATTTGTGACAATTGGAGGATTTCATTATTTATTTACTGAATTTCACACTTATTCACACAACAGCATCCTCAGTTTGCACAGTCTGATCTATGGCTTGAGCTAGGGATACTAAAACACTTTTGTGATCCATGACTGAATCGTGGCATCATGGAACATTTTCAGCTGAAAGGAATCCCCATGATGTCTTTCCTGAGATCTTTACTTATAATTTCTAATGTGCTTGTAGGAACGTAAGGCTAAGAGGGCCTATAAAACTTCCATCTGTTGTTATTTCTGAGCATTTCAAAATCTGTTACATATTTAGTCACTTGAATCGTTCAATCAATGCTTAATTGTGTTTGGTAAATCATTTTATTTTTAGAAACCCACCTTGTTTTCGCTTGTAATTTTATTTTTTTTTCCTTTGTCTTTGTAATTTTCTCGTTTACCTTTCTCTCCACCCTCTACTTTGTAGAGTGGAGATTATCTGGCACCATTCTGTTCTTCAGTTTGTAGTGTATATCAGAGATGCAGCTTTCATTTACAAGCAGTCTTGGTCTGCTTGTGGAATGTGCCCTTTTGTGGTGAACAAAACCAAAATAGGGAGAAAGCCCATCATCATGATGCACCCTTTGCCAGTTCAGTATTCTTGATGGCTTTGTTTTTGGAAAAAAATAGTATTGTATTAAATTGCAGGGTACTGAATTTAGATTTCAGCATAATAGACGATGGGCAGGTGCTGTTTAACCGCAACAAACTGTTGTTTTGTGGTCAACAAATTCTGAAGCAGCACTCCATCTCCAGCTTGTTGAAAAGCTGCTTGCTGCTTTGGTGTGGCTTTCTGGAACTGTGGTCATGAAATCATAGACGATTAATTGCTGGAGTGCACCTCCTCCTTTGATCTAAATGATGTCTGTCACCTTGCATTTGGGACACAGCAGATGTACACCCAGAGCTCCCTTATCCATGAATGCAGTGCAACACAGGAGCAGTCTGGGCCCATATATTCAATTAAAACGTGTAGGAAGAAACTGCAGATGCTGGTGTAAATTGAAGGTAAGCACAAAATGCTGGAGTAACTCAGCGGGACAGGCAGCAATCTGAGGATTTCTACACGTTTTAATTCAATATGGGCCCAGACTGCTCCTCAGCAGGACAGCTGAGGGACAACTGGATTTCTTCAGAAGGGTCTCGACCTGAAATGTTGCCCATTTCTTCTCTCCAGAGATGCTGCCTGATCCGTTGAGTTGCTCCAGCATTTTGTGCCTTCACTTCAATTAAAAAGTCAGGTAGTGCATTAATCAATTTAGAGCTGTTAGTTCACTACCACCCAAGATGAGTTTGACATCGTTGAGGTCCCAATGTAAATTAAATTTAAAACATTTCTGCCGGAGTTGTACAAAGAAAACTTATTCAGTTGGAAAATGCAATGGGCACTGTTAAACAGAGAATATCAGTCAGTTTTCTGAAGTGTCATTGGACAAGGACTTTACTTTATTTCTTTGGCAAGATGATGTGTCTCACATTGCTGCCTTTGTTTTGGATTCTGTGTACTGAATTGGTGTTCATCTGAAGTCATTGTGCCCTCAAGTTACTAATGAACACAGTTGCCCAGTGCAGTTGCCAGGGAATAAGTGACTGAATCTTTTAGGCAGACTTTGAGGTTACCATGGTACCGATGTTAATTTCAAGTTGGTGCTGGTGCGCTGTGGAGAAACTAGGGGGATGCGGAGGAATTTTTGCAAAAAAATGATAGGGAAACAATTGAAGGTGAAATGCTAACTCGGAAACAGCTAACCGGAGTTGCAACATACTGTTCTGTGAATTGCTGAAGAACTTGAGCCAACCCTCAGGCTTATTTATCCAACACTATTCTTGTCCATCCCCTAATCTTTTGCCCTTTGAAATCTACACTGATTTGAAAAGAAAGTGACAAAGGAAGGAAGATTGAACAGCATTTTGTTCTTTAAATTGACCATGTCTTCTTATCAGGATCTCTTAAATAAGCTTGCGAGTAAGTAAAACCGAGCAGCCTGACTGCTTGTGTAAACATAGCATTGGCTTGTACAATAACAGTTTCTAGTTGCATTTTAACAGTGACTTGCCAGTGGCCAGGGATGATCATTGCATCAAAATGCGATTTGTTTAAACAATTAAGATTGGCGATTAGTCATTATCTGACTGAAAATGTTGCACATGCAAACATGGATGTTTTAAAATCCCCCAACAATCCACTGCCCCTAACTGGTTTGCACTGTTATCCCATTGTCACATAAACTATTTTCTGAAACTGCCAAAACTACGGGCCTTTCGCCTAATTTTACAGTAAGGCTATCTCTGTATTTCTAAGAGTTTTGCAATCAATGCTGAAATAACGGGACTAACTTTATTCATTGTGTCACTGAGGTTACCTGATCTTGTTTATTTCTGTATCTCACAGAAGTCCTAACTCAATTGTGTTTTTGTTTGTGGTTTCTGGACTGCAGGAGCAGGTCACCATAATTAATGCTCCCTCCCTCCCAACAACACCACCCCTCAAACAAGGGCAGGATAGTTCAACAAGGAAAGCCATTCACAAATTTGGGAACTCCTGGGGTCCACTAATAAACTTAACTTCACGATTAGTGCTGGCTCATTGCTACAATTGTGTCAATGAGCAATGTGGTGGAAGGAACTGCAGATGCTGGTTCATACCGAAGATAGACACAAAATGCTGGTGTAACTCAGCAGGACAGGCAATGCTGCTTGTCCCACTGAGTTACTGGTCTGCTACATGGCTCCAGTAGGAAATCCCCTACTGGTCCCATATTAAAACCAGTGAGTTGGACAGTCCAGCATTTTGTGAATTTCGACCTGGGGAACAAGGTGCATAGCATTTATATATTATCTGCATGAGATTCAACAAGTACATAGTAATGATGGATTGTAATCCTCGTGTCAGTTTTCCATTCCTACCCAGTTTATCCCCCTGCACCTTGGTTACACAGAGAAGTACACTAATCCAGCACTCAGAAATCTGTGGACTTGGGAGTGTATTGAAAACATAAAAGTGGTCCAGCTTTTGCATTATGTGGACAATTAAAGTAGCTACACAGCAGTGGAGTGAATTACACTAACAATTATATAAGGTGAGAGCCAGGCTGTTGGGCAATGAATACTTTCCTGAAGATTAATTTCCCTGTGGTACAGATACATTGTGTGCGGTCTGCATGAGTTGCTCTATTCCTTGAGCGTTGGAAATACTTATAGAGCTTTCCTATACAGTTTAATTTGTAGCATATTTACTGTAGATCTTGGTTCAGGGTTGGTCTCATATTTTTCTACAGAGAAGTGAATGGATATGACCTATGTTCGCTTGTGTTTGCTGACTGAACCCAGCAGTATTAAATATTAGCTAATTTAAAAGTAATTTAATTTACTTTCAACAAAAAAGATGAAAGCATCAATGAGGTTGGATAGCATTCCTTTTGAGGCAATGCAATGTAAAACTGTGTATTTGGCTTGGGTAGCTTTCAACCTAAAGGTATAACATTGAATTCTCCTATTGTAAGTAAACCCCCCCTCCCAATACCAGGTGTCCCTTTCCTGTGCCCCCTCTCTCTCCCCCCCATTTCTCCCACCAACCCACACCTCTTTCCCATCCACCTGTATCCCTCCCCGTGGCATAAGATTTCACTCATTCTCCTTATCTGACATTTTTCATCTCCAGCCTTTGTCACTTACTCCACCCATCCACCAATCAATTCCCCCCTCACCAGCATCAACCTTTCACTTGCCATGCTTTCTGCTGCTCCTATCCCCTTTTTCCAGCTTTCTCCCCCTTCCCCCCCTCCCCTCCCCCACTGTAATCAATCTGAAGAAGGGTCACATACCGAACCGTCACCGATCAATTCTCTCCGTGCACGCCGCCTGCCCCGCTGAGTTACTCCAGCACCTTGTGACTGCCTCAAGATTCTGGCATCTGCAGTCCCTTGCATCTTCATTTTGCTGCTCCACTGTAAAATCTCCTCAGAGTATGACTACTTTGAAGAGGTTCTCCTCCTCCTCTCTCGAGTGGGAGATCTGTGAGACCATCTCTCACTCCTCCCCTTCTGTGATTCATGCCGCTCTCCTGCTATTCAACCATGTTCTGACCCAGACTCAAACTCTCCCTCACCTGTATCCATTTGTCACTTGCCTGACTTTGTCCCCGTGTGCCATGTGAAGTGTGTTAGTACGCATCTTTGTAAAGGCAATCCTGCTTCAAGACTTCAGAACTTATTCCTTTCACTCTGGAGGATCATGTCTGAAGAGGTGGATTTTACCCCTTTACAGTGAAGATAATGTTGATGAAAAATAAATACATGGCTTTTCTTTTCTGCCTCAGCATTAACCTGCCAACAAAATAATTTGCAAACAGCCGTAAACTGAGTCATACTGGCTTCACATTGTTGTGGTGCCGTCTGTATGAATCCAATCTTTTGTGGCTAACCTGCAATTGGAGATAACAACTAAATGATGATGCCTTTCCTGTTAGGGCTTTTCTGTATGCGTTATTTTTCCATTATTTTCTGGAAATCCCAGATGTCTATGGATTCCATAATCATACTGGATCTGGGTACATTTCTTTTGTGAAATCTGTTGACACTGTACCTAAACCCTCCAAAACGTGAGGTGATGCTCGGTGCTCATTCCGTGGAGCCACTCAGATTGATTGATTTATGAGCGAGAAGGTTGCTGGCTGAACTTTATCAGGACAATTTGATTTGATATTCATAAGTTGAAAGGTTTAAGAAGGCAATAACATTTTAAAGCTGATGAAATGTTTGTGCTTGATAAGACAATGCCAAGTCAACATCCTCTGACAGAAAACATATATAATGCGATAGGCTGTTCATGAAAGCTTAATTAAGATATGTTTGAATGTGTTCTATTACCTGTAATTCAGGGCCCAGCTGGGAAGGGTTATGGGGAGAAGGCAGGTCACTAGGTTTGAGAGAGAAAGATAGATCAGCCATGATTGACTGACGGAGCAGACTTGATGGTCCAAATGGACTAATCCTGCTCCTATCACAAAAAAAAAACTACAGAAATATTCAGTACTTTAACAGAGTACTTTTGAGTACTGGCAGAAAAAAATTGTCTGCAACTCTCTCAGGGTCCATTGTTTTAAAAGAGGCTCGGTAGAACAGACTGGAAATAGAGCTTTCCCTGTTAGCCATCTCACTAATCGTGTTCAATAAACTGTTTAATTACAGACTTTATTGGTTAATAGTCCCGGTGACCACTGTAGACAGACGCTGAACAAGTTGGAGCAGCTGGGCACCTACCTTTTCAAACAAAAACTCAGTGGGGATGTGGGGGAAGAATGTGAAAAAATATCATAAGAAAATTTATTGCCTCCTATTCCATATTTAAGTCTATGTTTGCATGGCCTGAGTGTCCCAGTGTTCAGGTGTTTGCCCTTTTGTTTCAGAGGAAGTAGTCTCACAGCTGCACTTGGCTACACTTGGTCTGAAGAAGGATATCGATCCGAAATGTCACCCATTCTGACTCTCCAGAGAAGCTGCCTGATCCGCTGTGTTATTCCAGAATTTTGTGTCTATCTTCGGTGTAAACCAGCATCTGCCATTTCTTCCTGCACACTAATGTCGTTGAATTTGAGGATTTTTTTGGCAGGTTTTGTTTGTTGTCCTTAAGCTGGGGAGAAAAAAAAAATTACTTGTTGGTGCTATTACACTGGTGAAGGAACTCGCGTTTACTCAGTACCTTCAATAAAGCTGAGATATGCTGAAACGATGTGCTGTTGGTGATGTAATTAGAAGCATATATGGTGTTCTGTTGAAAATCCCACAGGTAGTTGTGAGATAAAGTAAGTTTGGCCGAGATAAAAATGTCTGCAGGACCCAGGAATTTTCCATGCACTTGAACAGTGTTCTTCCATGCACATCTGATGGTAGAGAGAGGGCCTTGTTTGAACCTTTCACTGAAAGGTGACATATTTGGTACAACACACACTCGATTCTGTACTTGTGTAGTAACTTTGGTCATTTATTCAACTTTCTGGAGTGAAAGATTGGCTTGCCTCCGAGGAGATCAAGGTTGTGCAAATCTAAGACAAATCCTTCAAGAAGACACTTCATGGAGCAGCAGAACGACAGATACTGGATCTACTCACCTATTCGAAGTGCTAGGTTGTGAGGAGCATTTTGAAGATTATAAGAACGTTTTATTGATCTGTCTCTACGTTACTCACAGTAAGTGATGTATTGGAAGGGTTTTCATTTATTTTAGGGTGATCCATGGGTCAACAAGCAGAAAATCTTCCTTTTCCTTCAAAATTGTAACCTTAAAAAAAAATAATGGCAATACTAGTCTTAAATGCAGAGATGTATTAACATACTGTTTCTAGCTGGGAAAGAATGTGTCCCATATCGTATCCATCTGTTTCCTAACATGGGAAGATCCGTGTAATCCCTGTACACTTCACAAGCTATAAATCACTTTCAAGGAATGTACTTTATGATTACCAAGGAACATTAAGCATAATAAATGATCTCGGATTGTGTAGTACAACGGACTAACAGTGAGACTTCCAGCAAATTATCTCTGTTATCAATAAGGTATAGAACTACATTTTGACAGGTAGAAAATCAAACATGGAAGCTACACAAAATATTTACGGGCAACCAGAATGTACTCGCTTTGAACGCCGCTTCTCTACAGCTTTCCTTGCTGTGCCAGTGTAAAGGCAACAATGTTCTGAGCTGTGATCACCTACTCTTCTGCTCCAAGTACCTGCAGGTTTTTTGATGACATGACAGGGTGACGTTCTTTTCTTAATACTGATATCCCCTTTCAAACTGACAGCCCTCTAGCTGTTTCTTGGATAATGATTAGCAAGCTTTGGCCTAATCTGCAATCTTCAGGATGGCTTAGATACTCTTTAACTAGCCCTTAGTTAGAATACTAAGTGATGAGTAGAAACTAGAAATAAATGTTGGAGGTGCACACTTGAAGAGCAAAGAGCCAAGTTAATATTTTACCTGTAAGCTCTTTGTTAACCTTGCATTACTCATGTAAAGTTTCTGTTTCTATTTAACTCTGAGGATGAGGGATGGGTCTTTGTCGTAATTGTTGACAGGCACTTCAGCTGGATTGAAAGTTGTAGAAGCATCTTAATACGAGTAACATGGAAAATGTCTCTTTCAAAAGATTTAATAGATTCTTGGTTGCAGTATAAGCAGGACAATAGTAATAATAACCAAGTCACATGTCTTTTCATAATTCAATCAAACTGTATTTAGAGAGTCATAAGGCTCCATTCTTTAATATTTCCTTGGTATTATGACTGCCTTGCCAGCAGGAGCCCTGATGTTGGCAATGAGTCACAAAGCCTTTCTCGCAGGTGGAGCTCAACCTTATCCAACCAAGGTTTATCCAACCTTATTAGTCACATGATCTTGACTTCCTGCCTCATGAATGATGTAGATGCTTTTGCCGTGTTGACCTGTTGAGATCTTCCTCAGCAATTGGAGAAGAAATGGAGGCCAGGAACAGAACTTCAAAACAATTTTACACTAACACTTGATTATCCAATTGCACATTTGTCCCATCTTGTAATATCATGCCGTCAAATTCACCCCATGGAACGACAGGGCAGAGGTCACAATGTTGAAGTCTGTGACAATCCTAGAACCACTGAATTAATTAATGCCCTGGGTTAATCAGCAATGATGTTTATCGCTGACCTTATAACGTTCTCTATTAAAATCTCCTCTTAATGGTTTCCAATGGTGGTTTCCATTGGTATCAGTTTGTGAATCCCTACCACTAGCAGCTATAATATCTGGCTGACTGAGTAGACTTTTGACTTTAGAAATACAGTGCAGTAACAGGCCGTTCGGCCCACCGAGTCCACGCTGGCTAGCGATCACCCCATACACGACCATTATCCTACACACTAGACACAATTTACAATTTTTAACAAAGCCAATTAACCTACAAACCTGTACATCTTTGGAATGCGGGAGGAAACTGGAGAAAACCCATGCGGTCACGGGGCGAACGTACAAACTACATATAGCATCCTTGGTCAGGATCGGACCAGGGTTTCTAGCACTCTAAGGCTGCAACACTACTGCTGCACCACTGTGCCACCTCATATCCAATTATATTCAGTATTCTCACGAGCAAGAAATGCGTTTTAATTAACTTACAAAACAGTCTACGAAATGCTCAATAATGATTGCAATCTACATGTTTGATTGAAATAGAAGCTGAAATATGATAAATTACAATAATATAATAACACATGTTCTTCCCCAGCTAGAAACATTATGTTAATACATTTCTGCATGGGTAAATATTGCCATTAATTAGTTTTAAGGATACTATTGTTTAAGAATATTATGACCCATGAATCACCTTATAGTTAATAATCAGATTGTTTGTTAATGGAATAATTATTGTCTAGTACACTATTAAAATAGACTTGGATTTCAAGCAGCAAGTTTTCAAGATATTGCAGCAAAACATTTTTTAAATTTGTGATTTCTAGTGATTTTTTTCTAGTGATTTCAATAATTCTGCAGAAAAGTCTGCAAACAGTGTCGTTGGTGAAGGCACACAGGTTGGTTCACTGACAAAAAAAAAACAGAATGTATGCATTTAGCTCTACAGTATATACACAGAAATCATGTTTCTCAGCATGAGGGCTCCAGGACCGATAGTTTCATTGTCATTGCAGCCTCAATATCCAGGCACGTGCACAATTTGCCAATACACATGTGTTTTAAAGATTTACTGAGCTCTTGTGCAGTTTGAGGTTTTTATGTATTGACCTTAATAACTTAAATCAATATAAATTTTTGCATATGATAACCCTTGGGTACATGCAGTCTTTTATGCCGCACTGGCGATCTCTCCAAATGCAAGTGTCAAAGCTTTCAGATAGTCTTGAAACTAATTGCTAACAGTAGTGTAAGGTGTTACCTTAAAGCAGATGTCAATCCAACTTAGAAAATACTTTGATCAGAGCATAATGTTTTGATCACTTGACAGATGTCAAATTACTTTCTTTAAAATTACTATGTTATTTATACATTACTCTATTCACGTGGGACTGGAATAGTCTACAGCAGTTTTGTTTTCAAAAGCACATTGTGCTCACAATAAATACTGTATATATACTCTGGGCATGTAATTATCTTTCACTGTTACAAACTATTCAATACTTTCACTGGCAGTACATCACATTGCTATGATTTCATCCCCACATGTTGCATCAGTGAAACTGGAGAGGCTGTTACTCAGGTCCCAGCCCCTCAGGCCCCAGACGGTGGACCTTACCCTCAGAGCTGGCGTGGTGGCAGCACCGAGCCTCAGTGCCTCCCTCAGCAATTACTCCTGCACCTATCACACTGCAATCACGTGCAGCTATCACCTTGTACCGGAGGACCGTAGGTTTTAGACAGACCAACGTGTGCCTTCTGCTGAGTCGATGACCTTCCAGCAGCAGTTGATTTTGAGGATGTGCATCCTTAGCTGCTGCCTGCAGAGCTCAGACCCTGCATTATGCAGCTGATGTACAAAGATCAATGCGTCCCTTACCAGACCACCATGGCAAGTGCACAGCTCCCGTTTATATTTCCAGAAATATACTTTATTCATCTATACAATGGGAGCATATCATTACCATGTGTCGTAGCAAGAACTGCAGATGCTGGTTTAAACCGAAGAGGGACACAAAAAGCTAGAGGTCAGGCAGCATCTCTGGAGAAAATAGGTGACTTTTGGGTGCGAGACCCTTCTTTAGACCATACTGATACACTGATACCATGATACACTGTACTAAACAATTCAATATATACAATATGTACTAAACATATCTCAATATGTCTCTAATGTTTTTTTTCCAGAGTCATTGTAACAGTGAAATGCCTGACAGGTTGTTCTTCCGGTCCCAGCCTCTCCGTGTGCAGACTGTGGTCCTTACTCAGGGTCTGTGCGACTGCACTAAGTTTCTGGATGCCCTGCACTATGATTTCATCCGTTACAGCGCAGAGTTAGCCACATTGGATTTGCTCATTTGGATTGCATGGGAAGGTGGTCGGCAGACTGCATTAACACTGGTCATTTGCAGCTGGTTACAAGCCTTGGAATACCATTTAGTTTTCAATTATTCCAAAGATTAGAACAAGCATTCTTTTGATTGTTTTTTACCACACTTTGAATTTAAAATGTTGAAGTCATGTTGAACAAGAGGAATAGATCTTGGATATGCACTCGTGTTGTAACTCGTAGGCTAAGAACTAGTAAGTTGAATTTAGAGTTGTGGTCACAGGGCACAGGAAGAGGCTGTTTGGCCCAACATACATGTCATCCAAGAGGACATTGGTGTACGCTGGACCCACATGCCCATCTTTAATCCATACCCCTCAACCTTTGGATAACTCTCTGTCGAGCAGAGAGATGTCAGGGCAAATGCTCCCTCGTGTGTTCCAGCTTTCTCTGATTTACTCCTAATTTTCCGAGTACTGTTTTGAATTGAATTGAATTGAATTTAATGCTTTATTGTCACATGTGCGACAAATCACAATGAAATTCTTTGCTTGCAAACCCAAGGTATGCAAATAGTCGGCCATAAAGGGCACTTACAAAGTTACCAAATACCCCCGCGTCTTCCCCCTCCCCCATCTCACGGCGGTCCCCCCCATGCCGGATCCTCCTTTATTCCTTCCTCTGGCGTCCTCACTTCCACGTGTCCGTCCTCATCCGTCGGTCGGCGCCATCATCGACCGCTGCACCAACCTCTCCACTAACGCTGCTGGGTTCTCTCCGGACGCCTCTGTGGCGTCAACACAGCCTGAGCCACGGACTGCGCAGACCCAGGGGCCATTGGCCACGGGCTTCGTCGACTCGCGAGGCTCCACCTCCGACCCGCAAGTCTCTGGCCTCGGCTTCTCTGTGGCACTGAGAAGGCGTCACTTTCTAGCCCCATCCTCCACCTACAATCATCTGACTACCTTGTTGTGTCTTCACCACCACCTACAATATGAGAACCTCTTCTATAATATATTTATGATGCCTGTTTAATTATTTAGTGGACTTGACATTACATTGTTTGGTTTATATTTACTATTTTGCAAATAGAATGAGCCCAGAGTGCAACGACCCAACAAAACTGCATGTTTATTGACCTGTCTTAAGTTATGACCTAATTATGGGCAAAGAAGAAAAAAATGCTTCTCCTCCATGCCCACATTCTTAAATCAATTGACCACACTGGTTTGTGTCTTAGGGGTAACCATGTTCAGACAAGGATAAGGACGTTTTTCAAATTTTTTTTAATCCTGATATCACATGATTATGAATTTCACACTTGTTATCAGAAATATAAGGAAAAATAAGCATAAGTACAAAGCAATATAGTTGCCAGATGGAGATGGGCTATTTGAGGATTGGTTATCGAGTTTACTGGGGAGAGATGCAGATTCTTTAAAGAATATATAGGGAGATTACAGAAGGACACAAGACACAGGTAGTTGTCGTGAGTGACTTTAACTTCCCCCAATATTAACTGAAACTTTTTCGGGACAAGAAGATTAGAAGGGGCAGAATTGTTTGAGTATATCCAAGGAGGTTTCCTTAAACAAGATGTGGATAATCCGACTAGATGCGAGGCCATGCTGGATCTTGTGTTGGGAATCGAGCCTCGCCAGGTGATTGGTGTTGCGGTGGAAGAAACCTTTGGAGCTAGTAATCACAACACCATAAGTTTAAGATTGTTTTGAACACGGACAGGTCTGAATGTTGGGGGAAGGCTCTTAAGTGTGGCAAGACGGATTGCAATGTCATTTGGCAGGAACTAAGGAGGGTAGATTGAGAGCAGTTATTGGGGAAGTCCACTGATGATATGTGGGAGTTGTTATAAAGGCCAAGTGTTCGAAGTGCAGGAACAGCATGTACTTGTTTTACTCAAAGTTAATCCACTCCTAATCCCACTTTAAAATGGGTAAATGTGTAGTGAGGAACTACAGATGCTGGTTTACACCGAAGTTAGACACAAAATGATGGAGTAACTCAGTGGGACAGGCAGCATCTCTGGATAAAAGATGACGTTTTGGGTCGAGACCTTCCTTCAGACTCAGGATTAAAATGGATAAACCTGTGCCCCTAAGTGCACACTTCTTAAATAACTAGATTAACAATATGCAGAGGTGGTAAATGATTTATAGAGCTCTGCTGCATTCTGTACTTGACCGGCTGCAGTGTAAGTGAGCGGATACCAGTTGTGTAACAAATTAAAACATCCACTGAATGTTCCAGATCAGTAAAATGGAATTCAATCCAGAGTCATGCAAATTTCTTATCACTTATTCAAATAGTATTTCAGGTTTCATCTCGTATCTCTCCAAAATACATTTTTCCCTTATAGGTAATCTTGGCCCCAAATTAGAGCTCCCCAGAAGGAAAGTAAATTCCATTTATAACTGGCACTTATTTTTCGCACCAACTCTTTGCGTAATGATACTGGTGGTTTATCATCCCTCTAATCAGACCACTTTATAATCACTGATCCATGCTGGTGACCTCAATAATAGCAACTGAAATCATCTTTATCACCAATGACACGTGAAAAATATAGGTATCCTGTGTTTACAATAGAATCATATTGCCACAATTTTCATATGTGAAAACGTGGCACTAATTCATTCTGAATAAAATGGTCTGAGCAGAGGAATAGTAAGTTCTTGAAATATATTAAGTAAAAAAAAACCAAAAAAAGGGCCTGTTGGCTCGTTTGTAATTTTATTTCATTGTGAATAGTTTATTTTATTTTCGGGATACAATGTGGAAACAGGCCCTTCGGCCCACCGAGTCCGTGCCAACTAGTGATCGCCCATACATTAGTCCTATCCTACACGCTAGGGATAAATTACAGAAGCCAATTAACCAATAAACCTCCTACTTACCCCTGGACCATGACCCCACAGACGAGCACCAGGCCACCATCTCGAGCACCATAACCGACTTCATCAACTCCGGCTCCCTACCCCACCTGAGCCTCCAACCTCATCGTTTCCCAGCCCCGCACGGCCCGATTTTACCTTCTCCCCAAAATCCACAAACCTGACTGCCCCGGCAGACCCATTGTCTCTGCCTGTTCGTGCCCCACCGAACACAACATACCTTGACTCCATCCTACCCCCTTTGTTAAATCCCTCCCACCTATGTTCAAGACACCTCAGACACTCGTCGGCTCCGTGCATTCCATTCTCCAGGCCCCCATCCTCTCATCTTCACCATGGACGCCCAGTCACTCTACACCTCCATCCCCCACCAGGATGGTCTCAAAGCCCTCCGGTTCTTCCTCGACCAGAGGAGCAACCCATACCCGTCCACTGACACCCTCCTCCGCCTAGCGGAGTTGGTCCTTACCCTCAATAACTTCTCTTTTGATTCCTCCCATTTCCTCCAAACACAAGGCGTAGCTATGGGCACACGCATGGGCCCCAGCTACGCTTGCCTCTTTGTTGGGTACGTCGAACAATCCTTGTTCTCGGCGTACCAGGGCCACATCCCCGACCTCTACCTCCGTTACATCGACGACTGCTTTGGTGTCACCTCCTGCACCCACACACAACTGACTGACTTCATCCATTTCACCACCAACTTCCAACCAGCACTCAAATACACATGGACCATTTCCGACACTTCCCTACCATTCCTTGCCCTCACCATCTCTATTGCAGGTGATACACTCCTGACCGACATCCACTACAAACCAACTGACTCCCACAGCTACCTGGACTACTCTTCCTCCCACCCTGCTTCCTGTAAGGACTCCATCCCCTATTCCCAATTCCTCCGTCTATGCCGCATCTGCTCCCAGGATGAGGTGTTCCACACCAGGTCATCACAAATGTCCTCATTCTTCAGAGAACGGGGATTCCCCTCCCCCACTATAGATGAGGCTCGCACCAGGGTCTCCTCCTCCATACCCCGCAACACTGCTCTCTCTCCCCATTCCCCCACTCGCAACAAGGGCAAAGTCCCCCTGGTCCTCACCTTTCACCCCACCAGCCGGCACATACAACACATAGTCCTCCGCCAGTTTTGCCACCTCCAACGTGACCCCTCCACTCGCCACATCTTCCCATCTCCCCCCCCTGTCTGCCTTCTGCAAAGACCGTTCCCTCCGCAACTCCCTTGTCAATTCTTCCCTTCCCTCCCGCTCTACCCCTTCCCCGGGCACTTTCCCTTGCAACCGCAAGAGATGCTACACTTGTCCCTTTACCTCCTCCCTCCACTCCTTTCAGGGACCCAAGCAGTCCTTCCAGGTCCGACAGAGGTTCACCTGCACCTCCTCCAACATCATCTTCTGCATCCGCTGCTCCAGATGCCAGATGATCTATATCGGTGAGACCAAGCGGAGGCTTGGCGATCGTTTCGTCGAACACCTCCGCTCGGTCCGCAATAACCAACCCGACCTCCCGGTGGCTCAGCACTTCAACTCCCCCTCCCATTCCATATCCGACCTCTCTGTTCTGGTCCTCCTCCACGGCCAGAGTGAGCAACACCGCAAGTTGGAGGAACAGCACCTCATATTCCGCTTGGGGAGTCTGCATCCTCTGGGCTTGAACATTGAATTTTCTCAATTCTGTTAACCCCTGCTGTCTCCTCCCCTTCCCACCTCTCCCTCAGCCCTCGGGCTCCACCTCCTCCTTTTTCCTTTCTTCTCCCCGCCCCCCCCACCTCCCATCAGTCTGAAGAAGGGTTTTGGCCAGAAACGTCGCCTCTCTCCTTCGCTCCTTAGATGCTGCTGCACCCGCTGAGTTTCTCCAGCCTTTTGTGTACAACCAATAAAACTTCTTGTCTTTGGAATGTGGGAGGAAATTGGAGCACCCGGAGGAAACTCAAATGGTCACAGGGAGAACGCACAAACTCTGAACAGGATCGAACCTGGGACTTTGGCGCTGTAAGCCAGCAACAGTTCCGCTGCACCACTGTGTGAATAGTTTTGACTAGATTCCATTTCCGTTAGGAGGTAGCAACTGCTCTTTGACAAGAATATGTATTGACACCATCAAATCAGCCCGAGTTAGAAGCAAGAATGGTTTTATGGTGGGATGCAGAGGAAACATGTCTATTTCTATATAATCTATTTGCATTAAACTTGTTATGCTCGGGAATTTGGTGGTGCCAGAGCAGCAGATTATCTGAAGAAGGGTCTCGACTCGAAACGTCACCCATTCCTTCTCTCCAGAGACGCTGCCTGTCCTGCTGAGTTACTCCAGCATTTTGTGTCTATCTTTAGTTTAAACCAGCACCTGCAGCTCCTTCTCACACAGATTATCTGGAACATTGGATGTTATTAATAATTCAAGTTGTTAAATTAGCTTTTTTTAAAAAATCTTGCACAGGAGAAAAGTCGATTTTTCAATGAAGCTGGTGTTGAAAGGGAGTGCAGGAACCGAGGTCTGCGGAGTTTAAAGGGAGTGCAGAAACTGGGTCCCCTGTGAGTTTAAAGGGAGTGTGGGAATCGGCACAGAACAAGCTAAACCATCAGGACTTCCGAATACTGGGAACGCAGATTATTGGAGTTTTGTTGTACTCAGCAAATAGACTATTTGAAGGGCATGCTTGCAGAGGTTTTCACACAAAGACTTTCTGAGAACTACTGCAAACAAAATAGAGAAAACAAACAGAATTTCAGGAATGTCCAACAGACCAGGCAACACCTGTGAGGGGAAAGTCAAAGTTAAAAGTTCCAGGTCAACTACCTTGGACAACACTGGAAGGTTAGAAATTAAACGTGTTTAGCTGCAGAGAAAGGGAAGGCGTAAGAGGGAGACTTAAATCGTGTTTGATTTTGAACTTTTCCTTGTTCTAATGGAAGACCAATGACCAGAAATGATGTTGTTTCTCTTTGCTCAGGTGTTTCTTTGCCTGCTGAGAATCCTGAGCATTTTCTGTTTTATTTCAGATTTTCAGCATCTGCAGTTTTTTATTTTCTGGTTTTAGTAAGCAAAGATCCACCGAGCACTAGTTAGTGGAGGATAGTTTAGATACAAACTGAACGCAAAACTGGCTACAAACATTGAAATTAGTGAAGCTGCTGGGCATGATTGTGGGGTGGAGATGTGGAATTCACAATTGTCTACAGTCTTACCAGGATTGTTTTGACTTCAGTCACTAAAGTATTGTGACAGAAGACCCTGTCATGATAGGATTAGGATGAAAGGACTGGCTTTGGATATTATGGCGGCACAGCGGTAGAGTTGCGGGTTCGATCCCGACTACGGGTGCTGCCTGTACGGAGTTTGTACGCTCTCCCCGTGACTGTGTGGGCTTTCTCCGAGATCTTCGATTTCCTCCCACACTCCGAAGACGTACAGGTGTGTAGGCAAATTGGCTTGGTGAATGTAAAAATTGCCCCTAGTGTGTGTAGGAGAGTGTTAATGTGCAGGGATCGCTGGTCGGCGTGAACCAAAGGGCCTGATTCCGTGCTGTGTCTCTAAACTAAAACTAAACTAAAAATTATTGCTGCTCTAATGGGGTAAATGCGGAGAGCACTGCCTGTTAAGAAGGGAGCAACATGGCAGCTCTCCTCTACTCGTACCTGAAAGATTATGCAGAATCTTGTCGAGAATAGATGGCACTTTCTGTCACAGATCTCTGTAATTGAGAAAAATGGAGGACCTGGCATGGGGGAGGGGAAAGGACAATGAACAATGGAGGACCCCGGCGTGGGGGGGTTGTCGTGAGGGAGGGGGAGGGGGGAGTGGGGGAAGAACAAAGGGGACCTGGCGCGGACACCTTATAACTTTGTCAGTGCTCTTTATGTGGCGACTAGTTACATACCTTGGGTCTGCAAGCAAAGAATTTCACTGTGTCTTGGCACATGTGAGAATAAAGTATTTATTAAAAAAAGCAGATAGACACAAAAAGCTGGAGCAACTCAGCGGGACAGGCAGCATCTCTGGAGAGAAGGAATGGGTGATGTTTCGGGTCGAGACCCTTCTAAAGTCAGATCTATGATATATGTCATGTCATATATTGATATGATATGGTCTGATGTCATACATATGACATTGGAAATGATGTCCTTTTCATGTTCTAGGATAGATTCCTTACTGGGCCTGTCCCATTCAGGTGATTTTTCAGCGGACTGTCGGTGACTGTCAAGTTGCTGGCACAGATTTGAGAGGTGCAGGAAGGAACTGCATATGCTGGTTTAAACCGAAGATAGGCTCAAAAAGCTCCCGCCTCAATAATAACCCAAGATAGACACAAAAAGCTGGGGTAACTCAGCGGGACAGGCAGCATCTCTGGAGAAAAGGAATGGGTGAGATTTCGGGTCGAGACCCTTCTTCAGACTGACCAATCTTCTTGTTCAGGTAACCACTGCCCCACACGCCTAGTCCATTTCTCCAGAGATTCTATCTGACCCGCTGAGTTACTCCAGTTTTTCGTGTCTCTCTACGGATTTGAGAGCGTGTGATTCACTGCGTACCAATAGTCTGATTATTGTAGCGGTATAGCAAAGACATCTCTGCTGTCCATTTTCGGTGTTTCATATATTTGTTCTTTACCCCCTTCCCCCCCCCCCCCCCTCCCACCTTTTCCTCCCAACTCCAGTCCTGTCCCGACCCCCTGGGAAACTGAAGGGAGCGACAATCAACTGCCACGGATACAAATAATGTCATACACAAGAAAGGGCAGATGCTGGTTGACAAAAAGTGAACACACGGTGCTGGAGTAACACAAAGATGCAGCAGAATTTTGGAAATGTCATGCCATCACCCATTCCTTCTCTCCAGAGATGCTGCCTGTCCCGCTGAGTTAAAGAGTGCCCACGGTAGACTCACGAGTCACTACGGTAAACCCACGGGCTACTACATTCTTACAACGAGTTTAAAAGTTTAAAATTTTTACTTCAAGAGTTAGCGTTATGAGTTCCGACGTTCCCGCTACGTGAATTCTACGTGATGACTGCAAGTTTGATTTGTTTTAAACTCGGGATCACTCGTGGGTGGACTCGCACCGTGAGACAGGGCCATTAGTTGAACGAGCTAGGAAGGGACCACGTTTAATCTGTGCACAGTCATCTAACACCCAAAGTTACAATGTCCCATTGAGGATCATTTAGAAGGTGTACATCAACCTTTGGTATTTCCTGACACACAAACGCACCCTCCATCACACACACAACACACACCCTCCATCGAATGCCGAACTGTTAGGATTCCTTAGCAGCCATATAGTGGTTTATTGCAGTGTTACTGTAATATTTCACAACGGTAAAATGGGCAGTGCAGCGGTTGCTGCCTTACAGAGTCAGAGACCTGGGTTCGATCCTGACTACGGATGTTGTTTGTACGTAGTTTGTATGTACCCCCTGCGACCTGCGTGGTTTTCAACGGGTGCTCCGGGTTCCTCCTACACTTCAAAGACGTACAGTTAATTGATTTCGCTAACAATTTAAATTATCCCTGAGGGATTGCTGGTCGACGCGGCCTCGGTGGGCCAAAGGGCCTGGTTCCGCGCTGTTTCTCTAAACTAAACGATAGGTTCCTTATGGGCCTGTCCCACTTAGGCAATTTTTCAGCGGCCTGCCGGTGACTGTCAAGTTGCCGGCAGTCGCCTGAAAAACACATCGCTTCCTTCACCAGCCTGTTACGCAAGCGGGGACAGGGCAAGCGGGGACAGGGCAAGCGGGGACAGGGCAAGCGGGGACAGGGCAAGCGGGGAGAGAGCTGTCTAAAGAAAATCACACGGTGCAAAGCCAAGGTGAAACAGACACACACACAGTTGGCACTGTAAAAAGACGGCTAAAGCACAGTGTACGTACGGTAAGTCCTTTAAAAGAGGGGGGAAGAAGGGGGGAGAAGGAGTGGAGACAACTTTTAAAAAGCCAGAGATACACGTCTGTGAAGCTCGGCGGACATTTAACATTAACGCTTGGTTATCCTTGGTTTTGAAAACTACTGCTTACCTTTTTTTTTCCCAATGAGCCAATGAAATTCGCCGGTCAGCACTGGCTCCAACCTACGAGAACCTCCAAGGATCTTCGACCGCCTGGCAACCCAATAGAACCTCCTGGCGACCCACCTTCGGCTCGAGAATTCTCGCTACTCTCCATGGCGGCTTCATTCTAGTCGCCGCTGATTTTTCAACATGTTGAAAAATTCACGGCGACCATAATGAGGACCGCGACTTGTTCCCAGAATGCGGGAACTCCTCACGACCATGAAGGCAACTCCCCGGCAACCACTCGCGAACATGTGGCGACTGCAACGTCTCCTGCAGTCGTCTAAAAAGTCGCCAAAGTGGGACAGGCCCATTATCCTTGCGAGCCACTCGCACAGACCAAACATTATCTCTTCTGACAATAAATGAATGTTAATCTGATTAGCTGTCATTTTCAATCTACCTGTCAAAACATTTGGACATTCAGAACTTGCGGAATTTTAGATCTTTCATTGGAATATTTCTGTGTATCCTCACTAAAAGCAGTTACTTGCCACTTTTCTCATTTACGTTTAGATTTGCTGAATTAAATTTGAGACAGCTGAGGAGATGAGCAAGTCCCTACATGTGCTTATGGCTTGCAGCATATAGAAACCAGTTAAATAAATTGTTTAGTATTGTACAGTCTAAGCCTTTTTAAATGATACTCCATTCAAAATAGCCAGCTCAGGGAGACTATGCAGCGTGTTTCTAAAACCCCTGTCTCACGGTGCGAGTCCACCCACGAGTGATCCCGAGTTTAAAACGAATCAAACTTGCGGTAATCACGTAGAATTAACGTAGCGGGAACGTCGGAACTCGTAACGCTAACGACAGGTACTCGGGAAACTTGTTAACTCGTGAAAATCTTTCAACATGACGAAAGATTTCCACGAGTCAAATTTACTCTTGAAGTAAAAATGTTAAACTTTTAAACTCGTTGTAAGAACACGGTAGCCCGTGAGTTTACCGTAGTGACTCGTGAGTCTATCGTGCGCACTCTTTAACTCAGCGGGACAGGCAGCATCTTTGGAGAGAAGGAATGGGTGACGGGATGACGTTTCTAAAATTCCGCTTTGTTCGATTTATATTTATAGCGTTCGACCTTTGACGAGTCCCATGACTCCTTGCGATTTTTGGAATACCGAACTCGCTTATTAACAGCAGACTGACATGATAACCTTCTGTTCCTAGAGTACATTTTTATTCCTCACACCCTTAACCCCTCCACACCCACACACTTGAACAGAACAATAGGAGACACAGCATTCATGTCACAGTCAGCAATCTTAGATCCTTGCCAACAGAAAGCACAATTCTGCTACAGGTGGCCAAAAAGCAATTGTATGTTTTTTTAGAGGAAGAAGCCACTTCTGTCTCCACGTGTGCAACCCCCGCCCCCACCCCCACCCCCGCCCCCTACACATCTGCATTTCAAATGGCTGGTTGCAAATGAAAACTCACAGTTGAGCAGTTGATGCCATCATCCACATCTTTCCACTTGATTCATCTCAAGAGTAAAGGGCAGAGAGGTTGTTACCAATGTAATTGATTTTATTTAAAGAATGTTGCAGAACAATGGCAGCAGGTTGCTGCTTTGAAAGGATTTGGGCTTTTGTGTAGTCTGTGGGAGGAGATTGACTTGAGAAGTACCACAAAGACCCTCAACCTTTGAACTCTTCTCCAGTAGCTTTACAAAACCGGCAGTGAATAATTGAAACATTTCACTTCACAGTTGTTGTTGAATGGCATCACAAGTAACAATGTGTTCCATGTCACCTCCAACCTTTGGGGTGGATCTTCACAATCTAACGATCCCTTCCATTTTAAAACTCTAATTTATTCCTAGTCTGATTAATATTAGGGAATCAGTCTAGTTATTGAGACACAGGCATATACAGCTGGAGCAGCTCAGCGGGACTGGCAGAGATGCTGCCTGACCCGCTGAGTTACTCCAGCTTTTTGCGTCTATCTTCGGTTTCAACGAGCATCTGCCTACGCATAGTTATTGAGACATGCAGTTTTTACATCTGCTCATCTTATCATGCAGTGTAATGCCCTAACATTGTGTTTCATTTGATTGTTTCCGGGATGAGAAATTGTTATACGAAAGGTTAAGTCAAATGGGTACATAGTTTGCACTGTTCAGAGGAGTAAACGGTGAACATATCAAATCTTAAAATGTGATTAAATCACATTTATCTTTAAATCACATGCCCATGGATTTCATTCATTCATTTAACATCGTTGAAAACATTAGCGAAGCAGTGGTGCTGGTTTCCAACGGGAACGGTGACGGACGCACCACACATCTCAGTCCTCCATTTCCTGCGGACTTCCGCCGCTGGAAGTCTAGGATCTTGACGTGTGTGCTTTATCGTCATTCCTCACAATGCTATGTACGACCGTGATCGCAACTTCTGCTGAAGTGTGAATGGCCTTTGGCTCGCTAGAAGTTCATCCGTCCTTTGACAGGTCTTGTTTTTGGTTCTGCTGGGGGTCCTATTTGATGGACAAATGCTGCTAGATAGACACAAAATCTGACTTTATTGTGAATAATGGAGAAACAAGGATGTTGGCAGATGTTGGTTTACAAAAAAAACGACACTAATTGTAGTGTAACCCGGTGTTCTCCAGAGATGCTGCCTGACCCACTGAGTTACTCCAGCACTTTGTGTCTTTAATTGTGAATAAGTTGACTTACTGTTTTTATCGCACTAGAATTTGTAAATAAACACAGACACATGAATGTTTTTGGATCTTTGCAACATGAACTTTAAATAAACTACATTTTCTTTTATTTCTTGCTGTGTAGAGTCATAACATTGACTCTTGACTTTTATTTCCTACCATGCAACCTACATAAAGCAGGACAAATATTTTGCTAAATGACAAAATAGTTATGTGGTGCCATATGCCAGATTGTCTTTTGACAACAAACTATATTTGAGTTGGTTCACAAGGACGACTGCCAAAGAAGTGCTTTGTCTTCATGTTCTTGCAAATGATTCGGGGAGTCAAGTGACAGCAAGGAAATGGGGAGTAAAAAACTAAATGGTTGTTAGCCCAGGACAAATAAGGATAATCTGAAGAAGGGTCTTGACCCAAAACGTCACCCATTCTTTCTCTCCGGAGATGCTGCTTGTCCCGCTGAGCTACTCCAGCATTTTGTGTCTATTTACAAATAGGCTCCAATTGGGATCAGGAAATTTGTGTCTTTGCACCATCAACAAAATGGCAGATGTGAAGCTCACTAGATTTTAGCCCTTGGAAAGCGTTGACATTGCCTCACGGTATCTCCAGTCAAAGCCAAGGAGGGTGACATGGTTGAAGGGGATGGAAACGAGTGGCTCCATAAAGTAGTCCGTGACCAGGTTTAGGCCAGAGAAGTGGAGTGGAGAGGAGGGTCTGAGCAGCTGCAACTGAACATCATATAAAATCCTAAGGAAGATTTCCCTTGTTGGTTCAGAGCACTTCAGCTCCGCCTGTGCCAATAGGAGCTTTGCAAAACCTCAAAAAATAGTGATAACTTCCTCAATTACTCCTAATCGCTTGTGTGTGATTCCTCCATGTGAAACTGGCAATGGGGATTAAACAAGGCCCTAGTGATATCTTTGGACTCCAGTGTTCCATCAT
This sequence comes from Okamejei kenojei, assembly GCA_035221665.1. Taxonomy (NCBI): domain Eukaryota; kingdom Metazoa; phylum Chordata; class Chondrichthyes; order Rajiformes; family Rajidae; genus Okamejei; species Okamejei kenojei. Next base: position 22,284,521 of record CM069151.1, on the reverse strand, counting down.
TCAAGGGATGACTTGTAGACCTCCAAACTTTGGTACCCCCTGAGCTGAAAGGTCTGGGTGCAGGAAGGCTGCGGCCCAACCTACGTCTGGTTCTCTCTGCCGGTTTGAACAGTAAGGATGTTAATGAGGAAGTGAGGGGTCAAAAGCCACGTGACACTATGACACCCCATATACAAATAATCTACGGTAATCATAAATGTAGGGTTGTGGCAAAACGGTAATTCAGCACTCTTTGACTTTTTATGAATCAAATATAGATATAAATGCCAAATTATTACAAACTAAAGTCTGCCTTTATTGCTTTAATTTTGTTTTTGAGCCACAAGTGGTTCCTGGGCTGTGTAATTGTTCTTAAACATGGGAAGAACAAGGATTTGAGTGAATATATGCTATTCGGGCTCCTGTTCCTCAGGAGTATTCATCCTCCTGCCAACCACTATCAAGTTGAATGAGAGCAATTTGCACAAGGTGCTGGCTGGTTACAGACCCACACCCCTCATGTGGAGACACAAGGGACTTCAGATGCTGCAATCTATCGCAAAAAAAACCAACAAACTGCTCGAGAAAAACAGCGGGTCAGTCAGCATCCATGGAGGCAAAGGAATGGAAGGTCTTAATCTGAAACATTGATCGTCCATTTGCCTCCACGAATGCTGGTTGACCTGCTGAGTTCCTCGACCAATTTGTGTTTATGCTCCAAGCTTGTATGTAAGTTGTCTCCTTTGGAAAAGAAAGTTAAAAAATAGCAAAAGAAGTGGTTGCCCTTGTCTTTTGTGAAGGTGTTATTGCAGTATGGGGGAATTTTATGAAGGTGTGTTGTGTTTACTATTTGGTGACCGTTGCTCTGCGTCCTGGCAAGTGTCAATTGCATGACTAATAGCCGCGCTGGAAAAATCAATGCAGACTTAAATTGACCTCGGCTCTACAACTTAAGTGATAACTTACAGCTTGGAAAATGATTGACAGAGCTATGTACAAGTCTGGACAAAAAAACATTTGATTTCAACAGTTTTCTTTGATTTCCTTCCTGGTTTTGTTTTCCCATTTCTGTTGATTAATCCATATCATATTGCAGAATAATTCTCCTTTATGGAGGTCTGCAAGCAGATTACTGTACAGCTGTTTGTAAGGCTGATAAAAATTGGCTTTGGGGGGGAAAAATGAAAAGGTAGCACTCACTTTGACCAACAATGTTCGAAAGATTATATGGTGATTGTGATTATTTTTGGGACAATCGTTGACAAATCACTTGCCAATCACTTACAACTTTAAAGAAGACGCCTTTGGAAACATCAGTTTTGTAAAATTGACTGGACGTGTTGCTACTAGGAGGAGGCTGGCAGAAATTAGTTGCTGCCCAGACGATGGACACAAAATGCTGCAGTAACTCAGCGGGACAGGCAGCATCTCTGAAGAGAAGGAATGGGTGGCGTTTTGGGTCGAGACCCTTCTTCACACTGGTTAGGGATAAGGAAAATGAGAGAAATAGACGAAGATGTAGAGAGATGAAGAACAATGAATGAAAGATGTGCAAAAAAAGTAACGATCATAAAGGAAACAGGCCATTGTTAGCTGTTTGTTGGGTGAAAACGAGAAGCTAGTACGACTAGGGTGGAGGAGGGAGAGAGAGAGAGGGAATGCTGGGGCTACCTGAAGTGAGAGAAATCAAAATTAATACCACTGGGCTGTAAGCTGCTGAAGCGAAATATGAGATGCCGTTCCTCCAGTTTGCGTTTTGCCTCATGCTGGTGCTGTCAAATAGCTGTAAAATAAATGAATCTAATAATGTCAATTAAGGAGCATTAACGCAAAAGGAAAGAAAACTGTAGAGCTCCTTCCTCTGCCCATCGGATGAATTAACACGTTCTAAATTGACTCGCATTCCCAATGGCTGTGAGGTTGCTGGTTTAAAGATTGAAGGTTTCACAGCAACCTCTGTCACTAGCTCTCTCCTGGTCTTGTTTGTCACAGTGCTGTACCACAGGCAGCGAGTAACGTTGAGCCTGCTCTGGCCGTTGCTTGTGCACACACACAGATCAGCCACTCATTCTTTTTGGGCCAATAAATTACTCACTGAAGCTTTGATCCATTTGCCAAAAGAAATACTGACTTTGTGCCAGGCAAGTACAATTTGTACATTAAATGGACAAATATAATCGTAACAAACTCTTAGTGCTGGTTGTTGAAGTCAGCTCCCTTAGATAAAACAGGACCCCAATGAACCCATTAAACTCTTCCACTGTAAGTGTATGGTGTTTGTAGATCTATTGGAAACTTAAGTTTCAAACTGATGACAGAAGCCAAAGGCACAAACTCATGGTTTGCTTAAATTCAATGGCATCCTAACGATCTATGACATTGAAAAGGAAAGAGAGTGGCAGAGCTATGAGCTCCCAGTGGTAGGATTTAGCTCATTTGGAGTTCATGTAATTCCCTAATGACTGTGAAGTTGTTGGATCCTCTAACAATTTAAAAATTGAAAGGTTGGTTTCCACTTATATCCTTCATTGCCTCTGGTTTTCCAACTGATCACATCCTCTCCACCGTTCCCTGATTACCATTGTAATGTTTACCATTGAGCTCACTTTTCCCAATCACCTGAATCCCAATGACCTGGAATGTTTACATTACAAGATGATGCCTGACCTCATTAAAGAGATATCCACAACATCGAGGAGTTGCAAGCCTTTGCTGGAGAACGATTTTGAGAGCTCCGCCGTGGTCACCTGCGGACTTAACATCACGGAGCTCGCGATCCCCTTGCCAAGGATCGACCTCGGAGAACCAACCGTGGGTGCTTGCGGACATTAACATCACAGGGCTCGCGGTCTCTGGTTAGAGACCGACTTCGGGAACGCCAAGCCGCAGGGGCTTCGACCCCCCCAACGCAGGGGCTTCGCTCACCCGACGCGGGAGCTTCAATTGCCCCGACGGATGGTTCGACTGCCCCGACCGCGGGAGAATAAAGAGGAAAAAGATTGGACTTTTTTGCCTTCCATCACAGTGAGGAACGTGGGGAATCCGCTGTGGTGGATGTTTATGTTAACTTTTATGTAGTTGTGTGTCTTGTTGCTTTTTTGTTCGTATGGCTGTATGGTAATTCACATGTCACTGTACCTTAATTGGTACATGTGGCAATAAAAGCCCTTTGTAACTGAAGATAGATACAAAAGGCTGGAGTCACTCAGCGAGTCAGACAGCATCTCTCGGGAAAAGGAATAGTTGGTGTTTTGGGTCGAGACCCCGTCTTCAGACTGCGAGTTATGTGGATCATAATTTATGTTAAATATGTCAACTTTGCTCTTGATACTTTAGTTGCTAAACGGCATCTGCCGCTTTATTAAAATCCCATTATGTTGATTGTTTTATATCTAGGGTTTCATGGATATAAAACTAATCAATGTTAATGTCAAAGAGGAATGCTATTTTCTGAGATATTGAATCATTGTTTCATTTTCTGCAAAAACCATGAAACAAGCATAAATGTTAGAGAGACTCGTTCAATCCGGGAGAAGGATCTCAACCCGAGTCGTCAACTCTCCATTACCCTCCACGGATGCTGCCTGACCCGTGAGCTCTTCATTGGTTTTGCTCGAGACTCCGTGCAGGGACTGGAGCGATGTGGATTATGTGCAGGCAGGTGAGATTAGTTTTGGCATCTTGTTCGGCACGGACGTTGTGGGCCAAAGGGCCTGTCCCTGTTCTATGTTCCACATTCCAGTATCTGCAGTCACTTGTGTCTCCATGTTCGAGGGACATTTTGGTGATATTATGAGGGGAGTTGTTGTGCTAAGAATCAATTTCCATTCCGTGTTTGTAATTCGCTTCCATGCGTTATCACAATATTACCTTCCCTGGATGGTGAAAGCAGATGTGTTCTAATTCGCCCTGTGCCAGCTGTACATTTTTAGGCAGGAAGATTTGTTGGAAAACATTAAAAAATCAAAGATGCTGGAAACAGGGTGGACAGCACCTACAGAAAGGGAAAGGGGCACCATGCAGGAAGGAACTGCAGATGCAGTTTAAACCGAATATTGACAAAATGCTGGAGTAATTCAGCGGGACAGGCAGCATCTCTGGAGAGAAGGAATGGGTGACGTTTCAGGTCGAGATCATTCTTCAGACAGATGTCAGGGGAGAGGGAGATACACAGATAAGGAAGTGTAAGGTGTGAAAGGACAAGGGAATGGAGATCAAGGAAAATGTAGAATAGATCATTGTTAGCTGGACGAAGGTAACATCAAAGCAAACGGATAAAATGTAGTTGGAGACAGTAAGACTGGTCGGAGAACTGGGAAGGGGGAGGGATGGAAAGAGAGGGAAAGCAAGGGTTGCTTGAAGTTAGAGGTCAATGTTCATACCGCTGGGGGTAAGCTGCCTAAGCAAAACATGAGGTGCTGTTTCTCCAATTTGTGCTGGGCCTCACTCTGACTATGGAGGAGGCCCAGGACAGAAAGGTCAGTGTGGGAATGGGAGGGGGAGTTAAAGTGTTTAGCAACCGGAAGATCAGGTAGGTTTAGGTTGAGCTGTACAGCGAAACGATCGGCGAGCTTGTTCTTGCCGATATCTAGGAGTCCACACCTGGAACAGCGGAAAGGAAGTTTATTTATCAGGTCGAGTGCACTTTGTCAGAGGGAAAGTGTTGCTGCTTAAGTTGCAAGTACAAGATGCTTTTGTTTTGAAAGTTAATGATGCCTGACACCAGGGGGCAGCCGGGCAAGGGTCTTGTTTAATTGTTTTGGGCCATTATCATGTCACGTCGGAAGATGGGTCCTGATATGTCTGTGCTAACATCCTGTCATTGTGACTTGGTCGGGTTATTTTGAGTTAACTCACCCAGTTTCAACTGTTTAGTGAGACCTGTAAAAAGTGGGAAGTAAATCTATAGTGGAGGTTTAACAGGGCTGTAAATCTGCGTGAGTTTCAAATAAGCTTCAGGTAAATCAGATTTAAAGGATACCTTTTATATATGTTGTCAGAGAAAATTGAGACATTTTGTTGGAAAGTAAGTTATGACCAGACCGTATCTTGCCACCAGGTTGCACCATTTCTGAACCAAACATTTCCCAATTTATATTCTATGTTGTCATTCTTTATTTTTCATATAAATACCATTTACACATCTTGCTCTTAATCTGAGTAAAACCAAGGAATTGATTGTTGACTTTAGAAGAGGAAAGCCGAGGATCCACAAACCTGTCTTCATGAACGGGTTGGTGGTGGAGAGAGTTCGTGGGCGTGCACATCTCTGAAGATCTGCCCTGGACCTAGCCCATTGATGCAAGCATAAAGAATGTCCATCAACGCCTCACCTTCCTTAGAAGATTGAGGGGATTCTGTATATTGATGAATAGTCTCTTGAACCTCTAGTGGCGTTTGGTAAAGAGCATATTGACTGGTTGCATCATGGCCTGGTTTGGCAAATCGAACGCCACAGAACGAAGAAGATTACAAAAAGTGGTGGACACTGTCCGGTCCATAACGGGAACAGATGTCCCCACCATCGACGGGATCTATAAGATGTCTCAAAAAGGGTAGCCTGCATTATCAAGGACCCACACCACCCTGGTCAGACTCTCATTTTACTCCTGCCATTGGGAAGAAGGTATAGGACTCTGAAAACTATAACATCCAGGTTCAGGAACAGCTTTATTCCAGCAACCATCAGGCTATTAAACATGAAGAACTCCAACTAAACTTAGAAGTATGAACTGCCTGAGTTGCACTCGGGACTTTGGGCTTTATTTTGTTTTTGCACAATATTGGGTTTTTTATTTATTGAACTTTATTTTTGTTTGTATATTATATTATCTATTGAGCTATGCTGTGTTTACAAACTGTTGTGCTGCTGCTGTTGCTGCTGCTGCTGCGGTGAGTAAGAGTTTAATTGCTCCGTTTCAGTACATTTGACAATAAAAGCACTTGACTTTGTACACGGCAGCTTTACCTCATTGGAACTGAACTTTCCCCGAGATTTTATTACAAATCCTCCGACTGTGCTGGGTATTACTAGGGGGCCAGTTGGGCAAATATCTTCAGAGGAAAGATTAAGGCTTGGTTGAGGAGAGGTGCGTTCCTTGGCATTTTTCAATTTGTTCTGAATTTGTTCAGGATTCCAGCAGCAGATGTTTTGTAACAGAACTCGGTTCCCTTCAAGACTCCCATTTTGAGCACTGCACAAGTTTAGCAGTTCACATTAAAGGCATTTGGAGAAAGAAAGCCGATTACCAAAGTGTAATCTAAAACGGGTGTTTGGATCGATTTGGCCAGTTGCCATTGATCATTTTCACGTTATTGCTTCATCCAGAATGGATAGGTCTGTACAGTAATGTTGTCTCTCAGCCTGGAAATATTAACAAGCAATACAATTCTCCAACCAAAGTATTAAACTATGTTGTTTGTTTGTGTAAGATGAATTAATTGATGAAGTGTCTGTTTGGCTGTAGAAATTCGAGCGTGGGTACAACTAGCTCACATGGGTGAAGATCTATCCGTGCCAACTCTTTGACTTATTGCTTCTCCATTATTCTTTACAATTAATTTGAAGCATTGCATACCCAAGAGCCAGTGCATGCACTCCTTTTTGTAATAACCCCTTGCTGTGCAACCCAGAGGAGTTTTGTAGCTTCAGAGGAAACAGAGATTGTACCCGTTCCCCACGACAACTGCCCCCCACAACAATCTATCCACGTGCACTATTTCAAAGAAAAGCAGGAATGTTTCTTGCATCCTGGCCACTATTCAGTAGTGAATGAGTGTAAGTGCAGTGAGCTTTCTGAAGTAAACTGATAGTTTTTTTAATTTGTTAATTAGTGATAGGAGCAGAATTAGGCCATGCATAAGGTCATAAGTGATTGGAGCGGAATTAGGCCATTCAGCCCCAGGTCTACCCCACCATTCAATCATGGTTGTTCTGTCTCTCCCTCTCAACCCCATTCTCCTGCGTTTGCACGTAGCTTCACTCTGGTAACGGAGGAGGTGCAGGACATAAACGCTCTGCATGGCAATGGGAAGGGGAGTTAAAATAGTGAGCAACTGAGAGATCCAGTGGGCCTTGGAGGAGCAAGTGCACTTTGGGCAAAACGGTTGCCGTGGCTCCTTAGCTTCACCTCAGTTTGTTTCACAGTCTGGACAACAGGTTTGAATATCTGAAAGCTTTGAAATCATGCAAGTTATTATTAATTTTAAATAGGTTTGCGGGCTCCGGTCTATTATTTTACCTGAGCGGATCTACAATCTGCACCAATGTTATATTCTAGTGGAGCATATTACAGAACAGAACGTGGGGCTCGTTGTGTGGGAATTCCAGTTTCTTCTGGTCCTGCAGGAATGTGGTGGTATTCCCGCAGAATCTCATCCCAACCAGCCTCGACTTTCTCTCTGACCTCACACCGATTCATACATAGGAAGGGTACTGATTGACAGCTCTGGCATTATTTGTTGCGGTTTCCGTAATCTCTCTCTGTGTTTGATCAAAGGTCCTCGAGCATGATGCCGAGATTAAAACGTTGGTGAAACTCTGTGCCGTGGTTCAGATAGTGTGTTGGTAAAGTCTGGAACTGTTCTTGGGACAAATGTCTCTTGACACCTCTTGAGACTCTCCTGTCATTTGCAGGTGGCACTTGTTTGATTCTCCGCACAATACCACCTGCGTGAGCACTTGTAAAACAAAAATCACATTTAGCGTGGCGCGAGAGTTCTAAGATAACAGGAATGTTGGCTGTCATACTGTTTTAGAATGGAGGTATTTGACATAGGGGGAGTTGTGAACAAAGTAACAGATAAGATCAATGAAGGTAGTTTATTTCCCAAGAAGATTGTAGGTTGCTGTGAGACCGCTGAGGTGTATAGACAGTGACTGCACATCCCTGCATTTACCAGTTCCATGGGGAACAGCTGCCCCAGTGCAACTGTCAGCATGTTCCAGAATTCTGCGGACTCATCCTGCAGCATGGAATTATGAAAGTTGTTGGGGTAAGATGCTGCTGCACTGCTGGACTTGGCACTGAGCTCAAGCATGTCCCGCTGAGCTGAGGGAGCAGGTACCATTCTTGTCGGGCCCCTCCGCTTTACACCAGCTCTATCCGTGTTTCTGCCAAAGCCCCGTTATTTTGAAAGGGATCTCTGGCCTTTAATTTAGCTTAGTCTCATTTATTATAGTCACATGTACCCGAAGTACAATAAAATCTTTTTTTTGTTCCATACTCTCCAGCCAAAGCAAAGACTATATATGATTATTATCAAGCCTTCCACAGTGTAAGGATGCAGGATTAAGGGTCTATCATTTAGTGCAGATTAAGTCCAATTATAGATGGTTCAAAGGTCTCCCAATGAACCTTCACTGATCAATGAATGTGATTTGTTGGGCACACCTGCATAACTGGTGCCTGCTTATGCCTTGTTAACAATGACATTTTGCCGAGTTTTTTTTCTCCCTGACAATAACCATGCCTGAACAAAATAGCCTGCAAGTGATTTGTGAAAGACATTTGCTCTTCCTGTAATCTTTTGCTTAAATTGTGTTTCTGGGTCAAAATGAATTGCTTCCGCTCCTGTTCTGAGGAATATGTCCATGCTCTTCAATGAACATTGAGTTTCTTCAATGTGCACACCAGCCACCACATGGTCTTGAAAGAGCCTCTTTTCCTCTCCTTTCCATCTAAATTCCCTCTTCCTCCCAGATAATGCCACTTCCCCCACTCTCCCAGAGTGGCCTTGCCCTCATCTATCACCAGCTCAGCATTTTCAGGGCAGCCTCCCAGTTGTTGATCATCCTCCTCATTCCTTCACCCCTCACACTCCCATCCAACCATGGCAGGAGCTTCACTGCCGGAAAGCTCACACAAGTGGCCGTTGGATGAATATCCTTACTTTCCTTACACCCAGAGAGTTGTGAATTTATGGAATTCCCTGCCACAGAGGGCAGTGGAGGCCAAGTCACTGGTTGGATTTAAGAGAGAGTTAGATAGAGTTCTAGAGGCTAGTGGAATCAAGGGATATGGGGAGAAGGCAAGCACGGGTTATTGATAGGGGGCGATCAGCCATGATCACAATGAATGGTGGTGCTGGCTCGAAGGGCCGAATGGCCTCCTCCTGCACCTATTTTTCTATGTTTCTATGTTTCATGCCTTCACCTGACAGATAACTATCTTCTGTAAATTGTGTACACAGTTTCGGAATGTTTGCTTAATTTAATGCAGGTGTTGCTTAAAAGTTGTGTGCAATAGCTTGTCATTAAAAAGCAGCGTAAACCAAATAAAAATGCATGTGCTGCCAACAGACGAACAGTTGCGGGTGTGTGCATGAAATCAGTTTCACAAAGTAAAATGCTGCAGGCATTGAGGTCCTTTTGGAAGCATCTTTAGAGACACATTGTTTATTGGGTTGGGAATGTAGAATTATACCTGGGGTTAGTTGACACAGAATAGATGAATGGTTTGCCAACTGACATCTCTGGTACATGTTCCAACACATGCACTTTCCTTGTGGAGTTGGGTATGGTTGAATGAGGTCCAGAAGACAGGGCAGTGGGAATCTTACACTTTACTAAAGTCACTGGAAGAACGCCGTGTGGCCAAGCCAAGTGGCAAAAGTCAAAGGAATTTTCAGAACAGGTGCTTGCGTTTCTGCAGGGTTTTTCATGACTTCATTATTTCTCCAAGTAATCTAATACTTGTGAAATGCAGTCATTGCGTAGTGTAGAACAGGGCATCCTATTTTCACACGTGAAAGGTTACATAAACCAAATAATAAGATTTTGGTGATATTGGTTCATAGATAAATATTGGCCAGGAGAATTATCTTGCTCTTCTTCAAATGGTGTTTTTTTTAAAAGTTTTTTTAGAGATACAGCACAGAAACAGGCCCTCTGGGTCTGCGCTGACCAGCAGTCCCCGCACATTAACACTATCCTACACACACTAAGGACAATTTTTTCATTTACCAAGCCAATTAACCTACAAACCTGCACATCTTTGGAGTGTGGGAGGAAACCGAAGTTCTCAGAGAAAACCCACGCAGATCATGGGGAGAGCGTACAACTCCGTACAGACACCACCCGTAGTCAGGATCGAACCCGGGTCTCCGCGGCTGCACTCGCTGTAAGCCAGCATCTCTACCGCTGCGCCAGCGTGATCGTGGGATTTTATTTTAAGCTTTGAAGCTTGACTCTGCGGCTTGCATTGAGTTTGTTTTCAGACAAATGGCATGTTATAATGCAGTCAACAAGGCATTTCACAGGAGTGTTGCCAGAGAGCAGCTCAGGCCATTTAGAACTGAGATGCGGAAAAACGTTTTCACCAAGAGAGTTGTGAATCTGTGGAATTCTCTGCCTCAGAAGGCAGTGGAGGCCGATTCACTAGATGCATTCAAAAGATAGTTCGATAGAGCTCTTAGGGTTAACGGAATCATGGGATAAGGGGAGAAGGCAGAGGGATGGGTTACAGATTGTTGATGATCAGCCATGACCACGTTGAGTGGCGATGCTGGCTCGAAGGGCCAAATGGCCTACTGCTCCTATTGTCTATGTAACTATGTAGCTACCCAGACAGACAAATTGGTGGAGAATGAATTGGACTTTATTTGGTTTTCATATTCGCTCCCTTGAACGTCTCTATCCCCAAGATACTGCACCGCTGTTATATTATGTATGATGTTATTTATGGATCGGTGTATCAAGAGGACTGCTGCACTTACTGGAGAAGGTAGGACCTTTCATTCATTTGATGCATATTTCAGTTGCTTAAAATAACTAATTGCGATTCCTTCTAATAACAAATAACAGTTATTCTAAGAATATTTAATTATTTTTTTTTAGTAATAGTTTAATGTTTGTTTGTAAAGATTCTGTTTAACAATAATGAAGTCAGCCACAGCTTTAAATATAGTTGTTTGTCCTATTCAGCTGATAACTTTAACACACAGACACAGACAGATGCAGAGGCAGGCAGGGACACATACACATGCACGCACGCATTCACACACACACACACAGCCAAGTACACAGACATGCATAGACACGCACACAGACACGCACACAGACACACACACACACAGACACACACACACACACACACACACACAGACACAGACAGACACACACACACAGACACACACACACACACAGACAGACACACACACACACACAGACACACACACAGACACACACACACACACACACACACACAGACACACACACAGACACACACACACACACAGACACACACACAGACACAGACACACACAGACACACACACACACACACACACACACACACACACACACACACACACACACACACACACACACACACACACACACACACACACACACACACACACACACACAGACACACATAGATGCTGGTGCTTGATACAAAGCCATGCTGACCGCTGGAACATTGACGTGTTGTGAATACATTTCCTTGCTTAATTTTCCTTAAATAAACATTTCCATCACTGAAGATCATGCTTTAGACAGCAGAATATTGAGAACTTAAAATATTTTTTAAATGTGTCGGAATTTAGTGAAGCACGTACTTTTTCATCGGCTTAGTTCAATGTTTCTTCTGTCCACATTTTATTTATTGGCCTATTGCAGAGACTTTATCCCACAGGGTAATTGTTACAAACAAGCATCGAGGTATGTGCGTGTGTGCGAGTACGAGTGTTTGTGTGCCTGTCTGTGTTTTAAGCAGAAATAACATCCAGGAATTATAGTTCGATGATTTATGGAGCTCATCAGTTCAGGTAAAGCTGTTCATATCGCACATAAAAATCACAAGCAAAATAGGAACGGGCAGAGAATAGGAGGGGGGTTTGGAGACAGTTCAAGTATAAAGGTGTGGAACATCCTTCGGACAGCTCTGGAAAAATGTAGACTTTTCTGTACATGCACTGTTGGTGGCCAAGATCCCAGTTATCTTTAATTTGTTTTCTGAGCCATATGAATTAATGGAGCTAGCTATAAATCTTCACAAGACAAAAGTCATCTACCAACTTGCTCCACTGCACAACACAGCACCACACTACCTACTCTCTCACCAGACAACAAAGGCATGATATACCCCAGAAAACAGGATTCACTCCAGTGCTGCAGAGGCCACCTCTCAGCGAGAACAGATTTAGACAATAGACAAAAGATAAAATCCACCATCTTTGATAAAATCCACCATCGTCATCCTTGCACCTGAGCAGCCTTTACCTGTCAGAATAGAATTTTGTAGGTCCAAGTCTCAAATCTGGTGTGAAACTTGTTCCAGAAACAGGAATGATTCCCACATTTCTGTGTATTACAGCAGATACTCCTGTGCACCGGGTAACTATCTCTTAAACTACCAGTGGGATAAGTGAACCAATGCCGTGGTCTTTCCCAGTTCAACATGCACAATGCCGGGGCTCAAAAGACACTGATGAGCATGCCATGTTCACCAGAGGTGCAACACCAGACTTCTAAAACTCTTTGCTACGTCACAGTGTTAGAATAGAGGAGAAATACTTCAAGCATGGTCTCAAATTTCCATTAAAATGTGTAACAATCCTACCAACTTGTGGGAATCCTTGGTCCATGACTGGTCATAGGTTCATAAGTGCTAAGAGCAGAATTAGGCCATTTGGCCCATCAAGTCTACTCTGCCAACGATCATGGCTTCAATCTTTCCCGCAACCCCATTCTCCTGCCTCCTCTCCATAACTCCTGATACCCGTACTAATCAAGAATCTATCTCTGCCTCAAAAATATCCATTGATTTGGTCTCCACAGCCTTCTGTGGCAATAAATTCCTCAGATTGACCACCCTCTGAGTAAAGAGGACATGTAAAAGTTGGATGTATTCTCCTAGGGTACCTGCTTCCTGTCCCAGCTACAATGGAGCCTGTGGGCTCCATATCGATCTCAGCACTCACTTCAGAATCCACTGAGTGGAAACAACTTGTCTTTGATCCTGCTTAAGAACTGGTAGGCTGGACTAGAGCAATATTGTTCCCTTTTCTGAGCCTCTTGGTGCCTCTTAAGGAGTTTTATCCTTGACTTTCCAGTGGGATTTGTGACATCATTATAAACCGTTCTTCAAAATAAAATTCACCCCAAAAATCCTCTTTCCAATTTTTTTTAGAGTATCGCATAAAGTAAGCATCAGTGTAATTTTCTGACACACCCAAATAGAGTGTGTTTTAATTAATTGATGATCAAGGCCTCTTGAAACTTTCCACTTAAGGGTCAACATTCAAACTATGATATCTTCCCCTTGCAGATAGATCTCTGAGCTCCTGCAACCTCACACATTCAGGCTGACACTCAACACTGGTCCCTCCCCTATGGAGCACATGCTTGTGGTCACCAAAGATACTGGTCACTGTCATCTTCTGAGCCTTGAGGCAATGCCAGGCTTTTGCTGCTGACCTCTTTGCGATGGACAGGGTATTGGATTTTTCCAGCTAGACCTTAGATCCCTCTGATCCCTCTGCTGTACTTGCCCATCTCCCGCTCCCATCATTTGCAACGTCTGGTCTAGAAGCAGCGCCACTCTCCGCTGATGGGATGAGCGTTGTTTGCAATTGATGTCTGACCCTTTAAAGACTGGTTACTCAGGTTGCAACTGCTAGACCACATGCTGGCAGCTGCGAGATCCTGTGGTAAATCGATCAAATAGCAGGTGGTGAAACTGATCTAGGGCACTGCTACCTAGGGAAACAGACCACTATATCCCGAGAACCTTGTAATTGAAGATTGTTGCTATTATGGAACTTTTAATGATGCCATTAAGATTTCACACAGCATTGTTTTAACATGATTAGAAATTAATAGAGATCTTTTTAAGCTCTTTAAGAGCACCAGACATCTCTCACAAGTGGTTGATTAATGTCTCATCCTGCACCTGCTGAGCTCAATGTGAGTAACTTTTGCAGATTTGTCAATCACTGTTATAACTTGGGCCACAGATTCATTTTGATTCGTTCTGCAAATGCTTGAGAGTGTAGCAACTTGAAGCTGGAATTTCACTTCTTGACGGTGCTGTCAACAATGTTTTCATTTGTCATCAGCTGGCGGTTTGTTGCACGACTCCCAACTAAAACTGTGACAGCTCCTGCCTGAGTCAAGACCAGAAAAGCCACAAGCTGCTGGGGGAAGCTGGCTCAACGCAGCCTTGTCTCAAACTGAATGATGTGTATTTGTTGAGAGCAGCTTTATTTAACACAGAGTTTAATGTCATTCAGCAGTGTATTTTTAAAGTTGCCTCTGAATAAATGCAGATTACCATGGGAAGAGAGTTCTTCTGTCCATTATTGGGGAATTGTGAATTTGTTTGTAAAGAACCAATTTGCGATTTTCCTACAAGCTCCAACAGTGGAAATCTCCCCCTTCTCTGTCTCAAGCAGCCAGGACAATAAAACAAATTGCACCAGAATGCAGACATTTGCAGTCATGTCATCTTGTCACTGTTTGCACGCCGTTGACTATTTTAATTATTTTTGTTTGTTCCTTAGACTTGTAGTTAGGGTTATCAAGTTCACCTATCAAATGTTGTCTGAACAAATTCCTGTGAAGTTCCTCGGGAAAGTTTTGTAGGTGAGAGGTCTTACAGAAATACAACTCATTACCAAGTAAATAATTAAATCTTAGTATAAATATCCTAAATATGATGGGTTAATTAATGCTGCAGCATCAAAGGAATAGGTCAGAGCATTAATATTCCTTGATGTTGGACACAGGTTTTCAAAACATTATCCTGCCAAGAGCTGAATCCAAATGAAAAGCTGAAGACAAGAAAGGAATCTCGTTATAATGACCGTGAACTACACGTTTTGCAGCTGCATTATTCTACCTTCAAGCGCATCACATGGAATAGCTGCAATTTTTTTTTCTTGCATCCATAGTAGTCAGTTAATGAGAACCTTTGGTTTGCCTGATAATAGTTGACCGAGGATGTGGCAAGTCCCATGTTCATAGTATCCAGGTAAAACTCACAACATGCAAAGAACCAAACTGAACAGTGTTTCTTTCTGTGATGGCACGAAAATACTGAATTATCTTTCATATCTTAGAATAGTGCATTCATTCCATGGGAACCTCGCAAGCTTCATGCTCTGTTATTGCACAATTAACCAGACTGTGTGGCATGAATTTGGTTGCGATTTTGCTGATGAGCTTTCATGATTAATGATGTCTATTTGATCTGTGACTCACTGATTCTCACAATATCTCTCAGCGTTCTTGGGAAAATTGAAACTTGAGTTGCACACAATGGAATTTGCTGGTTGGAGGTGTAAGGGTGTGGTGGAATCCTTACAAGCTGCAAATTTACTACCTACTTTAAAAAGTGAAACTCTTTCACGCTGTTAGACATGTTGAAACCTTGGCCCACGTTTGTAATTCTGTCCTGGGCTGGAATTACTTACAGCCATAGTAATAACTACTATAAAAAGATTCAGTCAGCAGCGTGTACAAGTACAGTGACATATCTCAAACTGAGAATAAATGTGATCAATAATATCGTTTCAGACCCGGGTTTAGAACCCACACAAGTTCCACCGTATTACTTGGTCACTCTTTCAGGGAATTCGACTGTGTAAAGGGCCTGTCCCACTTTCATGACCTAATTCACGACCTTTTTTACTCGTGGACATTTTTCATCTGGCTAGAAAAAACGCCCCGACCTACTTGATGCCACGAGTACCTACAACTAGCATCACGGCCTGCTACGGCCTACCTACGACCTCGTGACGACCATGCTGCGAGTATGAGTCAAGGGCAAACTCGGCAGAGGTCGTGAAAGTGGGACAGGCCCTTAAAGCATTTTATCTTTCACACAAACTTCACAGTCACATCTGCACCATCGCAAACACTACCTGCTTCCTAATGAATAACATTGTTCTACTCCCATCCCATTGCAGCCTATTTGTGCTTAAATGTCATAATTATTTCCATATGCTGAGTTAAAAGCTTTCCAGAATGGCCACTCATCCACAGCTACCCCATCCTAACAAACCTTATCCCATTCACTTGCAATCCTATGCCTGCTAACACATAATAGCTTATGATCCACTAATTTAAAATTCTTAACACATTCAAACCTCATGGCCCATTTTCCATTAAGATACGATGAGACACTTTTTTGAGATCCTTTCATTTACTTTCTCCCAGCAAGAGATTCGCTGGAGTAGTGGTTGCCATATTACAGTGCAACAGTGGGAAACTCTTGAAGGCAGTGAAATACTTTGAGGAAAATCCCAAAAAGAGCAAAATTAATCCACGTTCTTTTCTTATTTTTAACATGGTTTGAATTTTTTTTTTTACCCCAGAAAATTATTTCCAAAGGTTCTTTTCAATGTCCTTTCATATTTTCTGTCTTCATCTTGGTTTAGCTTATTTCGCGCGTTGTTCTTGATGGTCCATCCGCTTCCATGATCATCTTCCCGTCCGTCCGATTTTCTATCAATATCCTTATCGTTTACCTCACTCTCTTTTCCTCCCTCTCTCCCAATGCCATCCCCACCCTATCCCAGTTCATAAGCTTTTTTTCACGAAGAAAACAGGGTCAATAGAACGATCTGTACAGAACGAACAGCTGAGCATTCTTGTGTGACAGTTGGGATAAAGGGTCAGAGCCTCGATGAAACAAATACTGTATATCCCCCATGGATGCTGAAGCAGGTGTCCTAGTTCACATTCTGTCTAACTTCTCAAGATTATGTGACGGGCTTGACTGAGCCACAGGAGGTGCTCGCTGCACTTTGCTCTCCATTGCTCTGCTTTTGTGGGAAGAGTGCCGCTCATTCAGAACAGACTTTAGCTCAAAAGGACATTGTTTCAACCTATTGTGTTAAGTTTTGAGCGAGCTTTTAAGCCATGGCATGCTTTGAAGTCCTTAAATAATTTAATCTTGGCGCTTCGCATATGAAGTACATTAACCTAACAAATGCAACCATTTACTGTCTGAAGAAGGGTCTCGACTCAAAATGTCACCCATTCCTTCTCTCTAGAGATGCTGCCTGTCCCGCTGAGTTACTCCAGCATTTTGTGTCTATCTTCGGTGTAAACTAGCATCTGCAGTTCCTTCCTACACAAAATGCAAACATTGAATTTGATAACCTATTTAAATAATTAATATTATTATTATTATTTAACTGCTGCATTTCCATTCAGCTTGTTTTCAGTTTTTCGGCAATTGAAGCCATTTTTAACATAAAATACAAATTGCTTTTCAGGGTGACGCTAAATTATACAATAAGTGGCTGGGAAACTGCACCTGTGAGTGCTGATCTTGTTTCTGATTGAGCTCGGAGTTGGAATTTGAATGAATTTTGCCAAAAGTTTCTGTCTGGGCTGCAAACATGTTTCTTCATGAGTTGTGATGGATTATCTGAGGCAATTGATCTGTTGAAGATGTGCCTGTCATATATGTCAACCCAGTTTTAGCTAAAGTATTTCAAGCAGTTTTGGGTGGGGTTTTAGCTGATTTGCAAACCTCTTTGTTGGCAAAATTAAATTCAAAATGAGAATCATGTTAAAGATCTGATCAATAAGACATCCTTTTTTTTACAATGTGCTCTACATCTGAAGCTGTTAGCCATGTCCCTCTAGATCCATAAAACAGATGGACTTGCCTTGATGAGCTTGTTTCAGTTGGCTATTTTATTGATAAATGTACTGTTATTGTTTCATGAGAAAAAGCTACCCTCACTCAATTTTGATTCAGTGTCTTTAACTAAAAGTGGATTGATGCAACTGGAAGCATCATCGCATTTATGATTGCACAAGTAAGTTGGTCAAATAAGTTGGTGCCTTCCTTTAGACGCCAGAGATACAGCGCGGAGACAGACCCTTCAGCCCACCGAGTCCGCACCAACCAGCGATCACCCCATTCACTAGTTCTATCCTACACACTACGGTCAATTTACAATTTTTATTGAAGACAATTCACCTACGAACTAGCTCATCGTTAGAATATGGGAGGAAGGAGCTGTCCCACTGCGGAGACCTAACCTGCGAGTTTAGACGAGTTTGCCCTTGACTCAAACTCGCAGCATGGACAACACGAGGTCCTTATGAGGTCACTGGAACTCTCCTCCATGCTCGAGGGAAGTTCCCGAATACTCGTGGCCTCAGCTAGGTAACAGAGATTTTTTTTCAGCATGTTGAAAAATTTTACGCAAGTAAAATTTGGTCGGCATGGTTCTTTTTAACGTAGTGCAGTGGAGTGGGGTCGCTATTTAGTTACAGGCAGTCGAGGGCAGCCGTACGCAATCTCCTTCGCTGACCGGGCATTTTGATTGGCTCATAGGAGTTTTCAGGACAAGGAAACCCGACCAGTAGGTAAAATGCCTGCTAAACTTTATTATACTTCTTAAAAATGTCTCCACTCCTTCTCCCCCCACTTGTCCTCCCTTCTCTCCCCTTCTCTCACCTTCTCCTTCCTTCTCTCTCCTTCTCTCCTTCTCTCCCCCTCTCTTTCTCCCTTCTCTCCCCTTCTTCTCTCCTTCTATCCCCTTCTCTCTCCTTCTCTCCCCCCCCCCGCGCTCGGTAAAGAACTTGCACTGCGGCAGCTGTTTACCTTCCACTTCATCGTGGGTGTGAATTTCAGACAGCGCTCCCGTGCTTTCTCTAGCCTCCGCCTTTGCGATGTGTGTGTGTGTGTGTGTTTGTGCGGTCGGTCGGTCCAGCTCACGGTTTCAACGCGGACGGTCGATCCAGCTCGAGGTTTTCCAGGTGAGTGCCCTCGAGCTTGAAGGTCGAAGGCACTCTTCTTAACTCGCGGATTAGGTCGCCGCAGTGGGACAGCCCCTTTAGAAAACACATGCAGTCAAAGGGAGAATGTTTAAAAACTCTGCATAGACGGCACCCATAGTCAAGATCAAACCCGGGGATCTGGTGTGTAAGGCAGTAACTTTACTGTAGCGCCACTGTGCCCCCCTTACCACCTGTATAACTTTTACTGTCATTGAAGGCAGATGCATGGAGTTTGTTCAGTCGAAGGAATGCATTATCTCCTGGGAAATGCCAGAGGCAGTTTCATTTGTTGTTTCATTTGTTTGAACTTGTAAGGGCTGAATTCAAACTAAATTCCATATTTTCCCAACACGCTTATGAATACTCGTCAGTGAATAACATGGCCACTTCATGTGAAACATTGCTGCCTTAATTGACTCGACAGCAATCTGCTCTCCTATCCGTTCTGCCATGCTCCAGTAGCACCCAAAACTACAATTATTTTCCTTGTATTTAACATTCTCTAGGTTGTTAGTTCTTCCTCCCCTTCCTGAAGTCTGTCCCTTTCTTTCTTCCTTGAAGGGCCTGTCCCACTTGGTGATTTTTTTGGCGACTGCCGGCATCATTGACGGACATATCAGGTCACCAGAAAATTTGCAGCGTGATGCGGTGTGATGACGTATTGACGCAAGGTGCTTGTTCAAGTGTCGCAACATTTTTTTTGTCGCCGCTGGATTTTGAAATGTTCAAAATACTTTGGCGACACTGATATGACGCCGGCAGTCAGCGAAAAAATCGCCAAGTGGGACAGGCCTTTTAGTGAAGCTATTCTTTTCCTTTGTGCTTCTATGACATTTTCACACCTTCAAGGCTCCAGATCAATAAAGCTTCTTGATAAGAAATGTGATGGCTTTAATGCTGTGGAAAACTGAATTTGCGCCTCCTCTAATGCCTGAATTTAATAATTTACCACAGCTTCATAACTTCAGCGGATTAACTCTCATCGATAATTTTGCTTTTTAAGTTTTTGGAATTTATACAATCCTGAAAGTTTTGAATGCTCCTTTAAATTGATTGTCAGGAAAATGGACATGTTTGCAAAGTACATGCCTAGTCATGGTGGAATATGATTTTCCCTATCATAAAAACATGAAATGCTGGAAACATAATGCTGATCAGGCAGCATCTGTGAAGACCAAATCAGAGTTAACATTTCATATTAAGGATCTAGTTTGTTTTTCTTTTCACAGATGCTAATTGATCAGATTTTTTCCAGGATTTTGTACCTACTTTTTTTTTTTCTGATTTCCAGCACCTGATTACTTATCATTTTCATGGCTCTACTTTAGCTTGACTATTCTGGAAGATCTCATTGATCCGAACACTTGTTCATGATTGGGGAATTCTCTGATTTTCCCAGTGTAATTTTCATGCCCCACATCGTCCCATACTCTGGGTAGTTGCAAGCGTTTACGGCCATCATTATTATTGCATATCCTCGTATTCTTCACATTTTCTTTTTCGTTCCCATCACTATTCACAGGCAAATGCTCATAAATTCCTCCCTGTTCAACTTGTCAAGGGATGCGTTTGAGTATAAGGAAAGGAGCTTTCACCTCTCATGTCCCCTGCTATCTGTGGCCGAGCCTTGATGACCTACAGAGTGACAGACCTATCAGGTGAAAGTCTTAGTATTTACAAGAACACAGCCTTGTCTGTTGTATGTGTGGCCATGGCCTTGGAGTAAGAGTGCAGCTGCCAGGAAAAATTGCACATAATTGCGCCTGAATGTGTGCCAAAATCTCTAAGGCTTCCCCCTTCCTGACACCGACATGTTCCAGGCTGTCAGCACACCCCTCCTCTACCTCCCCAAGTTCTATGTCCTTCCCCCTGATGTGTACCGATGGGACGGTATTCTCATGGGATACCTGTGAGAAATGGGATCACATAGGATCCATTCTTGTGCCCTGGCTCATCATTAACATCATGTATTAGCACAGATAGGCATCCCATTTGCCATTGATGAGTCCCAATTTTGAGTTGCACAGAAGTCCCAATTTTGTGCATCTCTGATTCTAGCTCTAGTTCTGTAACTGGTCATCCTACAACATATAGCTTCTATGATTAGTACAGGTGTCAGAGATTATGGGGAGAAGGCAGGAGACTGGGGTTCGGAGGGAGAGATAGATCAGCCATGATTGGATGGCGGAGGAGACTTGATGGGCCAAATGGCCTAATTCGACTCCTATTCCTTATGACATGATAGCGTACAACATATCGATGGCAGAACTCTCATAGTCAAAGTTGACGATGATACTGCAGCCTCTCAGGATGAGTTTCCCAGGTATGTAGCAGCTGGACTTTTCACTTCTCAATGGAGCTGCTTGTTGTATCTGAGAGATATTTCCTCTCTTCTGGAATTGGTTAACATTTGAGCACTATTTATTTTGAAACCTACCGAAAGTCCGTGAGAAGAATTTCCTGAGAAGCCAGAAATTAAGATTGGCCACACCACCTGATGCAATGGGATTTGAATGCATCCGTGATAACCTTCCTCTTCCCGTGGAATTAGGGGAACTGGTGAAAACACATTGTGATTAATATTTATGGAAACAGAAAGGATTATTACTTTGAAAACCCCTCCTGAGCCGTTTGCAAAAGTTTAAATAATTTTTGTGTGGGTTGGGTGACTTAAGTGGAAACAAATTCTTGATATTTTGGGCAGAAAATGTCAATTACCTGAAAAGAAACAGGATTAGGAAATATGTGATGAAAACACAGAGGTATTCAGGTAGAAATGGGTAGATCAGACCCTCTGCAGAACAGTCGTTCATTACAATGAATTATACATGGGTTGAAACAAGGATCTATATGTTTGTGAGGTATACGAGGCATCAGGTAACAGGCAAACATGAAATTAGGTTTATTTATCCTGGCCTGTTTATTAATTTATGATTGTATTACATTTCAAAGTACATAGCCATTGCCGTTTCATGGTAAGTTCATAATTGTTCAAATCTGTTTGTTCTTACCATGCTACCTTGAAATCTGCAGCGTGCAAATAGCAGGCCAGAGTGTGGGAGCGGGTGAGGTTTTGAACTATGATTCTTGAGCTGGCAAGAAACCTCGTCCCCTCCTTTCTCGAAGGTGCCGACTTGGGCTGAGGTGTGGTTCCTCAACTGCTGGCAGTTTTCCCGTTGTTACAAATGCCATTCTTCACCTGGGAGCCGGGACACTGAATGTTAACCGGCAGGGTACAAGCGGAGCACATGATACGCACCTGCATTCACCAGCACGAGGGATGAGGGTGTTTGACCCTTGTTGATTTTCTCCACTACTTTTCAGGAAAGGGAAGGACAACTGTTAGCCCCAGACCGATTTTCTGATTGAAATTTGCTTAATTGATATAGCCTGCAGTAATTAAATTGGCAACATCTGAGCCACAAGTTGGCTGAGCCCTGCCTCCACTGGCACAGACACAGACAAACGTAAGAATTAAGAGCAGGAGTAGGCCAATTCTGCCCCGTGAGCTTGCTCCGCAATTAAATCAGGTCATGGCTGATCTGACTGTAACTTGAACTGCAGAATCATGTCTACCTCAGGTGACGTTTCATCCCCTTGCTTGTCAAGATCTAACTTTGCCTTAGAGTTCAACGACTCATCTACACTGCTCTTTGTGGGGGAGAGTGGAGCTGTTCGGTTTCATTGTGTTTAGATGGAAATAAATAATTTATTGTGTGACATAACCACACCATTGTCAGCAGAATTGGAAAAACGTACCGACTGGGCCTGGGACAGGCGGCTGGGGGGGAACGTCTCCACTTACAGCTCTGTGAATTTTTCCTGTGAAACATAAAACTTGTTTGCCTCCAATTTGTGCTGATTATTGCTTAATGTTGACGATGCCAGTGAGTTGTGGCACTGTTAGGTGATATCATCATTTCACTATCTTAACTGGGCCAGTGGAGCCAAATTGAATGAAACGGCAAAAGAATTGTATGTTAAGGTATCTTATTTATTAGGGTACATAATGCTGCTAGGCTGATCTAAACTTTTAAAAGCTTTTATAACTCTATCCCTATGGTGGTTGTCAAAGCTTCCCTTTTAAAAAAATATATATATTTACAAGGATTTTGCCAGGACTCTAAGGCCTGAGCTATAGGGAGAGATATAGGGGAAACCAGGACTCTATTCCCCAGTGCAGCAGGCTAAGGGGGGTGATCTTACAGAGATATATATGAAATCATGAGGGGAATTGATATGGAGAATGCATTAGCATCTTTTACCCAGGGTAGGTAATCAGGAACCAGAGAACACAGGTTTAAGGTGGGAAGAGGAAGATTTAATAGGAACCTGAGGGATAACGATTTCACTTACATGAAATGAAAATTAAAGACACTTGAAGATAGACACAAAAAGCTTGAGTAACTCAGCGGGACAGGCAGCATCACTGGAGAGACCCTTCTTCAGACTGGTTAGGGATAAGGTAAACAAGAGATATAGACGGTGATGTGCAGAGATCAAGAAGAATGAATGAACGATATGCAAAAAATGACCTGCCTAGAATGAGAGGGGTCCACTGGCTGCAGACTAACGTGGAGTGGACTGTGGCAGGTCACTGCTTGTAGCTCACTCCAGGGGAAGAGTGAAAGGATTCTGCCATTCATGGACCTGGGAATTAGATCTAGGTCCATGAATATGCTGTAATTCCAGAGACACTGTTCTCCAATAGAAATCAATTAATTGTATTCAATTCATCGCAGTGAATGTTTTCAAATGGCAGAATCCTCTCAATTTGATTTGTATAGGAGAACAGTTTCTCTGGAATTGCAGCTTATTCGTGGATCTTGATCTCTTTTCTAGGTCCCTTTAGAGTCTATTCTTTCAAACTTGAATGATTTTCTCTCATCAGATATCCCAACTTTTCTTGAGCTCTTGTCTCCTCTTTTTGTCACAATTTTCTGCAAAATACTTCAATAATATTTCCCTGGTCAATTATTCCGTTCCCTCTCGCACCACCCCCTCCCCGGGCACTTCCCCTTGCAACCGCAAGAGATGCTACACTTGTCGCTTTACCCCCCCCCCCCCTCGACTCCATTCAAGGACCCAAGCAATCGTTCCAGGTGCGACAGAGGTTCACCTGCTCATCTATTGCACTCGTGCCTAGATGCAAGCTGATCTACATCATGAGACCAAGCGTAGGCTTGATGATCGTTTCGCCGAACACTTCCGCTCGGTCCGCATTAACCAACCTGATCTCCCAGTGGCTCAACACTTCAACTCCCCTACCATTCCGAATCCGACCTTTCTGTCCTGGGCATCCTCCATGGCCAGAGTGAGCACCACAGGAAATCGGAGGAGCAGCGCCTCATATTCCGCTTGGGCAGTCTGGGACTTTTCCAATTTCCGGTGGCCTTGCTGTCTCTTCCCCTTCTCAGCTCTCCCTCAGCCTTCGGGCTCCTCCTCTTCCTTTCTCCTTTCTTCTCCCCCCCCCCCACCTTACATCAGTCTGAGGAAGGGTTTCGGCCCAAAACTTTGCCTATTTCCTTCGCTCCATCGATGCTGCTGCACCCGCTGAGTTTCTCCAGCACTTTTGTCTACCTTCAATAAATCACTGCAGCTTCTCAGTGTCCTTCATGAAATTATCTTTAAATTCTCGTTTCAGTTATGCATGAAGTTCCTAAAACTGCTCACATTCCCTGAGCCCCTCCGCACCCCCCCCCCCCACCCCATTGTTACCTCCATGACACTTGCTAGTTGGACTTGGAAAGAGATGAGCAGGTGTTGTCTCTGAGTTGTACATTTTAAGTTTCCTCAGTTCGTTGAGCACTGTGGAGACAGGGAAGTTGTGCGTTGACAGCGAGTGCTGAATGCTGTCCACAGCCCACCATCTGCCTCTGTCCACTCACAACATAGGTGAAGTGGGAATTTGTGACATCCTCACAGAGGAACTATCTGCATTGAAACTCACCCCATGTTGTTATTAGTTTAAAAAAAATAAAGTCTCTGGTAAGAGCCTTGCAGTTTCCTTCAGCAACATTAGGAATGTTTTTTTCTTAAACACTCAAACGTGCAAGCTAATGCTGGCTCTTTGTTGTGATGTCTCCTCTTCCCTCTGAGACGGCCTCTGAGGTTGTGGATGATTTGCTTTCACTCCAGCTTTTGTTTGCAGTGGGGAAGCAGATTTCTGCTGACTGGTGAGTCCAGTGTAGGAGCTGCAGATCTGTGCTGGTGGAGAAGGCACATGGGCGGTGTGGGAAATGGTGTGCTTTGTATTTCATTTACACTGGACTTCCAAGGTGCCCTCTACAAAGGGGCTTGAGGTTTTTCATATCATCCTAAATACTGTTGCTCCACTTTGAGCAGTCATGGGCCAGGGATTCCCAAGCATTGGCATGAATATTATGCTTTCTAAAGGAGGTTTCAAGAACATCTTTAAAGTGCTTCCTTCTCCAGCTGGTTGTTATATCCCAGGATGGATCTCGGCATAGAGTGTCTGCTTTGGGAGTCTGCTGTTGAGCTTAGGAGTTTTATGACTGACTTTCAAAACTCACTGGGTGTATGTATTTAGGACTCAATGCTGAGGCTGTGGGCTTGGGACACCTTGGTGCCTTCACTTATTCTGACCGTGGATTTCGAGCAATGCATTGAGACAATGGTTGTCAGATATCGGTAGCCATGTCTTGGCGTTAAGCAGGAATGAGATCAGTAGTGCCTCGAAGACCACAAGAGTAGTGCTGAGACTGAGATCTTGATCTTCACATCCTGCTAAAGGCTGTGCTGAAGGAGGAGGTGAATTCCAGCAACGATGTCTGGCTTCATGGAGATGTTGCTCCTGAAATACAGAAGTGCTCTGCATGATGAAGGTATTTCTAAATGGAGTTGATAAGTGATTACAATTATTTACTCCCTGAATTGTACTACTAAACAACAGTGGAATACCAATATTTTTCTACGCTTTCAAATATTAATTTCAATTACAACATTAGTGAAAGTATGCATGCTGCCTTTGCAATTGTTTGTAACCAAAAGTAATATAATTTTTAAAAAAAGAGTATTTTTAGGGATTGTCACTCAAACTTGATATTTATAGTTAATACAAAAGTATGAATGTGTTATCTGCATTAAGGCATTAGCTGTTACATAAAATACATCGCACACTAGCTATAGGCCGCACTCGACCCACTGCATTGCCTCTGGCCCATGCCCCTGCTGCCGGGGTGAAGACAGATCGATGCAAACTCATTTTCTGTCTATTTTGAAACACTAAGACTGAAGCAATGAACTCTGCCCATAAAATGTAATTATCAGAAAAAAACAGACAAAATCTCGTGGCGCTCCCTGCAAAAACCTGTTGTAATTCCAGCTGAAACAGATTGAACATGCACACCATACACCTCCAATGCTTTCTTGTTTCTCTCTGCACCTGAATCCATTGTTAATTATTATTTATTGGTGATTCCAACAAGTAGTGGGTAGGTCTTTGTGACTGTTCTTTGCTTTCTCCTCACATTTTGAACCATTTGTTTGTCCTTTCTCTGAATCACATTATAAAGTGGACCATCAGCCCTTTCCCCCATTTCATCGATTGTCCGCTTGGACTAGTGGATGTGAACATCACAATCCTGGCACCAATCCCATGGTCAACTTATGATCCAGGATTGGAGAGGAGGGGCTCTGACAGGTGGCTGAGTGAGGGGAACATTCAACAGCTAACTTCATTCTGAGTAAAGCACAAAGCTTAATGCTCGATGTAGTCAGCAGCAAGAGAGTGAGAGACTGCAATTGTTTCTCCAAGTTTAGTGAATGTTTAAAGTAACCAGTTAAAGCAAAAGGACTGACTTGCTGCCATGTTCAATGTGAGGTGTGGAGAGGAGAAACCTTGCATCTGGAGAAAGAGTCTGAAGGAAATACATTGAAGAAGAATCTTGAAAATGCTCCCTGTCCCTCAGCAAACAGTACTGAAATAAAACAGGGTCCACAAAAAGCTGGAGAAACTCAGCGGGTGCAGCAGCATCTAAGGAGCGAAGGAGATAGGCAACGTTTCGGGTCGAGACCCTTCTTCAGACTGGTCAGGGATCAGGGAAACGAGAGATATAGACGGTGATGTGGAGAGATAAAGAACAATGAATGAAAGATATGCAAAAAAGTATCGATGATAAAGGGAACAAGCCATTGTAAGCTGTTTGTGGTTTGAAAATGAGAAGCTGGTGCGACTAGGGTGGGGGAGGGAGATAGAGAGAGAGGGAATAGATGCTGCTGCACCCACTGAGTTTCTCCAGCATTTTGTGTACCCTCGATTCTCCAGCATCTGCAGTTCCTTCTTTAACACTGAAATAAAACAGTTGTGTTCTTAAAATGCCCTTTTTCATTTAAAAAAAAATCACATTAAGAATGAGCTGTGATATGTCACTTGTTCATTATGTTTAAATGGCAATCCTATTTTAAATATTCCTAAGGATATTATTTGGACAGACTCCTTGACTGCCAGAATAATAGAACAATAATAACAATAATACAACAACAATAATAGAATAGTAGAATATGATATCCCCACAAATTTATTTTGGCAATTTTTTAAATGAATGTAGAGTCATGCTTTAAAAGTTTTTTTAAATATAAGTAATAATAATTATTATGCTTTCATCCATTATGTTCCATAACTATATTAATGCAAATTCATTCATTCATCATCATCGAGTGTCATAGTATCATACAGCATAGGCAATGAACTATACAGCCCATTCACTGTGTTCTCAAGTAATCCTGTCCCGTTGGTTTGTCACAACCACTACAAACAGTGACTACCCAATGCATGTATTTCTTCATGTTCCTCTTATGTCTTTTGTTTAACTCTTCAAATCAGTGCCTCCTGGCTCCGGAAATATCCATGAATGAGAACATCTTCAGCAAACAAATAGATTCTTGCATCTACCACGCCTTTAACAGTTCTTGAAATCTCAAACTATGTCCAATCTAAAGACTGGTCATCTTTGCACAGACATTGCTCAGTAGTCCTGCTATTTTCTATTCTATAACAATATGGTAAGACCCACTGCCACTATTGTAAAGATAGCTTTCCCCAGCAGTTTATATTGCAACAGGTTTCAATTAAACAACCACAGATTTTAAATGGGGATCCCTGGATTCGAGGGAATTGTCAAAGTCATCAACTTCTTGAATTTTTTTACTAACGTTAAATTCTTTTAGATCCTTTTTACTAGAAAATATTTTATTTCAGATGGGAAAGTTCCACGGTCATGTTTGTCACCCCCTTTTGGGATTTGCCAGAGGAATGTCCTGTAGTGCCAGGTCTTCTCTCAGGTGTATGTTGCTTTTTGCAGATTTCCATCATGTGAAGAAAAAGCAATAATTTAAAATTAACTTTAAAATTTTAATAATGCAAATTAATTACACATTCAAAAGTGTGTAAAGCCGAAAGACACTGAATAAAGAATTTTGTACCTGCAGAACTATTCCATGTGTATTTTTTAGCAAGTCTTTTTACAAGTTATTTCTGTTTAATGCATGCAAATAAAACCAGCTCTGCGGGATAATAAAATGCAAAGTAATATATTTTTGACAGTGCAAAGAAACGAAACGCAGTGGCAAGGTGGACAGCCTCTACTTGCCTGCTGTGAAAAAAAAAGCAAAAAAGTGGCGGGAATCTTTAGGATTCAAGCCAGATACTGATAAAAAGGCAAGAAAATAGAACAAAGGGGCTACAGATTTAACCGAAGCGCCTGACTGATTAAAATAATCAGAGGGAGGCAGAGAAGTCTTTGAGATATTGCTGAAGACAACCAGAGTAAACATTTATTTGGAGCTGCACTCGACCAACGGGTGGAGGGGTGGAGGGGGGGGGGGTGCATTGACTGTGTGCCAGAAGTAGTGGAGCCTCCCACAACCAATTCCCCCACCCCCACCTCCGCAACCCACTTTACAGGTGGCAGTGGAGCGGTGCTTGTTGAAGTGCAGGAGAGGGACCCACAGTTTCTTAAAGTTTCTTAAAGTTCATCAATTACGTGAATACCACGGTGTGCTTGGCTGATGGAGCTGCAAAATGTGTATTAGCTTTTCATGTTTATCTGACATGTTTCATCAGGACGTTAGTGCAAGCTATGTATTTTGTGAAACGTTCCTCTGTCCTATTTGCCGTGCAAAGATAGAAACTGAAGGCTCCACCGTTCCTTGATCATTGTTGCTGGATTTGATTTGTCCTCCTGTATATCTTTCATTCATTTGTTCTAGTGTGTG
Source organism: Okamejei kenojei (assembly GCA_035221665.1). Lineage (NCBI taxonomy): Eukaryota > Metazoa > Chordata > Chondrichthyes > Rajiformes > Rajidae > Okamejei > Okamejei kenojei. The sequence continues at coordinate 22,255,559 of CM069151.1, read as the reverse complement.
CCTTTTCATATCTTTCGTTTCCCTCTACCCTGACTCTCAGTCTGCAGAAGGGTCTCGGCCCAAAACATCACCCATTCCTTCACTCCAGAGATGCTGCCTGACCTGCTGAGTTACTCCGGCTGTTTGTGTCTATGTTCAGTGTAAACCAACATCTGCCGTTCCTTCCTACCCACTGGAGTAGTCTAATTAGCTTTGAATCTCTGTCCCTCTCCCAGTCTGCCCTTGGTCTCTGGCCACTTGCACAGTTCCGGTGTGTGTAAGGAACATCATCTCACCCTCCTTGGGCTTGCTGCAGGCCTTGGACCCCAGATTGAGCTAGAGTTTCAGAAGGCTCGCCTTACCGGTGTGTGCCAGGGCCTGCTTGATCTGTTGTGGGGCCCTCGCTGTGTGGTGCTGGCTTGTTTTTTCTCTCCTTGTTGATATTGCTCGACCTGTTGGATGATGCCAGCATTCTTGCTCGTTTCAGGTTTCTAGTGTACTGCATTCCACTGTTCCAACATTTTTTTCTCTCTCCTTTTGTTCTCTTTTTGTACCTCTTCCAGAAAGTTCAGCTGGTATCAACAAGCGCTCTGCCTCTGCCCCCCCCCCCCCCCCCCCCCCTCCCACCACCTTTCAGATGATGCCAATGCCATCTGTCTCTGTTTTCCTGCCTGTTTTCCAACTTTCCTCATGTAAGATTAGAGGTGTGAAATGGTAACTCTGTTTCCTTCTCCACAGATGCTGTCAAACCTGTCCAATGTTTCCAGCATATTAGTACTGAGTTTATGTTGCAAATCAGTGAGATTATGGATAATAAGTGATTTAGTTCCATGTTGCCATTCACTTTATTTTCACAATAATATGCCAACCTCAGATTTTAGAGTGTCAGTTTCTATTGTTCATTTTTCAGGAATGAGGGTGTCATTGGCAAGACCAGCATTTAGAAACATAGAAACATAGAAAATAGGTGCAGGAGTAGGCCATTTGGCCCTTTGAGCCATTCACCGCCATTCAATATGATCATGGCTAATCATCCAACTCAGTATCCTGTACCTGCCTTCTCTCCATACCCCCTGGTCCCTTTAGCCACAAGGGCCACATCTAACTCCCTCTTAAATATAGCCAATGAACTGGCCTCAACTACCTTCTGTGGCAGAGAATTCCAGAGACTCACCACTCTCTGTGTGAAAAATGTTTTCCTCATCTCGGTCCTAAAGGAATTCCCCCTTATCCTTAGACTGTGACCCCTTGTTCTGGACCTCCCCAACATCGGGAACAATCTTCCTGCATCTAGCCTGTCCAACCCCTTTTAGTTTTAGTTTTAGTTAATTTAGTTTAATCTTCGTCTATTGAGTTTGAAGAAGGGTCCCGACCCGAAACGTCACCCATCCTTATTCTCCAGAGATGCTGCCTGACCCGCTGAGTTACTCCAGCTCTTTGTGTCTATCTGTGGTTTTATGTCAGTTTATTATCAAGTGAAAAGCTTGTTTTCCACGCTATCCTGTCAAATCATAACTAGGAGTACAATCATACCCAAGTCAGGAAAATGGAACAATTGCAATGGATAATAGTAAATGCTCCTCTGGGACAGCACGGCGCAGTGAGATGCCACATTCTGACGCCACCTTATTCTTTCAAGCCTCTGAAAAAAAATTCTGTTCATGGTCGAAGCAGATATGTATTTCTTACTTTCTCACTTCAAGGCCCAATGCTACTCCATGGCATTAGGACCAACATCCCATTCCCATTCGTGGAAGAGGTTACCAGTATTTTATCGGCCTCTATGTGTAATCAAGTTTGCCACCTTCAGTTCTCAAAGCCTGGCTCTAATTTGTATTACCCCGCTGCCACTTCAGCTGTGACATACATGTTCCTTCCAGTTCTGTTCATGCTGATGCATTCTGAATATGAAATGCTTAACTTGACAATGGTTTCCTCAATAGTGTGAACAAGCTCATAAAGGTTTTTGCATGAGCAATATCCTACGATTAGGATTATTAAAGCACAAATGTGGACTATGATATTGTTTATTGGACCAATCAACTCTACTGGCTGCTGCAATCTTGGTTTACCTTTGCCCCATTATTGGTGGTTGCATTTTCAGCCAGTAAGATCTCAAATTCTGTCATTCCCTCCATAAGCCTCTGTATTTTATTCTCCAACTTGCTTAAAACTCACATCTTTTGATAGAGCTTTTGGTTACCCACTGTAACTCCTCCTTTAGCATGACGCGCAATATTAACTAACTTTGTCTCTGAACCACTCCAAAGAGATTTTCATGCGTTAAACAACTGTGGCAATGCACCTTGCGGATACTACACATTTTGCAAAAAGAAACTTGAATAACAAATCCTGATGCTTCAGGTGAGAATGCAGAGTGAGCTATATAAAGTTCTTTGTACAAAATGAGACAGCTTCCTGCGGGCAATAATGCAGATGGCTAGAGATCGATCCACAAGTGGCAGTGCTGCATGCATTATATGGTCCCACCGGCATATTGACACAGAACAATGAACAGCACAGGATCAGGCCCTTCAGACCTGTACTGACCACAATACCAACATGAACTAATCTAATCTACCTTTGGTCTGTATCCCTTTTTTTCCTGTCTGTTCATGTGCCCGAGAGAATATTATCTCTGCTTCTGAAATCCAGTTGATTAAAGCCATTGGAACAAATTTTGAGGCAATGGTTTATATCTTACATTAATGACTAACACACATAATGCTGCTCCATAATATGGAATAATGGCCATGTGGCTTTTTTTTATTGTCTCATAACTAAACAAACTGCACTTTGTGCATACAGCATAGGTAAAGGCATGGATGTGACCAAATAGTGAGCATTTGCACTTAATACACAAGTGTGGTGCAATCAGTCGTGCAAAACTATCTTTGAACCCCACCAAACTTAAAGCATGCATGCCATCCATAGACACATAAAAAAGCGATAATTTGCAGATGATCATGTGTGATCGTGCGTCTATACCTATATTACAAATCTTACACATAGCCAAAAGAGATTAAAGATAATTAATGTATTATTTATCTATTGGTGAAAGGATAAAATGGGGCAGAATAGCAATAATTGTAGTACGATTCTAAGATGGAATGACCATTTGTCTTTATGGTTCAATAAACACAATGTTATGTTTAAAGTTTCTACCTAGTGCTGCAGATATTTAGTGGAGAGTCTTGCCCCAATAACTAGGTACAATGGATAGGATTACTTTGGATCTGGTGTGCTTCTTAAAGGTGCTGCCTTAGTCCCAGCCTTCTCACTTTTTTTCCCAGATGTTGAGGGCCAAATGAATTAGCCTGGCACAGTTGACAACATTGGCAGGAAGTGGCTTGTTAAATGAAAAGAACTGTGAGATACAAGGAAGAACACAAGATTAATTTTGTAAAATGTTTCGTGACTTTATTAAGTGGTGTGTTCCTGTCGTCCATTAAGCAGTCTTTACATGAATGTGTCCCTTAATGAAATGCCGCAAATGAATGCTGATTAAGCTGCACCAATAATGTGACATATAATCCATCCTCCTTGTATCTTGTTATTCACATTGCAACCGGAGCTGCCTATGACTAAATGTCTGGGACACGAGAATCGTGATTCCTTCCACATCCCATCATCTAATGCTGTTAATTTGATATGTGGCAGAAAACACGCACGTATTGTGTCCTGCAGTTAATTATGACCCTCCCCTAAATTGTACACAAAGATTAGTATTCTTGGAGAGGCCTATCTGATCTGTAAACTGATAATGTGGATTAGTAGTGATAATGACCACACATGTGCATTCATAAGAAATCTCTTTGCTCCTGTTTTAATCAAAGCTTAAGATAGGAATCAAAAAGAGATTTGGCAGACGTGACAACTGAAATTTAGTGGCTCACTAGAATACAAATGAATTTAAACATTAATTTATTTTTAATGTTAATTCACAATTTTATAAAACTTCAAGTACATTGTAATATTAGGCTAGGACATATGCTTATTCTTAAAGATGGGAATCCTAGTCATTAATTGACCATGCACAGCCTGGTCATTAATTATTTTGGTTTGGAATGCTGTTTTTGGACTTTAGAAACGGTCCAGAAACAGTCCAGAATTCTGCTGATAGTTTGTACCCAGTTCTGGTAGCTGAGACCTGTTGTTAAGGGTGGGATATATTTGTGAGAATGCGGTATGTTGTTCACTCGGATAGTCAGTCAGTTCAAAGTAGTTTCTATTAAGAATCCAGGTTTAGGGGTTTGATCAAGGATACCTCAATAGTTAATCTTGCTTTAGTCAAGTTTACTGCCGGTTTCATGCAATTGTGCTTTTGGGGACAGAGCATTTAAAACAGATGCTTCTCATATTATTTTCATACCTTTAGCAGAAAAGTTCTTGCAATTACTTGCAATTTGGATTTCTACTGAAATACTCATATCCAACAAATTAGCTGCACTGTATTGTTTCTTAATATATCATTTGGATATTTAATGGATATAGTTGTGATGAATGCACGCTGTCTTCTTCCCACGGTTGGTTAATAAAGAACTAAAGGGCATAGGTTTAAGGTGAGAGAGGAAAGATTTAATAAGAAACTAAGGGGCAACTATTTCTCTACAGAGAGTGATATGTTTATGGACAAGCTGTCAGAGGAAGTGTTTGAGGGAGGTCCAATAACAAGGCATTTGGACAGGTGCATGGATAGGATAGGTTATGTGAGATAGGTGAGGGATATGGCAGAAATGCAGCCAAATGGGACACATTTTGATGGGGCATCATGGCATGAACAAATTCAGTTTAGTTCAGTTTAGTTAATTGTCACATGTACCGAGGTACAGTGAAAGAGTTTTGTGTGCTAACCAGTCAGCGGAAAGACAATACATCATTACAATCGAGCCATTTACAGTGTATAGATACATGATAAGGGAATAACGTTTAGTGCAAGGTAAAGCCAGTAAAGTCTGATCAAAGATAGTCCAAGGATCACCTATGAGGTAGATAGTAGTTCAGGACTGTTCTCTGGTTGTGTTAGGATGATTCAGTTGCCTGGTAACAACTGGGAAGAAACTGTCCCTGAATTTAGAGGTGTGCGTTTTCACACTTCTATACCTTTTGCCTGGTTGGAGAGGGATGAAGAGGGAGTGGCCAGAGTGTGATTTGGGACAAAGTGCCTGTTTCCTTGTAGCATCAGTTGACATCCGTAGACTCCAAGGCTGTAGCTTGCCAAATTTCGTGAGGTAATTATTTTCTATGTAAAACACCAGTAGAACCTGTCTATCTAATTGCCATTCACATTTGGCATTCAATATCTATTATATATCCCAGAATTGATTTATTGCCCTGTTTTGGAGACTAATGTTCTAACAATCTCTCATTAAATTAGAGCTTTCAGCACTGTTTATGACTAATTTCTATATTCTTGATATATTTATTTTTTCAACATTTGGATTCCTTCTGCACAAGCCATGCACAGTTTACAATGATGTATAATTGGTTGTGTAGGTTTGCATGGTTTTATATTAGGACTCCAATATGAGTAAACACATCAAGGGATCATCTCTGTACATCAATTGTCAAGATGCCAAAAGAGTTGAATGTTTAGGACAAATTAGAAATATCTAAGACCTGGACTCTTCAGGTGTTTGTGAAGGGAACCTAGAGCTCAAATGTATTTGGAAATGATTCCATTTTACAACCACTTGGTGATGCCTGGTGCCATTTTTAGTTTTCTGATATAAACAATCAAACTAGTCATAATGTTGGTATTCTGTGATAAGAACATTTTGAAGTGGGAGCGGCACAGTGGCTCAGCGGTAGAATAGCTGCCTTACGGCACCAGAGACTCGAGTTTGATCCTGACCATGCAGTTTGTACTTTCTCCCCATGACCGCATGTGTTTTCCCCGGGTGCTCCACTTTCCTCCCACACTCTTTGACCTATCAGTCGATAACATGATGTTTGTGTGATTGTTGCAATATTTGCTGCTCAGATTGGTACATAATCTTGAATTGTCATGGCAATGTGGGGTGAAAATATTTGATTGGGAAATTGGGTTTACTACTTGCTTTGTGTCCGCGTTAATAATCTCCATGTCCAGAAACATTCCAGCATTGCTATCATTTCTTTCAAACTCTTCAGCAATGTGGATCAACCATGACGGATTAATCGACCGAATAGAGAAAAAAAAAATCTGTGATACATTTGTGTGTATCACTTGGCATCACCAGAGAATATTGTTTGCTAAGATAATTGATAAGCTGCTTATAATTGCCAATGGCTGGCATTTGCAGGCAACTTGTGTATTATTGACCTAATTGAAAGGTGCAGTTTAGAGCTCATTTGATAATAAAGCTATCTTTATGATGGATTAGAAGCGGTTTGCAACAGATTGGGCATTTTACGAGGCTCACGTCATTTGCACCCTTCAGATATTTGAAGGCAGATTACCCCACAGATTGAGAACAAGGCACAATCTATTTCGATGTTTTGTGTTTGCAGAAAAATAATGTGAACAGTCGTCATGACCATTTCCAACCCTTTTCCCGTAATTCTGAAATTTTGACCAGTAATTCCTTTCATGATTTCCATGTCAGATACATGACAAACGATAAAATAAAAGAAGAAAATTCTGCAAATATTCAGCAGCTCAGACTGCGTTTGTGAGAAGAGAAACAGTTAATATTTCAGGTTGAAGACCCTTCTGTTTTATTTTAGATTTCCAGCATCTGCAGTTTCCCAGCATTATACGTTTCTTTGGTGTACACAACAAGTGCTGTTGATCCCTATACCTGTGCCTTGAAATGTTGCCAAAAAAAAGGACTGATTGTCCTTAAGAGAATATACCGGACAAGTGCAAGGGGAATCATGTTTCCATAGCCCTGTTGCCAAATTGGTCCCTTGCTGGATTTCGAACTTTCCTTAAGTTGCCCCACTTGCTAATCTCACATCGCACTGAAGGCTCTCACTCCCAGCAGTCTGGTCAGTAGACCCAGCTTCAGCAATCGATCTCTCAGATGTCTGGACAAGGTCTTGGGCCTCACTGAGGTTTGATGCAGCTGGTCCATGACCAAAATGGTCATGAGCGCCACGTGCAAAGACTGCATTGCACCCATTTCACGTGCAAATTCGTGGTCTTGGGACTTGGCCTTTTAAAATATTTGTGATAATTGACTGTAGATGTAGCGCCACTGTCGAGTGGAATTCTTCAAACTTCCTTTGGATCCCATGGCAAATTCCTGCTTTGTGGAATATCAGATTTTCCAGTGTATTTGTGTTGGACAATGGAGTGTTCAAAGTGGAGCTGCAGAAGTTTAGGTATTATTTTGTGCTTTAAAGAAGACTCTTTTTGATATGTCAACTACTTGTCTTTTAGGCTTCTCAATACAAAACAAAATTCTAAATTGGAAGAGTCTGACAAGACCCATATATACCATTGTTGTGATGTTGTTGATCATAACTTGGATGCAAAATGAATCTGCTTATGCACTGCTGAAGAAACAAGCCTACACCCAAACTTCAAAGCATCCTCTTCCAGACTAACCCATTTCAAATGTTGCGATTAGTTGGAGTCTTTGTGAGCTTGTGTGTATTTTGGATTCATACCACACAAAAAAATGTGTTCTCTTTGTGCTCGTATGGAGTACACCCATTGTCTCCACTATGTCACATAGGGAGAAGGCAATGTCAAATAGTTGATCACTACAAACATTCCCAGGTACTTTGGTACCCTTTTCCAACGATAAGTTCTAGTATTTTCCCTGTCATTAATGTTAAACTAATAGTCTGTTTTTTTTTTTAATCTTGTCCAAATAAGAGTGATTTTTACACTTTTACAACACATTCATATTTCTTGAACTGTGAGAAAATTGTGGCAAATGGATTTGAAATTTACTTATCTATGAATACAATAGAGACTACCAGCTCTTGCAGATTGGATTTCTTGTACGCCATTTATTTATTTGAGTTTAGTTTACTGTCACATGGACTGTATTTTGAGTACCGTACATGAATGTTTAATTTGTTCATTGCTTATTGTGAATTCACTCAGATTTGCTTATCGCTTCCCCACGTTGCCATTTTAAATGCCCTAACATTGGGTCTTCTTTTGTCCTCTTTACCCCAATCTGAACATGGATATAAAATATCCTTTGAATATCTTCATTTCTCGTGCATCTACAATTTTATTTATAGCATTATTTTTCTTAACATACTTTTGTGCACACTTGCTGCTACACACACTATTACTTGCAAGTTTATTTTTCAAATTCCCTTAAAGCACAATGTTTATGTTCTATTGTTGCTCTTTAGAACTTTCACAGTCCATTGGATTCCGATCAACAGATTGGCATTACTTACTATTGCTCAGCTTTAGTGAGTGTCACGAAACCTCAGGCTTATCAACTGAGAACGAAAAAAATAATTGACATCAGCCTAGTCTGGAAAGAACCTTTTGATATGTGAGCCAATATAATGCTGATAATTGTTGCTAGACGCCAGGTGGCGAGGCATTACTTTACTTGCCTGTGTGCCCATGCTGAAGTTGCCTAGTTACTCGTACGAATATGATGAAATGGGATCTGTTTGGCACTCCCACTGTTCAAGATAACAAGAGAAATGCACACTGCAGAAACATTTGGAAATAGTTTTAAAAGGATATAGTCAACCAAATGGCTTTCTGCCCAATCTGTTTAGAAAAATGTGTTTGGAATAAAACTTGCTGAATTCGGAAGCTGGATGTACCAGACTATTCTGATCTATTTTCATTGACATGCACGGGCAAATTCCTAATTATGCTTCTACACAACATAATTTAAAATCTGGTGGTAGTTTTCATGTATCTAGCCAAAGCATTGTTATTTACCTAAATATATGATTTATGTTGGATTTATGTTGCAAGTGTTATTCTGTTTACTAGATTTTTATGAGCATCTTCAATGTTTTTCAAGAGATAGTTGCTTTAAGGACAGAACTGTAAAGTTTGGCTGCGGAATTGTCACAACAGAATATTATTGCGACGTGTGTGGCCAATGGATAGTTTTCATTTGGCTACACTTGGATTGGGAATGCCCGCACTAGCTCCCTTTTCACCTCTCCGCTCTCCAGATTCATAAAACCCTCCTGAACCCCATCGGAAAAGACTGCAGAAAGTTGTGTCCACGGCCCAGTCCACCATCGAAGGGATCTATCGCAGTCGCTGCCTCAAAAAGGCTGCCAATGTTATCAAAGACCCACACCTTCCTGGTCACACACTCATTTCACCATTGCCATCGGGAAGAAGGTACAGGAGCCTGAAATCTGTAACATCCAGGTTCAGGAACAGTTTCTTCCCCACAGCCATCAGGCTATTAAACACGACATCATATAAGCTCTGAACAATAACCGTCTATTATTATTGCAGACTATATCTGTTTATTTATTGTGTATATATGGTCTATGGTCTATAGACACACTGAACTTTTATCTTCCGTTTTGTATTGTGTTTACATATTCTGTTGTGCTGCAGCAAGTAAGAATTTCATTGTCCTATCTGGGACACATGACAATAAAACTCTCTTGACTTTTGATTCTTGACCCATTTTGTGTGGAAAATAGAAAGGTCAAAGCAGTTGCAGTATCCTGGGCGCCCAGCTTCCAAGAACTGTATCAATCCTACCTGCCCCTTCCCTTGCTGCATTGCTTGTGATAAATTCTGATTCGTTTAGTTTAGTTTAGAAATACAGTGCGGAAACAGCCCCTTCGGCCCACCGAGTCTGCACCGACCAGCGATCCCCGCACATTTACACTATCCTACACACACACACTAGGGTCAATTTACACATACACCAAGCCAATTAACCTACATACCTGTACGTCTTTGGAGTGTTGGAGGAAACCGAAGATCTCAGAGAAAATCCACACAGTCACGGCAGGAACGTACAAACTCCGTACAGACAGCACCCGTAGTCGGGATCGAACCCGGGTCTTTGGCGCTGCAAGCACTGTAGGGCAGCAACTACCGCTGCGCCACTGTGTTGCCCCAAATAAAAGATCACAGCTTTTATTTTCTCATTATATATTGGATGTCCTTGCACTGCTTATTGTGAGATTGTAGTGATCATATCCCATGAGGCTGCATTCTCCTGAGGCTGCTTTGATTATCTAACCTGTCACACATGAGATGGTGACTACCTTAATCCTCGTAAGCCAAATCCATTGAAACTCAGAATCTCGGTGGATGGGAATAGCAGACAAACCAGGGGCAATTGTCCAGCTACTGCAAACATGTATCCCAACCCTGATCTACAAAGAGTAACAGGATGGAGATACTGTAACAGGAGTAATAGGATGGAGTAACAGGATGGAGACACAGTACCAAGGTACTGGTGATGTTGGAATCTTATGTAGAGAGCAAAGAGGCATGGTGGGAGGATGTCGTCAAGATAACTGCGTGAAGTTGATGGTAAATATCAGTCAGCCTGACCTCCTGAGGTCCTCCAGTGCTTTTTTTTGTAAAAAGTGAATTGGTTTCTGTCTGATTTTGAGTATGCATTATATAATGTGGAATGACTCAGTAAAAGTTTTGTTAGGTTGCTGTATATTTGTCAGAAGCTCCTATATTGTAACATTGAATGAAAAATCACCCATGTGCATCTTAGTACGTTTTAATTTGCGAAAGTGGGGATAATATTTTGAAATTATTTTGAATATTTACAATAAAAATGAAGGGGAATTGCTTCAATGGAGTGGGTGTTGATTCTTGGAATACTCTGGTCCGGGGGCTGCGGATGCTGTCATTGATTATATATGAATCGGAGATCAATTCCTGGATATGAGAGGGACTGCTGGAAATGGAACATGGTAGTAAAATGGTGTTTATGGTTGAAGCACAATCTTGTTGAACGAATGCCAGAACAGAACTGAAATGCTCCCAACTTTCCTTGATATTTTGATATTTTAACATAACTTTCTGATATTTTAACATAACTTTCCTCTTTGTGAAGTGATAATTTTGTTCTTTGCACAGATTTTATTTTCCCACCTGCCATCTCTGAGCTGAATGCAGACCCTGAAGCATAAGATGGTTCATTTGGTTACCTGTTAACACCAGTGTGCGTTACCCTGTGTGACTCAGTCATTGTTTTGAAGTGAAGCTAGATTCTCGTACATCACTGCTTTATACATGACATAAACTGCACCAACTGTGTCAGATTGTGATGGTTTCTCTTTTTCTCCCCCCTCCAGATGGTCTTCACGTTATCTCTGCACTCTGTACTCTGAGAGTAACCATCATTACTGAAGACATGCTGACAAACAGCATCACTGTACGCTTGGAAAACATGTCCCAGGACAGGTTTCTGTCTCCACTGCTGTCGCTCTTTGTGGAAGGAGTTGCTGCTGTGTTGTCCACCACCAAAGACGACATCTTTATTTTTAATATCCAGAATGACACTGATGTCAGTGCAAACATTCTGAACGTGAGTTTCTCTGCACTGCTGCCAGGAGGGATTCGAAACCAATATTTTCCTTCAGAGGATCTGCAGGAACAGATTTACCTCAACCGGACACTTCTGACCACCATCTCCACCCAAAGGGTCCTCCCCTTTGATGACAATATCTGCCTGAGGGAGCCCTGCGAGAACTACATGAAGTGTGTCTCCGTGTTGAAGTTCGACAGTTCTGCTCCTTTCATTTCATCCGACACAGTCTTATTCCGACCCATTCATCCCATCAATGGGCTGCGGTGCCGATGTCCTCCAGGATTTACTGGGGATTATTGTGAAACCGAAATTGATCTCTGTTATTCCAACCCCTGTGGTAACCATGGTATGTGCCGCAGCAGGGAGGGAGGCTACAACTGTGAATGCCCCCAAGAATATACAGGTAATCGTCTTGGGTGTTTTAGTTCAAGTTTATTTATTGATTCTGTTTATGGAGAATGGTCTAACACAAAAAGTACTTTCTAGATGAGAGACTCAAGAAACCACGGAAGCTGGAAATACTCTGCAGGCCAGGCAGAATCTGTGGAGATGAAAAAAATGGTTTAGTTTGGTCGGCACGGTGGCGCAAGGGTCGTGTTGCTGCCAAACAGCACCAGGGACCCGGGTTCAATCCTGACTATGGGGGCCGGCTGTATGGAGTTTGTACGTTCTCCCATGACCTGCGTGGGTTTTCCCCAGGATCTCCAGTTTCTTCCCATAGTCCAAAGACGTACAGAATCGTAGGTTAATTAACGTGGTAAAATTGTAAATTGTCCCTAGTGTGCGTAGGATAGCGTTAGTGTGTGAGGACCGCTGGTCGGTGCAGACCCGGGTAGGCCGAAGGACCTGCTTCCACACTGTGTCTCTAAACTAAACTGGCGATCTTTCATTGATTCAAACAAATTTGACGGTTTTAGCAGGTTTCAAGTAAATAATGTTGTGAGAATAGCACTCTGAGAAGATGATTGTGGTAAGAACACAAGGCAAGGATTGTAACGATAGAAGCAAGAGTGATTAATTGACAAATTGGTGATGTAGGGAATAAGTGCATGATAATCAGATGTAAAAGAACAATAATGGGTCCAGAGAAACTAAAAATGATAGCAAACCTACAAATGACATCTGCTGTTTTGGGAATGGTTACCATGATCAAGAATTGTTAAATTCAATGTTGAGTCATGTTGAACTATAATGTGGAGGGACATTGGTGATGTACAGTACAGAAAGAATGCATTCCACACTGTTTCATGCCATGTATCTGAATCGAGGTACCAAGGTACGGCTGTGTTGCTGTCTTCTATTATTTTCTTGAATAGTCAAGGCTGGAAATATGCTAGAGAATGAAAACTGCAATGCTCTCAAATCTCACCTGTTTAGTGCCATCCTCTTTACATCAAATGTTCTAATCCAAGTGTGGATAGCATACCTACTCAGGGAAATTATTTTGTATTGTTTAAGTTCTTTACAGCAGATAAAAAATGACTTTTCATAGCACAGAACACAATTAAAGTGTCTTCCAGGTAGAATCTTCCTCCTCCAGCAATTCGACAGATGTCTTTGTGCGTGCATGGATGGCACAGTAGTAACTTCCCGCTTTACATCACAGTTTTGTATTCCACGTAGTTCGTCTTGTTAGGTGACCCCATGAACTTTCTCCTGTATGTTTTGAGATTGCTGGTGAAGTCAGTGTGAGCAGAGTGGGAAAGTGGGTAGTTGAGAAACATATGTCCCAGTCCATCTTAATGGTTGGCTTTGCTCCCCTGCATCTCACTTAGAGTTGACATGCAATGTAGATTATGTTTACTGTGCACCTAATGGATGGAAGCTACTCATCTGGATTCAGGGAGCTGCTCCTTAGCCACTGGGGAGGAGGCAGTCGAGGAAGACCTTGGCAACGTTTTCCATTGTGGCAGACTGAGGGAACAACTAACTATAGCAGGGGTTCTCAACCAGAGGGGAATTACCCCCGGGGGGGGGGGGGGGGGGAATTTCAGGTTTTCAGGGGGGGAATTGGGACCACAGATTAGCAAACTCAAACTGTTAGAAATAAAGGATTTTCAGTATTATATGCATATTATTTGGAATGCACTTTTTGAGGCAGACAATCTTGGAAAGGAGGGGAATGACATTCTGACATATGGTGAAAGGGGTACATGGGGCAAAGGTTGAGAACCACTAAACTATAGGCTGCACACTAACTTAGTTTTAGTTTCATTTAATTTGGTTTAGACATAGTGCACGGAAGCCCACCGGAGATCCCCACACACTAACACTATCCTGCACACACTAGGAACGATTTACAATTTTACCAAGCCAATTAGTCTACGAACCTCTATGTCTTTGGAGTGTGGGAGGAAACCGGCGCACCCGGTGAAAACCCACGTGGTCACGGGGTGAATGTGCAATCTCCGTACAGACAGCATCCGCAGTCAGGATCGAACCCGGGTCCCTGGCACTATAAGGCAGCAATTTCACTGCTGCACCACCTAATTCACCAAATTCATATTTCATCAATGAATAATTCATTAATTATCATTTTATTCTGTGACAAGGTCATACAGGTGGGCATTCATCGTTGATAAATAGGCCTGTAATAGACAGTTGAATCCAGCTGTACCTAGGTACATGTGATATAAAGTAACATGAACCATTAAAATTAAGGGGTGGAATATTTCATCCTGTTTGGGTTACAGCCAGGTCATGTCATTATCGACCAATTAATTCATTTACACTTTTACTTGACATGCTAATTTAGAGATCGTTCAAGTGATGTTGCATTGTGATGCATGGTTTGGAACCAGGGATCTAAACTCCTGGCAGTGAAGTACAGTGTCTCTCAGTGTCGACCATATCAGATTGTTCATGTTTTCAGGGAACTGTGACTCAATTTGTAACCTGTTACCATGCGAGTTTATGAAAACAGGGGGCTGGAAATTTGCAAAAAACCTCTGCCAGCTGCTAACAAAACAGTAGGCCGGCATTCTGGCAGGAACTTTTTAACAAATTTGAAAAGGAAGTCTAAGATGCTTTTAGTAGGACTAAACAAAATAAATAGAGGATGTGAGAACAGGCTAGTGAATGAAATAGACATGCTGAAAAGGTTAAAAACAAATGAATGCCGAAGAGGAAGGATAGAATTTAGAGGCATGAGGTTCTTTTGTTAAGAAATCTAAAAGAATAAAATGAGGGTGTTAATTAGGCATTGCACAGGTAAAGAGAGTCTGAAGGAGGGCCTTGACCTGATACATCACCTTTAGTTTTAGAGATACACTGCGCACTGAGCCACCATGCCGCTGAACCTATCCACGTTCTCCAGAGATGCTGCCTGACCTGCTGAGTTACTCCAGCACTTTTTTTTAATAAAAAAGGGAATTGGTTTCTGACCAATAGAGAGAATCGCAAGTTGGATGAATGTGAAGGGAAGTTGGCCAGAATATTTCCAACATGTGCTTTATGTCAACATATACAAAATGGAGAGGTATTAAGCAACAGATAAATCCTGAAATGGTTGAAGTAAGATGAGATGGAATAAATAAAAGAGGCTTATTAAACCAAAGTGGACCACAATGTGGGCGGCACAGTGGCCTATTTCCCCATTGAAACAATTGTCTAATGCAACTTTCGATAACGCAAGGTCTCTGAGGAACACACCTATTGTGTTAAAACAGAAATACCTGTATAACATTGTCTTTTTAAGCCAGAGCTATATATTTTCTTGATAAGCAATGGAGGAAAGATTACTACAGGGTACAGACTTACAGTCAGATAAGCCCTGTTCGTATTAAATGGTAGAGTAAGCTGAAATGGCGGTGGCCTAACGCTGCTCCTAACTTGAATGTCCGTGTATAACATTAAATACTGCCACATAGAAGGAATATTGTGTGCTCACATGTTAGGAGTTTTTTATTTCAACTGACAGATATGGTGGATGAATAAATGTCATGAATGCATTTGCATCGATTTGAATGAATGATATCTTTATTTCGAACGATTAAAACAAAAAGAGAAGAAAAGAAAAGATGAAAATGAATAAATAAAAAGAAAATTATATATATACATATATACATAAACACATACACACATACATACATATACATGTACATTTATACATACATAATTATACTGCCACATAGACGGAATATTGTGTGCTCACATGTTAGGAGTTTTTTACTCCTATACACATATACGCACATACACATATACATAACATATATGTACATACATAAATTAAAAAATCAAAAGCCAATTTCAACATAATACATATTGGACTCGTTCGAAAAGGGATAGGAAGAAGCCTATGCTTGTCACGTCCTACCCCCATTCTTCACCTTTTCAACTTTTAACAACAACATAAGCAATCTCAATTGGGCAAATACAGTGGCATTTCGTGTTTCAGAAGGCTTTAAACAAGTGACCACTTTTGTGATTAACTGAGGAGGGGAAAGAAACTTCACAGTTAGCAAGCTGGATCGCAATGGTTTGGAGAACGGGGAATGAGTAGTATCTAAGAGAGTTTCACATGAGTAGTTGGTCATTAAAACTCAGGATGTTTAGTTTTGGGCCTACTTTTGTTTATTGCATCCATCAGTGCTTTGAATCAAGGGAAATAGTAAGTGGTGTCCTAAATTTCCAGCTGATATTAAAGCACAAGGTATGGTAAGTAATTTAGAAATCAAAAGGAAGCTACAAATTGATAAGATTTTGTTTTAAATGTGATGATGTGTTGCATTGACGAAGAATAGAGAGACGGCAGAGACATGATAGGCTCAATGGATATCGTCATGGAAGAAAGACATATAAGGTTTTGAAGATTTCTGCTGATAATGAAAATTGGTAGACGGGCATGTTAAGGTGAGGACATTTTAATTCTGCAGCGAGATAGAGATTGAGTGATTGGGCAAAAACCTTGAAAATAATTCCCTTAGAAAGCTGGGATATATTGCAAATGTGCAGAAAACTAAGGTTGAAATAAAGCTAAAATTTATTTTAGATTTAGTCGGAAAACAAATGCAGCTTTGAGATCCACACAGTGGGATGACGCAAGAGGCCATGGAACATTCTTTATTATTACAGAGGGGAGTTTGAAATAATAATTGGGGGAAATCTAATATTGGGTTTGAAGGGTAAAAAGATGAAGCGTTAAAAGAAACAAAATTATTCTGGCAGGGCAAGATTTATATTGCTTTGGTTTAAAGGAAATATAAAGTGTTGATAAAATGGTTTTGGAAAATGCATTGAAATAGAAGGCAGAAGTGTAATGCTAATGGGAGAACCTGACAAGAAAATAGTGAGCAGGCTGAGCTGGTATTGAAAATTAGAGTTTTCAACTAAACTCGCACAGTAGCCAAAAGGAGGATGCAATGTTTTTGACATTGAGCAAGTCGAAAGATAGCTAGGATGTTTAGGACTGGGGGATAAATGATAAACATTAGTGAGGTTATGATTAGATTAGTAAGCATTTGGCAAAGAATCACTTAGCCTGCATTTGATTTTCCCAATGAGGAGGAAGTGCTGCAGAGAAATTTGCTGAAATAAAGATGTCTTTATTAAAGCTTAAGGAGCTTGAAGCAATAGTTCAAGTGAATGAACTTTTACAAGAATACTAGTAGAATGTAGGAATTTATGGCGGGAGGTGTGTGGAATATAAAAGTTGAGAAAAATTCTAAAATACCAATGTTAAAACTCAGGGAAAGGACTGTTTACCATTCTGGGTTCCACACATAGGTTGATGTTGAGAGTTAGAATAGTTGAAATTCACTTTTCATTTATGTAGAGATACAGCATAGAAATATGCCCTTTCAGCCCATCATATCCACACTGACCATCGATCACTAATTCAAACTAGCTTCATGTTACCCCACTTTCACGTCCACTCGCTGCACACAAGGGGCAATTTACAGCAGCCAATTAAATATGGGAGGAAATCGGAGCATCCATGTGACCGCAGGGAGAACGTGCAAACTCCACACTCCGAAGGTAAATGGCAGCACATTGGCGCAGTGTGGCAGCACTTGTGGTCAGGATAAACCCGGGGCTGTGTGACGGCAGCTCTACACTGTGCGGCCATTTATCTTTCACTGGAGTTAACAATTGTAATCAGCATTTAGTGATCTTTTTGATATTTTTAAATAAGAAAAACAACAAAGTGAAAGTGCAACAAAGCTCCCAACATTGCAAAAAACATTATTGTCGCATTGTTTAAATTTATTGTTGGAAGGGGAAAAAAAATCAGGTGTTTATCAGTCATCTGTTTGATAATTTATTTCCTCATTATGCTGGGGTATAATATCAAAAAACCCTCTGTAAAAGTATCTCCAATCTTTCCATCCTCACGAGCACCATATACAGTACAGCGTACTCTCTGCTTCCTGTGGTCAGTAATTACTTAGTTCTTCTTTCATACTGTTGTTTTCATAAACCAATTATGTGTAATATCTTCAGGTGATGATAGTTGACCTGTCTTCATGTGTGTGGTTTTTTTTTGCCAACTAAAATGATTTTGAGCGCTTGACAATTGGATTGTACAATAATTTGATATTTACCTCCGGAACTGCCTTGGCTTCAGGATCTGATGGTTCAAGCTCACAGTGAATCTGGGATGACAGTATCAAAGTAAGGCTTGTACACGTTGTACTGAACCAGACAACTGGTTGAATCTGTAAGCTGTTCATGCTTTCCATGGAAAAGAAAATAGGCCTTAATTACTCCCCATATCTGTGTTCCTGAAATGTCTTTTTTTCCCTTAATCATGGCTTCCCCTCCATTATAGTTGGCATACTCTCCACTATCTTGGTTCCATTTCCTGCAATTTCTTTTCTCTCGCCCCTCTCCTGCCAGTCAGAGCAAGGATAGAGTTCACCTTGTGCTGACCTTTCACCCCTCTGGCTTACACCAGCGCTCACTCCTCTTCTGTGACCATAGTAGGTTCAATAGTTTCCCTTTTACCTCTTCCTTTCCTATCATACAAGGGCTGAAATACTCTTTCGAGGGAAAGCAGTAATTTACTGACATTCCTTTTAATTTAGTGTATTTTATTTGGCGTTCAGGAGGTGGTGTCTTCTCCATTAGAGAAAATAAATTGAGATATAGCGGCCAATTTGCCGAGCACCTCTATTCAATTCACAAGTGTGAACCCGAGTGTCCATTTACTTGTCAGATTAATCCTCCATCAAATTCCCCTTCAAACATCTCTGCCTTTGGCTTTTTTGCTGTTACATCGAAGCCCAATGTAGGCTACAGAAACTGCATCTCATCTTCTGAACTGGGTCGAAAGGAGGTAGTTGAGGCTGGGGCAGTCCCAGCGTTTAAGAAACAGTTAGACAGATACATGGACAGGGCAGGTTTGGAGGGATATGGCCAGACACATTGCATTTTGAATAACCATCCTTTCCAATTAGTGTCTCCATTTCTAATGAGGGGCCATTAACTATAAAGTTAATTTTGTTTTTCTCTCCGTAACTGCTATGTTGCAATGGGTATTTGAGAGCTTAACATAAGAACATAAGAAACAGGAGCAAGGGCAGGCCAGTTGCCCTTTGCACCTACTCCACCACTCAGCACCACTGTACAAAGTTCCCACAAAGTTCTTGACTACCTTCTTGTTCAATATCCATCAATGATTCTGTCTTCGTAGCTCTCTAGGTTAGAGAATTCCAGGAGTTGTGATTCTGAGAGAAGAAATATCTCCTCATCCCTCTGAAATGGGTGTTCCAGATCCCTTATCCAGGGGAATCTCCATTTGGCATCTACCCTATTAATCCCTTTCAAAACCACAAACGTTTCATTTTTAAGATTGCATCTCATTCTTCCTCACTCCTATAAGTGTTGGCCCAACTTTCTAAACATCTCTTCATAGATCAGCCCTTCCATGTCAGGAATCAATGTGAAGAGCCTTCCATGCACTGCTCCTATTGCAGCAATATAGAACTCAAACATAGAACCAAACCCTGTGTGCACTCTCACCATTGTACAGTGAAGTTGCATCAAAATCATCCTACATACCTCTTGTAATAATAGCTAGCATTCCATTAGTTCTGATTATGCACTGTAATTCAATGCTAACTTATTGTATTTTATCCACGAGAAACCCCACGATCATTTTGTGCTGTTACTTCTGGCTCAGGGAGCATTCCCAGGAAAGAGAGCACGAATGGAATTAGCACTAAAATGAGTGATTATACAATTATGTATAGAGTGGGGCATTACTAATAGCATGAGTGTGCTGGGAACCTGCCTTGAACCCTCGCCTCCTCCTGTTGCGCTGGGAACCTGACGAGTATTCCTGTTCTGACTAGTATTCGTGGCCTCAAGGCAATGATGCAAGTTTAGTTTAGTTTAGAGATACAGCGGGGAAACAGGTCCTTCGGCCCACCAAGTCCATGCCGACCAGTGATCCCCACACACTATCGCTATCTTGTACACACTAGGGCCAATTTACAATTTTACCAGGCCAACTAACATACAAACCTGTACATCTTTGGACTATTGGAGGAATTAGATCCCGGAGAAAATGCACACAGGTCATGTGGAGAACGTGCAAACTCCTTACAGACAGCACTCATAGTCAGGATTGAACCAGGGTCTCTGGCGCTGTAAGGCAGCAGCTTTACTGCTGTACCACTGGCTGGCTCCGGCTGGCTGGTGGTAGTCCTGAAGGTGCTCACTTGGAAGAGTTATCCTCATGAATTCCTTAAGCATTGGTTTGCTTACAGCAATACTTCTGATCCTGTTGTTGTCTAGGGATAAGAAGATAGCAAAACGGATTATGTTGTAGTCAGCACAACAGCCATCAGTACCTCTCCAGAGATGTCCGGCTGAGTCACTCCAGCTTTTTGTGTCTATCTTCGGTTTAAACTAGCATCTGCAGTTCCTTCCTAGATATCCGTACCTGTCATGCAGGAGGTGATGCAGATGCCCAAGCAGTCTCTCCCTGGAATGATGACTTAATCGTCATGACAAGGGCTTGTGTCCCCCTCTCCCAGGTGGCACACTGTTAGCTGTGGCAGGATGCGCTCTGAACATTTAGTCAGGACCATTCTGTCTTGCTCTATTTTCTTTTCGCCAGTCATACCTTCCCTTATGTCTTTTTGTAGAGTGGCAGCGGGTGGCGCCAACAATGGCTGCCTCGCTAGCAGTCTGTCACGTCCCTTCTCTGTTTTTATTATTTTAAGTATGTATTGAATGTGTGTTTCATTGTTTCTAGGGGGAAATAGGGGGAAACTTTTTTTCAGTCAATCACCTCGACGGAGATGCGACTTTCTCAGTGTCTCATCTGCGCCCCACCCACCTCCCAGCGGCCTAACAGCTGGATTGGTGCGGCCTTTCCTGGAGACCGGCCTAGAAGGAGCTTCAAGCCACAGGCGCAGTGCGGACTTTAACATCACGGAGCTGCGATTCTTTGCCGAGGATCGCCAGAAGAAGTGCTCCGACCGCGGGGCCTGTGGACTTTAACAGCGTGAAGCCCGCGGTCTCCGGTAAGAAGCGGCAGACTCGGGAACTCCTATGTTCCTATCCGTCCCGACGTCGGAGTTTTGATCATCCCGACATCCCGACGCGTGGGCTTTGGACATCGGACTATCTGCAGCGGCGAACTGCGGAGGGTTCAAAGGCCCCGACCACGGGTGAACATAGGAGGAAGATGACTGAACTTTATGTCTTCCATCACAGTGAGGAATATTAATTCCACTGTGGTGGATGTTTATGTTAAATTTTATTTTATGTGTGTATTGTGTTCCTATCACTTAGTATGGCTGTAAGGTAACTCAAATTTCACTTTTCCAATAACAGGTTAAGTGACAATAAATGCGAACCTGAACTTGAGCTTGGGATGTGCGTGACTCTGCGATAGTTGCCCTCAGGACTTGACCAAGCAAGTTCTTGATCCAGTAGCAAGTGCGTCCAGGGTAATAGAGACCCAGTTTTTCTGCATGAACATCAACATGCACTGGCGTGGGTGGTACAGTGATAGACTTGCTGCCTGACAGTGCCAGAGACCCAGGTTCGATCCTGACCTCGGGTGCTGTCTGTATGGAGTTTGCACATTCTTCCTGTGACTGTGTCGATTTCCCCCAATTTTCTCCCACATCCAAAAGACGTGAGGGTTGGTAAGATAATTGGTCCTCTGCAAATTGGTGTAAGGAATGGATGAGAAAGTGGGATAACATAGAACCAGTGTGAATGGGTGATTGATGGTTGCTGCAGTCTCGGTGAGCCAAAGGGCCTGTTTCCATGCTGTACGTATCACTAAACTAAAAAAAAACAGACATAATCTGGGGTGGACTCAAGCACAGGTGCCTTTGCCCACTGCCTCTTCCTCTTTTACTCCCTCCACTCAACTTCATATTGACTCCTCTCATCCTCACTCCTTCTCTCAATATTGTCTACCCTCCCCCAGACTTCCTGTCCCTTCAGTATTTCTGCCCCTCCATTCCTTCCTGCATCAAATGACAAATGTCATCAGTAATAACACAATATCACCTAGTTACATAGCTCATTGTCATGTTTACTTTTTTCAGTGTTTTTGTCAGTAAGTGAATCCATTTCTCTCGTTGGGGCTGAGAGAACGACCTTCATTGTCCTTGTTGTTTATTCAGTTAATTCATCTGTGGAGTTTTTTCCGACTGCTCTGGTTCCGGTCAGTGCTGGGGCCAATCACGAGAGGAAAATACCAACTGACATATTTTCCTTCTGTTTGCTATTTTTAGCAAAGGTAAAGGTTGTGGTTGTGAATATAAAATTGTATTTCCATGTGTATGTTCACCTCTAATGTTTCATAAAGGACATTTTTAACAGATACCTCTCCTTGTCATGAACTGGTAGCATATTACTGGTAGCAAACCGAGTGACGCCAGCAATAGCTGCCTCGCCAACAGTCTGTCTGTCCCTTCCTTCTTTGTGTTTTAATAGTATGTGTTAAATGTATGTTTTTAGTGCTCTTTAGCTTGTTTTATGTGGGAAGGGAGGGGTGGGGTTGGGGAAAACTTTTTCTAATCTCTTACCTCGATGGCGATGCATTTATTTTCCGTATCGTATCGGTCCGCACTGCAGCCTAACAACAAGGAGGTTGGCGGCCTTTACTGGAGATTGATTTTTGTGAGTTCCACCGCGGGGAGCTTACAACACTTTAACATCGCGGAGCCAGCGATCCCTTTGCCAGGGATCGACCTCAGAGCTCCACCCGTAGGTGCTTGCCAACTTAACATCACGGAGCTCGCGGTTTCTGGTCAGAGACCGACTTCTGGAACTGCAAGCCGCAGGAGCTTCGACCGCCGCAACGCGGGAGCTTTGACCGCCCCGACGTGGGAGCATCGATCGTCCGGCTGTGGGAGCTGCGACCGCCTCAACGCGGGAGCATCGATCACCCAACGTGGGAGCTTCGACCGCTGGCTGTGGGAGCATCGATCGTCCCGACGGATGGTTCGACTGTCCCGACCGCGGGAGAATAAGGAGTAAAGAAGATTGGACTTTTTGGCCTTCAATCACAGTGAAGAATGTGGGGAATCCGCTGTGGTGGATGTTTATGTTAACTTTTATGTAGTTGTGTGTCTTGTTGCTTTTTTTGTTTCGTAGAGCTGGATGGTTATTTGCATATCACTGTACCTTAATGTGACAATAAAAGACCTTTGAAACCCTTTAAAGCTTTTTTCTGCAGTTCCTTCCTTCACATTTTGTTTAGTGGGTGTCTAATTTGAAGATGGCTTGGGGGGGAGTTGGGTATAGCAGGCTGTGGGGCTGTCAGTTTGGCTTGGTGGGTTTGTAACGGTATATTTATATGTCAGCATTTGCTTCTTCAGCAAGTGATTGGAAAATCTATTCAACACTGAGTAATCATGATTGAGACGAGATCCAGATATTGAAATTCATCTGGACACTTTGTTGCCAGTCACCCATTCTATCCCAATGCTCCCTTTGCACTGGGAACAATGGGATTATGTTATTTCCCATGAAATGCTCCTTTGGAGCTTTGCAGTGAAACTTGAACCACATTGTCTTGGGTGTGCAGGTCGTTGACCTCCTGGGGGTAAGATGGTCTTTGTCTGCATTATTAAACCAGGGGATCTGCAAATAAAGGGGCTGTCCCACTGCGGCGACCTAATCCGCGAGGTCTGACGAGTTTGCCCTCGACTCACACTCGCAGCATGGTCGACACGAGGTCCTATGAGGTCTTTGCAACTCTCCTTCAAGTTCGAGAGTGGTCTCCGCGTACTTGAGGCCTCAGCTAGGTCGTGGCGTATTTTTCAACATGTTGAAAAATGCCCGCGAGTAAAAAAAGGTCGCCGAGGAAAAAATCGACACTTTTTTTAATCGTAGGTTGTAGTAGGTCGGCATGTTATTGGAAGGTAATCAAGGGTAGTCGAAGGTAGTCGTAGATAGTCCTCAACACAGTCAAAGGGAGGTCCAAGGAGATCGAAGGAGGTCGATGTCCAATTCGGTGTCCAATTTTCCCGAAGCTAGTCGAAGATAGTAAAAGGTAGTCTTCAACATAGTCGAAGGAGGTCTTCAACATGACATTTTTACTAACTCTCCTAAACTCTTCTAAACTCTCCAATTAGGTCACCGCAGTGGGACTGCCCCTTAAGAGAAGGAACTTAACCAAATCCTCCCACTACCACAATGCTGCACTGAAATCTCCCCCACCCGTTTTGCACGGTATTCCTGATCTCCTGCCTGCCTGCAATCCTTTCCCTAGTTGCTCCTGCGGCAGACATTTTGTGCTACATGTTGTTGCTAATTTAAGAGGCTTTGCTTGTTTTTCTGTGTGTCCGTATGTGTACGTGTGTGTGTGTGTGTGTGTGTGTGTGTGTATGTATTTATTTGTGTGTGTGTGTGTATATATACACACACTGAACTTTTTTTTCTCTCTAGTTTATCATATTTACAGTGTACTACGTTTACATATTCTATTGTGCTGCTGCAACTAGAATTTCATTGTTCTATCGGGGACATATGACAATAAAACACTCTTGACTCGTTTAGAAAGGCACATGGTGTGCAGAGATTGCCTGCATGTGGATCATATGCTGGTAGATGATATCAGTTTAACTTGGCGTCATGTGCTGTACTGTTCTGTGTTCTCATTTTTCACCCCCAGTCTCTCTCGCTGCCCCTCAACCATGATGGTGTTCACCTTTCACCACCCCTTTCCCCACAAACACTGTTTCTCAGCTTCTTCGATCAATGATGCTCCTGACCTTCCTAATTCCATCCTAATTCCTGCCACCCTCATGCTGAGTTCCAATGCCATCCCCCTTCCCCAGTTATGTCCTGCTGGGATAACGCTGACCATCACTTGCCATGTTTTGTTCATTTATAGTTGTGTGTAACAATACATCCAAATTATTTCATTTTCCAACTTTTATCTTTTTCACAGTTAAAAAAATATTTGTATTAGCATTGGCTTTGCTGAAATGCTGTACACTTATACACTTCCTTGCCCAAATCTGCTCATATTCCATTTCAGATTTTTTCTAAAGCATAAGTTTTCAGTTGCCCATTTAGTTTTGTGTCGTCAGTAAACTAGGATTCACAAATCTCTTGTTAAATGACACCGTAACCTCTTATAATCCTGTTATGTGTGTTCCACTGTTCTACTTGCAGTGCATGAATTAATTTGCCATTTCAATTAACATACCACTGAAATATAACATGACCCTGATGGAAGACACAATGATAAATATTCTTTTGCTAGAAGTCCCATTGAAACACATTCAGTTGGATATTCATAATTATCGAAGTAGCACAAAAAATACCCTGTGGTTGAGAAAATGAATGTTTTGTACACACTTTGTCTTTAATATGTCTGAGAAATATGAAATATGGCTTTCAAAGGAGTGTTGCTTGTACTCTCTTGAATACAGAGGGCTCATCAACAGTATTTGTAAATGTGATGGAACTTTTGGGGTGTTTGCGGTTTTGTCTGTATGAACTTTGTCAGTGTTACCCAGATACTATCAGATCGCTGCGTTTGTATTGTTACCCGTGCAGCATTTATGTCAATGGAGTGCATGTACAGGAATAACAATTGATTGCTTAGAAACAAGCAGCTTTACGAGGGCATAGCAGCCAAATGAAACGCTTCTTGTTAGGCATTGAAAATTCAAAGGGTAAACACTTTAACTCTTTTACAGTGCCAAATAGCCACCTGTTTTTCAATTCCAGGCAAAAGTTTGTTTGGAATCAACTTTTAGCATGATACTTATAGTGCATTATGATTTTCTTCATAATCAGACCCGGAAATGTGCTTGAAGGCTCCCAGGGGGAAGCTGAACAGAATCGTTTAAACAGCATAATTGATGTTTAACCAATAGAAATAATTTTACTTAAGAACGACAGGAAGCATTTAATATTTTTTCATGCAGAGTGGCACACAGTAAAACATTCATAAAGCCTGGCAGAATATTAAAAATTGAATACATTTATCTGAATGTCAAGAGTCTTATAATAAAAACATAAGAATTTGCAAAATTGACTGGTTTTGCTGCGCATCTGCTAATATTTGGTTTCCAGTTTATATTTTGCACATTTTTTAAAAGATACATAGGCAATGTAATGGAAGCCTGCTGAAAGAATGACAGTGGGCGAAAATTAATTTATGGAATTTAGAAAAACCCTTGGATAATGGGTCAATCTCCCCTTTTAGAGACCGCCTCTTGTCCTGTCCATGTAAGCCAAATGATCACAAAACATTGAAAGCTAGTGATGAAGTGTCATGGCACTTGAAAATGAAAAGGCTAATTGATGGTGTTTGCAACGACACTAATTGGCATGTGAGACTTGGTAAATGGCCTAATTAAATTTGTGTACCCACAGCTAAACCTGGATTTATTCCTTGAAATTATTTGTCAAGTTTCGAACATTTTTTTTCAATAGCTTATAAAAGTAAAGTTCAGGCACAATGAACTGTAGTGGGAATAACATTGTGGGCTTTATATTGATTCTAACGAGTTGATAAAGTAGTTAGTGGCTTTTCTCACTTACTGGCAAAAGCCCAACAAACTGCATCATTTCCATTCCAGATTTTGTTTGGTGTTCCTATTACAAAGAAAGAGTTATTTTCATTGTTAAAATCTATCAAATAGAAGGTTATATTCCTAACTATGCAAAACCTAATTACAGTGGTAGTATAGTGTAAAAAATGCTTTACAAATCCGCATATTTTTATTGATCTGATCCTCAGGTGGTGATTGTTGTTGCCTCTGTCCACCAGTCATTCAGGCAGTGTTTCTAGTTCCCAACTTCCCTGGAATGGTTGCCAGAGGTAGCTTCACAATGCTAGTGACTCAGACTGGCTTTATACAATAATTCAGCTGCTATTCCTTATGCCAACATTTTATATTAATCAGCCCGAGGAAGAATCCTGAACCAAAAGGGTCGCCTAAACACGTTTTCACGGAATGATGTCTGACCTGCTGAGTTACTCCAGCACTTTGTGTCTTTTTTGCCTTCCATCTCTTACCATGTGGAAAAACACTGTGCATTCACCTTATCCATTTCCCTCATGATTTTATAGAGCTCTGAAAGAACACCCCTGAGTGTTCTGAGCTCTAGCGACTAACATCCTCCTGCCCAAACTCTCCCTATGACTCAGGCTCTCAGGTCCAGGCAACATCCTTGTAAATCTTCTCTGCACCCTTTCCAGCTTAATCATGGCACTTTTCTTGTAGCAGGATGGCCAAAAGGGAACACAATATTCCAAATCGACCTCCCCAATGTCTTGTACAACTGTAAAATAATATCCCAATTTTTATACCCAATTCCCTGACTGATGAAGGCCAACACGTCAAAAGCCTACTTCACCACCCTAACTACCTGCAATGTTACTTACAGAGAACTATGCACTTCCTAGATACCGTTGCTCTACAGCATTCCCCTGGCCTCTACTGTTCACTGTGAAGTTCTAAGTGCCAATGTGCCTGCTTATAATAATTTCTAGAAACTAGCAGAAACAAGTGGACAGGTAGTTTGAAACCGTGGCTTTGTGCTTGTTGTTAAATATTCAAGTTGATTTATTACCATTCTAAAACTTTGAATCAATTGTAACATAATATCACAGTAGCTGCAGGGAGGGTTAGTTCTTAGTCTGACAGCACGATTGCAAACATTAAATAGCAGTGGCCAAGACACTGTGTTGACTTGGATCAGTGGAGATGAGGTGGCTTCCTCCTTTTCAACAGAATGTTGGTTTTTCATGAACTGCATTTAGGTGAGAAATGCTAGACAAAGTAAAGAAAATGTGCAATTTTTTGATTCTCTTTAAGAAACAATTTAAGAAACGTTTTGGAAAAAATTAGACTGGGACATGGATAGGGCAGGTTTGGAGGAATACGAGCCAAACGCAGGCAGGTGTAGATGGGACATGTTAGTCGCTGTGGGCAAGTTGGGCGGAAGGTCCTTTTTTCACACTCCATGACTATGACTTGTGAATGCTGGTCAGGCATGATATTAAATGATTGACCATTTAATGTCTGAAGAAGGATCTCGACCCGAAAAGTCACCTATTCCTTTGCTCCATAGATGTTGCCTCACCCGCTGAGTTTCTCCAGCATTTTTGTCTACCTTAAATGATTGACCGTTTATTTTGTCCTGTGTTTCAGGAGAACACTGTGAAGTGAGCACCATATCAGGCCGCTGTGCACCCGGCGTCTGCAAGAACGGAGGAACGTGTATCAATCTGCTTGTTGGTGGCTTCAGGTGCGAGTGCACATCCGGTGAATATGAGAGGCCCTACTGTGAAATGACAACACGGAGCTTTCCGCCACTGTCCTTTGTGACTTTCAAGGGTCTCCGGCAGAGGTTTCATTTCACCGTCTCCCTCATGTAAGTATGAGTGACTGGAGAGAAGCTCATGTGATTAACATTCCCAAGGAAAGTGGCATGAGTTGAGGATTAAGAGTCTTGATCTTAAATTAGTGTTGCTGTCAGTGCTGCAAAACCCTGTCATTATACTTGCACTTGGTTACTTACCAAAATGAGTCAGGTTAAAGACAGGGACTTTCCAGCTTGAAAGACAGCACTGCAGGGCAAGTAAAGGATTACTCATTGTTAACTAATACTGGAAAAAGGATTAAAAAGAAAAGACAAAATGTGTCTCCAATGTGTGACACGGTGGCGCAGTGGTAGAGTTGCTTCCTCCAGTGCCAGAGACCTAGGTTCGACCCTGACTAGGGGTGCTACCTGTAGGCTGTTTGTACGGTCTCCCCATGACCGCGTGGGTTTTTTCCGTGATCTTCGGTTTCCTCCAACACTCCAAAGACATACAGGTTTGTAGGTGACCTTATATGAGCATAGAGAAAGCCATAGTATTTTCACCAAACCAGGGGAGTATACAACTAGTGGGCTTAGGTTTATGGTGAAAGGGGAAAGATTTGAAAATTACATGGAGGGCAATTTTTTCATACAGAGTGGGTCCTGTAGTTTACTTTTTTAGCTTAGTTTAGAGATACAGCGTGGGAACAGGCTCTTCACCCACTGAGTGCGCGTCGACCAGCTATCCCCACAGATTAACACAAACCTGCACACACTGGGGACAATTTACATTTATACCAAACCAATTAGCCGACAAACCTGTACGTCTTTGGAATGTGGGAGGAAACCGGAGATCTTGACAGCTGCCAGAAGGCTTGGTAGAGGCAGGTACAATTACAACATTTCAACGACACGGCATTTAAAAGACAATTGGACAAGTTCGTGGATACGACAGATTTGGAGGATCTTGGGCCTGAACAGGCGAGTGGGACCAGTTGGTTAAGCTACTCGGTCGGCATGGATAAGTTGGACCGAAACGCCTTTTTGTGTGCTGTACACTCCATGAGTAAATCAGGAATTGTAAGCTGCTGTTGGCACAATATGATCAGATTGGTGATATATTTCTGTTAAAAAACTCTGCAATTTATTTGATTTTACTTGAATTTGTATTTCACTCAGTCTGAATTGTACTCTTTCATTGTTTGGCCTGATATTAAATGATAAGCTTGGCACTTTCCCAAGGAGCTACAAATTGTCTCGATGCTGGACAATGTCTCTCATTGCTCTACCTTGCACAAGAGTTACTTCTTGCATGTTAATGAATTGGGGAGCCCTGCATATAATAGGTAGCTTGCTAGATTCCAAACACTTTTATTCTCCATTTATTTCATCTTGTCCCAGCCTTGGAGCCCTTCACAAAACCAGTTGGCCTCACTGCAGCAGCTACTCCTGGCACCCCAGTGATTCAATGAAAGCACAAATAATTATTGCCCACATCCATCTCTGGGGAAAGTTGGCCAGTGCAGATATCATGGAATTAATTCAACAAAGACAACAAAGAAAAAAGAAATCATAGTATTATTTGGCAAGTATTTGGGTTTCGGATTGGCTACTGAGTAAAAGGCCTGTCCCACGATACGAGTTCACCCAAGAGCTCTCCCGAGTTTTAAAAAAAAAATCAAACTCGTGGTACCTCATCACGAGTATTTTTTTACTCTTGGAAATTCTTCACACTGTTGAAAAAACTTCACGAGTTTCCGCATTTCCAGAGTACCTACCGTTAGCATTACGAGCCTCTACGAGACATCCACGAGCTCTGGCGTACCCGCTACGTACATTCTTGGTACTTACCATGAGTTTGATTTTTTTTTTAACTTGGGAGAGCTCTTGGGTGAACTCGCATTGTGGGGCAGGCCCTTTAGATTAACAGTCTTCTTGTAGAATGTGTGTTGTTCATGTGCGGGAATGGAGACAACCAGGCAGAGTACTCGTGGGCTTTGGAAATAAAATTGCAGTTCTGAAATGTGTACAGAGAAATAGAAATGTGGAATATTTGACATATTGCCATAATTTTTCTTTAAACAATGCAAATTGCTAATTAGCTATGCATTTTGTTTTTGAAAACCTTAGTGGGATTATAGTCTCTTTCAGCATCTTTTCTCAACCTGCTAATTGATTCAGTGCATGTGTAGATTCACTGTGCTGCGGTGCACTGTAGTAAATGATCCATGTGGCTCAGCAGCATTGTGCTGTAAGTGTGTTAAACACGTCCTCGTAATACGGATCACCTGTTTACTCAGTTGGCAGTTATTCCCAGTTATGCCTAAAATTCTGTTCCTCCGGATTAATTATAATATATTGCATACTTTTTACAATACGTTTATAAAACTCAGTGTTGCACAATACTTGTCTACAATGCACTATGTGTACAAGGAGATTCCCCAAACATTTCAAATATCCTTTGAATAATCCTTGCCATAATGATCTTACAATGCCTTTCTCCAATTATTAATTTACCCAGGCATTCCTCTGTTCTGCTCTAGTGACATGTTATGTAATTACTCTCCCCCCTAACTTTGTTCAGGCTCCTGCATCTGATTTTAAAATCCAACACTGGACAAGCGGAATAAAGAACAATGAGAGTCATGACTAGAGTTGAGATTGAATTGTGTCATCTAACTATTACAGCACTGAGTGAGTGGGGAGCATTGCAAGAACAACTGATAGGGATATGTGTGAATGAATTCATTTTGGGATCTGGGGCCAGCATTTATGGACCCTCCCTAAAATGGCCTTGAGAAGGTGATGGTGAGCCACCACATTGAACTGCTGCTGTCCAACTGATAAGGTGCTATCGCAGTGCTGTTGGACAGGAGGTTTAAGGATTTGGATCCAGCTGCGATTAAGGACCTGTAGTAAACTTCCACGTGATATGTTGTGTAACTTGCAGCAGGACATGCAAGTGGCGGTGTTGCCAGGCAACTGCTATTCTTGCCGTTCATGGTGCTTAAGCTCATTGGTTTAAGAGATGTTGTTGAAGTAGTCTGGGTGAGAATGATTTGGATGTAAATGTAGGAGCATGGTTAGTAAGTTTGCAGATGACACTAAAATTAGTGGTATAGTGGACAGTGAAGAAGGTTATCAGTGATTACAGTGGGATTTTTGATTTGGTGGGCAAATGGGCCAAGGAATGGCAGACACAAGAAACTGCAGACGCTGTTGGATGCAGATAAGAGTTTAATTCAGAGAAATGCAATAGGGCTCTGGGCACGATTGTAGAATAGAGGAACTTTGGATGCAGGTACATACTTTCATGAAGGTGGTGACACAGGTAAACATGGTGGTGAAGAAGGCATTCTTCACGTATGTCAGTGTATTGAGTACAGGAGTTTGGACATCATGTTACAGCTATAGAACATATGGTAAGCCAAATGTGAAGTACTGTGTACAGTTCTGGTTGTCCTACTTACGAAGAATATCATTAAACAGAAAAAGATGCAAGGATGTTACTGGGTCTGGAGATTTTGCATTATAAGCAGAGGTTGGATAGGCCAGGCCTTTTCTCTCTGAAGCGCAGGGGCCGGAAGGTTGACCTTATAGAGGGACTATAGACAAAGCCACAGGCAGTATCTCTGGAGAGAAGGGATGGGTAATGTTTCGGGTCGAGAACCTTCTTCAGACATGATACTTCAGTATCTGTATGAAGAAGGGTGTTGACCCGAAACATCACCCATTCCTTCTCTCCAGAGATGCTGTCTGTCCCACTGAATTACTCCAGCATTTTGTGTCTATCTTTGTTTCAAAGCTTGTGCGACTGAAGAGGGCGTAGGATACCGATGCGTGTTGCCTCTGGAATGCAAAGGGTTTCATTTCAGGACACCTGATCCTAATTACCACTGTCATAACTAGGCACTGAGTCTCTTTGGGGGATTGAAGCATCAGTCTTATAAGAATCCTTTTATTTCATGCCACTCATCCACCTCTGATACAAGGTGGCAACAGGGAAGGCTAAATGGAAATAGTAACTTTCAAATCTAGAAACTAGCTTAACTTCAAGGAGGCAAAATATTTTGAAATCCTTAAAAACCCTCCTGCTAATTGAGCTAAAATGGATTGTTTGTACAAGAGCAGTTTAAAGAAGAGCTCAGTGCTGCTTCTGGCTAGACCTGAGGAGCTTCCTCTGTAAGTCTCTGCCAATCTCATATACAAACTGCTCCTTGATTTCCTAAATAACTGGAAATGTAAATCTAGACATGAGCACATAAACGATAAGTCCAGCCATTGTCACTGTGAACATGAAGTTGTCAAATTGTGTATTGCTTTTTATTGTATTTATCGCTGATTATCAAGTTCACAGTGTTTGTATGTGAATATTTTCAACATTCTGCTTATCATAAAAATAATATGTAAAATCCAGGATGTAGAATAGGATTTCTGATAAGATTGTTTTTTACCAATTCTGACCTCACAATGACATTTAAAAATGTTGATTCTAATTTGCTGCAGTTTTTTTCATCATTATTTAGTGTAGTTTTGTGATTCTTGGTGAAGCCGCCACTTAGAATTGGAAAGGACCAGAGATAATAGACAATAGACAATAGGTGCAGGAGTAGGCCATTCGGCCCTTCGAGCCAGATTCAATGTGATCATAGCTGATCATCCCCAATCAGTACCCCGTTCCTGCCTTCTCCCCATATCCCCTGACTCCGCTATCTTTAAGAGCCCTATCTAGCTCTCTATTGAAAGTATCCAGAGAACCGGCCTCCACCTCCCTCTGAGGCAGAGAATTCCACAGATCACAACTCTCTGTGTGAAAAAGTGTTTCCTCATCTCCGTTCTAAATGGCTTATTCTTAAATTGTGGCCTCTATATGGCCACAGTTTAAGAATATGGCCTCAGTTTATTTTTAATTGTGGCCCCTGGTTCTGGACTCTCCCAACACCAGGAACATGTTTCCTGCCTCTAGCATGTCCAAACCCTTGATAATTTTCATCCTGCCAAATTTCCAAGGCAGCATTCTGGTATGTCTCTTCTGCATTCTCGACAAAACCTCCGCATCCTTCCTGTAATGGAGTGACCAGAACTGCACACGATATTCCACATATGGCCTAATCAAATGCCTTCAAGCTGCAACATGACTTCCTGATTCTTGGAGTCATATTGCTTCTACATGGGAATTCATTGCCTCAATTGATGAAGGCAAGCATATCATACACCTTTACCACTCTGTCTACTTGTTTTGCCACTTTCAAGGAGCTTTGGACTTGGACCCAGCTGTGCTTCAATATGGTTAAGGTCTTGCCATTAATTGTATACTTTCTCCTAACATTTGTCCTCCCAAAGTGTCCCCTCACATTTGCTCAGATTAAACTCCATCTGCCATTTCTGCACCTGTTTCTGTAGCTGATCTATATCCTACCATATACTTTAACACCACTCCTCACTGTCTGCAATTCCGCAAATGTTGGTGTTGTCTGCAAACTTACTAACCAACTGTAGCCATTTCTAGTTTGCATTTCTCCAGTTGCACCGTTGGATGAGTCCACGTGTTTCTGCGAATGTTGCCAGGCACAGCGGTGGGATTCAGAGGCAGCACGTCTCTGCTGTTTGCATTAGTGAAGATGCTTCATAGATGCCCAAGCTGGGAGTTAGGATGACAGAGAGGCATAATCCTCTCTGGCAAAGGCAAGTTAGTCTGATCACATCCTAACCAGAATTTCCTCCTGGAATTTCTGCACCCAACAGAAGAACTCTGCCTTGTTGGGAAGTTATTACTTTTACTTGTATCAATCATAATCATAACCATACTTTATTAGACAAGTATAACCATATAACAAATAACATATAACAATTACAGCACGGAAACAGGCCCTCTCGGCCCTTCCAGTCCGTGCCGACCATTTGTTTTCCCCTAGTCCCATCTACCTGCACTCAGACCATACCCCTCCATTCCCTTCACGTCCATATACCTATCCACTTTAGTCTTAAATGTTAAAATCAATCCTGCCTCCACCACTTCTGCTGGAAGCTCATTCCACACAGCCACCACCCTCTGAGTAAAGAAGTTCCCCCTCACGTTACCCGAAACGTCTGTCCCTTAATTCTCATGTCATGCCCTCTTGTTTGAATCTTCCCTAACCTCAATGGGAAAAAACGTATCCACGTCAACTCTGTCTATCCCTTTCATCATTTTAAAGACCTCAATCAAGTCCCCCCTTAACCTTCTGCGCTCCAAAGAATAAAGACCTAACTTGTTCAACCTTTCTCTGTAACATAGTTGCTGGAACCCTGGCAACATTCTAGTAAATCTCCTCTGTACTCTCTCTATTTTGTTGACATCCTTCCTATAAGTAGGCGACCAAAATTGTACACCATACTCCAGAATTGGTCTTACCAAGTATGTTTTGCAAATACGAGGAATTTGATTTGCCATGCAGTCATACCAATAAAAAGCAGCAAAACACACAAAATATATTTTGACATAAACATCCACCACAGTGACTCCTCCACATTCTTCACTGTGATGGAAGGCGAAAAGAAAATTAGATTTGGATATTATTAAAAGCTTTTGGTGGGATTTGTAGCATTGAGGCCCGTATTGGCCAAATAACTGTATTTCATCCAGGGGTTTGGTAGGGGCCTCCATCGGTCTGACATATCTACATCGTTGTGCAACTGGTAAAAAATCAACTTCATTGAATTTGAAGAAACAGATCGTAATTAAGATATAATTTGATTCTTCCTCCCAATTCTCAATAAATTTATGAAATGAAAATACAATCAAGTCGTCTTGTGTCAATGCATGAATTTACATTTCCAACTAAATGTCAAAGCCAGTATTCCATTTGATGGCTGATTAAGTTAAAAAAATATTGTTTATGCAATTGGCAGAAAACATCAGGAATGATTTGTTTCTAGTTGCTCCTGAACGCCTTGTTAATTGGCAATACATTTTTCTCATTCTCCCTCTGCTGCAGGTTTGCAACAAAGGAAGGAAATGCTTTGCTACTTTATAATGGACGTTTTAATGAGAAACATGATTTCATTGCACTGGAGATCATTGACGAACAAATCCAGCTGACGTTCTCAGCAGGTAAGTTAGCAATTATAATTTCTTGAAAACCTGAAATTGGTCATTAAGGATTTGTGTTTGCCAAAGTGAACATTGTTGAGCAGCATGCAGTTTGATGCTTTATTCCAGCATAACTAACCATAGAAAATAGAACGTATAACTTGAGCTGGATGTTCATTATAGAATTATTATGGCATAGTCAGAGGTAATTTGATCCATCAAATCCATACAAGCTCGTTACTTGTCAGTCCACCTTGTCTTTCCCTGTGGCTGTGCAGATTATTTTCCCTCAGGCTTATCTAATTATTTTCTGAAATCCCCGAAACGTCAATAAAATATATGTCCAGTTCCAGATCTGTTCCACTGGCAACACACTTGATCGAGACCAGTTTTATGTTGACTTACCTGGTTAGGCTTTCAGGACTTGGTTTTTTAGAAGGAGAAACTTTAAATCGCTGCTTGAAGCACCCGCTGCCTGAATGGTGAAAAATGTTTTAATTGTAAAACTGTGTCAGTTAAATGTCTTTGCAGCAGATAAAAGTTAAACATATAAATGCCTTATGCATAGCTCCATTGAGCAGGTTTACAAAGTTAAGAACTGCACACAGACTTGACATGTTACAAGCCTTGAGTTGATCATCTCATGAGTCTGATAACAGATGTGCTGCATCTCAGTCCATTTGTGTTTCGATTCGTACCAACTGCTAGAATCTAAAGAAACTTCACCTGGTTTCACTTAATTTCAGAACTGCTGTGCCTCTCAGAGCATTTTTGCGTTGTATCCACATAATCAAGCTGCTTCTTGTCCACCTTTCACTTGGTCCCATTCTTCCCCACTTCCTTAATTGCAAGACTTTTGAATATAAAAAGGCCTGGTGAAATAGAGAGACAAGGAACTGCGGATAATGGAATCTTGAGTGAAACACAAAGTGCTGGGGTAACTCAGCGGGTCAGGCAGCACCTGTGAAGGAATGGACAGGTGACCATTTGGGTCGGGAACCTTCATTAGACTGATTGTAGTGGGGAAGAGAAAGCTGGAAAAGAGGTTGGGTGGGATGCAAGTGTCAGGGGGGGAGGAGTTGATTGGCAGATGGATGGAGAAAGTGATAAAGCCGGAAATGAAAGGGGGAGTAAAGGGTGTCTGACAAGGAGGAAAAGAAAAATGAAATGTGAAGCCACGGGTGGGGGGGGGGGGGGGGGGGGGGGGGGTGGTCTGGATTGAAGGGGACAGTTGTGTAGTTTAGAGATACAGCGAGGAAACAGGCCCTTCGGCCCCTTCAGTTCCGCACCGACCAGTGATTCCCACATATTAACACCATCCTATCCACATTAGGGACAATTTTTACATTTACCAAGCCAATTTACCTACATACCCGTACGTCTTTGGAGCATGGAAGGAAACCAAAGATGTTGGAGAAAACCCACTCAGGTCACGGGGAGAACGTACAAACTCCGCACTGACAGCACTCGTAGTCTGGATCAAACCCGGGTACTGCAAGCGTTGTAAGACAGCAATTCTACCACTGCGCCACCGGGCCGCCCTTAATAGTGGTGGGTGGGATAAATGGGTGCAGACCGGAGTAGGGTGAGAGGCGGAACAAAGGAAAGAGAGAGTGAGGGGGCTGTTGAGTTGTAAACTACCCAAGCTTAGCCTCATTCTGGCAATGGAGAGGCCCAGGACACAGAGGTTGATATGGGAATAGGAAGTGGAGTTAAAAGGTTAGTAGCTGAGAGAGGCAGCAGGCCTTGACGTACCGAACACAAGTGTTCAGTGAAATGGTTACTTAGCTCACACGGTCTCACTGTTGGAAAGGAGGCCACATCAGGAGCACCAAATGCACTGAACAACAAAGTTTGAAGAGGTGCATGTGAACCTCTGTCAGAACCTGATGCACCTGTCTTTCCCTCAGATGTTTAACAGGCTGCAAACTTTACTTACTACCCAGGCCTGTGATGATGTATTGATTAGCCTTCAAAACATCCGAATTTTAATATTTTCTCCATCCACAATCAGATTTCAGTGTAGTTTAGAGATGCAGTGTGGAAACTGGCCTTCGGCCTACCTATTCCATTCCGACCAGCGATCACCCCCTACACTAGCATTATCCGCCACACACGAGGGACAATTTACAATTTTACGGAGCCCAATTAACCTTTGGAGTGTGGAAGGAAACCGTGGCACCCGGAGTAAACCCACACAGGTCAAGGGGAGAACTTACAAACTCCGTACGGACTGTGGAGTCTGGATTGAAGCCAGGTCTCTGGTGCTGCAAGGCAGCAACTCTACTGTTGCGCCACCGTGCCACGGTTATAGAGGGAAAACATATCCACGTGCAAAGTGCACCATCTGTTCACAAAACAATACTCCTGGAGTTTAAATAATATCTGCAGCTTATAATTTCAGATCTTCCAGCCAAAGCATTGCACTTTCGGCAACCATGGAAGTAGAAAATAATCGTGGCAAGAAATCCCTTCAGTCTGAAACGAACTTGAGAAGCAGATTGAGCTAAAAATATTCATTCACTTCTGTATAATAATTCCATATATGGATCAATAACATTGAGCGCTTAGTGGGAATTTGAACTTTAGACGGGGTTCAAAGGCACAATTAAATCATTACAATCGTAAAGTGTTTTCTAAGAACTCAGAGGTCAGTAATGTAATCAAAATAACACTGTTATTCATCATTCATTCATAATACAATTTGGCTGCATTAATAAACTCACTTTCATTTACCTTTTCTCAGTAACATAAGTGGTTCATGTATATGTGTGCTTATTTCCTCCCTCCCTCAGGGCTTGTATTACAGATTTACAATGGATAACTTAAAACAAAGAGTGTGCGTTTTTATTTTGAAACTGCACCCTTTCCCATAGCCTAATAAGTTTATTCAGGCAGAAAATGATGAGAAGCATCTGTTCTCACATGGAGACATTATTCTTATAATTTTGAATCAGTTTAATATTTTTCAGCATCATTCACATTCTTGTTCGCTTGGTCTTATCAAACCGTTTCAACTGTATCATGTGTTGTTCCTCACCCTTTCGTTGCAGGCTGGGGAGGAGAGTAGAACATCTTCCACACCCTCCACTAATGCCGTTTGTGTTCTTTTTAATTATATGCTCCTTGAAACAATTTATTCCAAGGACAGGACCGAATAAGTGCAGTTAATGCAATTTGGTGATATCATGTTGACTGCAAATCCCTCCTCCCTCGTATTCACAATTCTATCTGCCTATCCCAACTTTTGTTTTAAAATGTTACTTTAAATAAAATAATCTAAGCAGTGCTTTCTATATGACGGTACACACTGGTACACCCCTAAATATTTATATGCAAACTGGCACCTTTTTTCCACAAGGAAAAGCACAAAATAATCTAAGTAATATCTTTTCAGTGTAAATCCCAAGGGATTATGTATACACAGAAATTTGACCTGCGGAATTATATCTTATAACTATTAAAATTCTGATCTTGGATGTGTGTGTATTTATTTGTGTGTTTGTGTGTGTATTTATTTGTGTGCTGTTTGTCTGTGATTCATATTTCCTTGAAAACACGATGCACTAACGGTGACATTTGTACACATTCCGATAGAGATTTATGCCATGATGTCAAAAATCATCTTATCTGAAAATTGGATTAATTATTTCTTGAGTTATTTATTAAAATTGTTCACAAATTTGAAATATTTTTTAAAGTTAATGAGCTGATGACATCACAATGGCTCTGTTCGTCACGGCCCACTGATTTCAACGCGCAGCCTGCTGGGCACTGTTTTCCACACGCTGCGAGTTACGTCACAACCCCCCACCCCCCTTTCGAGGTCACGAGCGCTCACGAGTACTCACGAGCTTCCTGGCTTGCTTTTCAAGAACTTCTCGTCGCGGCCTGCTGCGCTATGTTCCACGCGCAGCGAGGTTTGTCAACCCCCTCCCCTCCCCCCTTCTTGAAAAGACGCTGAAAGAACGAGCAAGTGAGCTCTGTACTGCAGCTTCCGAGGGCTCACGAGGACTCACGAACACCTCTGATGTCACGAGCGCTCACTCCTACTCCCACGCTTCCTGGATTGCTTTTCCAGAACTTTCTCAATGGTCATTACCCCCTCTCCTCCCTCTCTGCCTCCCTCCCTTTCTGCCCCTCCTCCTTTTCTGACCCCCCTCCTTCTCTGCCCCCCTTCCCTTTCTGCCCCCCTCCTCTCTGCCCCCTCCCTCTCTGCCCGCCCCCAGGTCTGGTGGAGTATTGCATTCGAGAGCCAGCCCTCCCCTGTGACGCCGCAACCTCCCCACCCCTCAATCACTACCCCCCTCCTTCTCCCTCTCTACCCTCCACGCCCTCTCCTTCTGTAACCCCCAAACCCTCTCCCTCTGTACACCCCCCCCCCCCTTATCACACCTCCGCAGTTGGGGGTTATGCGTGAGTGGATATGGCCGGGGAATGGGGTAAAATGAGCTAATTAATAATTAATACTTTCACAATTGCAATAATACTGCAAATGAAAGCGGATTCCAATTGAATTTGGCGACACAAGGAACTGCAGATGCTGTAACTCAGCCCGTCAGGCAGCATCTCGGGATGAAATGGACAGGCAACATTTCAGGTCGGAACCTTCTTCAGTCTGAAACATTGCACGTCCTTTCACTCCAGAGACGCTGCCTAATCCGCTTGAGTTACTCTAGCACTTTGTACTTTACTTCAAATTAAATTTGTCTGGTAACCTGATTAACATCAGAAAATGCATTTGTTTTTTTTTTGGTCAAATACATTTCTAACTGAAATGTTTCTGATTCCCTAGTCACCAGATACCTGCTCCTAATAATTTTTTCATCTGTCAGATATTCAAATGTAGCACAGGCTTCGCTGCCATTCCAGCTGTGCTCTGCAATTGTCATCAAGACATTGAAGTAGGTGTTACTGCTGCACCTCGTCCACTTTTTTTTTATGATCTGCTTCAACAGTACCACGATTAATCTTCATACGTGGGTTGTTTTAAGTTCATTTATAATTGCCCAACTGTTAAAGGATATGAACCAGATGCTATTACAGAAAATGCCAGAGCAAGAGATTTTCTTTGTTACATACTTCAGATTACCCCAAATTTCGTTCAAGACTTGACATTTGTAGATAATTGTGATAGACTGCGCTGTTGTATGTATCTGGAGGTCTGATATGAAGTATGCTGCATTCCAGTGAGAAGCACTACAGTGTTTTGAGTTAATGTTCAAGTTAGTGCTACGATGATTTTAAATTTGCACATTTTGTTTAGTTTTAATGGAATATATAAGATTTAAAAACAAGGCTAATTGAAGGGGCAGTTCCTCTCTGTGTATGCACCCCCCTCCTGGCTAAAGGCACCTTAATCTTCTGGCAATTTAACACATTAGCAGGTTTGATCCAGCTTTTAGATCCCATCCATGAACTGATTAAATGTCCCAATATTGACTTAAAAGTTAAGGCAATGGTACACATTATGTTTTATTTTTTTTAAAGGTCTGTTGTCTGCTGTTAAAATCCTCAACCCAAAGTAAATCTACAGGAAGATTGCAGAAGTTAGAAAGTCCAACCACATCTAGCTCTTCAACACCA
The DNA here is from genome assembly GCA_035221665.1 of Okamejei kenojei. Taxonomy (NCBI): domain Eukaryota; kingdom Metazoa; phylum Chordata; class Chondrichthyes; order Rajiformes; family Rajidae; genus Okamejei; species Okamejei kenojei. The sequence goes on along the minus strand of CM069151.1, from coordinate 22,214,729 downwards.
GGCAACTGTTTGTCTTTCTAAGTGCTAAGGACAGCATGGTGGTATACACAGTTAACTGCACGCTCAGTTTCAGGCACCTGGTTTGATCCTGACTTAGGACATTGTCCATGTGGCATTTTCACTTTCAGTCACTGCATGATTTCTCTTGGGTGCTCTAGTTTCCTCTGACAAGGAACACCTGTTTGGGCCTTCTGTAAATAGCCTATCAGTGCAGGTTAATGCTTAAAAAAATAAAAGGTAAGTAAGACGTTAATTAATAAGAAATTAATAAAAACAAAAAATACAAGTCCAGAACCAGGGGCCACAGTTTAAGAATAAGGGGTAAGCCATTTAGAACGGAGACGAAGAAGGCGCAAACATTAAAAAGCACGTGGTAGAAAAGATACAAAGTGCTCAACAGGTCAAGGAACAGTCCAGAAAACCTTGGGCTTCCTTGTGAGCCACATGGTCTGCTTCTGTTGCTGTTTCCTTATGCTGTTATGACATTTAAAATGATCTTGGATATCTGTTTGAAGGGCTATAGCACAAATGCTGCAGACCAAATGCTGGAAACATAGAAACATAGAAAATAGGTGCAGGAGTAGGCCATTCTGCCCTTTGAGCCTGCACCGCCATTCATTATGATCGTGGCTGATCATCCAACTCGGTATCCTGTACCTGCCTTCTCTCCATATCCTCTGATCCCTTTCGCCACAAGGGCCACATCTAACTCCCTCTTAAATATAGCCAATGAACTCAACTACCTTCTGTGGCAGAGAATTCCACAGATTCACCACTCTCTGTGTGAAAAATGTTTTTCTCATATCGGTCCTAAAAGACTTCCCCCTTATCCTTAAATTGTGGCCCCTTGTCCTGGACTTCCCCATCATCGGGAACAATCTTCCTGCATCTAGCCTGTCCAACCCCTTAAGAATTTTGTACTTTTCTATAAGATCCTCAATCTTCTAAATTCTAGCGAGTACAAGTCGAGTGTCCAGTCTTTCTTCATATGAAAGTCCTGCCATCCCAGGAATCAGTCTGGTGAACCTTCTCTGTACTCCCTTTATGGCAAGAATATATCTAAAACCGTAGAACTACCTGGTTGACCTTATGATAGAGGGTGGGAGCGGTGGGCACGAAATCCCTCACCGCGACGCCTTGTAAAATACAGATCAACCTTCAAACTTGGTAAGTTCTCGTTTAATCTTGCTATTTTACTTCGGAGTCACGTGAGTGACTTCGTGAAGATTTCAAATCTCTGTGATTTCACGCCCTGGACAACGTCCATGCTTATCACACTGCCGCCATTCTGATGGAGGAAGACTGTTAATGGAGTTCAGTCAAAACTGGCTGAAAAATCAACACAATTTATTAATCAAATAAACAACAAACCCCTAATTCGGGGACAAACATTTACTAAGCGGTTCCCAGGATAGCTTCTGCGAATGTCGCAGGGGCGGCCAGAGGCTTGTTATAGAACCGTTGAAAGGTTTTTTCACTGGCCCAGCCCGCGGTGGCGAGAATGTGGTCCATGGGCACCTCCATGGCTCTCGCTGCTGATGTGGATGCAGCCCTGGTGGAATGAGACTTAAAAATGTCAGTAGCAACTCCTGCTGCATCCAGCACCACCCTGAGCCACCTGGCGATAGTCTGTGTAGTCACTCGACGATGCGGAGGTTTATGGCTGATGAGGAGTCCCTGCTCCTTCATCCTGATAACTCCAGTAACTCGGATGTAGTGGTGGAGATGGGTGACTATGCAGAGTGTGGCATCTACAGGGTACGCCCGAAATTACAGCTGCAGCCCATGCGCCCCTGGCCTATGCTGTTTTAATAATTCTTTGACAAAGAATTATATTTGACCAGGGGTGGCCACCATGCTGTCCAGTCGCAGTTTCTGTAACGCCTGGACTCGTTGGGCTGTCGTCAGTGCCATGAGCATCACCACCTTGAGGGTGAGCTGTTTCAATGGTAGCTCATCTATTGGAGCCCAACTCCTCAGTAGGGTCAGCACGATCCCCACATCCCACGTTACTGTATATCTGGGTCGTGGAGGGTTGGTGTTGAACACTCCCCTCATTAGTTTAGACACCAGGTGGTTGGAGCCGACACCTATATCCAGGTATGAAGATAGCGCACTCCTTGCGCTGTTGATGGCACTGTAGCTGAGGCCAGCATCAAAATGGAGGCCTGCCAGAAACTCCAACACATCAGGTATTGTTGCCGAGTTGGACGACTTTCTGATTTGAGTGAGGTATTGTTTCCGGGTTGATTCCCGGCACGATGCAGCAATAAGGTTTATAGCTCTTGACGAGATGCCTGCCCGGATGAGCGGTCTTTTCAGAACCTGCAAGCCAACAAGTTTAAATGACCATGGCAAGGATGACTGATCCCCGTAATAGGGTGAGTAATCAATTTGGGATGTTTCCCAATCGCCATCCATGGCTGTTTTAAAATTTTTTCAACCATCGGGTACCATGGTTGTGTAGGCCAGTCGGGAATGATCAATATGTCAGTTGCAGAGTCTAGTTTAATTTTCTGCAATACCCGACTGATGAGGCAGAATGGGGGAAATGCGTAGCAAAACCATTTCCCCCAATGGATCGAAAACGCATCCATTGCTATTGCCCCAGGGTCTGGTTCCCATGACACATACGTTGGTATCTGATGGTTCAACCTGGACGCAAATAGGTCAATATCTGGTGTCCCAAAATGAGCTATAATATCTCTAAAAATTTGGGGATTCAACATCCACTCGATGTTGTCATTAAAGACTCGTGACCTGGTGTCCGCCACTGTATTAAGCTTCCCAGGCAAATAGGTCGCAGTAATCCAAATGTTTCTTTCAATGCACCAGTGCCAATTCATTGCCAATTGTATTAGCCAATTCATCACAAGATAGCGACCTGATACCACCCATATGATTGATGTAAGCCACCACTGTAGTATTATCTATTTGAAGGCGGACATGTAAATCCTGTGAATTAGTACAGTAAGCCCGCAGTCCATGAAATGCTCCCAGCATTTCTATATAATTTATCCCATGTGACTCCAGGAATGTAGACTCATGAGAGTTCCATCTGCCACCACAACTGGACATTGTATCAGTTGCTCCCCAGCCTTGTGCACTTGCGTCAGTTTGTAACACAACATCAGGGTTTCCCACTATGATAGGTCTATGAAATTCTCTAATATTGTCAACCCACCATTGTAGCTCATTTCTAGCTTCTGATGGTAGCCGAATTGGCCGATCAAAGTGACCAGCATTTGTGATTTTTGATCTTTGTAAATTTCGGTAGTGCAGCGGTCCGAATCGTGCAGCTGGGAATGCAGCTACCAATTTGCCTATAACTTTTGCTGTTTGCCGAATAGTCGGTACCTGGCGCAAGCAAGATTGTGGCATTCTTCTATAATAGCAGTAGCTTTATTAGTTGGGATGGTAATCTTCATTAAATTGGTGTCTAGGGTGAACCCCAAATAATCCATAACCCGTACCGGGTGCAATTTTGATTTGTCTGGATGGATTACGAATCCCAGCTTCTCAAACAGAGCCTTGGTTGCAGCCACTCCTTGAATCGCCAATTGGAGGGTCGGACCCACTATAAGGATATCATCTAAATATGCCATTACTATATAATTTTTGTTGTCGGAGAAGAGCCAATATAGGTTTTACCAATTTGGTAAACAGCCTAGGAGCTGTGGTGATTCCATTGGGCAATGCCTTATATTCCCATAACTGACCCTTCCAGACAAACTTTAAAATTTTCCTATAAGCCTTAGCAATGGGTACCGTATAGTATGCATCTTTCAAATCGATACATGCCATAAAGTACCCTGGGTAAAGCATCTGCTTAGCTGTTTCAAACGTATCCATTTTGAAATGGATGTATTGTACAAATTGTTCAATTCAGTTAAGTCTATTATTATCCGACATCCCCCATATTTTTTAATCCTAGTGAAGATGTTAGACACAAACTCAATTGGTTCATGCTTGGTTTTGCCAATTACCCCTTTTTCTGCTAACCGTATAATTTCAGCTTGTCCTGCCTCCACCTCTTTTTGAGATAGAGTAAATTTTCTACGAGGCGAATGCTGAGTAGGGGGATTTATACCTTCAATAAATTCTATAACATATCCTTGAACACTTTGTAAAATAAACTCATCCGTGGTGACAGTTTTCCAAATGTCCAAGAAAGCCCTCAATCACCCACCTATTCGTGCAGAAGGGGATGCTACTGCGTGAGAAGAACCAGACCCCCTTACCTCCAAGGTAAACGGCGGTTCCGTACATACGGTGTTTTGAGTGGGCGTTGTGGAGGTTGACGAGTCGGCGGCCGCATTTTCCATGCAGGCCGTTGCTGGCCTTGCCCTAAAAAAGGTCGTTGCACTTGTTGGGATGGAGGTGGGTAGGATCTCTGTGCCCTTTCCCGCAGCCGTGTTCTCCAAGATGAATTAGGCTGTTGCCGGTGATATGGGTGAGGTCTGGTCGGTGGAGGCTTCATGAGGCCAGCTGTTTTGGCCTCCTCATCGAGTTCCTTCACCTGTTTGGACAGGTCTCCAAACAACTGATGCGGCGGTGGAGCGGTTGATGGTCGGCACAACCCCGCGAATTTGGGGTTTAGTGTGGGCTTTATGGAGCTCTTACACAGGCAGTTTATTTCATATTGGGCGTTGCATAGGAGTGCCAGTGCATCTTGCTGATCGCTCGACACATTATCCCCGTCCAGGGTCCTAGCAAACGCCGTTATGCCCGTGGAGAGAACTTTTAATATACGCTGGAGGCGGACATCCTGCATCCTGGTGGCCGTACTCAAGTGTCCCCAACTGAGGTTGATGCAGTTTTCGGGCGGTTTTATTTTCTCCAAGGTATCATTGAGAACCTGACTCTGGAGTTGGTGCGTAGTCAGGTAATCAATGGTGCCCGCCAATTTGTGGTGCAGAGGTTCACCTGTCTGGGTGGTAGCGGCAAACTTAAACCCCTGTCTCACTGTGCGAGTTGGCCCACGAGTGACCCCGAGTTTTCACTCGTGGTGATCACGTAGCGGGAACGTCGGAACTCGCACGAGCAACTTATCGACTCGTGGCGCTAACGGCAGGTACTCGGGAAACTTGTTAACTCGTGAAAAAAATCAAACATGTTTGATTTTTTCCACGAGTCAAATTAACTGTTCAAGTTAAAAATGGAAACATTTAAACTCGTTGTAATAACGTAGTGGCCCCGTGCGTTTATCTTAGTGTCTCGTGAGTCTACCGTGGGAACTTTAATAATCTGTTCTTTTGCTCAAGTAAAGACTGAACCAAAGATAGACACAAAATGCTGCAGTAACTCAGCGGACCAGGCAGCATCTCTGAGAGAAGGAATAGAGTCAAGACCCTTCGGACTTACCCGAAATGCCACCCATTCCTTCGCTCCAGAGATGCAGCCTGTCCCGCCGAGTTACTCCAGCATTTTGTGTCTATCTTCGGCCTTTCTGCCACTTGTCCTTTATTACTGAGGCGCCTGCCCCATGGCTTCACTCTGTCTCAATGAACGGCTTTAAAGACCTGCCGAAGGGGCAAGTCTGGGGTGGTGGGTGGGATGTGTCCACGTGTGATGCTCCATCCACCCCCCCGGGGCCGAGAGTGTGGGATTGGGAAGGAACTGCAGATGCTGGTTCACACCGGAGATAGACACACACAATGCTGGAGTAACTCGGCGGGACAGGCTGCATCTCTGGAGCGAAGGAATGGGTGGCATTTCGGGTAAGTCTGAAGAAGGGTCTCGACACTATTCCTTCTCTCCAGAGATGCTGCCTGGTCCGCTGAGTTGTGTGTGTGTGTCTCTCTCCCTCTCTGTCTATCTGTTTGTATCTGTGTGTGTGTCTGATGTCGGGTCCCGGCGGCCGCTCAAAGTCACCCGAGCTGTGGCGGCCAGTCCTGCTGTCTGTGTGTATCTGTGTGTGTGTGTGTGTGTGTGTGTGTGTGTGTGTGTGTCTCTCTCTCTCCCTCTCTGTCTATCTGTGTGTATCTGTGTGTGTGTCTGCTGTCGGGTCCCGGTGGCCGCTCAAAGTCACCCGAGCTGCTTCATTCCTCTGAAGTGGTGGCCAGCTGCTGTCTGTGTGTATCTCTCTCTCTATGTGTGTGTGTGTATGTGTGTGTGTGTGTCTCTCTCTCTCCCTCTCTGTCTATCTGTGTGTAGTCACCCGAGTGGCCGCTCAAAGTCACCCAGCTGCTTCATCTGAAGTGGTGGCCAGCTGCTGTCTGTGTGTATGTGTGTGTGTGTGTATGTGTGTGTGTGTGTCTCTCTCACTCCCTCTCTGTCTATCTGTGTGTATCTGTGTGTGTGTCTGCTGTCGGGTCCCGGTGGCCGCTCAAAGTCCGAGCTGCTTCATTCCTCGTCCCGGCGGCCGCTCAATGTCAGTCACCCGGGCTGCTTCCTTTTTTAAAATTATTTAAAATAGAGATCCATTGCAAAAAAGTATTTAAAAACATAAAACAACAAGAAATGCTTGGCTACTGGAGGATGCGCATTTTCCCATTGTAGGTCATATCAATAGATGCCGCCACGCTGAAAATAACTCAAAACCACAGGATGGAGATGTATTTTAACATTGTTGCTTTATTAAAACATACCTTCATTCACGGTTGGCTCAAGAGTAACGGGAGAGGAACTTGCTAACTCGGGAGAGGAACTAGGAACATCGCAGCAATGACATACCCGTGGGAACTCGGTTACACACTTGATCATAATCTTGCAGTCTCGTGCACAGCCACGAGTCTGTCACTCGGGGTACCTCGTGGGTCAACTCGCACAGTGAGACAGGGCCATCACTCACCACTTCCAGCATATCCTCCTCATGCTCTGGCTCAGCGGTTACTGGCTGCCCCGGGTCGTCTTCGAACACAGCCGCTGGGAAATCCCTCATGCTTCCTGCCGGAGACGATGAGATGCTGAGTGGAGTCCTCGCTCGGCTGGTAGATGCCCGCGAGTCCCGTTCTTCTCGTTCCCGGTCCCGCTGGAGGAGTTGCTCCACTAAGAGCTCCAACCGCTCTATGCGACCGTCCCTGCTATCTGCAGCGGACAAGCTGACTTCCCCAGGCCCTGCGAATTCACTGGGGCTTCCACCATCGGACCACACCCCCTTAGGGTGCTGTCTAGGGTCCAATGGCAGGTCGTCGTGACCTACAGCCCAGGAAGCGGTCTCTCCGCTAGTCTGTCTTCTCCCAGACTGTGGCAGCCCACCTGTCTGATAAGAAGGCAGGTGAGTTGAATCGGTGCCGGCCCCCGGAACCTGGCTCCCCGGAGTCCGTGCAGGCTTACCTCCACACATGCCCATCTTTTGGCGTGGAGGCGCATGGTCGGCCGCTCCCAGAGCTGAGCTGACCGACCGCTTCCTGCTGCCACCTCCGCCCTTGACCGCAGCCTGACGGGGTGTGTTGTCGGCGGTATCTGCTCCAGCAGGCCTACACGACGCAGCAGTGTTATGCCCGGGCTGCACTACGGCAGATCTCCCTGGCTGCGGTACGTTTTTGCACTTTGCAGGGCTCCCCTGTCGTGCAGCTGTCCCCCGGCCCAGCCCCCTCGGGTCTTCTGGAGCTCGGGGAGGGGTTGCTTGTAAAAAGCGAGACCCCTTGCCACGTACCTGTTTCCCCCCTCTTTTCTTGGGGGAAGGGGGCTCGAAGTCTGGATCCGATGCATCCAGCTCCGGAGCGGTAAACCACTCAGGTGAGTCGGCCCCTGAATCAGCGGGAGCACCCGACTTCCGCATTCCTGCCCCCACACGCCTCGAAGCTGCTGGTGTTGCTTGCAGCTCCGGGGACAAGGGCCGTTGGCTGGTCGAAGCTCGACTTTTCGACAGCGCCTTTCTCTTGCCCTTGTCCATCCTGTAGGATAAAAGTAATACTCACGTACCGGCCTTTATGAAGGAGCCCGAGGAGAGAGCGCACTCCCCCCCCCCCCCCCCCCCCCCTGCCGATGCAAATGCGCGCGACGATATATGCCGCGCATGCGTGTTGGCGGGGTCTTCACGAAGTCACTCACGTGACTCCGAAGTAAAATATGGATCTCAATAGACGAGACAATCGATGCTGTGGGGAGTTGTGTTGCCAATGTGGTGATTGGTACACTGGAGGCAGGTCAACCATCAAAGGAGTATTTGTTGAAATTGGAAGTATTGGAGAAGTCAAACAGCTCAATTATTGCTCAGTTGTTTACATCTTCACTTGTACTTTGGCCAGAAGGTATAAACCACGAGAATGTTCTTCGGTTTGTGACTTAAAGTTTTATTCCCCAAAATGTTGCATTGGACATGCTTAGCTCAAGGACTTCATAGAATTGCCAAGCACAGATGTAGCTTGTTTCCAAATGTCGATCGCCTAGTTTCCAATGTCAAAAAAATCATTGCTTCCAATTTTGGAAACTTCCCACAGGCTATCACTTCCCTTGAGAAACGTGGCAAAACATTAGTGAATAACGTGCACGTTTTCAACAAAGTAACTGATGATATTCAACAAAGTAACTGACGATATTGAAAAAATTAACTGACGATGTAGGTAAAGACATACAAGGAAAATGTGAGAGAGTGATTTTAGCTAACAAAGATCTTGAAGAAATAGAAAACATAGCTAAGGTTCTCAAAGGTAGGTGTAATGCACAAGATATCGACATGAATATAGAGTCTGTAGCTTGTTTCGGGTATGCACCAGTGACCTCAGCTGAAGCAGAAAGTTTTTCGCAACTGAAGCATATTCGGTCTGACAGACGGCATAGTTTATTTTAACACCAGATAATTTGAAAAAAATGCTAGTAATTATGTGCAACCAGGTCATTTAATGTAGTATACCTTTATATTATCATTTTTAACCATATTTTGGTGGTGGAAATAAATGCCTTTTTATGTTCATAAATGCTTTTATCGTGCCTTTTTTGTAATTTTATTATGCCTTTTTGCCTGCCTATTTCACAGTTTTTTAGTGCCTAAATATCCTGGCTCTAATGATTACTTTTTTATTTTTCAAAGTTGTGAATATGATTTTATGATACTTAATGTGTTCTTATGTCAAATATGGTCAACAATATGCCTGGTTTATTACGTGATATATCCAAAAGGAATTATTCAGATTTAATTATTTATGACATACATTATTTTTCGTTCAGTCACTCGGATAAACATTCGTATTTCCCTGACCAAAGACATTTCCCAGTCATTTTTTTTTTAACCTCCTTTAAAAAAAGAATGTGGGATGCATTACGGCATGTCCAACAGACTGGATCAAAAGATTCAAGCTTGCTTGTTGAAACTTGATAGTTTAATTGAACTTGTTTCTATTGGAATATTGAGTTTGCTTTCCAGCAAATAGGCAAATAAGGCCAAACAGCGGACGAGAATGGCAAAGATTAGCCCAGGCAGGCCATGTGATGAAGAACATTGAAAATAGACCTTTACCCATCTCACCTGCGGTTTTTACCTTATTTGCCTGTTTCCTTGTTATTTCATTTGACATACTTGTTGACTGCTGATTCTGGGATTATGTGGGAGAGGTCAGGGGAAATCAGGTGATTCACTTTGATGGGATGTTTACAGTTAAATTAATAGTTGAACTTGTTCCTCAAGGAATGCAATACGATTCCGCATCCTCTCATCTCCCAGCTGGTCACAATGCAAGTGGTGGGGAAAATCCATCACCTTGGGTTTCTTCTGAAAGACTCAGCAATTTACAATCTGCAAACCAGGGTCTGGAATGATAGTAGGATGAGATCAGATGGTAGGATTAGCAGGAAAATGCATCTTTTAATATAAAAATATGCGTGGCTCTAGAGAAAGTACAGGAAAGTGTAAGTCAAAATGTTAGTTAATTTTACATGCATGAAAACCAATCAATGGCACTGGGCTGGAGGAAAATACATTTCTGACCTGGAATTCCCTGCCCACTTAGTTGGAACAGACCTTTGAGTGTCATTGCGGTTCTCAAAGCTGGCTCTGTATCGGTAGAGGGTAAGGTCAAGCAATTGTAAATGTTAAGTCCTGCCCACAGAAATGCTCTGATACCCAGTAAAAGCACCCTGCCTATCGAGCTAGTTGTTGCCCAGCCAAACATGCAGAAACCGCTAAAGATTTATTTATTTATTTTTAACTTAAAGGACTAATAAGAATAAAAGCACAAAACCAATAAAACTTACAAAAATCAAGTACCTTAAATTAATGTGAAATTATATATTACTTCTCTCATTCACACTTGTGCATGGAAATGAATGAACTGGCTGAACGTGTGCAGGCTGCAGAACCGCTGGCATTAATCAGAAAAGGCTGGTCATCACTTATAATGCATGCTTTTCTCAGAATTCCCTCAGTTTGAAGTTGACCGCACCTATCAAAATTTACCACTCACTCGCGACTGAGTTTCTCCTGCATGTCTCTTTTTCATATTAGAATAATATAGTCATTGTTGGATTTATCTCCTTTGGAGCAAGCTAAAGATGAACTAGTACACAAAGTTTCCAAAAACAAGTAAAGATTACAAGGGTGGAAAAAGACATTAAATTAACTGAAACATGTGGTCGGTTTCATTACAACTTTGTGATCCATAATGCAGGAAACTTCACAGAGAGTGTTCAGGAAAAGGGGGGGGGGGATCATTTTTCTATGTTTCACAGATGTGTTTCTTGGGTTAATGTATATTCTTGGCACTCTTTTAACCGAACTGTTGATATTTAACAGGTGAGTCCAGGACGACAGTGGCCCCCTTCGTACCAGGAGGAGTAAGCGATGGACAGTGGCACTCTGTCCTGGTCCAGTACTACAATAAGGTAGATGACAACATATGAGTTTGTTGCATGAAATTGTCACCCACATTTGAATGCGGTTTATAAAAGTATTGTGAAGTTTGGAAATTTGACATTTTATATTGGCTATATTTGTTTACGATCTTTGAAGAAGAATTGATATTTATACAAATGTAACTGAGCAGTCTTGATGGCCTTTCTTATTCCAATTGCTGTTTTCATTCTGAATGAAATGTGCTGTGCAGTTCTCAATTGTCGGACTGTATTGTGAGCAGCCAAACAAATGTTCTTCCTTGCTGAAGGCAATCATAAGGATGGAAGTGACACTAGTTACATGGATAGGACAGGTTTGGAGGGATATGGATCAAGTGCAGGCAGGTGGGACTAGTGTAGCTGGGATATAGTTGGCCGGCGTGGGCAAGTTGGGCCTCGATGACTATGACTTTCCAGTGTGTTTACTATGGTTTGAGCCTGTAATCAGCGGATACCTTTGTTTTCTGAAATAAACAGCAGCACAATGAGATAATTTAATTTTATATCGGGAAGCTCTGCCTATAGTTTTTCATCTATTTGGTCTGCTTGCTCTTCCTTTTTTGTGCATAATGACTCATGCTGGACTCAGGTATTGATTGAGCTTTAGTCTTACTCAAGGTAACATTTTGATTTATGGGTCACAATCTCGTAACGGTCTCAGGGAATTCATTTGATGCTCAATTTCTGTGTTTGTAGTGTAATTCTTTCCTGTTATCTACAGTTGGGGCTTTCATGGCTTGCTTGAAATGCTGAACTGCAGCATTTCCAGCTCCAATGAAAGGTCGAGTTAGCTTTGCTGACTTTGGTCGGCAAAGTTGCTGACTGAAAGAGGACCAACTATGGAGCAACAGGTAATTTTAACTTTGTCGCAATGTAAAACGGGTTGTATTGCATTAGTTGTCCATTTTATGAACCACCGATTTTCTTACACGTCAACATTAACAGGAGGAACATATCTGATCATGGTATGATTTTATCATTCATGAAAGTGTATCTCCTATAATTTATTATTTGATAAGGACAATAAACATACTCTCAATCTATGTCATAAAACAGAATGCTCATCAAAGAAACAAGTGGTTGTTAACCTAAATATCTGATTAATAATCCCAGCAGATTCTGGGTGAGACTTGTGAAACTACAAGTCTCACAAAAAAAGGATTGTCATAAATCTTGTGTGTAAGTTGATTTTCTAAGAATATTTGGTAAGATCCAAACTGGAGTTGGGACATTGGTGATTATATTCATGTCTTCCCATACTAACATCAGCTTGGCCCTCATTTAGTTTGGTGTGTTGCCTCAGACACAGGACTGGCCTCTTCCTCTGACATTGCACTTGATTCCTTCTTTATTCTCTTGCCGTTAGACCAAGCTTCTTAAACCTTGCAGTCTGGGCAGCAGGTGTAATGTTTGCAACTTGACCAACTCTTGCTCACATTGGCAGAGCACAGTTTGTGGAAAAATGTGCTTTCCTAAAATTGAAGTCTTCAAGATTTTAACTTGCATAGAATTGTACCATAAATTTTACAATTATGGTTTTGCAGCGAAATTTGTGCACGCATGAGGCTGGCTAAAATGCATTGATTTTAATGTGTTATGTAAGACAGTAACTGATGAGATGCGCAGGATGTCATCCATGTGTTGACTGGGTGGCGTTCGTAGACCCACTTAAATGTTACTCTCTGTTTATGGAGAAGAGTGTTCATGTAGCCTCCGTGACCAATGAGTTTACTCCAGGTGCTCTGATTCCGTGCCACATCTCAAAGATGTGCTGGTTTGTTAATTGGATATATGCTGACGGCACTGACAACCTTGAGTCTCTTTGGGAGCATGCAGAAGCCCAGCAAAGGTAGTGGGAAAAAGCACACCACATCCCAAACTAATCCTACCACAACCAGAGAGCAGTGCTGAACTACTAGCTATCTCTTTAGTGATACTTGGACTATCCTTGATCGGACTTTACTGGCTTTACTTGCACTAAATATTATTCCCTTATCATGCATCCATACACTGTAAATGGCTCGATTGTAATCATGTATTCTCTTTCTGCTGACTGGATAGCATGCAACAAAAGTTTATCACTGTACCTCGCTACAGGTACTACGTGACAATAAACTAAACTAAATTGAACTGAACGTCACTCAGTTTTACTCAATCAACCACCTCCTATACCAACTGCAGCAGATCCTATGCATTACACGTGTATTTCATTAGCTACCTCAGAACTGTGGTGGAAATAATAAGCCTTGGCCCTGAGGACCAACCTATGGTACTGCATAGCATCAGCTGACTCAGCGCACACACTAGGAATTATATGCGGCTGCCACTGACTCATCTTGTACTCTCTCCAAGACCAGGATTTCAAATGTGCTGTACTGTACAAAGTTCAAATTATGTACAAAAAGGTGAATCTAACTTTCTGTACAAATGTCTGGTTTAATAGTGATTTAAATAAACAGATTATTTGTAAAGCATGAACGGTGTTTACATATGAGAAGCACATTCAAGAGAACGATGTTTATGGAAAGTATCAGAGCAGACTGTTAGGGACAGATAGGTTAGGAAAGGTTTGAAAGTCCACAGGTTAACACAATCTTCCATCGAAAAACACCATAACAACTCATGAGGGAAATGAAATATGTCACTATTGTCAAGAGGACTATTGAATAATATTATGGGAGATGGATTTGTCGTTTTTGTCTGCCAAGTTGTCACCACTATTATTGTTCCAGCTTCAGATTTTAATACATGAGTTTTAGTGGGAAACATGACTTAAAGCTTCCTGTTTAAGTGCAGCTCATTGGCTATTCTATTCAACACAAAGTGTAAAAGGTTTATGATCTGAGGTGCTGGCTTGAAAAGACAGGAAGGTAACACTGAAGCGGGATTTATGCTTTGTTTTTTATTGAAAGCGTATATGAAAACAGTTGCTGGGTGATGAGTAGCACTGCATTGAGCAGCCAAGACAAATCTGCAGCCTTTGAACTCGGAATATTATTCAAAGCAGTTAAGCTGTACGAGAGTTCAACAAACACATTGCTATCAAACCAGAACTAACTCTGCATTACATTCCATGTTGCATATTAATATATTTGTAGAAGCTCGTGGTTGAAGCAGAAGACACCCATGCTTAGGAAAAATAATGCATGTAGGAACCTACATGTGAAAGTCTCATTGGGGAAACCTGCTGGGGTGCAGTCATAATAGAGCGACGGTCATGTGGTGGTTGATCCACTGGATGAGCAGAATAGAAGAACAGCAGTCTGAAAGCTTTTGGAGTTTTACTCTCTGAAGATAATGCTCTGCTTTCAATCTATAGTGAAAGGACATTTTTAGTATCATTATTCATTGCCAGAAAAAAAATGGAAAACTGGTATCAGTAATACTGACCATGAAGTTATCAAGTTGTCATTGAAATTCATTTTGCTTGTAAATATCCTGTAAGAAAGAAAATAAGAATTTAAATGTCGCATTCCGTCTCCCCCTCTTGCTGAGTATTTGATATTGGGTTTGAAGATTCCATTTCAATCAGCCAACAGATTGGGGTGGCTTGGTGGCGCAGCAGTGGTTGCTCATAGCAGTGGTCGCTCATTACAGCCCATACAGCGCCTGAGACCCGGGTTTGATCCTGGCTGCGGGTGCTTGACTTTGTATGTTCCCCCTGTGACCAAGTGGGTTTTCTCCGAGAACTTCGGATTCCTCCCACACTCCAAAGACTTACAGGTTTGAAGGTTAAAGGGCTTGGTATAAATGTAAAAATTGTCCCTAGTGTAGTATTAATGTGCAGGGATCGCTGGTCGGTACAGACTCGGTAGGCTGAAGGGCCTGTTTCCGCGCTGTATCTCTAAAACTAAAAAAAATAAAACCAAAACTAAAGTCCTTGTGACTTTATTGTTGCTGATTTGTTATCAATAGAAGAGTAAATTGTACTGAGGTATAATGGTATGTATCTGTAGGTATCTGATCACCCTTCATGCGGCACATGGTGGCAGAGCCTTCAGCAGTCTCGTCCTACGTTCTACAATTCAGCCCTTAAACGTCTTCTGTCCTTAAGCTCCTCCAACCAGACAGAACAAAACTCCCAGCATTTGCTCCATTGGTTACGCTCTGTCAAAATTACACCTTCTCAGTAGATATTTAGGCAGACAGATGGATAGGAACGGTTTAGAGTAGAATTGTCTAAATGCAGGCAAATGGGACTAGCCCAGAATGCCAACTTGGTTGACTTGGCAGGTTGGGCTGAACCTGTATAGCTCTATGACTCTAATCCTTGAGAGAAGAATCTGAACTAATTGTAAATGAAGAAAACAGTTGATTGAACTATAGTGCCACTTGTGGAATAAATATACTTCAATTTAAATTCACACGGTATAAATGTGCTGTGAATGCATTAGATGCATCAATTTTGCATATGGAACAATGGAATAAAAAAATCATTTATGCCACGTGCACATTACCATTTCTAAAGCAATAGCTGTCTGTTTTTATGATCCAATTAAAAAAAACATGTCTATGTTATGGATCTCGACATTTATTTCCTTCACAGAATTGCAATAAAGGATTATGTTCTAAGAAGTTCATTTGAGGTCTGGACTTTTTTAACGTAGAAATATCTTCGTCCATTGCATGGAAGGCGATCATTTGCCCCAACCAGAGAATTACCAAACCGTACTAATTCATGCAGGAATTCATGTCTCAAATAGAATAGGTTAACTTGCCATTTGTTCTAATACAATGATCCAGCAATGATTACAAGATTTCGTTATCTTTTCAATAATCTATTGTGGATTTTGTTTGGGGAATATTTGGCTGGAATAGCTCTACTTCCATCAGGTGTTACCAGAGATCCATGCACTTTACACAAAATTGTCTACTCATGTCTTTGGAATAACAGACATTCGGACAGGTACATGGATAAGAAAGGTTCCGTGGGATATGGGCAGGTGGGATTAGCGTAGATGGGGCATTTTGGTCGGCACGGGCAAATTGGTCCAATGGGCCTGTTTCCGTGCTCCATGACGATCATTATTTATAATCTTTGGTTTATGTGTGCACTGTAATAACAAAACAACTAACTTCATTGTGAGTAGTAAGATATTGTTGCCGAATGATAATGGGGAAAAGCAGAACAGTGAATTTGACCAGAAGCTGCATTGCTTTCAGTTGCCATTTTCTTTCCATTCAGTAGTTTGTGGGAGTGTACATGTATTTAAGAAGTTGAAACTGAAGATTGGTTTGTTATAGAGGTTGCTTTTGGTTGGTCCAAAAGATGTTTTTTGTGATGACATTTAACCAGCAATAAATTATTTTAGTTTTGGTTTAGTTTAGAGATACAGCACAGAAACAGGCCCTTAGGCCCACCAAATCCACATTGTCCAGTGATCCCCGCAAATTAACAATGTCCTATGCACACTAGGGACAATTTTATATTAAACCAAGCCAATTAACGTACAAACCTGTACGTCTTTGGAGTGTGGGAGAAATCAAAGATCTCGGAGAAAACCCACGCGGTCATGGGGAACACTTACTAACTCTTTTTAGACAGCACCCGTGGTCGAGATCAAACCCAGGTCTCTGGCGCTGTAAGGCAGCAACTCTACCGCTATGCCACCATGCCGTCCAATATTCAGGAAATCACTGACAATAAATGGTAAAAATAGATTTCCAAATCATATTGGAGCCAGATATAAGATATGAAAACATGTTACATTTTTACTCAGGTCAATAAAATATGTCACTTTCCAGGTAAGGAAGGAAATAGTGTCTGACATGTTTCTTAAAATAACTGAAAGATCTTTTCTTACTGTTGCCTTGCTACCTAAAAGTAGTCAAAACTATTTTCCATTGTAAGTGGGTCTATTCAGCAGCTATGCATTTTGTGATGTTTAACTAGGATATAATGTTTCACGTTCAGTATGAATAAATACCCCAAAATGGAGTTTGTGCCAGCCTCCCTTAGATTGCGGTTTTGTGTTTTTGTTTAAAGTACAAAGAAAGCTAACTGTTATCTGAATGCTTGTTTTGAGTTCTCCATCATGTTTACTTAATGTTAAAGTAAATTAAGTTCTGATGGGGAGGACGGGCAGGTATTTGTAATAGAATGCTTGGATGGAATTGTAAACCAGTAGAAAGAAGAGCCACTCGTTTTCACTGAAGAGATTGCACATCTGTCAACTAATAACACCAGCTGATTGCAAAGATAATGTTTGGTCTTCCTTTACAGAAGTTCAAACAAATGGAACTGTTTAAAGAGGCTATTGAAGTTTTATTAAAGAGACCCTTCTATTTGATTCCAGAAGTAGCCTAGATCTGGTTGTTATCTGAAATTATGTTTTTGCACAATATTCCTCTGCGGTCATCCAGATTTTGCACAAACAGAATATTCACCCATTAGTGGCATTTTTTATTTGCAGCATAAAGATGGAGTGGAAGCAAGTGAGATTATTTTTTAATATTTTTTTTATAAGCTAAGAAAGACTAAACGGTAGTGTTGCAGCCTTAGACCCAGGTTCGATCCTGACTACAGCTGCTGTCTGTAAGGCATTTGTAAGTCCTCCCCGTGACCTGCATAGATTTTCTCCAGGATCTCCAGTTTCCTTCCACACTCCAAAGACGAACAGGTTTGTAGGTTAATTGGCTTGGTATAATTGTAAATTGTCGCTGGTGTGTGTAGGATAGTGTTAGCATGCGGGGATTGGTGGTCAGTACAGACCCAGTGGGCCGATGGGCCTGTTTCCACGCTGTATCTCTAAACTGAAAAAAACTAAACTAAACCAAACTGTTGGGATTCCATGAAGAAGTCCACCAGAGAATGAAATGAAACCGCAGCATGAACCTAAACAAACCAACCCAAGCCTGAACATGCCTTAAACTCTTGATCTATGCAGCATCCGAGCAGCTGGAGTAGACGACAGCAACCCACTCCACCACACATTCGGGGCCTCCTGCATCACCCCCAGCCAAATTATTATGTAGTTATGATAGTTTGCACTCACTGACAGCATCCTAGGCATAACTGCACTTATCTATAAAGATCTGAACCCATGACACATAGCTGGGTAGTGCTGGGTCCAGATCAATTAGCCAGGCTCTTTTTCTATACTTCTTGGATTCATGTCTTCGGAAGGGCATTAGACATCAAGGTTATTTTTTTCCCCTAACGTGTTCTGCAAAAGTGAATATTGTACCTCCATAATCTCACAAATCTCAGGTATCATAGCTGGAGGTTAGCAGTAAAAATAATCAATTTTGCAATTACATTTATTTTCAGCTGTAGTAATGTAAGTACAGCTAGTTATCATTCTCGGCTCCATCATTCGATTTGCAATGTTACTGGGCTGGCCTGGCTCATAGCTGATTTTATATTTGCTGTATCGCAATTGGTTTCAGCAGAAATTTGGAGCTTTGTTTCAGATTCTTTGAATATGTTTCTCAAAACAAATACCGTTTATAGCCCTTAGGGCAAAAACGGAGCTGGAATTATTAACATCTTTTTTTTTCTAACGGAAGTCCGTAGATTAGTAGCCACGCTAGTGTGGCTTACACTAACACTAACTACACTAACTATAGTTGTAGTCACTTTTTTTTTCCCTTTTCACATTATTAACATCACCTACTTTACTTAGTTCTTCCTCGACCAGAGGAGCAACCCATACCCGTCCACTGACACCCTCCTCCGCCTAGCGGAGTTGGTCCTTACCCTCAATAACTTCTCTTTTGACTCCTCCCATTTCCTCCAAACACAAGGCGTAGCTATGGGCACACGCATGGGCCCCAGCTACGCTTGCCTCTTTGTTGGGTACGTCGAACAATCCTTGTTCTCGGCGTACCAGGGCCCCATCCCCGACCTCTACCTCCGTTACATCGACGACTGCTTTGGTGTCACCTCCTGCACCCACACACAACTGACCGACTTCATTCATTTCACCACCAACTTCCATCCGGCACTCAAATACACTTGGACCATTTCCGACATTTCCCTACCATTTCTTGACCTCACAATCTCTATTGCAGGTGATACACTCCTGACCGACATCCACTACAAACCCACTGACTCCCACAGCTACCTGGACTACTCTTCCTCCCACCCTGCTCCCTGTAAGGACTCCATCCCCTATTCCCAATTCCTTCGTCTACGCCGCATCTGCTCCCAGGATGAGGCGTTTCACACCAGGTCATCACAAATGGCCTCATTCTTCAGAGAACGGGGATTCCCCTCCCCCACTATTGATGAGGCTCGCACCAGGGTCTCCTCCATACCCCGCAACACTGCCCTCTCTCCCCATTCCCCCACTCGCAAACAGGGCAGAGTCCCCCTGGTCCTCACCTTTCACCCCACCAGCCGGCAAATACAACAGATAGTCCTCCGCCAGTTTCGCCACCTCCAACGTGACCCCTCCACCCGCCACATCTTGCCATCTCCCCCCCTGTCTGCCTTCCGCAAAGACCGCTCCCTCCGCGACTCCCTTGTCAATTCTTCCCTCCCCTCCCGCTCTACTCCTTCCCCGGGCACTTTCCCTTGCAACCGCAAGAAATGCAACACTTGTCCCTTCACCTCCCCCCTCCAATCCTTTCAGGGGCCCAAGCAGTCCTTCTAGGTCCGACAGAGGTTCACCTGCACCTCCTCCAACCTCATCTACTGCATCCGCTGCTCCAGATGCCAGATGATCTATATCGGTGAGACCAAGCGGAGGCTTGGCGATCGTTTCGCCGAACACCTCCGCTCGGTCCGCAAAAACCAACCCGACCTCCCGGTCGCTCAGCACTTCAACTCCCCCTCCCATTCCGTATCCGACCTCTCGGTCCTGGGCCTCCTCCATGGCCAGAGTGAGCAACACCGCAAGTTGGAGGAACAGCACCTCATATTCCGCTTGGGGAGTTTGCATCCTTTGGGCTTGAACATCGAATTTTCTCAATTCTGTTAACCCCTGCTGTCTCCTCCCCCTCCCACCTCTCCCTCAGCCCTCGGGCCCTGGCATTCTCTCTATCTCTATCTCCCTCCCCCACCTTAGTCGCACTAGCTTCTCATTTTCACACCACAAACAGCTTACAATGGCTCGTTCCCTTTATCATCTATACTTTTTTGCATATCTTTCATTCATTGTTCTTTATCTCTCACATCACCGTCTATATCTCTCGTTTCCCTGATCCCTGACCAGTCTGAAGAAGGGTCTCGACCCGAAACGTCGCCTATCTCCTTCGCTCCTTAGATGCTGCTGCACCCGCTGAGTTTCTCCAGCATTTTGTGTAACCTACTTTACTTACATCTTTTATTATTCTTTTTATATTATGTATTTTATTTCATATTATATACTATATGGATTTGAGTATGATTGGTATTATATAGTTAGTTTAAGGAGACGTGTGTATAAGATAATGTCACAGATATTAAATTTCATCGATCTGATGTCTGGGTATAGGATTGGGTTGGATGAGCTGAGACACCTACCCCATTATAAACCACCTTAATAATAAAATGTATGATATAAACACTCGGATTGGGGGTGATGGAATCACCTTCTGTAGTTGGAATGTTAAGGGAATTAACGAACCAATTAAAAGAGGTAAGGTTTTAGCTCAATTAAATAGATTGAAATCTGATATTATTTTTCTCCAAGAGACACACCTTAAAAAAGACGCGCAGCATAGATTAACAGCAAAATGGATTTCCAAAGTATATCACTCTTCATTCACACATAAGTCTAGAGGGGTAGCAATAATCATTCGTAAAGGTATACCTTTTAAACAAAGCTCAATAATGGAAGATGTTGAGGGTAGATATATAATAATTACAGGTGAATTATATTCTAAAAAAGTAACCCTTATGAATATATATGGTCCTAATTTTGATAATCCACTATTCTTCAAGAAAATATTTAACAATATCCCTATATCCACTCAACATAATCTAATAATTGGAGGAGATTTTAATTGTACCTTAGATAATTATTTAGATAGATCATCAACGAAAAGGAAAACCACTTCTAAGTCAAGTACATTTATAAATTATTTTATTAACACAGCAAACGTTAAGGATATCTGGAGAACAGATAACCCATCTGGTCGAGAATATTCATTTTTTTCACCTGTATTTGGAACCTATTCGCGGATAGACTATTTTTTAATAGACTCAAAACTAATTCCATTTACATATGACTCAAAATATCATAATATTATTATCTCGGATCATGCTCCATTAACATTTAAGATAAAATTAAAAGATATAATTATTAAAACCTCTAACTGGAGACTCAACCCCCAAATATTAAAGGATAGGGCTTGTTATGATTACTTGGTAAAACAGATTAAATTATTTTTTGAAACTAATGACAAACCTGGAATTTCACCATCATTGCTCTGGGATACATTTAAAGTATTTATGCGTGGTGCGATAATATCAGCTCAAGCATATTTTAATAAAGAAAATCGAAAGACTCAACAAAAGTTGGAAATGAAATAAAACTATTAGATATTGAAAATGCAATATCCCCTTCTAAGGGATTAAGTAATAAAATTGCATCATTAAAATACAAGCTAAATAAAATATACTCAAATCAGATTATTAAACTTTTTCAACAGACTAAACAAGTACATTTTGAATTTGGGGATAAACCACAAAAATTACTGGCATGACAGCTTAGAAAATTAGATGAGGAGAAAATGATACATAAAATTAGATCTGATCAAGGAGAAATATTGACTTTACCAAAAGATATTAATGATACATTTTTACAATATTATCAAAATCTTTACTTATCTAAACTAGCAGGACAATCAGATGGAATGGAAACATTCCTACAGGAATGTCAGGTTAATAGTTTAGATCAGGAAGGTAGAGACTTGTTAAACGCCGATATATCAGTAAAAGATATTGAAGAATCAATTGGATCATTAAATAACGGAAAAGCGGCAGGCCCTGATGGCTTAGGTGTTGAATTTTATAAGAAGTTTCATGATCTGATCTCTCTCATCGTTTACATACAATATATAAATATGCTTATGAACAAGGAAAGTTACCAGAATCATTAAACGAGTCTACAATTACACTTATCCCTAAAGCTGATAAAGATTTGGAGGACCCTGGATCATATAGAGCAATAGCTCTTTTAAATACAGATCAAAAAATACTAACTAAAATTTTATCTCGGAGGCTAAGTTTAGTGATTAATAAATTAATACATCATGACCAAACAGGTTTTATTCCAAAACGCTATTCATCCTATAATCTGAGACGTCTATTCAATGTCATGTACTCAAAAAGAGTGAATGATACTGAACTAGCTGTCATATCCTTAGATGCTGAAAAAGCATTTGACCAGGTTGAATGGCCATATTTATTTAAAATAATGCAGAAATTTCAACTGGGGGATATATTCTCCAAATGGGTAAAAATCATATACTCGAATCCAACTGCAAGAATATTAACAAATCAAATGCTATCAGCAAAATTTACACTCTTTAGGGGTTGTAGACAAGGATGCCCGTTATCACCATTATTATTTGCTCTGGTAATAGAACCATTAGCCGAAAGGATTAGATCAGAACCAGAAATATATGGATATAATACCAAAACTACAACGAATAAAATATCTCTATACGCAGACGACATCTTAATTTATATTACAAAACCGGAGATTAGTATTCCTAATCTATTTAATGTTATAACTAAGTTTAGTACATTTTCTGGGTATAGAATTAATTGGAATAAAAGTGAAATTATGCCTATAACTGGAATAAAATTAAATATATTAGAACAATTCCCACTTAAAATAGTTACGGACAAACTCAAATATTTAGGAATTAATGTATCTAAATCGTATAACTGTCTATTTAAATATAATTACCCTCAATTATTAAATAAACTAAAGAAATATATTTTATATTGGAAAACATTACCTATATCAATGATCGGTAGAATAAATGCTATAAAAATGATTTTTTTACCACAATTGTTATATTTATTTCAAGCAATCCCCTTATATCTCCCTAAAATGTTTTTTAAAAATATAGATACTTTGGTTAATGGTTTTTTTTGGGACTATAAAAACCATCGAATAAGTAAAAAACATCTATGTAAATCTAAAATAAATGGTGGACTAGCACTACCAAATTTCCTATATTATTTCTGGGCAGTTCATTTTTGGTTGGTAAATTTAGATCATGAACCAAGCTGGCTAAAGATGGAAAAGGAAGACTGTTTGCCTTTTGATGTAGGTTCGATTCTTTTTGCACCAAGGGAAGTACAAAAAAAAATGTATGGTAACAACCCTATAATTCATAGCAATAGACGTATTTGGAAACAAATAGTTAAGACCCTACATATGGATAATTTGTCACTTTGTTTGCCAATTATGAATAATCCTTTGTTTAAGCCCTCTGTATTGGACAAGGGGTTTAAACATTGGAATGATTTAGGAATTAAAAGAATAGAACACCTTTATAAGGAAGGAAGATTTCTCTCATTTCAAGAGTTACAGGATATCTATGGATTGCAGTCAAATAACATATTTAGGTATTTACAAATTAGAAATTATATTAAGTCAAATATGCAAGACTATAAAAATAGAAAACCAGGATTATTAGATGAATTGTTTAATAAACACCCAAATACAGAAAAATTAATAGCGTATATATATATATAATACTATTTTGGATAAGGAAATCCCAACTTCGGAAATATATCGACAAACATGGGAAAATGAAATGGGTTTATCTATAACGAAGGAAATTTGGGAAGAAAGTCTACAATGTATACATCGTTGCTCATTAAATGCTAGACATATATTGATACAATTTAAGGTATTACACAGATTAATTTACTCAAAAACGAAATTAAATAGAATTTATTCTAACATTTCTCCTATTTGTGATAAATGTCAGAACTTGGAAGCTAATTTAACGCATAGTTTTGTAACATGTATAAAACTTAATTATTATTGGATAGAAATCTTTAGAGTTATTTCTGAAGTTCTTAAAATTAAACTAGACCCAGATCCAAAATTAATAATATTAGGAGTTCCGGATTCAAATCTAACATTAACAGTAAACCAAAAATTAATAATATTAGGAGTTCCGGATTCAAATCTAACATTAACAGTAAACCAAAGAAATTTCTTGGATTACTGTTTGATAATAGGGAAAAAATTAATATTGAAATTTTGGAAGGGAACATTATCCCCCACAATTAAAATGTGGACAGTGGAAATGTTGGAGACGTTGCATTTGGAAAGAATCAGATTTGTCCTAATGGACAAATACGAACTCTTTGAACAGATATGGTCTCCATTTACAGAATATTTGAAGGGGTAGCTGTTCTTGGCATCACAACTCAATGGGTACCCGGCAGGATTAGATGAAAATAACTCTTTGTTTCTCTTTTTGATTTGTAAACATGTCTCCATTAATATTGTATTTGAAATTGTTATTCACTATTAAGATGTATAGTATAATCTCTCTCTTTTTCTATATAATACTTTATTTTAATTAAATATAAATAACAAGAATATATACATATACATATATATTTTTTCTCTTTTTTCTTTTCCTCTTTTTTTTATAACCAAAATTATTATTTAATCACCACTTTTATTGATTAAAATCTATTCTTTTCTTTTTCTACTTTAAAAAAAAATAGAAGTTTATAAGTACTATTCGTAACATTCGTATACTTATTGAAATAAGTTAGTTGTGTATTGGAAAAGTTGTAATACCGTTGTTATGATGGATTCCTTTTAATAAAAATATTATTACATATAAAATACCGTTTTGGGCATAATCAGCATTCAAATTGTGGGTCTTATTCCAAGCAGCAACTCAGCTCTCTGTTCCAGATCGAGGACTATATTTTAATTCTGGTTTTGAACAGTCATCTAGCATAATATAGAAGAATGATCTGTATAATTATGCGGTTCCTTCTGAATGACCAATTTTCAGAATAAAGGTGGTTGATTACATCTAATGGAGTTTACAATAATGCTGCCCTGACCTCCAGACTTTAAAATTATTAATAATTTATAAAATAATGGTCTTAAGGTAATTTTAAACAAAGTTCTTGTTTTTTTTACAGCACTGCCAGTAGTAATTGGTAGGCAGTGATACTTGGTGGTTTGTGTTAGATACCACAATAAAATCATTTTGTAATTCATGCTTCAGTGTAGCACAAGAGCATGCTTTATAGTGAACACTGCTGCAATTAGAACATTTTAGATATTAGTTTCAAACACAGACAACTGGAGTCATTTCTGAAGAGAATGTGGTTTATGTTCGTTTTATCTTTTGAAGAGCTAAATAGCTGTTGGATTATTTTCAATTATAATAAACTATAGATATTTGGGAAATATAGTTTTACTATTTTATGATCCGATACGATTCGATATTACTTCATTTATCCCAGGAGGGAAACTGATGTGCCGACAGTCATAAAAACACAAAATACATGAAACATGAAATTAAAGTGAGGAGTGGAAAGGATTGGGGATGTGCAAAGATTGGGGATGTGCAAAGATTGGGGAGTGGAGTCAGTCTCAGTCTCCCCCAGGACAGAAGACACATTTTCCTTGGTTTGGTTTAGCCTAACAAACAAAGTCACAGTTTGTTGGACATGTTTGTGGGTTGATAGTACAGGGCACTACTGTGTAATCCTGTTTCAATAGTGTATCTTCCAAAGATCAAATAAAGCTGTTACTCTTGAGTAAGATTGTCAATACATGCAGGCTTGCATTCCATTGTTATGACAGAAGTTTGATGTGGCCTGGAATGGCTCGGATGCTCTGCTCATCTTTATCCTTCAGGAATGTTATAACTGTTTGCCTCAGGAAGGAATCTCCTGGTGAGTGAGATTGAATCGGTTTTGTTTACATTTAAACTGTTTAATCACATTATAGGGGCAGACAAAGCTCCCGGAAGCTGCATTCATTGGTAGCATGAAGGTTTTGAGGTGAGAAATAAGTCCTGGTTTATATTACATTTTGATTGAGGCCACAGATGTACAGAGAACCATGTCGAACATCAGAGGCAAAATACTGCAGTCACTGGAAACCTGAAATTAAAACAAATTACTGGAAACATTCAGCAGGTTAGGCTGCATTCACATGAAACGTTAGCTCTGTTTCTCTCCCCAGATACAACCATATTGAAACCTGAAAAGACACTAAATATTCAGCAGGCCAGAAACATCAGTGCAGCGAGAAATCAAGTTAACATTTAGTGTCAATGAATGTTTAATCATAGCATTGACCTGAAATATAGACTCTTTCTCCACAGATGCTGAGCATTTCTCCTGGTTATTTTTCCTGGTTGAAAGCAAATACAAGGTTTTTCAACAATAAAATTAGTGATCTGATCGCCACAAACATTAATATATGTATTAACTGATGACAAAGTTGGCCTCTGCTAGAATATGCTTACGACCAAGTAGCTACCACTCGGATACGAGGGACTGGCACATGGTGCTGGAGGATGGCTGTGATGTTGAGACTACAGCATCACTTCATGCTTGCAAGGAATTCAAGTGAGCGACAGACAGGTTAGAACAAGGTTAGATTGTGCAGAACAAGGTTATAATTAGACCCAGCAAGAAAACGCTGCTATTCAAAAGTGTACTTTGTCTGAACTATCTGGTAAAAAGAGCTTAGCTCCAAGATGCAATAATACTTCCTTCCTTCTGTTAAACCATCCTTAATTCTTTGTCTGGTGGCGTATTGTCATTTTGGCATGAAGCAAATTTGGCAGTTTTCTGTTCATTGGTTACTGCCTTATTAAACAGCAACCCAGCTGTACGAAAATATACCTTCAAAATAACGTCAATTAAAGATTTTTAAGTCGTGTGTGCCTATTTGCATGAGATAGAGATTGATATGATTACACCAATTCTTGGAGTATAAAATAGGAACAAAGCTTGCCAGGTCAGCAGCTGCAGCAGAATCAGAAATCGTCATTCACACTTCATTATGATAGGTTTAAAAAAATAAATAAAACTAACTTAATAAAGAAAACAAATTTGAGGAGTAGGCGAGCTACCCTTTACTCCACGCACATGGTGATTGTCCCCACAGGCACATCCTCAAACCCAACTACAGATTCCAACACCCAGACTCTGACAGTGTGAAATTCTTATGCAGGAAGGAACTGCAGATGCTGGTTTAAACCAAAGGTAGACGTAAAATGTTGGAGCAACTCAGCGGGACAGGCAGCATCTCTGGAGAGAAGGAATGGGTGACTTTTCGGTTCAAGACCAGCCTGAAGAAGGGTCTCGACAAAAAAACGTCACCCATTTCTTCTCTCCAGAGATGCTGCCTGTCCCGCTGAGTTATTTCAGCATTTTGTGTCTATCTAGGGTGAAATTCTTCTTCATGTGGTACAAACTACCTGAAGATTTGTGATAGGTGTTGGCAATTGAGGTGAAGAGTAAGATGAACTGCAAAGTCCAATGTCAGAACAATATAGGGCCTCCCTAAGTTTGTAGTTACTGCCTCTGAATATCAACCTCGCCCAGTCAAGTTTCTGCCCCTTGGTGTGCTACTCCTTTCCATGCTGGGAGAGATGGGATGTTTTCATTCTTTCACATGTTGTGAAAGGTTGTGTTTTATATCAAACCTGCACTGTCTATCAGTACAACAAATGTCACAGTGGTTTTTAGAAAAGGTTGTTTTGATAAGTAGTGACCTGTGCTTTGAACGAGAGTTGGCAGGGTGATGTTTTGAGTTCTGTTTGGGGCATAGCTTGTTTCGACCATCACCAACTGCACAGATTAAACTGATTTACAAATACCATTGAGTGACAACGAGGTTAGAACAATGTGATACATCTCTTGGAAATCCACATTGGGTTTGGCGTGAATAGATATTTGCAGTTAAGGCATATGGAAAACCTTAGGTAATTAATCCTACAATGTGGAGGGCTGCAACATTACATTAGGACATCGGTTCACAGCTACCGTAAGCTAGAGATTATCATAAACAACAACATGCTGGTATGGTGAAGAAGCATTGTCATGCTCAAAGAAAAAAGGCCACACTTGTGCATCCCAAGAGACGATGGAGTAAAGATCACAGGGTCAATGTAATGTCAGTTGGGGAATCATATGTATCATGTGTTATGTCATTTAAAGGATTAAAGGATGAAGAAGCTCATTGATCTGGTCCCCGTGCACACTGACAATTAACCACTCTCAACTCTTGAACAAGGTACTGTCGCATGACCATTAGAGGTTATATCACAGATGAGCCATAGTCTCACTGAATGGTACAAAAGATTAAATGTAGCAAATAGTGGTACTTGGTACTTTGCAGCTGCTTTATATTCATTCCTTTCTCAGGCATACAAATGTCTTTGGTACTCTCGATGAAACCATAACTACCAGCCTTGGCCAGTGAAATAGAAGGTCGATTTGTTTCAATCTGAGTGAGAACAGTAATCATATATGTATTTGCATACGCAGCAAGAACATTTCAATCATTAAGAGGAAGGCAGCCTCTGACCAATGTCAAAAAAACATTATTTTCCTACAGTTTTGGCAACATTATCCAATTGCTAAGCAGTCAGGCAAGAACATCCAATCAGACATAATAACTGTTGAAAATATATGATCGTCTCAAATTTCTGATGTAGAAATAATTTGCTTGTTTCCAAAATATGATCTAGAAATTCTGTTGCCAGGAAAAACATTTTTTGATGCTATGCAATAGTCATAATTTGATTACAGGAAGCAAACTGTACATTTATGCAAGCCGTGTTCTGTAGTGACCTGTATGGCATTCACCCATATGCAAGGCTGCTGGGTGAGTGGCCATGGCAACAGGGAGAGCATGCCTGCTACCTCACTAAGTTATATGGCCTGAGCTTCTTGCAGTGAGAGATCTGTAGTTTCCCTCGATTGTCCATTTGTCCTCTGCCTCAAACAATATGTCCTTTCATCTTTAAACATTGTTTGAGGGGGGGAGGGGGAGATGAAAAGTTGGTTATGTTTGCAATGGTCATTGCCCAGCTGCCACCATCATTGTGTGGTACCTGTTGGTCATTGGACATATTTGCATATTTGTTCCTGTCACCCACTCATGGGCAAATCTGCCCCAAAGCCATTCCACTTGGAAGCAGAGATGCCAGATGCCAGTATAACTTTGGTCATACTGTAAAGTTCACGCTTCTCACTCAATTCTGCAAATAAAACGTGTGGCGACGACTTCCGGTGGCGCTATGGAGGGCTAGAGGATAACGCCAGCCAGCTCCGTGAAAAAAACGGGGGATTAACGGACCTGCCTGCTGCCTGCTGCTTGCTACCTGCCGTTTCTGCACCGATTGTTGTGAGTGACGTCATCAGGCGCGCGACTAGTTATGTCTACAACACGCAGCCCTACCGAAAAACCGAAAAGTCGACCAACCAGGCAGAGACCGGCAGAAGGCCCAACTGAAGCCTCGGACTCAAGTAGGGCCTCATCCCAGGAAGATGTATCGAAAAGAACAGGGGAAAAAACTGAAAGTGAAGAATTGAAAACTTTCATTTCTCGTGAGATTGCTGGTTTAAGGGAAGAAATAAACCAGATGAATACTCAAATGAAAGAATTTCAACAGGAAACAAACTCAAATATTAATAATAAGACCAAGAAAATATCGGAAGATTTGAAGAAAGAAATTACAGAAATGATGAACGAAATGACAAAGGAGATGGATAATAAAATTGAAAAGGTCAAAAATGACTTTGAAAAAAGGCTGAATCCTATGGAAAAGGTACTGGAACAACAGACGGTCGGTATAAAAAGCCTTGAAGAACTTGCTGATACAAGTGCTGTGACTACAACAAAGCTGATTACAGAAAATGAACGTCTAACGGACTTACTGACTAAAATAACTGAGAAATGTACTGAGCTAGAAGGTCGCCAGAGAAGACAAAACCTAAGAATCGCAGGTATTCCCGAAGGACGAGAGAAAGATGAAGATCCTCGAGAATTTACTGCGAACCTACTGCAACATGTTTTATCTCTGGAACAAAAGCCTTTATTAGCCCGTGCTCACAGAGTCAGGAGACGTCAGACAAGAGCAAACGCCCCTCCAAGACAAATGATTATAAAGCTACAATATGACTATGTCTTGGACGAGATAATGCGTAAATCCTCGAGAAACAGAAACCTGGAATTCGAAGGACAAAGGATCAGTATCTACCGAGATTATCCAGCAGAAGTTTCCAGGAAACGGAAAGCATTTAATGAGGCTAAAAGTCTTATGAGGGGAGTGGAAAATTTGAGATACGGCTTGAATTATCCAGCTATTCTAAGAGTTACTTTCAACAACAAGGAACATCTCTTTTCCAACCCAGCAGCAGCACTGGCCTTTGCTCGCCAGATCCAGACCTGAGAAGCAGCTACTTTCGAATATACTGACTTTTACGAACTCTACAAGAATCCCCAAGACTCCGCAAGACTTCACAAAACAACGCAGGACTGGTCCGAACTGGACAACGTTGGATGGAAGTTGGAGAAAGAAGTGGATTGGAAAACCTCACCTGGATACTAATAATTAGTATAATTACACTACTAATATAAATAACTAACACATATTATAGACACACCGCGGTATCTTTATTAATATCATTTTTACTAATTAAGATTAATCACTATCACTAATGACTAATGTTTATCTACGTTGGAATGAATAGAGTTAAATTTAGGGATGGATTTCATTTGGAGATTTTTCTTTTACACCAGCAATTTTCATTTTTAATTCTTGTCTTCTTTTTGTTTGATGGATTTTTTTTTCTCTTTCCTTTTTTTTGTTTCTTTTGTTTATAATAATTAGATTTTTAAATAAGTTTTATTTTTTGTTAAGTATTTTTATTATAGAAACATAGTAATAACAAAGTACATTATTTTGCATTGCTGAAAATACATGATATTCATGATATATTCATACTCTTAATAATATTTGTATTATCATTGATTTAAAAATTTAAGACTATATTTTATATAATTGAAAATACATAATATTAATGATAAATTCATACTGTTAGTAATATTTGTATTATCGTTAATTTTAAAATTTAAGACTATATATTTTATACAATTGTAAATACATAATACTAATAATACCTTCATGATATTAAAGATATATTCATACTATTAATAATATTTGTATTATCATTGATTTTAAAATTTAAGACTATATATTTTATATATTTGAAAATACATGATATTAATAATACCTTCATGATATTAGTACTGTTTATATTCTTATTAGTATTAAAAATTTAAGATTATATGTTTCTATACATTTTTCTAAATTTTTTTAAAGGTAGGAAAAGATAGAGAAAAAGAGTATAAGAAGTATGATGGTGAATGGAGTATTAATCATTAATCCATCCTTGGAGATATAGTCATGTTTTATTATATATGTTTCTTCATCCATTCTAATATTCAGGTCTCAGTCAAGCCCTCGTGCCGAGCCATTATGACCCTGTAAATATTTAATAAATGGAGACCAAATCTCTCTGAAGAGATCTAACCTGTCCATTAGGACAAGCCTCAATCTCTCCAGATGAAGTGTCTCCGACATTTCTGTGTTCCACATTTTGATTGTTGGGGATGTAGGGCCTTTCCAAAATTTTAATATTAGTTTTTTCCCAATTATTAAACCATAGTCAATAAAAATTCTTTGATTCATTGTTACTAGTTGGTCTGTTTCTAGTATTCCAAGTATTATTAACTTTGGATCAGGAGTCAGAATTATATTGACAACATTCGAAATTATCTTAAATATTTCTATCCAAAATTTTGTAATTTTTATACAGTTAGTAAATGAATGTGATAAATTTGCTTCTAAATGTTGACATTTATCACATATAGTTTTAAATCACAATAAGTTTTAAATATATGTATTTCTATATCTTTAATTGTTATAATTTGAATAAGTTTATTTTTACCCTTTTTTCCCTTTCTTTTTTTTTGTAATGTTATACCCCCGGTAAAATATTATTGTGGAATAATAATTCCAAAAACCTGGGAGCTGGTTAAGTTACTAACATCAACAACGGAAGTCGGTAGATGGTTAGCCATGCTAGTATGGCTAGCACTAACTGCAACAATTCTAGATGTAGTTTTTCCTTTCTTTATGCACAATACTAACTTCTTAATGTATCCTTTGTTCTTTTATATAATCTATTATTGTTTTTCTCAATTTGAATGGAGTTATACATTGGATCAATGGAGATATATACGTGAGAGACACTCACGAGACTTAAAATTCATCTATTCGATGTTCGGGTGTAAGGTCGTGTCTGATGTGCTGAACCATAGACTCTATTGTAGACCTCCATAGTCAAAAGATGCAAGACTCTAAAATGAATATGGGGAATGAGGGAATAACGTTTTGTAGTTGGAATGTTAAAGGTATTAATGAACCGATCAAGAGAGGGAAAGTTTTTGCACATTTAAAGGCAAATAAAACTGACGTAATTTTTATTCAAGAAACCCATTTAAAAAAAGATGCTGAACATAGATTGAAAGCTATATGGATAGATAAAATGTATCACTCTTCTTTTACGCATAAATCAAGAGGCGTAGCAATATTATTTCGTAAAGGTATTTTATTTAAACATACATCAACTATAACTGATAAAGATGGAAGATACATTATCGTTATAGGAGAATTAAATACACAAAAAATGATTTTTGTTAATGTATATGGACCATTGTTTTTCAAGAAAGTATTTAACAATATCCCGGAATTAACACAATACAGTCTAATAATTGGAGGAGATTTTAATTGTCCACTAGACCCTTACTTAGACAGATCTACAAGGCAAAGGAAAACTAAATCACATTCTAGTGACTTATTAAATGCATATATGGAAACTACTAATATCAAAGATGTTTGGAGAATAGAAAACCCTACCGGACGAGAATACTCCTTTTATTCGTCAGTACATAAAACTTACTCAACAATAGATTATTTTTTGGTGGATGCTAAACTTATCTCACTCACTTATAAATCCAAATATCATAATATTATAATTTCAGATCATGCACCATTAACATTTAAGATCAAAATAAATGGTAAAATAGAAAAATCAGGACAGTGGAGATTTAACCCACAAATTTTAAAAAATAAAATTACTCAGGAATATATCACAGAACAAATTAAGATTTTTTTTTAAATAAATGATAAACCGGAAATATCTTGTTCCTTGTTATGGGAAACATTTAAAGCATATCTCCGGGGAATCATGATTTCCTCCCAAGCATTTTATAATAAAAAGAATCGTAAGGATCAACAAGATTTGGAAAAGGCGATTAAACAATTAGATATACAGAATGCAGCGAATCCAGCTACAATACTACATAATAAAATTGCAGCATTGAAATATAAATTAAATAAAATATATACAGATCAAGTTGTTAAACTTTATCAACATACTAAACAATTACAGTTTGAATTCGGTGATTAACCTCAAAAATTATTGGCTCGCCAACTAAGGAAAATGGAAACTGAAAAAATAATCCATAGGATTAAATCACATAATGGCGAATTGTTAACACAACCTAAAGATATTAATGAAAGATTTATGCAATATTATAAAAACTTATACACTGCTAAAACAACAGAAAATAAAATAGGAATAGAAGCATTTAAAAAAAAATGTAACCTGAAAGGGTTGGATTTACAAAATAGAGAGTTACCGAATGCTGATATCTCGATAAAAGAAATCCAACAATCCATCAGATCATTAAAAAATGGTAAAACACCGGGACCAGATGGTATTGGCTCGGAATTTTATAAAATATTTTATGATCAGATTGTACCACGTCTGAAATCATTATATGAACATATATATACACAGCAAAAACTACCAGAAACATTAAATGAATCTACTATAACACTTTTACCTAAAATAAATAAAGACTTGGATGAACCAGGGTCATTTAGAGCAATAGCTCTTTTAAATACTGATCAAAAGATATTAACTAAAATATTAGCACAAAGGTTAAGCTCAGTTGTTAATAAATTAATTCATCCCGATCAAACAGGATTTATACCAAAACGATGCTCTTCATATAGTCTGAGACGGTTATTTAATATTATATACTCGAAAAGAGGTATTAATAAAGATCTAGTAGTTATTTCGTTAGATGCAGAGAAAGCCTTCGATCAAGTGGAATGGCCTTATTTGTTCTCGGTTATGGAAGCTTTCAAACTGGGAAAAAAGTTTATTACCTGGATCAAATTGTTATATACAAATCCGGCAGCTAAAATAACAACAAACCGAATGTTATCAACTAAATTCAATCTATCTCGAGGTTGTAGACAAGGTTGCCCTTTATCCCCTTTACTATTTGCACTGGCAATAGAACCGTTAGCTCAGAGGGTGAGATTACATCCGGAAATATATGGATACGATACTAGAGACACTAAAAATAAAATCTCTTTATATGCGGATGATGTATTACTTTACATCACAAAACCAGAAACTAGTATTCGAAATTTGTTAAAATTAATAACTGAATTTGGATCCTACTCAGGATATAGTATCAATTGGAATAAAAGTGAACTTATGCCAATAACGGTAAATAACTTACACATATTACAACAATTCCCTTTTAAGATAACAAATGAAAAAAATTAAATATCTTGGAATTTTCATAACAAAAAGATTTGACTCTTTATTTAAATCTAACTTCCCACCATTATTGAATAAATTAAATAAGAATATCTTATATTGGAAAACTTTACCTATTTCAATGTTAGGTAAAATTAATATAATAAAAATGATTTTTCTTCCACAATTATTATATCTTTTCCATTTAATTCCGATATATCTCCCTAAAAATGTATTTTAAAAGGTGGACTCCCTAGTCACTAACTTCATTTGGGACTATAAGAGCCATAGAATAAATAAAAAACATTTATGTAAATCAAAAATAAATGGAGGTCTAGCACTACCAAATTTTATGTTTTATTACTGGGCAGTCAGCATTAAAAATATGAATTTTTGGTTAGAAGAAACAGATAACCAACCAACTTGGTTAAATATGGAAAAAGAAGATTGTTCTCCTTTTGAAATTAGTTCTATAATATTTGCTAATATTAATTTAGCTAAGAAAACTTATAGTGAAAACCCGATAATAGAAAGTGGAATACGTATTTGGAAACAAATAAAGAAAACATTAAAACTAAAATCTCTTAGCATTGTAAATAATGTTACGTTTAAACCTTCAATGATAGATAAAGCTTTTTTACAATGGAAAAATAAGGGAATTATTAAGATCGGTGATCTCTATAAGGAAAACTCTTTCCTTTCATTTCAAGATTTACAACAAATTTATGGACTACACTCTAAAGATTATTTTAGATATTTACAAATCAGAGATTATGTTAAAGCAAATATACAGGAACTTAGAAATAGAAAGTCAGAATTTTTAGATGAATGCTTAAATAAACATCCGAATACAGAAAAAATGATTTCATATATATATAACATCTTATTGGAAGGTGATGTCCCATCAACAGAAATACATAGACAATCTTGGGAAAATGAATTATGCCAAATTATTAGACCAGAAGTATGGGACGAAAGTTTACAACATATACACCATTGTTCGCTAAATGCTAAACACTCTCTTATACAGTTTAAAATACTACATAGACTATATTATTCAAAATCTAAACTACATAACATTTTTCCAAAAGTATCTCCTATATGTGATAAATGTCAACATTTAGAAGCCAATCTGTCACACTCATTTACAAACTGTATAAAAATTACAAAATTCTGGATAGAAATATTTAGGATAATTTCGAATGTTGTTAATATAATTTTGACTCCTGATTCAAAGTTAATAATACTAGGAATACTGGAAACAGACCAATTAATAACAATGAATCAAAGAATTTTTATCGATTACGGTTTAATAATTGGGAAAAAATTAATATTAAAATTTTGGAAAGGCCCTACATCCCCCACAATCAAAATGTGGAATACAGAAATGTCAGAGACTCTTCATCTGGAGAGATTGAGGCTTGTCCTAATGGACAGGTTAGATCTCTTCAGAGGGATATGGTCTCCATATATTGAATATTTACAGAGTCATAACGGCTCGGTACAAGGGCTTGACTGAGGCCTGAATATTAGAATGGATGAAGAAGTATATATAATAAATCATGCCTATATCTCCAATGACGGATTAATGATTAACACTCCATTCGCTTTCATATTTTCTATATTATTTATCTCTATCTTTTCCTACTTTATAAAAAAATTAGAAAAGCGTATAGAAGCATATAGTCTTAAATTTTAATATTAATAATAATATCAATATTATTAATATCATGAAAGTATATAATGATGTATTTTCATTTATGTAAAACAGTGTAATTTTCATTAATATGTTTCTATAATAAAAATATTTAACAAAAAAACGTGTGGCTTTTGTCCAGACATCTGAGATTTCCAATACTTGTGCTCACAAAGCATTGCATGTCATTGGTATAAAGAAATCGCTCAGGTGCGATCATGAAAAAATTGACAAATGTGTCAATTCTGGTGGATCGTGCGGTCATATAGTGTGGAAACAGGCCCTTCGGTACAACTTGCCCTCACTGACCAATATGTCTCATCTACACTAGTTACATTTGCCTGCATTTGGCCCATATCCTTCTAAACCTTTCCTATCCATGTACTCGTCTGATTGCTTCTTTAACATTGTGATTGTCCCTGCCTCAACTACGTCCTCCGGCAGCTTGTTCCATACACCCACCACCCTATTTGTGAAAGGTTACTCCTCAGATTCCTTTAAAATCTGTCCCTCTTCACCTTAAACCTATGCCCTCTGGTTCTCGATTTCCCCTACTCTGGGCGAGAGCCTCTGTGCGTCCACCCGATTTTTTTCCCTCTCATGATTTTATACACCTCTATAAGATCACCCCTTATCCCCCTAGGCTCCAGGGAATAGTCCCGGCCTACTCCACCTCTCCCTATATCTCAGACCCTTGAATCCTGGCAACATCCTTGTAAATCTTCTCTGCACCCTTTCCACTTGATAACATATTTCCTATATCTTTCCTGTGGTGCCCAGAACTGATACAATACTCTAACCAATGTCTTATATAACATGAAGATAGACACAAAAAGCTGGAGTAAATCAGCAGGACAGGCATCATCTCTGTAGAGAAAGAACGGGTGACGTTTCAAGTCAAAACCCTTCTTCTCGACCCGAAATCTCATCCATTCCTTCTCTAGAGATGCTACCTGTCCCGCTGTGTACACCTTTTTGTGTCTATGTTGGGTTTAAAACAGCATCTGCACTTCCTTCACACACATTTCGTCTCATATAACATGACCTCACAACTTCCATAATCAATACTCTGATTGATGAAGGCCAATATGTCTTTTTTCTGTGATGCCGTCTTCAATGGACTATGTATCTGCACTCCTAGATTCCTCTGCTCAACACACTCCCAAGAGCCCCACCATTCACTGTGTAGGTCCTGCCCATGTTAGACTTTCCAAAATGCAACACCTCACTTTCCTCTGTATTATAAACTCCATCAACCATTCCTCAGCCCACCTGGTTAACCAATCAAGATCCTGCTGCAATTTTTGACAACCATTTTCACTATCCACATTATCACCCACTTTTGTATCATCTATAAACTTGCTAATCTTGCCATGTACATTCTCATGGAAGATATTTCTTTCTGTACACTGCGGTTCAGATGCACACTGAATTATCCTTTCACCATGATCTTTAAAGATAGTGTGATCTAAAAGTTTTGCCTTTCAACATTTTTACATTATGAGATGTTGCAGGGGAGCCAGTTACTTTCAAGTAGCTGCCTATATCCTCGTGTTTTAATTTTAAAAGCTATAGTTGGTTCTGCCTTCACCATTGCATCCAATAACACAATCCCAGGACCTAGCAAACTTCTGCATTTAAAACATATTTCAGTGCTCCCATTTGTTTTTTGATATCTTTAAATCTAGATTCTGTCGTTTTTCATGAATAGTAAACATTGTACGTCCAGTTTACATTTCTAATCCATTATAATTTGAACACTTTTATCAATTCTTGTAATATTTTTATATTTATAGTTCTTTTGTCAGCATTTATTCAAAAACTTATGGCTTTGGATCCCTGGTATCATGTTGATAACTCTCCTCAGCAAGCATTCCAAGGCATGACCTGTTACCTAAAGTAAGACATCCAGGATTGGATGCAATACTTATAACTGGAATAAATCTATTGTGGAAAAACATCACAGTTTTTCACAATAAAAGTCCTCTCCACAATTGTATTCATTCTGTCAGACATGTTAGTCTACACCTTTACCTCTTCACACTGTGGCATGATCCCTAGTTCCCAATGCAATCATCTCAAGGAAATCTGAAGATTCATCCTGAAGAAGGGTCTCAATCCGAAACGTCACCTATGCCTTTTCAACACAGATGCTGCCTGACCCGGTGAGTTACTCCACCTTTTTGTGTCTATCTCAAGGATTTTTATCCTTTTCTCTGTTTAATGCCCAAACAACCCCAACATTAAATTATCTGCACGCCCCAGCTGACCCAGAACACGTGCTCTACATAATATCTCGCCCGCTTTTCCTCAGCCATGGAACCCATCCACCTTTCTGATTGAAGTTAGTTCTTCTTTTTCTCTGTTCATTGCAGAATACATTCACTGTTTCCACACTTGCAAATACTCTGAAAGAATCCCTTCCATTCTACGTTAAATAAAAATCGGAAAATGTTCATTCTGCCGGCAATCTCCAAACTGCTTCCAGCTTTCTTCCCAAAGGATTTCCTTTTTGAGATAAGCATTGTGCAAGTGGTCCTCACTGTTGTTCTGATAAAGCCTTTCAGAGTATCGCAGGTTAATTATTTATGAATAAAGGAAATATTGTGTTCATTTACTTTCTGTGATTGCTGGCATTATAGAATGGACTTATTAAACCTGCCCCCTATATAATTGCAACTGTTGGAACGTTGACCTGGAAATGGAACATTGAAGCCAAATGCTGAGGTTGGCTGAAGACAGGACACTTGTTATCAAACAATCAGTGTAACGCCTCAGCTACTGTGTAGACAGCTGCAGGTTTTAGAATTGATTAAATACCTTCAGTACTGAATAAACATCGCACAGAATTGTAAGACCCGAGGCACTTTTTAGTAAAAGGTCCGATGTCATACTTGATGTTAAGGGTTGAGTGTTTAAGGATAAAAGGAAGTTTGGGGGCTTAGTTGTGGAAGCTATGAAAACAATTGATGTTTGAGTATTCATTGGGAAAAATGAATGTGCATTGTGACATCCACTGGCCATCCATGGTTGAAAATTGGATTGAGTGAAACATTTTATTTTGCTTGGTATTTAGTGAGGAGATTATCACAGTGGTGATTTTGTCATGGGACTGTAGAACTATTAAAACTGCACTACAGTGATGATTGAAGCATGATCCCAAAATGATACAGCATAATTGTGTTAAAGCCTATCACTGACTCTCGAGGCTAAGTGCATAAGATGATTGTTCTTGGAACAGATGGTTAGTTCAGAGCAATTGGGGATGATATTTTATCGCTTCTTAGCTGAGTAGATGGCCCCGAGCTTTCTTTCTCCAAATACCTTGCTGCTGTCCTTTAATTATGAACTGATCAGACTGCCTCTTTGGCTAAGGGAGAATGCAGGAATCTAAGTGGAAAAAAAGTAGAACTCTGCAACAGGTATTTCATTCTGTGGATTTCCAGACCAATCCATTTTTAATTTCCGCCCATACGATGCTGCCTGCCTGTGCTCAACATTCTGCTATGACGGCATAGTCTTGCATACGTCTGCAGGAATGCACAGGTAACAGGGGTGAGGACAGTGTCTTCTGCAAGGGTGCAATGATGGGATACAATTGCATTCACGTGCTCAGAGGAACAGCAAAAAGAAGAGAAGAAATAGGCCTTTCAGCCCTTCAAACCAACTCTACCATTCCTCAAGATCATGGTTGTTCTACCTTAATGGCAGTTTACACATCCTTTGATTACTCATCTCCTTTGATTATGTCCTGGAATCTAACAATCTCTGTTTGGAATGATCGCAATTTGTGAGCCTCCACAGAAAAATTCCAAAGGTTCACCATTCTCCGTGGAGAAATGTATCCTCGTCTCTGTCCAAAGCCTATTCTCAGACTGTGCCTCCTGCTCACAGACTCCTTAGTCAAGGGAAATATCCTTCCTTCATCCAGCTGTCAAGCCCTTTGATGTTTTGTAAATTCCAGTGAGACCTGCTCTCATTCATGTCTGTCACTGGCATTGGTGAAACACACTCTGCACCGAATGCTGTAGAGTTCCCATTCAAACAGTTTTTCTGATTGGTAATCCCTCTGTGTATCTCTCAAATTCCATTTGTTATAATGTTCAATCAAACTTTTCCACAGTATTACTAGACATTGGGTTATTGAAAGATGACTCCTTTAACAGAATTAACATGTAGATGCTTACATTGACTGTAGATGAGGGAACGGGGGCTTGGAAAGCAGAAGTCATTAAAGAGACGAAGGGTGTGTGAGGTATTTTGGACATAGGTCGGGAGGGATTGGACTTGGGGCGATAGGATGGATAGTGAAGATGAGGGAGTGAGGGTCTGAAGAGGGTCTGGACTTGAAACGTCACCTATTCCTTTTCTTCAGAGATGCTGTCTGACCCGCTGAGTTGCTCCAGCTTTTTGTGTCTATAAAAGATTAGATTTTTGATTTGGTATACCAGGAAAAATATAATATGATATAAGATATTTTCTAGCTTTACACTTCGATTAGGAATACAGATCAGAACTGTAAAGCTGGAGGAAGAATACCAATATGAGAGGTAAACTGTATAAAATTCAGTTGCAGGTTGGATTTTGTTTTCCATGTTTTGATTGTTGTGCGATTTATGTCGTGGGCTTCCATGGTTACTTCATGGAAGCAGAGAAACTGAAACAGGACTAGATCAATGAGCACCTTAAGCCTTCTCCACCACTCAATCTACAATTGTAGCTGATCCAGTCTTGGCCTTAACATTACACACTTGTGAAGTGACTCCAAGTCAACTCTGCCTCCACAAATCTCTCAGGTGGCGAGTTGCAAACAGTCAGTGTCCTGAGGGAAGTGATTCCCCCTCGTCTTGGTCTCCTGATAGAATACCACTTATTCTAAAGCAATTGTTGCCTAGTTCTAGATACCCCCAATGAGAGGAAATATTCCTCTCAACATCCATTCTGTCAAATCCCCTCAAAATCTTGTCTGTTGCAATAATATCACCTCTCATCCTTCTAAACTCCAGTGAATAATGGCCAAGCCTGCTCAGCCTCTCAAAATCCATCCTTCATCCCAGGAATCAACATAATGAACCTTGCCTTCTCTGTCCCTCATGCAAGTTTACCTTTGTGTATGGAGGTCAAAACTGTATGTCCACTTCAGCTGTGGTCTCACGAACACCCTGTAAATTTTACCCAACTTCCCTACATTATACTTCCACTCTGTGAAATAAAGTTCAACGTTCGATTCATTTTCCTAATTACTTTCTGTACTTCCATGCCAATCCTTTGTGTTTCGTGCACTCAGATTCCAATTCTCTTTGTATCATCTATTAAAGTAATAAATTCATCTTTGAATTCTTGCTTCCAAAGTTAGTCACATTTTCCCATATTATACTCCATCAGATAACTCACCCACTCAAACAACCTGCCTGGATCCCTTTGCAGACTGTGATGTTCCCAGAACCTGCTCATCCCCACGTATCATTGTATCCAACCTCTTCATCTGAGTCATTAATATAGATTGGAAATAGTTGAGGCTCCAGCAGTGATTCCTGTTGTACCCAGCTAGATACTGATTGCCAATCTGACAATGGCATATTTATCCCACTTCTCTGTTTCCATTAATTAGCCACCCTCTCATCCATTTAACATTTTGCCTCGACCATTTCACTCATCTTATGCAGTAACGCTCACAAATATATCAAATACAATTCCTCTTTCATTAAGCCA
Organism: Okamejei kenojei; assembly: GCA_035221665.1. Lineage (NCBI taxonomy): Eukaryota > Metazoa > Chordata > Chondrichthyes > Rajiformes > Rajidae > Okamejei > Okamejei kenojei. The sequence goes on along the minus strand of CM069151.1, from coordinate 22,172,967 downwards.
ATTACTCAGCTTGGTGGAGCTGATTTTTTAAATTACTCATACATCCATAATAATGGCTCCCAGCATTTTCCATTCTGGATGGACATTAGGCTATTTGACCAATAGATTTTGTTTCCTCCTTTTCTTGAATAGTGTTGTTATACTTGTGCTTCCCAATCCTCTTGGATCTCTCTGGAATCAGGGAATTTTAGTCGGTTACAGTCAAGGCATGCACATACACCCATATGCCACTGTGTTAAGGGAATATGCCAGATCTGATCCCCATGTCACACGATCCGCTGTTTCCCAGGAGAAGATGCGTGACAGTACATGTTGACATGTTCTCCAACTAGGTTTGGACCCCATTGTTCTAATGAGGGTCTTGATGGGAAACAGCCAGAATTTGTTCATGTTCAACATTGCGCTTTAAGCCAGTTAAATATAAATGTTCTACCAATGCACTTTTACAAGTTACCAAACTCTGAATATTGAAGACCTGCAATTACAATAGCTGAGGTGAAGGTGACCTCACATAATGTGTAAAGTAAAATTCAGTGAATTAATTTGGAATAACAGATTTCCATTTGTAATAGTTAAAAAACTTTACTGTCAAAACACCTTAGCAATTCAATAGCCACAATGTTTTTATAAGCAGTTCTAACATTGATATGGTAGTTTTGATTCATTCCCTGTTATTCATGTAATGTGACCTATCCCCAAGGATGATCAGCAAAGATTTTGTGCAGACGTTTGAAACATGAAATAATTGTCCTTCCCTTTCTTTTCTTGCACTTTGGTTTTAACAAATGTACTTTCTTCTGTAGCCTTAAGCAGTTTTGTCTCTTGCTGTTTCATCTGAGACAAAGAAACCAAATTGCTGTTGTGAGAGGTTTAGTTGTAAAAGGTCCGGCTGCTGTTCAGTCGCCATGCACACGCCTGACTCTTAGCCAGCCATCGTACTTTCAGCCAAGTCCTTAAGTAAATGGCATTCATGAACTGATTGATAGGTTTCCAACCACACATTGGGGAGAGTTGTCATTGGATCTCCCTTCCACTGCTTGCATCTGGTGACCAGCTCAAATTCAGAGTTCTGGGGAGAAGTCCAGGCTCAAATGCTTACTGGGATATAATTATGTGAGCAGACTCGAATGTTCATTGGCCAGGAAATCTAATCGCATAATGATGTTTTCTTTCCATGCCATCACGAGACTGAAAAACTTTTTATGTTTTGATGTGAAATGTGATAACAACTATTTGGGGGGCTGCTTTCTCTTTCACTCCATCCCAAGCATGAGCCTCACTTGTGGGATGATATCATTCCCCAGGAAAAATGGCTTTTGAAACATTGGATCACGGTGTGTTAGGAGTGACCATCTCTCGCACAATTTGGTTTTCCCCAGCACAGTGATAAACTGTTTCCCCTATCAGATAGGTCCCTCACTTACCTTTCTGCATTCACCCTCCCTCATGGTGGCCTCTTAAATGGACCCATCCATCGAGGAGAAATTGGGCGTTACAGTGACGCAGCGGTAGAGTGGTTGCCTTACAGCGCCAGAGACCCGGGTTTGCTCACGGCTACTGGTGCTGTCTGTATGGAGTTTGTATCTTCTCACCGTGACCTGCATGGATTTTCTCCAGTATCTCTGGTGTCCTCCCTCACTCCAAAGACGTACAGGTTTGTAGGTTAATAGGCTTGGTATAATTGTAAAATTGTCCCTAGTGTGTGTAGGATAGTGTTAATGTCCGGGGATCGCTAGTCGACATAGATTCGGTGGGCATAAGGACCTGTTTCCATGCTATATCTCTAAAACTAAAACTAAAATCTAAAACATCAAAGGAAGGGTCTTGACTTGAAATGCCACCTATTCATTTTCTCCAGAGATGCTGCCTGACCCACTGAGTTACTCCAGCATCGTGTATCTAAATTTGTGAATGTGCAGATAGCTATTAATGACTATGTTATAGTTGGGATCATGGAGACATGGCTCCAGGGGGACCAAGGCTGGGAGCTGAACATCCAAGGATATTCAATATTCAGGAGGGATAGACAGAAAGGAAAGGGAGGTGAGGTAGCATTGCTGGTGAGAGAGGAGATTAATGCAATAGAAAGGAAGGACATTAGTTTGGAGGATGTGGAATCGATATGGGTAGAGCTGCGAAACTCTTAAGGGGCAGAAAACGCTAGTGGGAGTTGTGTACAGGCCAACTAACAGTAATAGTGGAGTTGGGGATGGCATCAAAGAGGAAATTAGAAATGCATGCAACAAGGGTAAAACAGTTATAATGGGTGACTTCAATCTACATATAGATTGGGTGAATCAAATGGGCAGGGGTGCTGAGGAAAAGGATTTCTTGGAATGTATGCGGGATAGTTTTCTAAACCAACATGTAGAGGAACCAATGAGAGAGCAGGTTATTCTAGACTGAGTATTGAGTAATGAGAAAGGGTTAATTAGCAGTCTTGTTGTGCAAGACTGGGCTAGAGTGACCATAATATGGTTGAGTTCTTCATTAGGATGGAGAGTGACATAATTAAGTCAGAACTGGGCGAGCGCGACTGACGTTGCAGCGGCCCCTTCAGCCTGTCTGTCATTTTTTGTTTTTTGTCTAGTTAAATGTAGTTGTTTGTGTTTTTTTTGTATTGTTTTCTAACTGTGTATATGTGGGGGGTGGGGGGGGGGGAAGGGGGAAACATTTTTAATCTCTTCCCTGCACGGGAGACCTGACTTTTTCCCTGTCAGGTCTCCGTTGTCGTTGGGGCCTGGTGCCGTGGAGCGGCCTCCGACCGGGACGACCTGGGGGCTCCAGTCACGGAGCTGAGAGCTTACCGTCGTGGGGCTGGCCGGCCTCGGAGCATGGGGAGCGGTGGTGGATGGCCGCTGCGGCCCGCCTCCGGGCTCCAGTTCCGGCTGCTGCCCGACTCCGGGGCTCCAGCTCCGGCTCCAGCTCCGGCCCGACTCCGGAGCTCCGGCTCGACTCCGGCTCCAGCTCCGGCCCGACTCCGGGGCTCCGGCTCGACTCCGGGGCTCCAGCTCTGGCTCCAGCTCCGGCCCGACTCCGGCTCCAGCTCCGGCCCGACTCCGGGGCTCCAGCTCCGGCTCCGGCTCCGGCTCCGGACAGACTCCGGGGCTCCAGCTCCGGCTCGACTCCGGCTCCGGCTCCGGCCCGACTCCGGGGCTCCAGCTCCGGCTCCGGCTCCAGCTCCGGCTCCGGCTCCAGCTCCGGCTCCGGACAGACTCCGGAGCTCCGGCTCCGGCTCCGGCCCGACTCCGGGGCTCCAGCTCCAGCTCCGGCTTCAGCTCCGGCCAGACTCCGGGGCTCCGGCTCCGGCTCCAGCTGCAGATTGCTGCCGGTGGACTGTTGGGGTGTCAGGGTCGGGTGGGAGACCGCTCTCCGGAGCTCCACAACACAACTTCTCCAGCCCGTGTCGCGGGGTTGGAACGACCCGGAGCGGGGCCGAGCATTGCCCGGCGCGGCTTTAATGGCTGCGGGACATTCCAGCGCCCGCCGGGGGCTCCAACTTTGTGACTTTGGGCCTGGAGCGGGGCCGTACATCGCCCGGCGCGGCTTCAATGGACATGGGACTTAACACCGCCCGCCTGGGGCTTCGACATCGGGAGAGAGATGGTGCGGGGGAGAGAGAAGAACTTTGCCTTCCATCACAGTGAGGAGGAGATCCACTGTGATGGATGTTTGTGTGAATTTAATTGTTTGCATGTTTTTCTATGAATTGTTCTGTTTGTTTGTTTGTATGGCTTGTAGAAACGGAGTTTCGTTCGAGCCTCTTTGAGGTTCGAATGACAAGCAATAAAATCAAATCAAATCAAATCAAATCAAAGAAACAAGGGTTCTGAACTCAAACAAAGGTAACTTTGAAGGTATGAGAAGTGAATTGGCCAAGATAGACTGGCAAGTGATTCTTAAAGGGGTGACAGTGGATGTGCAATGGAAGGTACTTAAAGACTGCATGGATGAACTACATCAATTGTTCATCCCAGTTTGGCAAAAGAATAAATCGGGGCAGATAGTGCATCCTTGATAACAAGGGAAATCAGGGATAGTATAAAAACAAAAGATGAAGCATACAAATTAGCCAGAAAAAGCAGCCTACCAGAGGACTGGGATAAATTCAGAGTTCAGCAGAGGAGGACAAAGGGCTTAATTAGGAAAGGGAAAATAGATTATGAAAGAAAACTGGCAAGGAACATAAAAACTGACTGCAAAAGTTTTTATAGATATGTGAAGAGAAAGAGATTAGTTAAAACAAATGTAGGTCTCTTGCAGTCGGAAACAGGTGAATTGATCATGGGGAACAAGGACATGGCAGACCAATTGAATAACTTCTTTGGTTCTGTCTTCACTAAGGAAGACAAAATTAATCTGCCGGAAATAGCAGGGGACCGGGGGTCAAATAAGGTGGAGGAACTGAGTGAAATCCAGGTTAGCCGAGAAGTGGTGTTGGGTAAATTGAATGGATTAAAGGCCGATAAATCCCCTGGGCCAGATAGTCTGCATCCCAGAGTACTCAAGGAAGTAGCCACAGAAATAGTGGATGCATTAGTGATAATTTTTCAAAACTCCTTAGATTCTGGAGTAGTTCCTGAGGATTGGAGGGTAGTTAATGTAACCCCACTTTTTAAAAAAGGAGGGAGCGAGAAAACAGGGAATTACAGACCAGTTAGTCTAACATCGGTAGTGGGGAAACTGCTAGAGTCAGTTATTAAAGATGGGATAGCAGTACATTTGGAAAGTGGTGAAATCATTAGACAAAGTCAGCATGGATTTACGAAATGTAAATCATGTTTGACGAATCTTATAGAATTTTTTGAGGATGTAACTAGCAGAGTGAATAAGGGAGAACCAGTGGATGTGTTATATCTAGACTTTCAGAAGGCCTTCAACAAGGTTCCATATAAGAGATTAGTATACAAACTTAAAGCACACGATATTGGGGGTTCAGTATTGATGTGGATAGAGAACTGGTTGGCAGACAGGAAGCAAAGGGTAGGAGTAAACGGGTCCTTTTCAGAATGGCAGGCATTGACTGGTGGGGTACCGCAAGGCTCAGTGCTGGGACCCCAGCTATGTACAATATATATTAATGATTTGGATGAGGGAATTGAATGCAACATCTCCAAGTTTGCGGATGACACTAAGCAGGTGGGTAGTGTTAGGTGTGAAGAGGATGCTAGGAGGCTGCAAGGTGACTTGGATAGGCTGGGTGAGTGGGCAAATGCATGGCAGATGCAGTAGATGTGGATAAATGTGAGGTTATCCACTTTGGTGGCAAAAACAGGAGGGTAGACTATTATCTTTATGGTGGCAAATTAGGAAAATGCAAGATGCAACGAGACCTGGGTGTCATGGTACACCAATCATTGAAAGTAGGCATGCAGGTGCAGCAGGCAGTGAAGAAAGCAAATGGTATGTTAGCATTCATAGTGAAAGGATTTGAGTATAGGAGCAGGGAGGTGCTAATGCATTTGTACAGGGTTTTGGTGAGACCACACCTGGAGTATTGCGTACAGTTTTGGTCTCCAAATCTGAGAAAATACATTCTTGCCATAGAGGGGGCACAGAGAAGGTTCACCAGACTGATTCCTGGGATGTCAGGACTTTCATACGAGGAAAGACTGGATAGACTTGGCTTGTACTCGTTAGAATTTAGAAGACTGAGGGGGGATCTTATAGAAACTTACAAAATTCTTAAGGGGTTGGATAGGCTAGATGCAGGAAGATTGTTCCCGATGTTGGGGAGGTCCAGAACAAGGGGTCACAGTCTAAGGATAAGGGGGAATTCCTTTAGGACTGAGATGAGGAAAACATTTTTCACACAGAGAGTGGTGAGTCTCTGGAATTATCTGCCACAGAAGGTAGTTGAGGCCAGTTCATTGGCTATATTTAAGAGGGAGTTAGATGTGGCCCTTGAGGCTAAAGGGATCAGGGGGTATGGAGAGAAGGCAAGTACAGGATACCGAGTTGGATGATCAGCCATGATCACATTGAATGGTGGTGCAGGCTCGAAGGGCCGAATGGCCTACTCCTGCACCTATTTTCTATGTTTCTATGTAAATTTGGTGTAAAGCAGCAACTGCAGTTTCTTCCTACATAAGGAACTATCACTGTTGGCCAACAATCTCATGCCAGCCATGAGGAGCAGCCATATTTGTTTATGCTCATCCACTCAATGGTATTGAAAAAAAGATTACAACATGGGTAATGTTGAACGGTTCTGAAATCTAATGTTGAAGTCTGAAGAAGGATTCCAACCCGAAACATCACCCATACCTTTTCTCCAGGGGTGCTGCCTGACTCACTGAGTCTGCATCTATATACAACATAGAAAACACTCAGGGTTATTATCACCATCCTTCTTCCTAATCCCACCCCAACCCACCATGCTCCACATCTTATGGCTAGCTTTGACCTTCACTGTAATGCTGAGCCAAATGTTCTCTTTTCATCACCCCTGCAACTCCAGGTACAGGACCCTAATCCTTATCCTGACCACCGTCAAAATGGAGGCCCCATTCGGCCCCATCTACTTCCCGGAATCATTCTTCCCCCCCACCCCACACCCCCTACACGTAGCACAGAGGAGCAGGCAACACTCTGTCAATCCCAAAACATGCCCTGTCCATTCAAATGCACCGATGGTTTTGAATGTCAGGGATAGCTGAACCAACATGGGAACCAAGATTTTTGGCAATCTGCTGCGACGCTCATAATTTTAGGGCACAGAATATTCCAAACTATGTTATTTTGTTTTGCTCCTTAGTATATCAGCAACATTTTTTAATGGATATTTCATCTCCTCTTGCTTCACTGCAAAAACATTTTTTATCTTCCCTTTGTTTAGCCAAATATTGGCAGATTAGGTATTCCTCATGGACCATCAGGAGAAAAGGTTGCCGTAGTTACGGTTGATGATTGTGACACTGCAGTGTCTGTGCGATTTGGAAGCCATATTGGAAACTATTCATGTGCTGCCCAAGGAACACAGACTGGGTCAAAGAAGTAAGATGAAATAACTTATGAACTTCTAAGCTATTTTATAATTTCATTTGAATAACTTTTTAAAATTCATTTTTATTAAACATTACAAAAAAAACATCAAGTATACTTTAGTTTTTTTTAATTGTTATACTCTCTGTCGATTGTGTCTTGCACTCTGTTCCATCCTTATAACTGACTATTCAGCGAGGGGTTTGAGGCAGCCCTGGTGACTTCCTCTAAGTTTTTATCCCCTGATGTGCAGCAGTTGGTCCAAAGATGGGTCTCGACTCGAAACTTCACCCGTTCTTTCTCTCCAGAGATGCTGCCTGACCCGCTGAGTTACTCCAGCATTTTGTGTTTAAGACCGGTGTAAATCAACATCTGCAGTTCCTTCATGCACAGTACCTGATCACTGTTTGCATTCAGGGTACACAAAAGGCTGGAGAAACTCAGCGGGTGCAGCAGCATCTAAGGAGCGAAGGAGATAGGCGACGTTTCGGGTCGAGACCCTTCTTCAGACTGTTTGCAAGCATCCTGTCTAGTGAGGCATAACAAAGTGAACTGAGTGTTCGATGGCCAAACAGACTTTATTAAGATACTTGTCTGCCACCAGATTTCTGCACAAATTATTACCCACACTGCTTGCAAGTTGATCTTTCAAAGCTTCACCCACATTTAAGAGGATTTCAGATCGGCACATGGAAGTGCAGGAAAATAATGGGGAAAGGGTCACGTATCAGCAGCTGAGATCAGTTTAGCTAGGCATTATGTTCGACACAAACATTGGTATTGTTCTATATTCACATGCCTATACTTTCTGTGAATGGAACTGGAATTTTGAGGATGGGGAAGACAAGAGCTAGGAGTGATCCTGTTCTTTTCTGATGATAACGTAGACAGTTCCCATCTAGGACAACTTAAGGGCCTGTCCCACTTTCCCGAGTCCTCTGCCGAGTTGAAAGGACCTTAAAAAAAAAAAAAAAAATCAAGATTTTTGTGATCTACGAACTCCTCCTCCCGACTATCTTTTTACTCGTGGACTTTTTTGTCATGCTGAAAAAAATGTCCCTACTTACCTGATGCCCCAAGTACCTATGGCTGGCATAATGAGCCACTACGATATATCTATGGACACCTACGGCCTCCTACGGACTCGCTACGGATTCCTATGGACTCGCTACAGACATTCTCCGAGTTTGAATCAAGCGGAAAACTCGGCAGAATTCGTGAGTAACTCGGGAAAGTGGGACAGGCCCTTTAGTTACCAGTAAAGCTTGATTTATTTTAACCCTTCATCCCTTCTTAGTCTGAGTTGCTAGGATTAACTTTACTCGGGCCACTGGTGTTTCAGTTGAGGACTGCTGGCATTGTGCAGGTCCACAGATTGACCTAATTGTTCACCTCCTTTTGACCATCTGCCATATCTGATGGGTTGACAATTTATTCACGGGATGGCATTCAGACTGTTTCCACTTTCCACACACTGTCTCTGTTCTCCCCATCCACTCTCCAAAACAACAATATTTTGACATTACACTGATTGGAACATAGGAAGAAGTGTAGCTTTTGGTGCACCAGTTTATTCCATAACATAGTGTCATAGAGTCATACAGCATGGAAACTGGCCCTTCTCCCCCTCATTTATGCCGAGCAAGATGCCCAATCTAAGCTAGTCCCATTTACCTGGAATTGGCCCATATCCCTCTAACCTTTCCACTCTATGTACCTGGATGCCTTTTAAATGCTGTTATAGTTCCTGCCTCAACTATCTCGTCCAGGATCTCGTTCCGAATACCTACCACCCTCTGAAGGAATAAGTTACCCCTCGTGTTCTCGCCCCTCTCACCTTAAATCTATGCCCTCTGGTTCTTGACTCCACTACACTGGATAAAAGACATTGTGCGTTCACCTTAGCTATTCCCCTCATAACCTCTATAAGATCACCCTTCAGTTTCCTGTGCTCCAAAGAATAAAGTCCTTATCTGCCCAATCTCTCACTCTAGCTCAGCCCTTGAGTCCTGGCAACATCCTTGAAAATCTTCTCTGGACTTTCCAGGTTAATGACATCCTTCCTCTCGCAGGGTGTCCCAAACTGAACACAATATTCCAAATGTGGCCTTACCAACATGCTGTACAATTGAAGCCTACCGTCCCACCTGTTCTTCTCAATATCCTGACCGATAAAGTCCAATGTACCAAAAGCCTTCTTTACCACCCTGTCTACCCATGACGCCACTTTCAGGAAACTATTACCTGAATTCCTAGATCCCTCTGCTCTATAATGCTCTCTAGGACCCTACCATTCGCTTTGAAGGTCCCACACTGCTTTGACTTCCCAAAAGGCAACACTTCGCTAACTCCATTGGCCATCTGTTAGCCCACTTGCCCAGCTGATCACAATCCTGTTGCATTTCTTTATAACCATCTTTACTGTCTACAATACCATGTACTTTGCATCATCTGCAAACTCACTAATCATGATTTGTACATTCTCATCCAAACTGTTGATCTAAACCGCAAACAGCAATGAGCCCAGCACTGATTCTTGAGACACACTACTAGTCACAGGCCTCCAGTTCAAAGAACAACCTTCTACCACCACCCTCTGTTTCCTTCCATGAAGCCAATTCTATATCCAGTTAGCTAGCTCCCCCTGGTTTCCATGCAATTTAACCTGTCTGAACAGCCTACCATGCAGAACTTTATCGAATGCCTTGCTGGAATCCATTATGACAACATCTACGATCTTCCCCTCGTCAACCTTCTTGGTTACTTCTTCAAAACAAACTCCCATCAAATTTGTTAGACACCGTCTCCCACGTACTATCACAGTCGGCCTGCGCAATGCTGCACAATGCAGCCACACCGCAGCTGAAATGCCAGTGGGTCCAGTGACTGTCCCTGTTTTGAGTGATTGGTGGTCCAACTTCATATCTTTGCCATATAAGGCTTAACAATCAATCATTCTCAGATTTAAAATGAACAAATGAAATTCCATCAACTATCATTTTCTGAAAAGTGTTCCAAAGTTCTGTCGCCCTTTTCTTGATTAAACCTTTCCTGCCTTTACTCCAGGCTGTCATTTTTGGGCTCTGTCCCAAGCCATTAGTACTCCCCATCTCCCATATCAGTTTCTTTTAATATCTTCTCTTTACATTTTTAATTGCAGGGAATGTGTGTTCTTCCTCTTCATTTAACCCTTAATATCCAGTGTTGAAATTAGGCTGACAGCCCAGAAGACAATTTACTTTTGGTCTTTCAGAAAGGGAGCACTGTAGGTCAATGGCATCTGATGTTTAGTAAAAGACCAGTTCATGGCTTCCCTCGTTGACCACCAGCAATGGTGGACATCCATAATACAACTGAATATGCTGTATATATGCTACAATTCCAAACAGAGTATACTGCTCTTCAATTTTAGATTGTAGAAATAAGTTTAAATTCTGGATACAAATGCTGAATTACTCAGTTATGTTGTTTTTAATGAATTTTCGATTGTCCATGTTAGCCCAAGTTCTAAGCTAAGTTATTCACCAACAAAGAGAGTTTGCGCCCCTTTCTCTTTCTTCAGGTCTTTGGATTTGACTGGTCCTCTGTTGCTTGGGGGTGTCCCGAACCTGCCTGAAGACTTTCCTGTGCGCAATCGTGTATTTGTGGGATGCATGAGGAACTTGACCATTGATAACAAGCAGCTCGACATGGCGAGTTTTATAGCGAATAATGGCACGCTTGCAGGTAAATCTTGAGAACTTAAATCCTGCAACAGCATGAAACATGTTTTATATGGCTATGCTGTGTGACTTTGAAGGTGTGTAAGCAATCTTGAAAATGAAAATCATGCATTAGTATCCTTCTTAATTTTTATGCATTTGTAGGATGTGATCTTCATATGAAAGCCTATCTTTCATTGCTTTTGAAAAAGCATCAGTGAGGTACCACAACATCAATGAGGAAACGGTAGCACTTTTCCGAGCCAGAAGACATATGGGAATCTCAACACCTACTAGTTTGTCTCCTGGTCAGAATGATGTATGGCTTAGCAACAGGCTTATAGATTACAGTGTTTTCATGCATCTACTGTCCTTCATCAGATGGTATCTCCGTCAGATGGATGACTTTGTCTTGGGTGATGTTGAACTCCTTTCATGTTGTTGAAGCTGCACTTATGTGGACATAGAGAGTATTCCATCAAAGCCTTGCATCCTCCTAATACACATGTTACCTGTGCTTAACAAATTATAGATATTTACTCTCAGGCAATCAAAACAGTGGCTTCAGTGGGGAGCACATGGTGTTCAATTGTCAGTGAGCACAATTTATTGATCCCAAAATAAGGAATGGGAAATTGAGGAGAAATTCCAGGATAACAAATTCATCGAAAATGATCTGAAGGAAGTCCTTGCATAGATCTTGAGGACTGAGGTGATAAAGTATATGTTAAACTAATTAAATCAAAACATAAAACTAGAAGCTACTCAAGATGCAAAGCAGCATCTGTGGATAGAGGAAAACAGAATTAATATTTCAGATCAAAATCTTTTTATCAGAGTTTGCCAGACTTTTTTGTTTTTAGTTCAGATTTTCATTATTTGCAAAATGTTGCTTTTGGCTGAATCCAATAGCCTTGCCTGATTTTTTTGTACTTTTTATTTTCTTTGGGGTCATGTACAAAGCTTGATTCCTCAATTTTTTAGCAGTAGTTATCAGAACACAATTTATCGTTTGAGCTTTTATTTGCAACCAGGAACAAGTTCACAGAAGAACACTGATGAAAACCTCAGCTGTTGGGGCGTTTAAATGTTGCTGTCTTTTCACTCTGGTTTCAGTGCACTCAATTCAAAACTAAAGGCCAGAAATGTTTCTGCATCTCAAAAAAAGCCTTAAAGCAGCAGTGTGTAGTGCTGTGCACCAGGGTTGTGTGAGGCTCTTGGCAACAAATTTCTATCACAGAAGGCCCAAGGTGTGTGGGTGTAATAGAATCAAATAATTAACAAGGGAATCAAGGGAATGGTTCCAGAGCCCTTTGCTCTGGAGGGTGGGGAAGAGGTTGGGTATTCCACAGATTGTAGTGGGGGGGTTGGTAGATGGAGAGAGGACTGGGAAGATTAGTGAGGATCTAACCTGGCATCCTTACTCAGGGCAAGGTTTCAAGGACAGTTTCTTGTCACATGTACCAATTAAGGTAGTGAAATTTGAATGACTATACAGCCATACGAAGTGAAAAGCAACAAGACACACAAATAAAAGTTAACATAAACATCCATCACAGTGGATTCCACATTCCTCACTGTGATGGAAGGCAATAAAGTTCAATCTTCTTCCTCTTTGTTATGTGCAAGGGATTGAAGGAAAGCTTCCACAGATCCAGTATCAGGGGAGTAGGTCAGCATCATGTGATGAAGCCCCATTAAAACGTGGAGCCACAAAGAAAGAGCTGAGGTAGCCCAGGACTCCCAGTTCACCGGTTTCAAAATGTACAGAACCACTCTGAATAACATCAAAAAATGCCTGGCATGCAGTCTCCTGTTGTTCTTGCTCAGTGATTTCTATTTGCATCTGCAAAGGAATCAATCATACTCAGCGACCATGTCTTACATTAAATTAGTTTACTTAAATGGCTACAGTACATAAAGAAATTGTAGCTTAACATTAATTGGGATATTTCTCGACCATTCCTTGGGGTAGAGTTTTCTTGGGGGAATATCATCCAATCAAGCTCTTTATTGGCACTCAAAATAAACATCAAGCCTCTTTTCTCTTATACAAGCTTATTCTTGTTATTGCTTGTAGAATATAGACAATTTAATTACTTTGTATATCTTGGATGTAACGACAGTCCCACCCTAAAAATGATGAGTGAATAACGTTTCTCCTCATGGGAAGATGTCTGAAAGGAGATAGATGGACACTGGGTAATAAAGGAAGCCCAGAGTGGAGTTACTTGTGCAGAAGGAAGAGAGGTTGAAAATAATGCCTTTTTTAATCGCAGGGTGTCCAGCTAAGAAGAATTTCTGTGACCTAAACATATGTCAGAATGGTGGACATTGTGTGAACAAGTGGAATACGTACAGCTGCCACTGCCCCTTGCGATTTGGTGGCAAGAATTGTGAGCAAGGTGAGTGATTTTAAACTACTATGGTTAAAGGAAAAGGAGTTTCTTTTGGCTTGAATCAAACCAAAGCTCAAATCTAGATCCACCATATAACTATATTACCAACAATTTGTACAATGTACATCCAGTCCGGTGACTCATAGGCCAGTACAAGTGCCACTTGATACTGATACTCTGACTGCTTATAGCATCAATTGATTGTTCTATTTAGTGGTCTGGCTCCAAGGAACTGGCCAAACCATACGCCTGTTAGTGACTCTACGTCGCATGAGTAAACCGATCAGCCCACATAGAGCACAGTGGCACAGCTAGTAGAGGTAGTGCCTCACAGCTCCAGTGACTCGTTCAATCCTGACCTCAAGAACAAGCATGCACGCTCTGCCTGTGACCATGTGGGTTTCCTCCAGATGCTCCAATTTCCTCCCACATCCCAAAAAACTGCAGATTGGTCAATTAATTGCCATCTGTAAATTGCCTCTAGGGTGTCGAATGAATGGCAGAATCTGGGGATGGGAATGTGGAGACAATGATGTGATTAGTGTAAATAAATCATTAATGGTTGGTATGAACTCTGGGACAACGGGCTTGTTTCTGTTGTTCTGTGGCCATAAACACCGGTTTAGTTCCGTGAGATTCTTGAGCTTAGACTACTTACACATTCTCAAGCATTGTTGTTGTTGTTGTATACTAAGTCCGGAAATGTTCCCTTCAAAAAAATACAGAATCAAGTTGTTTTAGTTACTCGTTGATGCTAACTCACACTCTTGGAACATTGAAATTTAAAAGCACCGTAGAGACATTTAAAGCACTTCCCAAAATAATATTCTTTTGTCAGAATATTTAATTAATTTCTATGTGAAATGACTTTATAAAAACATTTGGGGCAGCGACTGTTGAATATTCAGTTGCTGTGAATGCCATTTTTATTATTAGAGGTTTGGTCAGAAGCCACCGTCTACACTTAGTGCTTTTCTTCATTTTATTGTTCATAAGATGCAACAGCATGGACCTTCTTCATCTGTCTTTATTATGCACAAATCACTTTGTATTCACAAAGTATTCAAGCACTGCTCCTCCTTTGCTGTAACTTTCCATGATGTCCTATTGAAATCCCACCCATCATGATTCAGCGTAATGTTTTTATCACTGCATCATTCATGCAGGTAATGACATCTTACCTGCATGATGCTCACCTCTTTCTGACAGAAGTTAGAACAACAGTGAGCAGTCTATCATTTCCATTTCTAAGTCTCAGCCTTAACAAGAAGATGTGAATTAAATGGTTCCCACTGGGATTTCAGTGCCTACATTTGCTTGCCTGAGTTGTTAATGCCCTGTCTATTTCATATCTCATTGCCGAGTTTCGCAGTAATTGCAGCATCGGCAGTGGCGATTGATGCTGAGCGATGAGCCTGTTCCATGCAATGGTTTGGGGACCACTTGCAACAGAGGACGTGACCTGCACCAGCAATTGCATGGGTTGGGGACAACATTTTGAATTCATCAGCATTCACCTGTACTCCCCCCCCCCCCCCCCCCCCCCCATATCAGCCTTTCATGCCCATGTCTGCAGCTGCGGCGGCTTACACCTGCTTTACATAACATCCACTAGCAATGATGTGGCAGCTGTGATCTCCAAAGGTAACGGCCATGAGTTCTGGTATCACCCTGCCGAGGGAAAGATGCTGTTAAGTTGGAAAGAGTGCAGGGAAGATTTACAAGGCTGTTGCCAGGAGTCGAGGGGCAGAGCTATAGAGAGAGGTTGGGCAGGCTAGGACTTTATCCTTTGGAGCTTAGGAGGGACTATCTTGGATGGGGACATCTTGTTTGGCATGGAGAAATTGTGCCAATGGGGCTGTTTCCATGCTAGATGACACTGTCTATTTCAGTAATAACCATGCTTTTTTTTTTAACTGAAGGACTGAGCTTCAGAGAAATTCCTCACATCCTGATTTGACCATTGCTTATTGTTCACAGGACAGTATAGGGCTGATTATACCGAGATGTTATGTTACCATTGGTTATGATTATGTCATCATGGTTATGTCATCATTGCAAGAGTTTTTTGGCTGAAATTGTTGATGGTGTTTTTTTAATTAAATGGCATTAATGGAAGCTACATTTATATACAAAATAATTCCAATAATACGGCATGCTTGGAATTTTGGTGTCCGATTGGCAGATTTTCCAGACCATTAGATATTCCCATTGATATGCCACACACTATTATTTCACTATTCTAGATGGTTCACAGTATCAAGTTTTCCAGTGAAGGTAGACAAAAGTGCTGGAGAAACTCAGCGCGTGCAGCAGCATCTATGGTGCTTACATTTTCCAGCATCTGCAGTTCCTTCTTAAACAAGTTTTCCAGTGAAACTGGTCAATAGTAAGAAAGTGAGGGAACTGGCGAATAGTGGGTTGAAAGGGAGAGCAGGGACAAGGGCCTCAGTGGGGTGGAGACATCATAAGATCAAAAGTGATAGGAATAGAATTAGGCCATTCAGCCCATCAAGTCTACTATGCCATTCAATCATGGCTGATCTATCTCTCCTTCCTAACCTCATTCTCCTGCCTTCTCCCCATATCATCTGACACCCGTACTAATCAAGAATCTGCCTTAAATAAATCAACTGACTGCCTCCACAGCCTTCTGTGGCAAATAATTCCACAGATTCTGCACCCTCTGACTAACGAAATTCCTCCTCATCTCCTTCCTGAAAGAATGTCCTTTAATTCTGAGGCTATGACCTCTAGTCCTAGACTCTCCCACAAGTGGAAACATCCTGTCCACTTCCACTCTAGCCAAGCCTTTCACTATTTAACAGAGGGAACGGAAGCCATGGTCCTGGAGAGTTGACAGAGCAGAGAACCAGGACTCCCATGTGTTAAAGGGGGATACAACAAACATTATCTGGTGAGCCAGATGCTGAAAAAGCAGGAATTATGGACAGAGTATTATCGGAATTGAACTCTATAAAAATAAATTTGATCACTAGGCAGGCACGTAACAGGCTTTATAATGGAATGTGGAGAAATCTGAAATTGAGAATCAAGCTGCTTTTGTGCTTCATCCTTGCAGCCATGGGTTTGCTTGTGGCCAGTAGTGACAATGTGCCCAGCTCTATAGACAGGGAAGTTGATTCTTGGTTTGATCACCAGGTTGTGAGAGGAATGTGGATTTCACAGTGCTGCTGTTAGTCCCCAGACAGGCCTGAACTTCAAATCCTCAAGTGGTGTAAGTGGTGCACAGATTTCATTTCTGCACTAAGTGCACATTGTCCTTGTTTGTAACCAAAAATTATAATCAGAACTAATTTCCTTAACACTTTCACCATGATGACAAGAAAACATTAAATCTCAAAGGTCTCAGTCTGAACAAGATTAACATGATAATCAGTCCAGCGTATAATGTGTATGCCGTTCTCTAATTATGATATACATAGCTGTCACCACTGCACGAGCTGCAGATTACAGAGAGCAATTATATCAATGTAAATCAACTGAGAACATCATACAATGCTAACAAATTCAGTTTCCTTTCCTATTAGAATATTCATTCATGTCCCTGAATGTCAGGCTGGCTGAGTCACAAGAGCTCCCCCCCCCCTCCCCCCTTTTGTAACCTATATTTGAAGGTAATCTGCCTTTCAATAGGAGAAAGAGCCATTCAGTGAGTGATAACAAAATAAAAGTGAATCTGTTTAACTTGTAGGAGATGAAGCAACAAAGCAGTTTAACTGATTTAACCTAAACTGATCCCTTTCTTTATGAAGCTGTCACGGTGGGCCACTGCTGTGAGACTTTCAGATATGAAGCTTGAATACTTTGAGCTTTGAAGAAAGGGGCAAGCGTTTTGGTTTCACGGTGACAGGCACCCAGAAGATTGGTCTGTCATTACGCAGAGGCAAACGCATGGCCACAAAGGAGCTTCAGGCTGTTGGGGAAGAGGCTCTGGGCCTGGAGTTCTTTTTTATTATACCCGCACATTCCCCGCTGCAATCAGTCTGAAGAAGGGTCCCGACCTAAAACATCACCCATCCATTTTCTCCATGTTGCCTGACCCGTTGCGTTACTCCAGCATTTTTTGTCTATCTAAGGATGGTGAATCTGTGGAATTCATTGCCACAGACGGCTGTGGAGGCCGTCAATGGATATTTTTAAGGCAGAATTTGACAGATTCATGATTTGTTCGGGTGTCGGGTTTAGGGGGAGAGGGCTGGAGAATGGAGTCCATAGGGAAAGATAGATCAGCCATGATTGAATGGCGGAGTAGACTTGATGGACCAAATGGCCTAATTCTGCCAGTATAATTTATGAACATACAAGGAGCTTCAATTGTTTGATTTTAATTTGTGTATTCGTGGCCATAGCGGTGATTATACAAGTCTGTAGACAGAGAAATATTCACCATGATATGTCCCTTTGCTGCTGCAGTTGGCCTTGCCTTGCACAAGATCTATGAATACCAGCACTGCACTGCATAAATCAGAGCAATTTTTAACCATTGGAATGCGGTCAAAGTGTCAGCACCAGGGATTACACTCCCAAGGACAGCTTGCAAAGCTGGGATTTGCATTTGCTTCAGTATGGAAGATTGAAGTGAACCACTTGTAGTGTTTAACATGATTGATGATTTGACAGGATAGATAGAGAGAATCTGTGTCCTCTGTCAAACCATCCAGAGCAAGGAGGCTTAACTATAAAATTAAAACCAGGCCGTCTGTGAAGACGTCATGAAACATGCTTCACCTGAAATGCCGTGTACGTCTGAAAAGCTGTGGTTAAATCCACTACAACTTTCATCAATTTATTTCTAGTAGGTAGGATATGGAACCAAAGCCAATAAATGCCATGGAAATGTGTAACAGAGATAACTAATAAAATGATTGAAAAGGTTTAAGGGGCAGAATATTGCCATATTGCTCATACATGTCTTTTATTTGCACAGCTTGCATTTATTTTGTATGTAAACAGGACATTTGTTGCTGCAGTTTGTCATTTGCATTAGGATATAAATAATCGGACAGAAGTTTAATTATTGCACCTTTTATCTGAAGGCATTTTACACTAATGGAGATGCTCTTGTACCCTCTCCCCAGTGATGCCCAACCCCCAGCGGTTCAAGGGTAGAAGTATGATCTCCTGGGCTGACCTTGATATCACTATATCTGTGCCCTGGTACATCGGCCTCATGTTCCGCACAAGGAAGGCCAACGGGTTCCTTGTTCAAGCAAATGCCGGGACTTCCTCCAAAATCAATATCCAGGTGAGCAGCTATCCTGCAACATTGCACGCTGAGCAATATTACTGCCACTGCTGAGCTAAAAGAGTCTGGTTTGTCACTGGCGTTGGCCGTAGAAGCAATCTTCCTCTCAACATTAGCTGTGAATTGTATCACAGATTAAATTATCACCATTTTCATACTTGTCAGAGTTGCTATCCTGCGTTAGCTATTTTCATTAATTAAAAAATGTGTGATTTCTGGATAATTCTATTTTAAAACAGTGACTTTGTTTATCCAGATTTGCTCCTTTGCCGTTCAAGTCTTGTGAATGTTGACGCTTAATGTGATTGAATGAAATATTTTATTAAAATAAACTCTCTCATTTGATGTAGAAACAGAACCTTTTGTTCGTGCTTGGAAATTCATGGGTTGCTCTGATTTGGTTCCCTTCATCTGCTGCTCCCTTAGCAGGGACTGTACTAACCTCTGCAAAGTAATAACTTTTCTTTTGCTGACCTCTCTATAACATCGAGCGGCTGTAAAATTATCAGTGGATTTCCTTGGTATTTTTTAAGAGCTAAAGCATTTCTGCATTTCTATTTAGAGTGTGTGTTGATAGGTATAAGCTGGCTTCATGCCCAAGCATTTTAAAGTGAAGGAAATTCATTCAAACTTGAAGTAGTGTGTGTCTTTGTTTCAGCGTATACTGTGTGAATTGGCTCCAGTACTCATGTTGTTCCGTCTCTGGCAGATAACAGATAATATCCTGCAGTTTGAAGTGTACAACAAACTCGGACTCAAAGCCAAACTGAGACTGCCTCGGACACGGGTCAGTGACGGAGACTGGCACCATTTACTGATTGAGATAAAAAGTATGAAGGATGTCAAGGACATCAAATACATGGCAGTCGTATATTTGGATTATGGAATGTACCAGGTAACTTATTTCAGGGATATTTCTGCATTTCAGTCAGTCTCCAGTGACCAGATTGTAGACGTTGAACTCCACATTTACATCCAACACTGAAAGTGTCACGGAACACCTGAGCATCTGCTCCCAGGCATCATTGTGTTTGGTCTAGTTTCCCATCGCATCGTGGTGTACGTAGGTCTAACTGGAAAGTCAGGTCAAAGTGCAAAATTTAAGTATTGCCATCTCAAGATGGATTAACATCAACTTTTGAGCTTTTGGGTTGAACCCATTTTTTCATGAACTGTACCCTCAGGGATATCCGACGGAATAATCTTTATATCTTACCGTTTTTCAATGTACCTAATTGGCAATCCTAGGTATGTTTACGCTTTTTGGAAACTTGCTTTTTGGAAAAGCTCCTTGTGTCGTGCATCTGTCAGTAACAGGCATCATAGTTTACCACGTGGCTCGAGATTTAATTCTGCTGTTTATAGTGTTTCACAAACTGAATGTAATGTTTCCAAGGTGTTCGTTTTAATACTGAAGAAGACACAGAATGCTGGAGTAGCTCAGCTGATCAGGAAGCATCTCAGGAGAACGTTGATAGGCTCTTCATCGAAATTCTTTCCCGAGATGGGCTACCCCAGCACTCTGTGTGTTCTTTTGTAAACCAGCATCTGTAGTTCCTTGTTTCTTCGCTCTCCTATTTATACTCTAATCATATACTCCAATCACATCACCTCTTTGTACAATTTATCTTTCTGGCAGTTCCTGATTTAATTTCACCTTCTTCTCTTCCTTCGATCCTTTTTTTTTCTTTGCCTTTCTCCTTGTTGAGAGATAAAGTTGATGAAAGCACCCATCCTGCATCACATCCAGAGCTGCCACAGAGCGGCAACAACTGTATCTGAACTTGTTGATCCTTCATGGGCTCTTTTCCAGTGTTTCAAGCCCCATTCCCCAGGAATAACCATCATTTTCCCAAATGTTCTGTTAAAGTCATTAGGGATAACCAAGAAAAAGCCGAACACTTAAATGCAAAGATTATATTTAGTTTTTCATTACGCAGTGAACTTGCATTGAAAATACTCCCTATAATAATATCTTGAAGGAAAGGCAAATCTAATAAAATGTTATAATTTCACAGGATCTGATAAAATGTTACAATTTTGCAGGATACTTGCTCCCAAGTGATACTCTTCCACTGATGAGCATTAAGTGTTGCATTTGATCATTATGGGAAATGCTCCCAATGTACTAGGTAGGATTTGAGCAATGTTGTTGAAGGCTAGATGTAATGTTTAACAGCAGCAAAAGACAACTCAGTGATCTATAATATTTCTCAGTTCCCCCATGCACCAAGTTTAAGTGCTACATTATTGCCATTTAAATCAACCATCAACTGAAAAAGTGTTCTTTAATCTTTGACTGCGTGTCATTGCAGGGCAGTGTAGAAATTGGCAATGAATTGCCTGGATTAAAATTGAAAAACATCTTTGTTGGCCGCCTCCCTGAAGGATTGACCACAAGGCAGCAAGCGTTCTATGGCTGCATGCAGGTAAGAAGCAATGGATCACTGAGATTCATTCTTTCCCTCCACTGTTACTTCATCCATGCTACTAGATTCAAAACCTAAACGTACTGGAAATGTGAAATAAAAAAAAAATGCTGGGGAAAACCCACCTTCCTTGCTCGCCATACCTATTTGATGTAGGGTCATCAAGCTGGAAGGTTAAACGATTCTCGTTCTACAGATGCTGTCTGAGTTTACCTTGGGCTTGCAGACTTTAGAGATACAGCACAGAACGGGCCCTTAGGCCCACTGTTCATGCAGACCAGTACACTAGCACTATCCTACATACTAGCGACAATTTACAGTTTTTACCAAAGCCAATTTACCTACAAACCTGTACCTCTTTGGAGCTTTGGAGGGAATTGGGGCACCCGGAGAAAACCCATGTGGTCACAGGGAGAACATGCAAACTCTGTACAGACAGCAACCCGTAGTAAAGATCGAACCTGGATATCTGGCGCTGTAAGGCAGCAACTCTACCGCTGCACCACCGTGCCACCCAACTTTTTCCCAGCATTTTCTGTTGCTAATGCAATTAAATTATCCTGTTTAGACACTGAAGTACCCATTCAGTTGGAACAGTTTTCTGTCACCACAGACCAGAGACCACTGAATGTGGTCGGTCGGTGAGGCCTCTGGATCGCTTTAAATGGTGGAGATCTGTTTCCCAGGCTTCTCACAGAGTTGCTGTGAAGTTTATCGACCGCAAAGTATTCGTTGATCCTTGAGCAGCTGCACAGTGAACAAAATCTCTGAATCTTCCTGCCCTTTCTCCCTGGGATTATCAGTTTCTGAATAGAATGCTGTATAAACAGAAGATCCCAAAATATAGAAAGGTCATATTTCACTAATTTGGAGTGATACATTCTTTGCAAGTGATGGCTTAGTTCGAAGCACTTGCATCTGAGTTGCAAGTTAAATACCATTTAAGCCACTTGAGCAGTCTGTGTTCCCACTGGTGCATTTCTGAGAGTCCTGAACACTGAGGTACAATCTTTCAAATAAAAACTTAAACAAAATGCTCTCAGGCGTAAAAATCTCTTGATTTGAATATTCCATGGATATGCATTTTTTCTTCACATTAATGCATATATATATATATATATATTCTATGTTATTTGTATTTGGATGTGCAATTCACTATTACAATCTGCATCTTCTATTATCATTTTATCTCTATTTACTTTGAATTTTTCCCACTGAGAAGAGATTGCTTCTCATCTCAGTGATAAATGGTCAACCCCTCGCTTTGAGACCCTGAACCCTGGTTTCTGATGCCTCAGGCAGGAGACACGTTAGTTCTGAATCTACTTTGTTAAGCCCTGCGAGGTTTCGGTAAGATCTCCTTTCATTCTTAGCATTGACCCAGCATTGGCCCAGGCTGTTCTATCTCGTTCTTGATCAATCTGATAAAGCTTTATTGTGCAGCTTCTGCCATAAGTGGGAAGGTAGACCTATTCTAGATGAGATCTCACCAGGGCTCCATATAATTGCAATGTTTACTCATTTCCTCAAAGCCTTTTGCAGTAAAGGCCAACATGGTGTAAGTGTTACTAATTGTTTGCTGCATTTGCATGTTTACTTCATGATTTGTGTACAAGAACACCGGTCGCTTTGAAGACCAACATTGTTCAGTCTCTCACCATTTAAAAATATTCAAATTCACAATTGAAATTCAGTTCAGTTTAGAGAAACAGCTTGGAAACAGCCCTTCGACCCACTGAGTCCACAGTGACCATAGATCACCCGTTCACTCTAGTTCTATGTTATCCCATTCCGACCAGCTAGGGGATAATTTACAGAGGCCAATTAACCTACAAAACACACATGTCTTTGGGATGTGGGAGAAAACAGGAGTACCTAGAGGAAGCCCATGATGTCACACAGGAAGAACGTGCAAACTCCACACAGACACCACCCGAGGTCAGGATCGAACCTGGGTCACTGGCACTGTGAGGCAATGGCTGCACCACTGCGCTGCCCCATTTTGCTACGTTGTATTTAATTTGCCATATTTTCACCCATCATTCAGCCTATCTGTATCCCCTTGAAAAAAGACGCAAAGTGCCTCAGCAGATCAGGCAGCATCTCTGAAGAACATGGATAGGTGACGTTTAATGTGGGGAGCTTCTTCAGACTGTCATCATTAATCTCACAACTTGCATTGCCCGCCAGGTTTGCATAATCAAACATAGCCCTATGTCTCTCTACATTCTGAGACTGGTAACTTGATCTTTCGACTGGTCGAGAAGCTTTGGAGGGTGGGGAAGCTCTTTACCTGGAGAGCATGATTGATAGTACATTTGGTGCTAATGACATTTTGGGTGCTGTATTTAGTTGCACCCATTGTTCCATTGGTGAGTTGCCTTCAAGTATGAAGCTCCTTCAGTATTATGTTGTGAAGTTTTCTTTGAAGTATTAACAATTAAAAATAGTTCCTTTTTCTACTCTACGATAGGGACTGCGAATGGGTGATACTTCAACAAATGTAGCCACTCTAAACATGGATCGAGCTGTAAAAGTTCAAGTAGAGAATGGATGTGATATTCCAGACCAGTGTGCTACCAATCCCTGTCCTTCAAACAGCTACTGCACTGACGACTGGGACAGTTACTCCTGTTTCTGTGAACCAGGTAACTATATGAGATGTTTTCTTTGGCTCAATACAATGTTTGGTATCAATGGAAAAATATACTCAGTGAATGCTGAATTATTTCAAAACGTTTGACCAGGTGTTAAAATTGGACACCTGACCAAGAGTAAGAAGCACTTTGTTAATTAGAATCATACCGCATGGAAACAGGCCCTTCGGCCCAACTTGCCCATCCCGACCAAGATGCCCCATCTCCACTAGTCCCACCTACCCGCAAATCCCTCCAAACCTTTCCTATCCATGCACCTGTCCAAATATCTTTTAAATGCTATTATAGTACCTGCCTCAACTACCTCCTTTGGAAGCTCGTTCCAGATGAATGAATGAATGATGAATGAATAAAGGAATTAATAAATTTAGATTAGATTAGATTAGATTCCTTTATTGTCATTCAAAACTTTCGGTCTGAACAAAATTTTTGTTACCTTACAGTCATAACATATAATGAATTAAAAAAAAACACATAATTAACACATATTTAACATCCACCACAGTGAGTTCACCAGGCACCTACTCACTGTGGTGGAAGGCAAAAGTTTTAAAGTCTTTGTCTTCTTCCCTCCTTGTTCTCCCTCTGCGCTGAGGTGATCCAGGCCTCCGATGTTATCATCCACTAGGCCTGCAGCCGAGCCTTCGAAGCCGGGCTGCCGTCACCGGAACGCTGGAACACCGCCACAGCTCTGAAGCAGGGTCCACTGCTGGAACGCTGGAGCACCATAGCTCTGAAGCCGGGTCACCGCTGGAGCACCACAGTTCTGAAGCCGGGCCACCGCTGGAGCACCGCTGGAGCACCACAGCTCTGAAGCCGGGCCGCCACTGGAGCACCGCTGGAGCACCACAGCTGTGAAGCCGGGCCACCGCTGGAGACCGCTGGAGCACCACAGCTGTGAAGCCGGGCCGCGACTGGAGCACCACAGCTCTGAAGCCAGGTCGCCGCTGGAGCATAGCTGGAGCACCGCAGCTCTGAAGCTGGGCTGCCGCTGGAGCACTGCTGGAGCACCACAGCTCTGAAGCCGGGCCGCCGCTGGAGCACCGCTGGAGCACCACAGCTCTGAAGCCGGGTCGCCGCTGGAGCACCGCAGCTCTGAAGCCGGGCCGCCGCTGGAGCACCGCAGCTCTGAAGCCAGGCCGCCGTTGGAGCACCGCAGCTCTGAAGCCGGGCCGCCGCTGGAGCACCGCAGCTCTGAAGCCGGGCCGCCGCTGGAACGCTGGAGCTCTGAACGCTCGCCACAGCTCCGAGGCTGCCAGCTCCGCCATTAGGCCTCCGCCATTAGGCCTCAGCACAGACGGAGATGGTGACATGGGACACGACAAAGAAAGGTTGCATCCCCCCGAAGAGGGAGAGACTAAACCTTGTTTCTTCCCCCCCCCCCCCCCCACCCCCACACACACAAACACAACCTAATAAACCAAAATTCTAAGTAAAACAGACACAAGGAGACAAAAAAAAGAAAAAAACAGACGGCATGCAGGTGAGCCCCAGCTGCCACGCAGCGCTGCCACTTCCGGAAGGAAGTTTATTGGCCAAGTATGAACACATACATCAGGCACAGTTCTCCCCTCTCCTCTACTCTCTCTACATCACTGACTGCACCTCCACTGACTCCTCTGTCAAGCTTCTCAAGTTTGCGGATGACATAACTCTGATTGAACAGATCCAGGATGGGGAGGAATCTGCCTACAGACAGGAGGTGTCACAGCTGGCGTCCTGGTGCCATCGCAACAACCTGGAGACAGTGGAATTGATTGTAGACTTTCGGAGAGCTCCCCCTCCCCTCATCCCACTCACCATCAACAACACCACAGTCACATCCTTGGAGTCTTTTAAGTTCCTGGGAACCATCATCTCCAAGGACCTCAAGTGGGAGGCGACCATCGACTCCACAGTCAAAAAGGCACAACAGAGGATGTACTTCCTGCGGCAGCTGAGGAAGCACAATCTGCCACAGGCAATGATGGGCCAATTATACACGGCTATCGTAGAGTCCTCACCTTCTCCATCATGGTCTGGTTTGGCTCAGCCACCAAGCACGACACCTGGAGGCTGCAGCGAATCGTCCGATCAGCTGAAAAGGTTATTGGCTGCAACCTTCCCACCATTGATGAACTGTATACTGCAAGGGCCAGGAAACGAGTGGATAAGATCATCTCTGACCCCTCTCACCCTGGCCACAAACTTTTGGAATCACTTCCCTCTGGAAGGTGACTCCGGACTGTCAAAGCTGCCACAGCCAGACATAAAAACAGCTTTTTTCCACGAGTAGTAGCTCTACTCAATAACCAAAATTCTGTAGACTCATTTTGTTCTGGTATTTTATTTAATTCACATGTTTAATCAATAATGTTTTATTATTAATGTTTAATGTTTTATGTGTCATTCTTAACTTTCGCTGTATGCCATGTTGTCACTTGTGGGCGGAGCACCAAGCCAAATTCCTTGTATGTGAATACTTGGTCAATAAACGTATTCAATCATTCATTCATTCATACATGGAATTTGCCTTGGTGCTCCGTTCACAAGTAACAACACGACATACAGTAACAATTAAGAATAACACATAAAACATTAATAATAAAACATAATAGTTTAAACATGTGAATGAAATAAAATACCAGAGCGAAAGGAGGCTACAGACCTCTGGTTATTGAGTAGAGCTACTACTCGAGAAAAAAACTGTTTTTATGTCTGGCTGTGGCGGCTTTGACAGTCCGGAGTCGCCTTCCAGAGGGAAGTGCTTCAAAGAGTCTGTGGCCAGGGTGAGAGGGGTTAGAGATGATCTTGCCCACTCGCTCCCTGGCCCTTGCAGTGTACAGTTCGTCAATGGGGGGGAAGGTTGCAGCCAACAACAGATACCCACTGCCCTCAGTATGAACTACGTATTAATATGTATTATTCTCAGGACCATGTCTTCTGCTATTGTTAGAGCTTCACACGTGTAAAGATAATTTTATCATGCTGCTTTAGGACACAGTTCAACTATTTAGTGGATAATTAATTCTGGTAAAAGGATCAGTGCAAGTATTTATGAAACTAAAGCTAACAATTTCCTTTGCTCCCCTTAACAGGATTCTTTGGGAAGAACTGCATCGACGTCTGCAAACTGAATCCATGTGAACACGTGTCCCACTGTATCCACAAACACGGCTCCTCACATGGATATGCCTGTAACTGCGGAGAAAACTATTATGGTCAATACTGTGAAAACAAGTAAGGAAGCAAACTACAAATTGGTGATATATTTGGATCTATTTTTAAGCAAGGAACAGCATTGTTTGATCGTGCCAGAGCACTGTCAACTGTTTATTCCAGTCTTATGAGCAACTATAGTGTTCACATGGAAACCAAGCAGCCTGACGTACTTTCATTTTTAGTTTAGAAAATCTTCTAAATTGAAATTATTGACATCCAAAAAAAAGGAATTAAATTTTTGCAGTTTGTGGATGGTAATTTGTAAGGAGAATCTTAAATGATCAAATGCTTCATGTAACTGAATGATACCTGGGGCAGTTGTTTGTGAAGCACTACATTGAGAGGGTGCAATTCACAAAGATGCATCATGTTCAAGAGTCCAGTGATCATCTTTGGAGAGTGAGGTTGGAGAGTTTTTATTGTGCTGCTGGTTGCTATCATTGAGAGACATATAATATGATTCTGTACAACATGATCAATGATCTGAGCAGGTGACACACACAGGAATGTAAGAGAAGGAGATAGACTCAAAATGTTGGAGTACCTCAGCGAGACAGGCAGCATCTCTGTAAAGGAGGAATGGGTGACGTTTGGGGTCAGACCCTTTTTCAGACTGAAAATCACGGGAACAAGAGACACTGAAGATGATGTCGAGACATATAGAGCACATGAATGAAAGATAAACAAAAAAGTTACAAGGGTAAAGGAAACAGGGTATTGTTAGCTGTTTGCAAGGTGCGAATGAAAAGCTGGTGTGACTTGGGTGGGGAGGGGTGGAGAGAGAGGGAATTCAGGGGTTACTTGAAGTTAGAGAAATCAATTATACCCCCTGGGCGGTAAGCTGCCCAAGCGAAATATGAGATGCTATTCCTCCATTTTCAACCACTGTGAATTACCCCTAGAATGTAGGTGAATGGTAAAATCAGGGAAAGGTTGATAGGAATGTGGGCAGAATTATTGGTGATTGTTCACTCAGGGGGTGGTGGGTATATGCAACGTGCTGCCAGAGGAGATAGTGGAGAAAGGAATTATAACAACATTTAAAAGACTCTATATACAGTGTATGTTTATAAGACAGGTATAGGAATAGGAAATGTTTAAAGGGATTTGGACTAAATAAAAGCAAATGGGACGATCTTAGATGGAGCAACTTGTTCGGCGAGATTGATTTGGGCTGAAGGCCCCGTTTCCGAACTGTATGACTCTATGACACTACTAAGTTACAGGGAAAATCGGTCGGGAATGGGATTGCTCTCTGAGCTGACATAAACTTGAAGGGCTGAATGGCCTCCTTAAAAGTTGTGAAGCAACAGGAAATATGATTGGCAATAGCGGTGAGATAAAACAAAAAAAAACTCTGGAAATGCCTGAGGCTTTCATTATTTAATGAAGCGTTCCTGAGATTAGGGACGGCTGCGAGTATCCATTGAAAATTTGCATCAGGGGAATAGGTACAGTTTGGAATGTCTTGCCTGCTGACACTTTAATGACAATCTCTGAACTTTTCCAGGATAGATCTGCCATGTCCGAGGGGAAGGTGGGGAAATCCCATCTGCGGTCCTTGTAATTGTGATACCAACAGGGGTTTTGACATCGACTGCAACAAGACCACTGGAGAGTGCAGGTGTAAGGTAGGAAACACTGCCCCAAGCCACACTTAACAACGCTCAAATGCTGCAATTTATAGATGCCTGTAGGAAGTGGATATTCAAAATTGCATGGAGTTAAGGCGGCATTTCTTACATTGGATAGAGCAGATTATTTTGGTTTCCGTCCATGTTTCATACGCTCACATTTTTGGCACAAAATCCCCCCAGTTTCTGACTCGCAGCCAAAGCCATCATCCATGTGAGTGATTCCATCAAGAGTGCATGCTGTAACTATTTCCCGTTTGTCTCTACATGGTATGATGTGGAATAATGAGCACCCTTGCATTCATTATTGGAATTTAGCATGGTTTGTCTCAGAGGCTGTCAATGTACTTTTGTTCACAGCAAATCACTTTCCCCAGCTCTGCACTGACTTCCTTAAGGGCCTGTCCCACCAGGATGCGACTCCATGTGGTGAGCGCGACCTAACGTGGTCGCTTGAGCCGTCTGGCCTCGCGGGGCCGGTCCCACTTCGATCGCCAGAGCCGTGTGGAGTTGTGCGGAGCGGGTCCCGACATCGAGCGGGGCTCCGAAAAACTGACTGTGTTCAAAAATTCCACGCGGCAACGGCCTGTCGGCCCGCAGCCGCCTCGACGCATTACGCACCGCCTTGACATCGTGCCTCTGTGACCCTCTCTATATGCGCCTCCATGACATTCTCTGTGTGTGCCTCCGTGGCCCTCTCTCTGTGTGCCTCTGTGCCCCTCAGTGTGTGTCCCCCTCTGTCCTTGCGCACTTACCGCAAACTTCGCTCCAACTTTGCGCCACGTTGCGCCACTCACCCGACCTCCGCGCGGCCCCCGCTGCCGGTTTGGTCGCGCTCGCCGCATGCAGGCGCATGCTGGTGGGACCAGCCCTGTACGGGGATCACCCGACCTCCGCGCGGCCCCTGCTTCCAGTTTGGTCGCGCTCACCGCATGGAGTCGCATGCTGGTGGGACAGGCCCTTTACTTGACCGGCTAGAGTATGGGGATTTTCAGGTGGTGTGTGGGAGGGTTTGAATCTGGTGATTTGCTCATCGAGTGAACAGTTGTTAGTGGGTGTATTGAGTTGGGTGATAAGAGGCTGGGACAATATGACTAAAGTATGCGGGTCTTGAGTTGGGTGACAGGGAACAGGGAGGCGTTGAGTTGGGTGATTGTGATTGGAGGACAGTGAGTCAGGATTAGGGGGCCATTGAGTGTTGGTGTTGAGTTTAATGGGTGGATGAGGTAGGTGATCGGGAGATAGAGGGGGAAGAGACGTCAGGTGAGTGTCGCATACACGAACGTTGTGAGGGGGTTGGGAACGTGAGTAGATGTCATAAGTGATCACTTGAAATAAAGTATGATTGTCCTCCTAGTGGGTCCTTGAAAGCCTGAAGAGGCCATTCCACAGACTTTATGAGCAGATGAACACCAGCTCGTGACATCTGTTAATGTGGGGAGACTGGTGCACAGACAGCCCCCACAGAGACAGACCCCTCCGAGGCTAACAACATGGACAACACAATGGTGGGGAGTCCCTCCCTGCTGCAGTCATCTTCAACCTTCTCAGCCGTTGTGGTGCTCCAACTCCTGGCTAGACACTATGCTCTCTCTGCCTGTTTCATCATTGAGGTTGTCACCTTGGGCTGTGCATTGTCAGGAATCTCTCCCTTGACCAGCCTGTCATGGTTGACCCTACCTGGAGCATAACTCCAGATGGTGCACGAGATTGCAACCTTCACGTGGTTCGCCCTGTTTCAACGAATGCAATCAACCTGGCGTGGCGTGGCGTGGCGTGCACTCCAGATGGTCTAGCTCTTAGAATCTTAGGCACACAGTCTGCTGGCTGCTCCGCCACTGCAAGGTGCTATCCTTGGAGAAGGGTTGGATGTAGAGACACTTATCCAAGTCATGTTTCTGGTGTTGCTGTAATCTCCACAGACACTGGGGAAACATTGTTCTACTGGACGAACTTGGCATTTGTAGCACAAAAAGGAACTCAGAACAAAATCGGTGGTTGCCATGAACCCAATATTGTCCCTAAATGATCATGTAGTAGGTATGTTACAATACCTACCTTTAGCAGCGCTGCAGTTCTGCCGCTCCCCGTGTGCGTGACTTTGGCGCCTTTCAGAGGGGGGCGGGTTTAAAATCCCGTTTTCCCCTAGACAGTCCAAATCGATCCATGTCGGGCGATTTTGTCGCTAAAGAGAAATCGCTCCGACATTTCATTCATGAAGTTATTTTTAAACTACGCTAGATTATTTATTAACTAGAGTAATTTAAAAATCATCTTCTAAAGCTCTGAACGCTGACAGCAGAACGGACCTAACGTAGGCGATAAAAGAAGCGACACAGTTTATTTTTACATAAAAACTTGGTTTTTAGGAAGCATTTAATCACATTTTCATGTTGCGAGAAGGGGACAAAAAAAATGTATGGACCGGCTGTATTTTCCCTGCCGACTGGGGGTTAAATTCACCGCAAACCGCAACGTTCCACTCCACACCATTCCACTAAAACCCTCTCGCAAGTTGATTTAAATGGCCATTAATTTACAGACATTAAACACTAAATTCCTTCCATTTGGCCTATAAATTCATGAAAATTAGATTTAAAAATCATGTTATATTGTGGATTATTGTGTGAATGTTATTTGGACACTTAGGCAATTTAAAAATGTTTATCATTTCTTAAGAAATTGATAGATGTTTTAGATATAGTAATTGAATTTTGTAATTAGCTACAATTAGATAACTAACTAATTATATGCTTTAATTTCAGGTCATCCAAGTAATATTGTTTCATATTTGTTTCAGAATGCTTCAATCTATAATAACTGAACATTTCATTTAGTTCTCTTAATTTTTAAGAAAGTTATGGGCTTTTGACTGTCCTAGATCACAGCTTTTGTGTTAAGTCAATGGAAAGGCAATGGGGAACAAGATGCTAATTTCCAAGTATGAAAATGGCCATAACTTTTTTTAATACTGAAGATATGAAAGTGAATTAGGTGTCAAATTAAACTTCTTTGTATACTTTATCTGATGGGATAAATTGCAGACTTGATTTTTAAAATCTCAAAATTTTGTAACATTGCTACATGCAGCTCACAAAAATGTGGCACTGGGTGATCTAGTTTTGGACAATTATGTTTTCAACCCTGCTTGATTAGAAGATTTTGAGTTTTACATTAGGCCTAAAGATCCTTGACAAGCATTACCTCTGAATTGTAACTAGCAGGGTGAGAAACCAGCTCAGTGTGGGCCTGATAGTGACCAAAAGGCAACGGTGTGAGCAACGGTAATGCAAGTAGACTTTCCAGATTGGATTCAAGACTTGAATTTCATGCCCACAGACAGAAATAATAAGTGGAGGTCAACACTAAGATGGGATTGTATACAATAAACCAATCCTTGATGGGAACTTCAATCAAATAAATTGTAGTTTGCATTTGGAAGAATGCAACACATCTCCTCCAGGGCTCCAACATCCAACTTCAAACAAAAAAATGACAAAGTGGATGTCAAGTGGAGACTGGGCTGAGGCAAATTTTAATGCAAGGAATATTTCTCATTAATGCATTTGCCAAAGGGTAAATCACAAGTGTGTGCAAAACCATAATTTGAAGACTTGACAGTGCCAGAGAAACACAGCAGTGAGCTTTCTGGCTTTGATGCGAATCCCCTTACATCAAGCTGGGGGAGGTCAGAGGTGGTGGTTAAACCCCGAAAAAGAGGAAATGTAACCCCCAACCTGCGGTGTACTCACTCAGTGGTGTTTCCAGTGGTGTTATACAAGTCTGAACTTGTATAAAAGCTTGTGCTTTGTTTCTCAATCTTCATTGAAAATAATGCCTAAATATTTTTTTCTAAAATCCCGCTGACAGAAGAATATTTGTTACTCGTAAGTAAAGTGTGAAACGTCGTGTTATAGGAACTCTGTGTTTTTTTAGTCCTGTCTGATGTGTTTTTGAAATAATGTCAGAGAGGACAGTCTCTCCCAGAGATGTAGAGTATCAAACATGGCCGACCTTCTCATTGCAGGACAACTATTACCAGCCTCGGGAAAGCGACACTTGCTACCCGTGCGATTGCTTTCCGAGCGGCTCTCAGGCCCGCAACTGTGATGGGGAAACGGGCCTGTGCTCTTGTAAGGCTGGAGTGATCGGGCAGCATTGCAACCGCTGTGACAACCCTTTTGCTGAAATCACCACTAACGGCTGTGAAGGTAAACTCTGTCCCAACACAAATTATTACCTTGTCTTTTTGTATAACTTATTTCAGTAGAGTGATAGAGTGGAAACAGGTTCTTCAACAACAACTCGTTCATTCTGATCAAAACAGCCCATTAATCTTGATCAGCCATGATCATATTGAATGGAGCTGGCTCGAAGGGCCGAATGGCCTACTCCTGCACCCATTTTCCATCTATTTGGCCCATAACCCCCTAAACCTCTCTATGTATCTGTCCAAATGTATTTTAAATGTTGTTACTACGTCAACTACTTCCTTTGGCAACTTGTTCCATATATTCACCAAGTTGTTATTCAGGTTCCTATTAAATTTTTACCCTCTTGCTTTAAACCTACGCTCTGTAGTTTTTGATTCCCCAACCCTGGGAAAAAGACTATGCTTTCACCCCATCCATTCACCTCGTATTGTATACACCTCTAAGATCCAAGGAATAGTTCTGGCCTACCAAGCCTCTCTCTATTGCTTAGGCCCTCAAGTCCTGTCAATATCCTCTTAAAATCAGCTCCTCACTTTTTCCAGCTTAATGGTCTCTTTCCGACAGCAAGGTGACCAAAATTGAACACAATACTCTTAAGTGCAGCCCCACAACATCTTGTACAACAGTGTCATAACCTCCCAACTACTATACTCAATTATGATGGATGGAGGCAAGCATGATAAAAGCACCTGCGACCTTACTTTCAAGGAACTATATACTTGTATTCTTAGAATCCTCTGCTTTACTGCATTCCTCAGGACCCTAACATTCACTGTGGAGGTGCTGCCTTGTTTGACTTTCCAATATCCAACACCACTCACTTATTTGAATTAAACTTCATTTGCCATGTGTTGGCCCATTTACCCAGCTAATGTCTTCACGTCTATGATACCAACAATTTTAGTGTTATCTGCAAACTTACTAATCATGTCTTGTAGATTCTCATCCAAATTGCTGATATAGATGACAACCACCAATGGACCCAGCAACCCCACATCCAGGGTATTTTAATCTTACCCTGTCTTGCCTTTCCATATGATTCTACGAGATAGGTGCAGAATTAGGCCATTCAGCCCATTGATTCTACTCTGCCAATCAATCATGGCTGAACTATTTTTCCGCCTTAACCCTATTCTCCTGCCTTCTCCCCGAAACCTTTAACCTTCTTCCTAATCAAAAACCTATCAATCTCTGCTTTAAATATACCCAATTTCTTGGCCTCTACAGCAATCCGTGACAATGAATTCCAACTCTTTCTGAAATCGACCTGCTTCCTCAGCACCACCTGCCCCATCACCTATCTTTGTCATTCCAAACCTGGCCCCAAAGCCATCAATTCCATCATCCAGATCAATAACATACAATGTGAAAAGTAGCGGAACCAACACCGACCCCCTGTGGAACACCACTAGTCACTGGCAGCTAAATGGAAAAGGCCCCATTAATTACCACTCCTTGCCTTCTGCCCGTCAGCCAATCTTCTATCAATGCTAGTATCGTCCCTCTAATACCGTGGGCTCCTATCTTGTTTAGCAACCCCATGTACGGCACCTTATCAAAGGCCTTCTGAAAATCCAGGTAAACAACATCCACTGACTCTCCTTTCACTCAAACAGGAACATGCATATAGCCTGTACACTTTTAAAAACATTCAACTCTCTGGACATCACTTTGCCCTCAAACAACCTATTTATTCCAAGCAAATTTTCAACTTCCTGTCTAATACCTACAAACAGCCTTGCCCCAATTTGTAGATCAGCCCTGTTCTAATCCATTACTATTTTAACGCAAAATGAACTGTGGTCGCTGGTCCCAAAAGGTCCACCCACAGACACTGAAATCATTTTCCTACCAATTTGCTGAGAGTAAGTCAGCTTCCACATTAGCTGAGGAAACTCTCCTGAACACACTTGTCAAATTCCACCCCTTAATCCTATGGCCGTCCCAAACTACATTGGGAAAGTTAAACCTCCCAACCATAACAATCATATTAGTCTTATACAGTGGCTTGCAAAAGTATTCATACCCCTTGAAACTTTCCACATTTTGTCACGTTACAACCATAAACGTAAATGTATTTTATTGGGATTTTATGTGATAGACCAACACAAAGTTGTGAAGTGGAAGGAAAATGATACATGGTTTTCAAATTTTTTTACAAATAAAAAACTGAAAAGTGTGGCGTGCAAAAGTATTCAGCCCCCTTTACTCTGATACCTCTAAATTAAATCCAGTGCAACCAATTCCCTTCAGAAGTCACCTAATTAGTAAATAGAGTCCACTTATGTGTAATCTAATCTCAGTATATTACAGTTGTTCTGTGAAGGCCTCAGAGGTTTGTTAGAGGACATTAAATGACAAACAGCATCATGAAGCCCAAGGAACACAACAGACAGGTCAGGGATAACGTTGTGGAGAAGTTTAAAGCAGGGTTAGGTTATATAAAAAAATCTCAAGCTTTGAACATCTCACGGAGCACTGTTCAATCCATCATCCGAAAGTGGAAAGAGTATGGCACAATTGCAAACCTACCAAGACATGGCCATCCACCTAAACTGACAGGATGGGCAAGGAGGACATTGATCAGAGAAGCAGCCAAGAGGCCCATGGTAACTGAAGGAGCTGCAGAGATCCACAGCTCAGGTGGGAGAATCTGTCCACAGGACAACTATTACTCGTGCACTCCACAAATCGGGCCTATATGGAAGAGTGGCAAGAAGAAAGCCATTGTTGAAACAAAGCCATAAGAAGTCCCGTTTGCAGTTTGCCACAAGCCATATGGGGGACACAGCAAACATGTGGAGGAAGGTGCTCTGGTCTGATGAGACCAAAATTGATGTTTTTGGCCTAAATGCAAAATGCTATGTGTGGCGGAAAACTAACACTGCACATCACCCTGAACACACCATCCCCACTGTGAAACATTGTGGTGGCAGCATCATGCAGTGGGGATGCTTTTCTTCAGCAGGGACAGGGAAGCTGGTCAGAGTTGATGGGAAGATGGATGGAGCCAAATACAGGGCAATCTTGGAAGAAAACCTGTTTGAGTCTGCAAAAGACTGGGACGGAGGTTCACTTTCCAGCAGGACAACGACCCTAAACATACAGCCAGAGCTACAATGGAATGGTTTAGATCAGGGGTTCTCAACCAGGGGGGAATTCCCCCCAGGGGGGGATTTTCAGGGGGGGAATTGGGACCACAGATTAGCAAACTCAAACTATTAGAATGTTGAGGTTTTTATTGCCTTTGAGCTGATATGACGATTATTTGGAATGCACTCTTTGAGGCAGACAATCTTGGAAAGGAGGGGGGGAATGACATTCTGACATATGGTGAAAGGGGTGCATGGGGCAAACGAGGTTGAGAACCACTGGTTTAGATCAAAGCATATTCATGTGTTAGAATGGCCCAGTCAAAGTCCAGACCTAAATCCAATTGAGAATCTCTGGCAAGACTTGAAAATTGCTGTTCACAGACGCTCTCCATCTAACCAGACTGAGCTTGAGCAATTTTGCAAGGAAGAATGGGCAAAAATTTCAGTCTCCAGATGTGCAAAGCTGGTAGAGACATACCCCCAAAAGACTTGCAGCTGTAATTGCAGCGAAAGGTGGTTCTACAAAGTATTGTCTCAGCGGAGCAGAATACTTTTGCATGCCACACTTTTCAGTTTTTTATTTGAAATAAAATTTGGAAGCCATGTATCATTTTCCTTCCACTTCACAATTATGCACCACTTTGTGTTGGTCTATCACATAAAATCCCAATAAAATACTTTTACGTTTGTGGTTGTAACGTGACAAAACGTGGATAAGTTCAAGGGGTATGAAAACTTTTGCAAGCCACTGTACCTGTATACAATCTCCCGGCATATATGTTCCTTTAATTCCCATTGACATAGAACACTCTCAACAAAGTGATTGGCTCATTTTTCTCTCAGTTCCACCTACAGAGCCTCACTGTAATGTAATTGCTGATCCTTCAGTAATGTCATCTTGGACTACTGTCATGATGTTCTCCTCAATCACTAAAGCAACCCCCCCCCCCCCGTATTTTTTTTTAACTGCCTGCTCCATCCCGCTTGTAGTATGTGTACTCTGAGGCATTAAGCTGCCAGTCCTGTTCTTCTCTTAGCCAAGTTTCATAATTGCTATAAAGACCCAGTCGCACGTACCTATCCACGCCCTGAGTTCATCCACTTGCCTGTCAGGACTGGAGCATTGAAGTCAATGTAATTTAATCCAACTGTTTTTCTTTCCTCCTGCTGTGTTCCTGCCTGTTTTCTTGTCACTGATTTCTGTGCTGATTTCCAGCTTAACACCTGCCTCACTACTGCATCTGCCAGTCTAGTTTAACTCATCCCCTTGCACTGGCAATCCTGCCCGCCAGGCTATTGGTCCCCCTCCAGGTTGCAACATGTGCCTTTTGTTCAGGTCTCCACTGCCCCACAAGAGATCCCAAAGATCCAAAAATTGGAATCCTTGTCCCCTGCATCAACTTCTCAGTCATGCATTCATCTTTTCTGTCTTTCTATTCCTTTCCCCACTAACGCATGACACCGGGAATAATCTGTAGATTACTACCCTTGAGGTTCCTCATTTTTGCTCAAGTCCCTGTATTTGTCAACCATTCCTTCTCTCCAGAGATGCTGCCGTTATGCTGAGTTACTCCAGCTTTTCGTGTCTATTCCTGTATTCATTAAGCAGGACCTCATCCCTCATGTCATTTGTGCCAATGTGCACAATGACTTCTGGTTGCTCACCTCCCCCTCGAGAATGTTCTGCACTGTTCCAACACATGCTGGACCTTGGCACGAGGTAGGCAACACATCATCCTGGAGACCCATTTGCTGTCAGTCCCCTCACTAATGAGCCTCCTATCTAATCCTGACTAACTTCACCCACAGGGCCAGGTCTGGTTCCACAGGCCTGACAGCTGCCCTCTTCTGATTGTTCATCTTCCTCAACAGTCTCCAAAAGGGTATACTTGCTTTGGAGGGGAATGGCCGCAAAGTATTCCTGCACTCTCTGTCCAGCCCCTTTCCTCATGGTCACCTATCTACCTTCTGCCTGTACCTCTGGTGTGACCACCTCACCCTAACTCCTATCTATGACACTATCCTTCTCCTGGATGACCCTGAGGTCACCCAGACACACCTCCGCTACCCTCCCATTGTCAGAAGAGAGCTGCAGCTGCACACACTTCCCACAGGTGTTAATCCTCAGGGACACTGGAAGTTCCTTTGACTTGCCATATCCTGCAAGAGGAGCATTCCAATGCCTTAGCTCGTATCGCAACTGCGCTTAGTTTAGTTTATTGTCCCTTGTACCGAGGTACAGTAAAAAGCTTTTGTTGCATGCTAACCAGTCAGGGGAAAGACCGTACATGATTACATTCAAGCCATCCACAGTGCACATGATAAAAGGATTAACGTTTAGTGCAAAATAAAGTCCGGTCAAGAAACGCTACTGTTGGAGTAGAGATTTAAAAGAATGAAGCGATTGTAATGTGTGATTGCAGATCCACTTCTGTGACAAACACATAAAGCATCGACTACTGCACTCAACATAAATCTACAGAAGTGTCACAAATGTTCCGACCTTATCCTGCCGTCACCATCCGCTCAGCCTCCTTGTTGAAACCACAGAAATCAAATGCTCTACACTTCCCTTCAAATACAGTGCCTCAACACACAGACTCTCCCATCATGGCTGTTCCCAATATTAGTATAGACTTAAAAAGCTGGGGTATCTCAGGGGGACAGGCAGCATCTCTGGAGAGAAGGAATGGGTGACATTTCGGGTCGAGGCCCTTCTTCAGACTGACAGTAAGAATTGGACCATTGGGAGTGTGGGGCAGTGGTTACCTGAACAAGAAGATTGGTCAGTCTGAAGAATGGTCTCGTCCCGAAACGTTACCCATTCCTTCTCTCCAGAGATGCTGCCTGTCCCTCTGAGTTACTCCAGCTTTTTGTGTCCATCTTCAGTTTCAACCAGCATCTGCAGTTTCTTCCTAGCCAATATTGGTATATTTGAAAACACAGTGATGGAATATTTGGTCAAATAGTTAATATCAGAATGTCATGTTGGTATCGTTATAGTTGCAATATAGAATTGACAAGCAATGTCACAAGAATCCGGATTGTTTTTATGGCTGTACAAGCATATTTAGATGAATGTTTAATTTGTTTCAGTGAAATATGATGTGTGTCCAAAAGCCTTTGAATCGGGTATCTGGTGGCCACGCACAAAATATGGAAGACCAGCAGCCATGCCGTGCCCCAAAGGATCGATAGGTAAGTTACTGTGTAGATGTTTAGTTTAGTTTATTGTAATGTGTACCGAGGTACAGTGAAAAGCTTATTGTCACTTGCTATCCAGTCAGGGGAAAGATCGTTCTGGAGTGTAGGGCTTCTACACATACTGACCAGATCGTTGGCCTGAATTTTCCAATTCTATTTACGACAAAAAAATGTTAACATTTGCAAAACTGGGTGTAATTTTGCCATTTCCTTGCTTATGGAGTTTAGCCAAGAATTCCCAAAGTTGTCCTCAGTGATTCAGCATGTCCTTTCTCAAGCTGGTTTCTTGTTTTAGCCTTCTCCAGTGTAACCAAAGAAACTCAGTGACATTAGGAAGAATTCATTTACTTGCAGAGTATTCATATACACATACATTTGCAGAGTATTTTAGTTGCAAAATACTTTGGATTATTTTTTTGCTGCATAGTGTGCAGTTGATTGTTAATGATTGCTGCATCACTGCTGAATAAACCAAGTCTAGCATGCAGACACTAATTAAATCATAATTAAGTCAAAACTGAATTTTATTAAAATAATGAAAACAAAATAGTTAAACAAAAATATTTAATATATCTTAATCTTAACAAAAATATGTAATATATCTTAATCGTAATATAATTTACCTTAACCATATCCATATGTTGCAGTCTCTAATTCCTATTCAGAAATATTTGAACTGTTATCTAAAATTTTGCTTTTCCCTCGGTAACTGGGTGGCTCAACCACTCTGGTGAGAGTGCAGTGCATGGATGCCGGGGATTTCCTGGAATTAATGCCCAGCCTCAGCCAACACAGCCAAAGGAGTAGACTGTACAGCAGAAGTTGCTAGGTTTTTTTCTTTGAGGCCAGCAGTGAGTGGCACACGTAACTATTGACAGCAAAATCTAGATCAATATTGTAGGTTATTTTTTCTCACTTGTACCTCTTTGAACTTTTAACATTATATACGTTTCTATATCACTGAGAGATTCATGATGAATCTGGGTTTTAATTATTTTTTATAACTTCATTGCTATAGGGCTTCAAAAAACGTGCATTATTTGAAATATTTGACATTGAAACTAATAGAAAATTTGAGCCGAAGCATTTATTTTATACCAATTTGCATTTATATAATTGACATTTGATATGTCCTGAAAAACCCTTCAGCATCAGCCTGACTATATTTATTGACTCTCCAATTATTGATCAAATAACTTGATATAGTTAAACATGATTTGACTTTAATAATTTTGAAGTAGCTGTGATGAACCAATATTTATTAAGTTTAATTTGAGTTGTGACCTTTCTGCACTGGTTTGAATTGGATTCTTTGTTCCGAGAGTAAGGTCTGAGTAATGTTTAACCATCATATACGGTGCAGAGTTACTGCCTAACATCCATTGTTTGTTCAACCTGTAGAGGGAATTACACTAACAAAAGTAACAATATGACCTTTGTTAACTAGTTGTGGTTCTCACCCTTTTTAAAAACCTGCCCAGACCCTTACTGTTAAGGAATATAATTTAAACAAAACTGCAGTCAGGTGCAGAAAAAGACCATTATAAAGTAAATAGTTGAAATACCAAACTTCAAATGAAAGATTTGATTGTGCGCAATTTAATTAAGTATTTCATGAAACCCTCCACTTGGAAAAACAAGAGATTGCAAAAGTTTTGTTGATGGAAATGGAATACTGCAAAGTTATTACAATGACTGACAGAGGCACAACACACAGCAGATGCTGGAATCTGGAGCAAAATGCAAACTGCTGGAAGAACTCAACAGGTCAAGCAGCATCCATCTGCTCTAGTATAGTTTTGAGATACAGTGCGGGAACAGGCCCTTCGGCCCACCGAGTCCCCGCCTTTAACACTACCCTACATACACTAGGGACAATTCTATATTTAAACCAAGCCAATTAACCTACAAACCTGTACGTCTTTGGAGTGTGGGAGCAAACCGAAGATCTCGGAGAAAACCCACGCAGGTCACGGGGAGAACGTACAAACTCCGTACAGACATGCCCCCGTAGTCAGGATGGAACAGACTCTGGCGCTGTAAGGCAGTAGCTCTAACGCCACGCCACCGTGCCGCCCTTTCTTGGCTCTGTTTCTTATGTCTTATCTCTTAGCATTTCCTTAAGGCCACTGTGATATCTAGTTAGGCACATTCTGTCAACAGGCTTTGATGAAATACTCCACCACTCTCAATGAAATTTTACATAAATAATACTATATGGATCAATACTGAATATATGTCACAGTTTATTCGTTTGGGAAATATCTTGTTTCTTCTCTAGATGTTTAGATTTCTTTTACAACCGATAATGAAAAGTTAGCTTGATGAACACATTTTAGAAAAACAAATGTAAAATCAATGTTGGAAATCTGAAATGAAAATTTAAAATCTTAGAAATAGTTGGCAAGTAAGGCATAATCTGTGGCAGGTGGAACAGTTTATGTGTTTTTAAAAGTTCTACTGAAAGTTTATTGCACAAAATCCATCGGTTGCTTGGCCTGCTGAATATTCTCTTTTTGTTTCATTTTATTTTAATTCATTAAAATCTCAGACTCTTTGATTCCTGTCAGCAGTATGACATAATTTATCTAAGATGAGTATAGGCAGAAAACCTAAGTGGATTAACTTATCTGAAAGTTGCCATAGGAGGAGGTGGCCAAAATTCCCTCTCCATCGCCATTGTCATTCCATAACACCGCCAGCCAGAATTCACAGTCCACATGCCGGGGTCTGCATTCAGCTGGTCTCTGAGGCAACACGGTTCAACATTGACCTGCACACAGTCCCTTACAATCTGTATTCTGGAATTTGGCGTTAACGCAACATAAAAGCTATTGTGAGGGTCTAACCATTGTCAGATTGCATTTACTTATTAATCTGTCCATATATGGGAATATTTAATGAATGTGAAAGGACAGTAAACTGATTGGAGTTCAGTGCAATTTGTGACAAACCTTTTGTTAACAAAAAAGCGAGAGGTGCCCAGAGCTGTCAGCCAGTAGTGAAATGTTCTGTTTAATCAGTGGTCAGTTAAACAGTGAGTTCCAGCTAGGACCTCGCAGCACCTTTAAATACCTTCTGTTTGACTTTGATATGCATTGGTGTCAGAAATTGAATTAATTCATAGAAATCATTTTCATGTGAATTTTTTTTCTCTCTGCAAGGCACCTCGGCTTGTTCCCTCAATCTTTCTCTCCCTCTCTCTTTTGCATATTCTTTCAGCTATGGTCTAATGGTTCCCTGATCCCACGGCATTATACAATATTAAAGATTGCCTTACTGAACAAAGGATTACTTTGGCTGTAACTTACCAAGTTGTCTTGCTGTCACCCTGAAAGTGTTTGAATATACTGACTGTTATTAAAGAAATGAACAATGGCTCGCTGGTAATCAGATCTTAATTTTTCTTTGCAGGCACTGCAATTCGTCACTGCAATGAAGAGAAAGGCTGGCTTCCCCCTGACCTTTTCAACTGTACCACGCTTACCTTCATTCAGCTGAAGTCTATTGTAAGTTCCCTTTATTGTACATGTCTATGCTGCCACCAATACAAAGGCAGAATATTGCAGATGCTGCAAATCTGAATTAAAAAACGGAATATGTTAGAATTACACAGCCAGACATGTAGCATCTCTGCAGAGGGAATTAGTTAACTTTGATGAATCTGCAGGTGGATTTGCCTCTCTCAAAATTAAAGGGTTTTCCCTTCCTCTGACTGTACTTAGTGATAGAGACCGCTTATTCTTGTATACGACAAGAAATGTGTTATACTTGGCTAAAGCTGCAGGAACCAGTAAAGCATTCAAATAAACCTCTGCTACAGACCCAGGTTAATAGGTAGAAACAAGGAACTACAGACGCTGGTTTACAAAAAAGGACCCAAAGTGCTAGAGTAACTCAGCGGGTCACGCAGCATCTCAACACGGAAAGTGTGCCGACCAGAAACATCATTTTTCGATGTCCTCCAGAGATGCTGCCTGGCCCGCTGAGTTACTCCAGCACTTTATGTACCTGGTTATTAGTATAATTTTAACTTATTTTTCCATTTTCACCTTTGACTAAAGTTCAGATTGTGCTATCTGTGGAGAGGCATTTATCCATTGCCAACCCATGTTCTGACCAATCACTGGCATCCATTGACGGTATAGGGCAGCACAGCGGCTCAGCGGTAGAGTTGCTGCCTTACAGCACCAGAGACCCGGGTTCTATCCTGACTACGGATGCTGTCTGCATGGAGTTTGTACGTTCTCCCGGTGACCTGTGTTGAATTTCTCCGGGAAACACTCCAAAGATGTACAGGTTTGTAGGTTAATTGACTTGGTAAAATTGTAAATTGTCCCTAGTGCGTGTAGGATAGTGTTAGTGTGTGGGGGTCGCTGGTCAGCGCAGACTCGGTGGGCCGAAAGGTTGTTTCAACGCTGCATCTCTAAACTACACTTTAAAAAAGACTGCTCGGCATATCCAACAGATGCATCTCAGTCCCTTCTGAGGTTTTCCATTGTTGATTAGAACAGACGTCACTCTATATTTTTGGAAAATCATTGCCTTCACTATCTCTCGGTCATGTCTACTCTTGCCTCTCGAGTCAGAAG
Source organism: Okamejei kenojei (assembly GCA_035221665.1). Lineage (NCBI taxonomy): Eukaryota > Metazoa > Chordata > Chondrichthyes > Rajiformes > Rajidae > Okamejei > Okamejei kenojei. The sequence goes on along the minus strand of CM069151.1, from coordinate 22,129,588 downwards.
GCCAAAGCCAGTCAAGAAACCTGAGCCTCTGTTCCGAATTAGCACTCTATGAGTTCATTGTTTTGTAACAATTAATGACATTAATGCAGCATTGTGGAATACCTTCTGGTTGTTTATTGAAAGTAGCATAAAGATCATGTTGTTCAATTGTGAGATGCAGAGAACAATGATGTAAGGGTACCCTGTCTAAATCTGTTCTTTGTCAATTTCAACACTGACCTCTCTACTACAAGTTCTCACATCGATTAATATTTAGCAACATCTATCTAGCTGCTGCAAGCATGACCACAACGTTGCATGCAAGAACACAAACTGCACTCTTCCAGCTACAAGTGACTGTTGCTGCTTAAAGAATGGAGAGGTGGGACTGGTTGCTGGATTAATTGGATAGGCATGGGACAATTCTCCCAGGAGCACAGATGGAGCAGGATAAGCCACATATAAGACATGTTCTTTGGGAGCAATGGAACTGCAGAGATTCCCCCCCCCCCGGCTACAGTCAAGCATTCGTGGATCTCCCTTCTGTGGACAGAAGGACCGTCTTCATTCCTTGAGGGTGCTGCAATGAGCATGACAACTGTGAGATGTACAGCTGGGATCCTGAAACTTGGAAGTAGAGAGTGACTGTGCACTTGATCTCCATTGGCAAAGCAGTCCTAGCCCTTCTGAAATCCAATACCAAAACCAAAGAGAATATATTTTTAACATTGACCCTCCAATTTGCAATCTCTCAGAGCAAATAAGGCTGGTTATTGCAGAAGTAAATAAGAAAGACCATACATGAATACAATCAAGTCATCCATAGTGTAGGTATGTTACAAAACTTACCTTCAGCGGCGCTGCAGTTCTGTCACTGGCCGTGTGCGCGACTTTGGTGCCTTTGAGGGGGGGTGGGGTTAAAATGCGGTTTTCCCCTGCCTTCCGGAGTTATATTTTCTCGGGGTGCGAGCTTTTGCTGAAGATTTGTTCCGACTGCTGGTATGTGAAATTTTAATCGCCCAACAATTTCAGCTCTGGAGTAAAAATTAGCTTCTAATGCCGTGAACGCCGACAACGGGGACGGATTTTACGTAGGGGACGGGTAAAGGAAAGCCGTTTATTTTTACATATAAACTTGCTTGTTAAGATGACCTTAATCAAACTTTCATGTTGTGAAACGGTGATTTATTCCCCATACGAACCAGCAGTATTTTTCCTGCCGAAATGGGATTTAAATTCACCGCAACCGCAACGTTCCAATCCATCGCGTTCCATAAAATCCCACTCGCAAGCTGTGGCTATTAATTTACGGCCATTAAACACTAAATTCTTTGAATTTGGCCTATAAATTCATGACAATGAGATTTAAAAATCATGTTATATTTTGAATTCTTGTGTGAATGTTATTTGGACACTTGGGCTTTTTAAAAATGTTAAGAAATGGATAGATGTTTAGATCTAGTAATTGAATTTTGAAATTAGCTACAATTGGGTAACTAACTAATTGTATACTTTAATTTCAGGTCATCCAAGTAAGATTGTTTCATATTTGTTTCAGAATGCTTCAATCTATAATAACTGAAAATGTATTTCCGTTCTCTTAATTTTTAAGAAAGTTATGGGCTTTTGACTGTCCTCGATCACAACTTTTGTGTTAAGTCAATCGAAAAGCAATAGGGAACAAGATGCTAATTTCCGAGTATGAAAATGGCCATAACTTTTTTAATGTTGAAGTTATGAAAGTGAATTAGGTGTCAAATTAAACTTCTTTTTATGCTTTATCTGAATGGATAAATTGCAGACTTGATTTTTAAATCTCAAAAAGGATACAACATTTAGTGCCAGATAAATGACGATTAAAAATAGTTCAAAGGTCTCCAATGAGGTGGATGGGAGATCACAACCACACTCTAGCTAATGAAAGGACCATTTAGTTGCCTGATAATAGTGGGGAAGAACTGTCCCTGAATCTGGAGGTATGTGTTTTCAAAATTCTGTAACTCTTGCCTGATGGGAGAGTGGAGAAGAGAAAATGACCAGGGTGAGTCTGATGGCAGCCTTCCGCGCTTGTAAGGGTCGTTAAGTGAAGCAGTTTCAGCAAGACAGTTGTGAGCTGTTCCCTTTTAAGACATAATTATCCAATTTACTGGAGCCATCCGCGACTTGAGTTTCTAAATGCAGTCCCTAGTTTATGCAAGTTGTTCAAATTGTTTCTTACATCTTTGCAGTTATACAATTTACTGACTTTTTTTTATGTTGTTTTGCAAACAGATTGAAAAACTTCATCGCAACGAAACCAGGATGAATACACATAACTCAAAGAAACTCGCCAGCATGCTGCAGAATGCCACCAAACACACAACAAATTATTACGGGAATGACGTGAAAATAGCTTACGAGCTGATTAAGAGGATCCTTCAATATGAGGGAAACCAACAGGATTTTGAACTGGCAGCAACTCAAGATGTTGAGTTTAATGAGGTTGGTATCCGGTACTGCCTTGTTTATTTTTATATTATTAATAGTCGATGCTGATTTATTTTAAGGCTTCCTGTTGTCTACGACCTGTGAATTATTTTTCAAACCTTTCTAAAGAAGGCAATTCCGAATTTACTTCCCACAGCCTTCTACTCCAATACTCACATAATCTTTCCAATCAGTAATAAACTGCAGGAGTCAAAACTCCTGATACATTTTCATTTCCATTCAAAGCTCCTTTTTCCATGAGATCCACTAAGATATGCTCAAGAAACATATTTGGAAAGTACACATTCTCCACTCCTGTCAATGTCCTCATTGGAGATTGAAATCTTCTGATTTCTAATCTGAGGTATTGGTATTTGTAGATTTTCATATCCAGTGTGCTAAATAATTTTGGATTTTAAATGTTCTTTATACCGTGTCCTTGCATTTCTTTTCTCGATTGCCTCTCAAATACAGTTATAATATTGAATAACCTGTTTGACAATGGTTTTAATAATAAATCCCAAAGGTGAACAAATGGAGCGGTGCCTGTTTCTGTAGCGTACTAACCTACAGCCAGGGATGTAGCACCACCAGTTAACAAATGCATAAAATCATTTGGTGTGGTGAATATCACCAGGCATCATAGCAAGGGCCTGTTCCCCTGCTGTCCTGTTCTATGTTATTAATTAATTTTGATGGGTATGTAAAGTGGGTGGAAAAGGCAAGGATGAACTTAATAGCCTTGGTTTAGCTGGGTTTGGCAAACTAATTTCACTATTGCTGAAAGGCCATAATCTCTCAACACTCAATCTCTCAACTTCATCTACACCACCCTGTCTCGGCAAGGCCACCAGTATAATCAAGGACCAGTCTCAGCCCGACCATTCCCTCTTCTCCCCTTTCCCATTAAGCAACAGGTACAGAAGTTTGAAAACACATACCTCCTTATTCAGGAGCAGTTTCTTCCCAGCTGTTATCAGGCAACTGAACCATCTTATCACCAACCAGAGCATGACCTCATTGGAGACCCTCGGAATATCTTGAATCACACTTTATTGGACCTTATCTTGCACTAAACGCTATTCTCTTTATCCTGCATCTGTACATTGTGGGCAGCTTGACTGTAATCATGTATAAAAATATTTTCACTAACTGGGTAGCACACAACATTAAAAAGCTTTTCACAGCTCCTCAGTACAGGCGACAATAATAAACTAAACTAAACTGAAGTTCCAATGCTCTGGGGAAAATGTGAAAGTGTCAGACTTGCAGATCAACCTTCTCTACCAATTTCCCAATGTTGCTCCAATAATGGGATCTACATGGAGCCTGCCAGGGTGAGAACACTCTCGCTGAGTTTTCCCAGCACCTACGCTGGGGAATTTGCCCACAGAACCTGGGCCAGGATAACTCCAGTGCAGAATCCCCAGGCTCATCCATGTGAACCCGAACTAGCGGACCAAAGAGAGGAAAGAAAAATAACTGACTTCCAGATTGTTTTTAAACTAACTGTTAATTTTAAGATTAAGAGCTATTAGTTAATTTGTCAAAAACGTTTTGAAATTATGAAATCGCTTATTTCATTTGTGGCAAGACACAAAATCCTGGAGTGACCCAGCGGATCAGGCAGCGACTGTGAGGGAATGAATAGGCAAAGTTTCAAGTGGGGAATTTCCTTCAAACGGACAAAGTTTGAAGGAGGATCTCAACCTGAAATGGCCCTATCCAGTCCCTCCAGAGATGCTGCCTGACCCACTGAGGTACTCCAGCACTTTGCATTTTGAAAAAGATTGCAGCATCTGCAGTCCCTGGTGTTTCTCTTTATTTCATTTGTAAAAGCTTTTAAAGGTTTCTGAATGTTTGAGACATTTGGAAATGTTATAAAACGTGTTAGGGTTGATAGATAGCCAAGCTGGGGTGGAGCTTTGGCAGCTGACAAGGGCTTCTACTTGGTTTTAGAGGGAAAAGCTGGTTCATTGTTTGAAGTCTGAACACTACACAGTGCAGTCAGCTCCAGATTTGTCTCGGCCACCTGTCCCGATCCAAGGAAGGTAAACTCTCGGTAATGGAGAGTACAGGTGGAGCTGCCCTAATGAAAATCCAGACTGTCAGATTCTTTACTGGGACTGAAATCTGCAAAGTCATCAAACCACTACAAATACTCAGCCATTTTTGGTTATTGTGAATAGATGATCATAACTACTGTGATCATCATTTAATAGCAGTACCCATGTGCTGTAATTCAAAATAGGTTTTATGTTTGAAGCCACGGTAAACAGTGAAGGACTGCAAAGTTCACTCACTGATGCTTAAACATTTAAAATTCAGAAATGCAAGAGTGAAACCTTGGTAGTCCTAATATAAATGACTACAAATATATTCTACTGCAATCTGCTTAAGACCACACATTTTGGTGGTTTTTAACAGATGCATGCACACTCAACATATTACAATTGTTTGCTTAATTTACTCTCTACTCTCCATGGAGATGCTCTTTCAGATTTACCCAAAGGTGACTTGTAGCTGAATCTGCAGCTTTAAAACTGAAATCTGTTGTAACTGATTCTTGCTGCATTTGAGTTAAACTTGTTTTTGACCGATTGGCTTAAACTACAGTGAAAATCAAGTGATGTGTGCTTTCTGTGAAATGGGTTTCATTCAATCTATTCTTCTCTAGTTCTTCATAGTTCTGTACAAAGAAGAGTGCTTTTATGGATTGGATCCTTACAGCTGATATGCTGATTTTCCCTTTGCAACAATTTATCTCTACAGTATGCTTTAGTATTTTGGAACAGTTAACAAGACTTGTAACTGTGCTCAGCTTTCTGCGTATACTGCTAGGTAATAAGTTACCCACTAGGTCAGAGTGCTGCTACAGTTCAGTATGTGTGCTTTACACCTGCGGCCCACAGGATGACTCTAATTTTGCTAGTACTGGTTTAGTTTAGTTTAGAAATTCAGTGCAGAAACAGGCCCTTTGGCCCACTGAGGCCACACTGACTACACTGATCAACAAACTAGGGGCAAATTACAATTTTTCTGAAGCCAAATAACCTACAAACCTGTACATCTTTGGAGTGTGTGAGGAAACCGGAGCATCCGGAGAAAACCTACACAGGTCACAGGGAGAACGTACAAACTCTGTACAGACAAGCACCTGTAGTCATGCTCGAACATGGGTCTTTGGCACTGTAGGGCAGCAACTCTACCGGCGCACCACCATGCCACAAAAACTTGGTGCCCGCTACTACTTTGAGAGAGCACGCTGCCAGAACAATGGGATGTTGAATAGTGGTGCGAGCCGCCTGGACTGCCTTTTGTCTCTTTTTAGTGACAAATTAGCCAACTCGAAGGATTTGACCAATCTTTCCTGCAGCAATCGATGCTCATTTCCTGTGCTGCATGAAAACACTTTTTTTTTAAAATTAGCACCTCAAAGGAAAGCAATGAATATTATACCTCTGCGCTTTACACAGATAAGAATTTTCAGCAGTGTTTAAGAGACCGGTAAAATATGCAAATCTCTCCATTGCTACTAACATTATTCTGGACACTAAATGTGAAAGTTTGGATAGATAACCTGAGAACGAAACTGTCATACCTCAGATACACAATTCAGATGTAAATCCAGTGGGAAGATATTATTAAATTTGAAAAGTGCTTGTTCGATGTTATATTAAAAGCCTATATTTTAAGATTTCATTCTTACTGTTTCAGGATAGCTTAAAGTAAGTTAAAGTTTTATACTCTTACCTCTGTAAGTTACATGGGCTTGGTTGCTGTACAAGACGGGTGATCTATAAGCTGTACATGAGCTTCAGTTTTGACAACAGATGTATCGGTTCTGCAATTTGAAGACTGTTTAAGATGGTTATTGAAATTGGTGGAACGAGATTTAGACTGGCTTGTACTTTTATGGTGCCATTTAAATTTGATGTGTTTTTATTTTACAGGAAAATTGTTCCCAATAAGTTCAAGTCCTGAAATTGAGATTTTAGTGTTCAGGAATGGAATATCATTTGTAGGCCACAAATTGAAGCATTCAGCCACAGAGAGGATATTAATCAGAGACTTTGGCCACAGTTCTTAAAAAAAAAATTTAAAAGATTATCTATAAATAATACAGCACCACAGGGAGTAATATTGCGATACATTGGTAATTGGGATGAAGGGTACTAGCAGCTACAGAATCTCCTATGTCTGGTTCCAATCCCAGTCATGTAGGTTGGCCACTACTTACTAAAATGGAGGCGTTACAGTACTTGCCCTGGCTGGAAGGTTTTAAATATATGCTGTGATTTTCATTTCAGAATATTGTCAGAGCTGCGAGTGCCATTTTGGATCCTCATAACAAGGAGCATTGGGAACAGATCCAGCGGACGGAAGGAGGCACAGCGCATCTGATGAAGCACTACGAGGAATACGCACACACCATAGCGCGAAACCTCAGGAAAACCTACCTCCGACCCTTCACCATCGTCACTGCAAATCTGAGTGAGTAATCAGGCAGTGCTGTCTAATTATATCAATGTAACTCTGAGGAAAAACAGTACACTGGAAATATTAGAGTGAATTCTAACACCCAGAATTTACTGTGTGGGTTTTGCTTTGATAAAACCATATTTGAATCCCGACCCTCTCTTGACCACTTCCACGTTTAATGTGACATGCAATGGACAGCCTGCCCATCTTATGAGGCAATCTGGCAATCTCCCCATCCCCCCACTCGTACCAAGGGCAGAGTCCCCCTTGTCCTCACCTTCCACCCCACCAGCCGTCACATGCAGCAGATAATCCTCCGATATTTTCGCCACCTCCAACAGGATCCCACCACTGGCCACATGTTCCCATCTCCTCCCCTTTTGGCTTTCTACAGAGACCGCTCCCTCCGTAACTCCCTGGTTAATTTGTCCCTTCCCACCCAAACCAACCCCTCCCCCGGTACTTTCCCTTGCAATCGTAGGAAATGCTACACTTGTCGCTTTGCCTTCCCCCTTGACTCCATCCATGGACACAAGCAGTCTTTCCAGGTGAGGCAGAGGTTCACCTGCATCTCCTCCAACCTCATCTATTGCATCCGCTGCTCTAGGTGTCAACTGCTCTACATCGGTGAGACCAAGCGCAGGCTTGGCGATCGCTTCGCCCAACACCTCCGCTCGGTTCGCATTAACCAACCTGATCTCCCGGTGGCCCAGCACTTCAACTACCCCTCCCATTCCGAATCCGACATTTCTGTCCTGGGCCTCCTCCATGGCCAGAGTGAGTCCCACCGCAAATTGGAGGAGCAGCACCTCGTATTTCGTTTGGGCAGTTTACGCCCCAGCGGTATGAACATTGACTTCTCCAATTTCAGGTAGTCCTTACTTTCTCCCTCCTTCCCCTCCCCTTCCCAGCTCTCCCACAGCCCACTGTCTCCACCTCTTCCTTTCTTCTTCCTGCCCCCCCCACCCCCACATCATTCTGAAGAAGGGTCTCAACCCGAAACGTCACCTAGTCCTTCGCTCCATAGTTGCTGCCTCACCCACTGAGTTTCTCCAGCATTTTTGTCTACCATCTAAATAATGAGGATAACCACTGGATTTAACCAGCTTCTCGGGTCCCTGTTGGTGGCTGCATTTGCATTGGGGAAACCTGATAGCTGAAGGGAAACCATGGCTAGTTTGGGATAAGAGGGCACTGCTTGTGGGTTAGGAGGAGCAAGCCTATAACACTCACTCTCCAATAAAAAACAATGCCAGGTTCATGGTTTGGTTCAACCTACTCCTTCCTTTGAAGTTCTACCCACGTGACTTGATGCTTAGCACGTTAATCAATCTGACATCAAAGTATGAAATTTTGGACCTAGGTTACTAATACTTTCTTAGTATTCCTATCCTTCTGATGGGTTGATGTGTTTAGAATCACAGTCATTCAGTCTTTAAGCATTTCAACCTGTTGTGCTGGAATCCACTGTGTCTGATGCATTGCAATGCTTGCTCTTTGCTGAACTCTATCTCAACAGCCTGGTTCCGGGTATCCCATCACCTCAATCCAGAGACGCTTGTAAATAAAAAGTTACGGCCTTCTCTATGCTTATCACATTTAAGTAATCGTGGCTCAGTGCATAGGCTTATTGCTTTCTTCGTGGGACCTCCTTCAGGCATAGCTGCATTCCATGTGCAGCTGGTGAAGACCTATCGCCAAACCCTCACAACAGCCAGATAAAGAATGGGAGGACTACTGACTCCCAGCATCAGTAATCCTTTCCTCATCCCTATGCTGGGCATCGCAGTGCACAGAGTTACAGCTGCTGATTGTGGTGGAAGTACTCACAAAGTACTGAAAAACTACATATAAACCTGAACCAGCCAAACAAATCTTGCCCAACAGTCACTCATACTTCATGAGTCTGAAGGAAAGTCTTAATTTATTCATTGTAAAATTATTATTTTTTAATTTCAACATTTAAGTAAACCAAAAGCAACCAATTAATGATAATGTAAGACCGGTCTTTTTCCTGTGTATTTGACCTTGATGTTGATGTGTTTCTTATACCGCTAGTCATTGCAGTCGACCTTTTTGAGATACCAAACTTTGGAGGCACCAGCATGCCACAGTTTGAGAAAATCCGTGAAGAAATTCCAGCGGACCTTGAATCCAGTGTATTTTTTCCCAATGCCCTCTTCAAAGTCGGAGATGACCAAGGTAAGGCGTGTTTCTATCTTATTGTTGCAGTTTTATTTAAATCTTTGTGTGCTGAGTTGTGCTCCAAGTGCAGGCCTAAGCCAGTGGCCAAACAACCAGACTTAATCCACATTCCATACCTGTTTAATTGCTCTGGAAACTGTAAGGCCCATCAAGAACAATATGCCTCTCTTTCCATCACATGGCTACGTTTGGATTGTATTTGAATCTCATCAATGAAGAAAATGCTGCTGAATGTTTGAGAAAGTTCAGAATATAAATCTCAGTTGAGCACTGGGTCCAATATAGCAGATAAATTGTTCGGCTCATCTTTCGAACTACTCCTGGGAAAAATTGAAGCCTTTGAAGGGAAGCATTCGCTGGAAGTGTTACATCAGCTTCACAGCAGGTTTAACATCTAATGGCTTTGATGCTGCAGGACTCCTGCCATTAATGAAATAGAACAATTTTTCATAATCCTTAGTTGAACGTGGAGCTGTTTTCTTTCACAAGTGAAGCAGATCATGCGGATTTATTGCCCTTTGACGTGAAATGATGCCGCAGTCGTCCAAGAGTCAGTTCATTCATATCTTGTCAGAACCCACACTGCGGCAACAAGCCTCACATGATGTGAAGTTAAAAAAATGTTTTTCTGTAGCTAAAGCCTGTAAACCAGGATGTTTGCAATTTTACTTTCTTATCTGTGTCGAGTCGCTGATCGTAACCAGGTGTGAAGGCTATGGGTGGCTCACTGTTGAGAGCAGAAAATCACTTCACATTCCCACTAACTGTCCATTCTTGGTCGTGAAGAACCCACAGTTTGCATTGACTGACCAGGATGATTTGTAGGAAAGGCCTCTGGGGCTGAAATAGAAAAGGACCAGGTACAGCCCAGGTACAGCCCAGCTTCGGTTCCACGATGTTTGTACCGAACATGATGTCAAGTTAAACTGGTCTCATCATGCCTGCCCTATGATCCATGTCCCTCTATTCTCTGCACTTCCATGTGCCTATCCAAAAGCCTCTTAAACGCCACTATCATATCTGCCTCCGCCAGCACCCACCTGGCAACGCGTTCCAGGCCTCCACCACTCCTTGTGAAAAATTGAGAGGGAACGACGTGTGAAAGACAATTTCATCATGTTGATGGATCCATCATCAGAGGTTATCATGTGGTTTATACACTAAATGTTGAAATCTATATGGGAATTCTTAAGTTTCCACATGACCTAAATCTAACTGAAAGTATGTAAGAAATGGCTTGATTCTTCTTCTTGTGTGAAACTCCAGGACAGGGTTATCACCCTACACACAATGGAAGTTGGAGGCCAGAGAATGTATTGGCAAAGAGGCAGAAGAGAAGAGCAGATGGATCCCATCAATATGCAGTTGGTGTGGTGATCATATATCGATCACTGGGACAGCTCTTGCCTGAACGGTTTGACCCTGATCGAAGAAGTATGAGGTACGTTACTCATTGCGTAATGAACTTTCTGGAATAGTAGTGAATTTAAATTTTGCATTTTCTTAAATAACCGGGAAAGCATAGCCTTTCCATTATGTCATGATCTGAGCACTCATAGCTGAAGTGTCCAGTTTTCATATGACCATCTCAACATTGGGAAATAAAAAGCAGCTTTCAAGGTTTTAATCACTTGGTGATTCTCATTAAACTGAAAATCAGATAGTATGGGCTTTGAAGTTGCATTATTTTGAGAAATTTATAGTCACAGTAGGTCCTTGTTTGTAGATAGACCATTGGCAAATTGTGTGATCACTCACTGTGAGAGGTGGTGTTTGTTTTCCATTAGATTCTCCAAACTATTGACTAAATGGTTATTGGAAAATTATTTCAAAAGAATCAACTTCGCTGCAAGAAGTAAATCAGTGATCTCTTCAACATGTTTAACTTTTGAAGACCTCCATCTGTGTTGCACATGTGCCTTCTGCTAGCAGTAGAATTTGCTGCTTGCTTTGATTTTTTTTTCAAATAGTTGTGATGTGAGATTGAAGGAAATTACAGGGTGCCTTCACTTTGAGATACTTTTATGGGCTATTGGAGGAAATTGAAATTTCGGGGGTTCTTGCATACCTTGTCTTGTTCTGCCAGAAATGTCCGAATGCCTTCAGCATGCCTTTATCAATGTGTTGTTTGTCTTCAGAGTTCCGAACCGGCCAGTCATAAATACACCCATCGTGAGTGCCACAGTTTACACTGAGGACCAGGAGTTGCCTCAACAACTGCAGAGCCCAGTAACTCTGAAGTATCGTTTGTTTGTGACAGAAGAAAGAACCAAGCCCCTCTGTGTATTTTGGAATCATACTCTTGCGTAAGTGAGACACAAAAAAACATTTAGCTGCTATCTTTTCTTTGAATCTGTTAAGGCATTAAAAAAACAGATTTCCCTGTTGAATGCAAAGGATTATATATACATTTTGTTCAAATTTGACATTTTGTTCAAATTTTTTTGAATATGTATGAATTGAATTTATTTGTAATTTTTAAAAAAAGTGAATGAAATGTCGTTACCGTACAATCATAACAATAAAAGCAAACAAAACACACAATTACATAAATTTAACATCAACATCCATCACAGTGACTCTCCTCCAGGCACTTCCTCACTGTGATGGAAGGTTAAAAAAAGTTTATTTAATATATACATATATATATAAAGATAAATATATATATATATGGGTGTATATATATGGGTGTATATATATATGTATCTATGTGTGGGTGTATATATATATGAGTATCTATATTACTAAAAGTCTGATCTTGACCGCTTTTGGCTCGCTGTGCTGGTTTTCCGAGAGTACGCCGCCACCTACGGCCGTCATTTTTGGCCAGCTCGCACAAATCCTCTGGTCCTGGACTCTGGTCCAGGACCAGAGGATTTTTCCCATCGATGAAAAATCAGAGAGATATTAATGTTTCTCTCTGCTACCCCTGCTGGAGGGTGGGGGAGGGACTATAAAACCAGGAAGTGGTGTGCCTCACTCAGTCTCTGCAAGATGGAGGAACCAGAGGGTCACGTCTCTCTGAGCTCTGAATAGCACTGAACACATGTCCTACTCAACTGTGAGTGCCCTTAATGTGGTTCTAAAATGCTTGCAACAAGTGGCTATTGGTTCTAAAATACTTGCAAAAAGTGTCTATTGTTTCTAAAATGCTTGCATAAAGTGTCTCTATTGGTTCTAAAATGCATACAGAAAGTGTTTCTATTGGTTCTAAACTGCTTGCTGAAAGTGTCTCTATCAGTTCTAAAATGGTTGCAAAAAGTGTCTCCGTTGATTCAAAATTGCTTGCAAAAAGTGTCTCCGTTGATTCAAAATTGCTTGCAAAATGTGTCTCTGTTGGTTCTAAAATGCTTGCAAAATGTGTCTCTGTTGGTTCTAAAATGCTTGCAAAAAGTGTATAGGTTCTGAAATGCTTGCAAAAGGTGTTTGTTGGTTCTAAAATGCTTGTAAAAAAAGTGTCTTGGTTCTAAAATGGTTTCAAAAAGTATCTATTAGTTCTAAAATGTATGCAAAAAGTGTCTCTGTTGGTTCTAAAATTGCTGCAAAAAGTGTCTGTTGCTTCAAAACTGCTTGCAAAAAGTGTCTGTTGGTTCTAAAATGCTTGCAAAAAGTGTCTTTGTTGGTTCAAAATTGCTTGCAGAAACTGTCTGTTGGTTCTATAATGGTTGCAAAAAGTGTCTGTTGGTTCTAAAATGGTTGCAAAAAGTGTCTGTTGGTTCAAAAATGGTTACAAAAAGTGTCTGCTGGCTCAAAAATGGTTGCAAAAAGTGTCTGCTGGTTCTAAAATGCTTGCAAAAAGTGTCTCTGTTGGTTGTAAAATGGTTGCAAAAAGTGTTTATTGGTTCAAAAATGCTTGCACAAAGTGTCTCTGTTGGTTCAAAAATGCTTGCAAAAAGTGTCTATTGGTTCTAAAATACTTGCTGAAAGAGTGTCTCTATTGGTTCTAAAATACTTGCTGAAAGAGTGCCTTGGTTCTAAAATACTTGCAAAGGGTGTCTATTGGTTCTAAAATGCTTGCTGAAAGGGTGTCGCTATTGGTTCTAAAATGCTTGCAAAAAGGGTCTCTATTGGTTCCAAAATGCTTACAAATATGTGTGTGTGTGTATGTGTGTGTGTGCGTGTATGTGTATGTGTGTATATATATATATATATATATATATATATATATATATATATATATAGATGTGTATATATATTTACTGTGTATATATATTTACGTATGTATATATATAGTGTGTGTGTATATATATATATATAGTGTATATATATAGATGTGTATATATATTTACGTGTGTGTATGTGTATATATATAGATGTGTATATATATTTACGTGTGTGTATATATGTGTGTGTGTGTGTGTGTGTTTATGTATGTGTGTATATATATATATATATGTGTGTGTAGTATATACATAGTTAGAGGGAGTTAGATGTGGCCCTTGTGGCTAAGGGGATCGGGGGTATGGAGAGAAGGCAGGTACGGGATCTTAGTTGGATGATCAGCCATGATCATATTGGAATGGCGGTGCAGGCTCGAAGGGCCGAATGGCCTAAAGGGCCGAATGGCCTACTCCTGCACCTAATTTCTATGTTAATTTCTATATAAACCAGTGTCGATGAGCATCAGCACCCCTGCCCTGTGAACATCATCTCAATCTACAAGATCCAGTTTAACAGGAGAAATTGGGGCATATATCATTTTGGACATGCTCATTATTCAATATTGCACAAATATTGAGGACATTGCACAGCTAATGGTTCTCAGATTTTTAAAATCCTTGCATTGGTTTCCTTTGATAGGATTGGAGGCACAGGAGGGTGGTCTTCAAAAGGATGTGAACTTGTGCACCGGAATGAATCCCACATCGACTGCCAGTGCAACCACATGACTAGTTTTGCCGTGCTCATGGACATTTCCAAGCGGGAGGTAAGGTGGATCACGTGCCTATATCCAAGATGCTTCCATTGTGCTCGAGGCACTACAGACTTCCTTTTCCAGTTTATTAAACAAATTTTCCACATAGTCAACTCAGGCAGGGACATGCTTCCCTTTTTGCCTCCATTTCCTAGTGGTAAAAACAGGTTGCAGTATCTGAGCAAGCTTAAACATATAGCCTATAGCGACCTTGTCTTTTTAAGCTAATATCTTTAATACAGTATTATTGATGCTCATGCCTCAACAAAGCTCCAGCGATTAGTGGAAATTGAGAAGCTGCGGTTAATTGATCGTAAGTGCTCAAAACGCAAGTGATTTACTAGATTCACCAGGGCAGTGGACTTATTGTAATTTTGTGCTCTTTATTTTATTTCTGTCTCAGTCCAGCAGCCCATTGCCTTGAAGCAAAAGGAATGCCTGTGAGACAGAAATCATAAATGACAAAAGAAGACTAATGAGGGTCCATTGTTCCCACATTTGCAATTTGGGGTGGGTGGGGGTGGAATGTCACAGCAGCATAGCAACAGCTAGGTTACTGAGCTGCACCCACACTTGGGAATGCCATTAGCACTTGCTGTTGGAGTTTATCTACACTGCTCTCCACTTACAGATAGATCCGTATAGTCCTGGCACATTGTTTCTTGATCTTTCTGCAGCTTCTAGACTTTTATCCTTCTCCTTAGTTGAAGAATATGTTGGTCACTCTCCCTCTACAACTCCACCATTCATATCAGAAGACAAAATTCATTTGTTTAAAGTCATGTGACAATCAGATTCACATTGCGACCAGCAGTTGTCATGGCGCCATAGTAATGCGAGGAGGGGTCAAATCGCTTCTTGAAGTAGTAGATGTAACAACTAGTCCTTTGATGGTATTTTGTTGTCCATAAAGCCTTTGAAACAATAATGTAAAAGGCACTATAAAATCAGAATTATTTTTTCACTAATGTGGAGGTATTGGAAAGGACATAGAAAATCTTTCATAGCTGCATCCGGAAGTGGAGAAAGTATGTTTCAGTAAGCTGGTGCTGGAAGGAAGTCTCCATAACAGAGTATAAGAGCCACATGTTGGGAGGGTCACACATGAGGTACTGTTTGTATCTTATTGATTGCACCTAATCCAGAATATCAAGACACTAAAATTACCTCGTGATCTCATTCCGAATATTGATGCGTTGTTTTTATTCATGGTGGTTTTTGCTGAGGCAGAGGCAGTGTGATGGACCAGAAACCCATCATCTTTATCAAAAATTAACTCTTGCCGTTTTCATTCCTCAAAAAGCCATAATTGGACATTTTTGAAGTTTCCTTTAAAAGTTTCCTTTACACGAAGGGTAAAACGGTAAAGAATAATACATCAATGAAAGAAAGTTGGCATCAAGATTTATTTGGTGGGTAATTTATAATGCAAGCCAAATTCATAAGTTCATGACTTCTTAACTTCAGATACCAATTCCAGGTACATCTGCCGCAAATGAAATCCTTTGTTATTATAATAAAATAATTTGCTGCTGTACATTTATCTCATTAACAGTAAACAATAATTAATAAGATTAATTTCCACAAAATGTGGTAGTCTGACTTTACAGTTTAAACGTTGATGATCATATTGTTGATTCTTCCCCAGCACGGTGAGGTGCTCCCTTTGAAGATTGTCACATATACCACCGTCTCGCTCTCGCTCTTTGCTTTGTTTGTGACTTTCCTGTTCCTCATCATGGTCAGAACTCTGCGTTCGAATCTCCATAACATCCACAAAAACCTGGTGGCTGCTCTCTTCTTCTCAGAGCTCGTCTTCCTCATTGGAATTAACCAGACCGAAAATCCTGTAAGTGACTAATTCAGTTTATTACTATTTTAAATCACAGCATTGTTAAATCAATTTGGCCTAATGTGAAATATTTCACAAATGCAAGGTATTGTCTTTGTCAATGGCCATGCCAGACCCAGTTCACCCATTAATTTTGTAGATCTTCAGATATTTTTCTTAGAGCTGGTTTCAGATTCAATCAAGGCTGAAGAGATCAAGGTTTTTCTGTCCACAAGTTATTAAGATCATGTGTTAAGTGTCAATCCCATTGCTAGTGACAAAATAAAATAAGTTTGCCTTATCCTATGGTTAAAGTAAAATCTGTTATGATAAAAGGTAGATTGATAACACTGTCATCACAATGTCATTTGTGATGTGAATTGCTACCATAAAATAGAATTAGTTCTGGTTCTGTCATTTTAATTAGATGTTTCTAGTTTCTTCACTATCTGTTCAGACTGTCACCTGATTGATGTTAGAGGTACAATTTATATTCTGCGGTGGTGTAATTCAAACCCCACTAATTAACTTAAGACTTTGAAATACTAAAATAATTTTGAAGTGTGTAATTGCGTGACAAACAGTGGCTGATAGCAACATTGATACTTAAATAAAGAGTTTTGTGTGGATTCTCACCAACACATAAGCGAGGGCTACTTGTAAATTGGTGTTGAGTTTGCACCGTGGTGGAGCGGTAGAGAGCAGCACGGTGGAGTTGCTGCCTAACAGTGCTTGCAGCACCGGAAACCCGGGTTTGATCCCGACAACGGTGCTGACTGCACGGAGTTTGTACGTTCTCTCTGGGTTTTCTCCGAGATCTTCGGTTTCCTCCCAATCTCCAAAGACATACAGTTAATTAGCTTGTAAATTGTCCCTAGTGTGTGTAGGTAGGATAGTGTTAACGTGCGGGAATTGCTAGTCAGTGTGGTTTCGGTGGTCCTAAGGGCCTGTTTCCACGCTGTATCTTTAAAATTTTTTTTTTTTTTTTTAAACTAGAGATATAGTACGAATATGGGCCCTTTGGCCAACTGAGTCCGCGCCGATTAGCGATTCCCGCACACACTTAATTAACACTATCCTACACACTAGGGACAATTTACTTTTTTACTAAAACCAATTTACCTACAAACCTGAACATCTTTGGAGTGTGGGAGGAACCGGAGCACGCGGAGAAAACCCATGCAGGTCGCAGGGAGAACGTACAAAGTCTGCACATACTTCACCCGTAGTCGGGATTTAATCCAGATTTCTGGCGCGTTAAGGCAGCAGTTCTATTGCTGTGCCACCGTTCCGCCTCCTGTATTTTTTCCCTTTTCATATTATATCCACTGTGCTTTATTTATAGTCGTTCTTTGTTTTGTTTTTTAAATTTCCTCGTGATATTTCTACTTCATTACAGTACAGGAATAAAATTACACTCAATACCTAGTTAGCATGAGACATTCTATTACCAGTCTAATTGACATACTTTTAAAAATAATAATTGACTGTGAATGTCAAGCAAAATGAATATTTCAACCCTTGAAAATTAATTTATGCAAAATTCATATTTGCTCCACAGCCCAAATTCTCATCCATCTAATAAACATTAATGCCCAGATTTCAATAAACAAAATAAATCTGGCTTCAATAAATCTGACTTCAGCCAGATTTTTCTAAAGCAGCTACCAATTTCCACCCAAATCTCCAATAATAATTTCATTTTAAAGGTCAGAAGTGAAGTCCATCCACTTGCTACCAGTGGTAATTCCAACTAAACCCCAATGGCGGCCTCTAGTGGAAATACCTCGTAATTGCAGGCAAAATGGGTGTCATAATAATTAAGATGAAGGGGAAGAACAGATTTATCAAGGAAGTTGACGACTGCTGCTCTGTGTTGGCCAGCTAATTGTCCGAGAGTTCATTGCAAGTTTAATGCGATATTGTGTAATAATGCAATTCACTTCAATGCTGAAGAAAAGGAAATTTGCTACCTCCCATGTTTTTTAAATAATTTTAAAAATCTCATAGTTTGAATCTGCTGAATGATGGACAGGGCCTATGCTAAATAAACATTTGGCTGATTGTTGGGTGACAGCGGGGAGTATGCAGGGAGCGTGGGAAAAATACGGCAATTCTCAGGACACATTCCCCATTTTTTCGAAATCTAGAGACACAATCCTTTTTGTGGGTTAATTCTGGGAAGTGGTATCTCGGAGTACCCCAATGGTGACTGCCAGTAAACTCTGTTAAAGCAAAATCCTCCCAGAGTTGCATGAAATAGTTGATGAGGTTACACTTAGCATATGCAGACAAGCAGTTGGTTAATGTGTGGTTCTTTAAGTAGATATATAACCAAATTACAATGTTGGTGTATCAATTTATCACTGGAAATTTAATCTGTGCAAATAAAACAACAATAAAACAAATTGCGGGCATTTGGCTTTAATTCAATTCTTGGTTACTCAAAAATTACATTTAGCCAATCATGTAGTTCTCAAACGAGGCACATTGTTGACATTCATTGGTTTAAAATTTATTTCTAGCAATGAGCTGCCAGTGCATGGCATCGGCCAACTCACCGAGGCCTCATTTACTTATCAGATTTTTCATGGCAATTTCCTTGATGAATCCATCTCCACCTTGTCAGTGAGTCCCTGCACTGCGGTGTGGAGCTGCAAGTGCAAGTCTGAGCCACACCCACAAAGGAGGTGAACAAGGATTTGATGGCACATTTGATGGTTTAGCCAGCTAACAAAACACATGTGTTTGGTTGACAAAACCATTCTAAAGCTAGTGAAACAATTTAAAACAAAGATATTAGAGTCTTGACACTTAACAAATTATCATATTTTATTTAGCTGTGATTTCTGCCACTAAAAAGTATAAGGGTAGCAGGTGAGAGGAGCTTCATCTGCAGTTATTCCAATTCATACAACACCCTAACTTGGAAATATATAACTATTCCATAGTTTTCATTGGATCTAAATCTTCAA
Source organism: Okamejei kenojei (assembly GCA_035221665.1). Classification (NCBI taxonomy): domain Eukaryota; kingdom Metazoa; phylum Chordata; class Chondrichthyes; order Rajiformes; family Rajidae; genus Okamejei; species Okamejei kenojei. The sequence goes on along the minus strand of CM069151.1, from coordinate 22,110,735 downwards.
ACTCCCAGATGGTATCATCAGATGGAGTGGAATGGCTAATCAGTATTTCCTGAGAATGATTAAGAATGGGCAAGGCTCACAATCTAACAACATCAATACAAAAGTCCCTGTAAGCATCCCTTACCCTGGGGGTCAATGTGGACAATATCCGTGCATCTGGTTCAACCTGGCACCGGTTGCTGGGCAGATTCCCCAACATGCTGCCAGATCCAACAGGAACCTGATGGCATACAGTGGCTTGCAAAAGTATTCATACCTCTTGAACTTTTCCACATTTTGTCACATTACAACCACAAACGTAAATGTATTTTATTAGGATTTTATGTGATAGACCAACACAAAGTGGCGCATAATTGTGAAGTGGAAGGAAAATGATACATGGTTTTCAAATCTTTTTACAAATAAAAAACTGAAAAGTGTGGTGTGCAAAATTATTCAGCCGCCTTTACTCTGATACCCCTAAATAAAATCCAGTGCAACCAATTGCCTTCAGAAGTCACCTAATTAGTAAATAGAGTCCACTTGTGTGTAATCTAATCTCAGTATAAATACAGCTGTTCTGTGAAGGCCTCAGAACATTAGTGAACAAACAATGTTCCTTGGGCATCATGAAGCCCAAGGAACACACCAGACAGATCAGAGATAAAGTTGTGGAGAAGTTTAAAGCAGGGATAGGTTATAAAAAAATATCCCAAGCTTTGAACATCTCACAGAGCACTGTTCAATCCATCATCCGAAAATGGAAAGAGTATGGCACAACTGCAAACCTACCAAGACATGGCCATCCACCTAAACTGACAGGCTGGGCAAGGGGAGCATTGATCAGAGAAGCAGCCAAGAGGCCCATGGTAACTCTGGAGAAGCTGCAGAGATCCACAGCTCAGGTGGAAGATTCTGTCCACAGGACAACTATTAGTCGTGCACGCCACAAATCGGGCCTTTATGGAAGAGTGGCAAGAAGAAAGCCATTGTTGAAACAAAGCCATAAGAAGTCCCCTTTGCAGTTTGCCACAAGCCATGTGGGGGACACAGCAAACATGTGGAGAAAGGTGCTCTGGTCTGATGAGACCAAAATTGATGTTTTTGGCATAAATGCAAAATGCTATGTGTGGTGGAAAACTAACACTGCACATCACCCTGAACACACCATCCCCACTGTGAAACATGGTGATGGCAGCATCATGCTGTGGGGATGCTTTTCTTCAGCAGGGACAGGGAAGCTGGTCAGAGTTGATGGGAAGATGGATGGAGCCAAATACAGGGCAATCTTGGAAGAAAACCTGTTTGAGTCTGCAAAAGACTTGAGACTGGGACGGAGGTTCACTTTCCAGCAGGACAACGACCCTAAACATACAGCCAGAGCTACAATGGAATGGTTTAGATCAAAGCATATTCATGTGTTAGAATGGCCCAGTCAAAGTCCAGACCTAAATCCAATTGAGAATCTCTAGCAAGACTTGAAAATTGCTGTTCACAGACGCTCTCCATCCAATCCGACTGAGCTCGAGCTATTTTGCAAAGAAGAATGGGCAAAAATTTCAGTCTCTAGATGTGCAAAGCTGGTAGAGACATACCCCAAAAGACTTGCAGCTGTAATTGCAGCGAAAGATGGTTCTACAAAGCATTGACTTGGGGGGCTGAATACTTTAGCACGCCACACTTTTCAGTTTTTTATTTGTAATAAAATTTGGAAACTATGTATCATTTCCCTTCCACTTCACAATTATGCACCACTTTGTGTTGGTCTATCACATAAAATCCCAATGAAATACATTTACATTTGTGGTTGTAACGCGACAAAATGTGGAAAAGTTCAAGGGGTATGAATACTTCTGCAAGCCACTGTACATCATGGATCCAAGTGAGACAGGATGGCACAAAACAATGACCTCCAGCCCAGAAAGATGCAGCTTTAGGGCCCCTTTGCTTAATTTGCATTTAAAATATTTACCTTGATTTATCTCCGTTCAATTATAGATTTTGAATGTTAATAATTACAAATCGGTATTTATTTAAACATTTTACACTTAAATAAATAATGCTTTATCATTTGTAATATATGGCGACCAGCAGTGCCAGTACAAGGCCGGCCTGTCAAAGGGTAACTGTGAGAGTTCACACTAGATAGGATATTCTGTAGATAAAGGCGGCTGTAAGTCATACCTTTGTTACATTTCCTCACTGTGGTGAAGGCTGCTAAAGCATTCAATATCATTTCATTAAGCCTAATTCAGAAGAGGGGTGCGCTTTGAAAAGATGTAAAATTATTTTGTTTTACTTAGATATTTCATTTTTAAAACAACGTATTACACCTCCCAAATTGTTTTATTTTTAACTTTCTGGTCTTTATTATTGGAAATGGCGGATGAGGTCTTAGTCCAAAATCTTCTCGAGAGATTGTTGCTTTAGTCTAATACTGGGTTGGCAATCCCGGGCATTCGGCCAAAAGACTGTCTGACTGGACCGAATGGACGATAAGTAAAGAAGTATTGAAAGGTAATGTTGTGATTCACTGACTCTATTCTCTTGCAGTTTGTCTGCAGTGTTATAGCGCTGCTGCTGCATTATTTCTATCTCTGCACCTTTGCCTGGACGTTTGTGGAGGGTCTCCATATTTACCGTATGCTGACTGACATGAGGAATGTGAACCATGGACACATGCGGTTTTACTACACAATCGGATGGGGAATCCCTGCCATTATAACAGGTAATGCAATTCCTGCTTATTTTTCTGGGAGAACAAAATTGAATGAACTGACCACTTTATGGCTTACATGTTCAAAGTCTGTTCCAAGAGTGACCTTTCAGGTGGTGGGTTCGCTTTTGCCTCGTCAGAATTGTGTAAAGCAGGCGCCAGAGTGTGGGCCACAATGGAATTTAAAATCAAGAGCAATGTTAAGCAGCTTGTCTGTTCGCTGTCAGCCATCACACTTTTGGTCGTAGTCACAAGCCACCCCATTGTGTTTGAGAGTAGTGTGAGAAGAAGGGTTTATGTTTCAGATGGATTTGGACAAGCTGTAATCACTGTGGACTATTTAATCCTGCCCGGCTGCGAGATCTGCTGGGTGTTCACTGCGCATGTTATCATGCAGTCAGAGTTCAGCATCTGCATTAACCTGCTTTTTGGGAGGAGCTGGTGGTATCTGCATGCTTTGTGTTTTGTTCACATGTGAAGGAATTAAATGCACTAAATAATGTTGTTTTGCAATCTTTCAAGGTCTGGCTATGGGCTTAGACCCACAAGGTTATGGGAACCCTGACTTCTGCTGGCTGTCCATGGATGACACTCTGATTTGGAGTTTTGCTGGCCCTATATGTGGCATAGTCATTGTGAGTGGTCTTTATAGCCTCCGGTTGATAGATCTCAACTTTCATTTTTCATTACGAAGTTCTTGAGTGTGTTGTTACCTCTTTGAGCTCCTTGTTTCGATCCCGCTAATTGGGTTTCTACCACTGCAGGAGTGTTGAAATGTCCCTTAGAAAAGCCATATGACATACAGTGTGATAGAATCACTGCTTCATGGAATCATATAGCATAAAAAAGACCCTTTTGGCCCACCTTTTCCATGCCGTTCTTGAAGGCTCTTTCCATTAATCCCATTAGCCTGCATTATGCCTATTTCCCTCTGCTTCTGCAGTTCCACCTTCCAAATGCCTTTCAAATGTCGTTATTGTATGTGTTGCAACTACCCCCTCGGGCAGCTGGTTCCAGTTAACCATCACGCTCTCTGTGAAAAACATACCCCAAAATCTCCTTTCTTCCTGCTCACCTTGAACCCATGCCCTCTAGCTCTAGACTGTAGGTGTGACAAAGCGAGTGATTGCAACAAAGATAATGTATCTTTTTACATCACCCAGTCTGGTTAAACGCATTATCCTACTCTGACACCTCTTCAACATTGAACCTGAGTGGGACTGCAATTAACTGGTTCTGTTCTTACCTGACTGGCAAAGCCAGGGAATCACCTGAAGTGACTTCTCTTCATATACCCACATCGCCGTTATTCATCAGCTACTTCCAGGGATCTACCCTTGAGTAACTCCTGTGTCTCATCCTCATGCTGCCCCTCAGTAACATAAAACACATCAGGTACTACGCATGCTATCAATACTTCATTACTTGTCTTGCCTAATACAGTATTTCAAAACCTATGGACACTCTGATGTCCAGTACTGGGTAAACTGAGATTCATTTAGTTGTCAGTTTTATCATAATTAAATAAATCTCTGCTTATCCGGTAAGTTTTGCCGTTCCCCACTTACCTTATATCATGAACTTCCTATCTCATTCACATCATCTCTATTTTGTTGCTTCTTTGAAATGTCCCTTTTTGGACATTGGCCCTGAAATTTTGTATGCTAACTCTGCAATGAAGTGGCTTGAAAGGTGTTGCTATGTTATGTATTCTAAACCAATGCAAACTGTTTTTCTTCATAGCCTTCATTGTGGAATTCAAATTTATGGTGTTCATAACTTTAATAATTTTAACAAAGTATGGCTGTAAACCTTCAGCACAATATCCTCAGACTGGCTTTTTATTACTGTTATGAAATCCACACCTCTCCCCTCTTACCAACCTTAGCATCCTACAAAACCGTGTCTTTCTCTTTATGTTGAAGCTAATACATGTTGAATTTCTGCTTCCACAGATAAATATCATTATCTTCATACTTGCTGCTAAAGCATCCTGTGGGCCCAGGAACAGGTCCTTAGAAAAGACTGGAACCATGTGAGTTTCACACAAGCATTTTCATAGTTTTATTTTTTTACAGTGAATATCACCAAAAATTATTTTCAGAAGTAAAGATTTAAAGAAGACATTTACTATCCCGAAGTGGATGCGGAAGAACTGGGAAGTGTTCAGTCTGTCGTAGGGTGAACTGTCACAGTGACAATGGATGGTGCCTGAGATATGTGGATATGCATTACTTTTATAGGGTGTTGTAAAGATATGGGAGAAGTATGACAAAAAAGTGCCTCCCTAATTTGGAAGCAACACTTGATATTGATACTGAGCTAACTTTGCACTGGAAGATGCCTGTTGCAAAACAAATTTGTATTTCAGTTTTACCATGAAACCATTTCGCATTTTAAGCTTCCATGTGCTTGCTTCAGTGAGGCAACTGGGATTGGGAAAAGCCAATGATTGTGAAGGAAGGACGAGAAGAAACTTCTGTGCATCAGTCAGGCTTAGGCCTGAATCGAGATCCCAACAATAAATGTCCAGGATCCTGATGCACTGCCCAGCACAGAAACGCGGGGAATGCCTTTACTCTGGAAGTGAGAGAGGAGGGCAGGTTTCTTCCTGAGGTAGACAAAAGTGCTGGAGAAACTCAGCGGGTGCAGCAGCATCTATGGAGCGAAGGAAATCGAAGATAGACAAACATGCTGGAGAAACTCAGCGGGTCCAGCAGCATCTATGGAGCGAAGGAAATAGGCAACGTTTCGGGCCGAAACCCTTCTTCAAGGGGTTCAGCCCGAAACGTTGCCTATTTTCTTCGCTCCATTGATGCTGCTGGACCCGCTGAGTTTCTCCAGCACTTTTGTCTACCTTTGATTTTCCAGCATCTGCAGTTGCTTCATAAACAGGTTTCTTCCTGATGTTCAGCTAATCAAAATAGGCTGACATATATAGAAAATTAATGAACAGAAAAGATGAAAGGCTCTATGTCAGCTAAACCTACCCCACGTGGAATTCCTGAGGTTACCCTCAATTAGCTGTGGATATGAGAATCTCGCTAATTTATTCTTGACCTGCCTCCATTCTTACTTTACAAAACCATTGCTTCTCATTGCCACCACATTTGTGTGTAACTAGTTTCATAATGCCAGACAGAACAGGGCAGCATGGTGACGCAGCGGTAGTGTTGCTGCCTTACAGCGCTAAAGACCCAGGTTCGATCCTGACTACGGGTGTTGTCTGTACGGAGTTTGTACGTTCTCCCCGTGACCCACGTGGGTTTGCTCCTGGTGCTCCGGTTTCTTCCCATACTCCAAAGAAGTACAGGTTTGTAGGTTAATTGGCTTTGGTAAAAAAATCGTAAATTGTCCCTAGTGTGCGTCGGATAGCGCTAGTGTACGGGGATCACTGGTCGTCGCGGACACGGTGGGTCAAAGGGCCTTTTTCCACGCTGTAGCTCTAAACTAAACTATACAACTTGCTGCACAGGATAGTTGAGTAACAGTGGCCAGAAAAGGCAGCGGCTGGGATGTAGATACAGTTTAAAGAAAATGGAGCATGAATCTGATAGTGTGACTCAAAAATCAGCGCTTGTGTGGGGAGATTGATGTACTTCTCTCGGACCGGCTTATTGGGTTAGCGTCGTTACTTTTCAGGCCGGGCATTATTATAACTGATGATTGGAAAATGAGCACAGAAGTCGTTGAGAGTAAAACTGGCAAGCATTTAGAAACGTGGTTTTGTCAGAGGGAGAAGTCACGTGTCATAGGCTTTGATTTAGAGGTGTTCCTTACAAAGGTCATCATGAATCTTCAGAAGAACAATAGAATTATTTTAGAGTGAAAACGTACCATGACAGACAGCACAGCTGTCAAACAGGAAATGGATAATTCAGCTGCAGCTGTTAAAGGGACATAAGATGGATTCTTAAAATTTTATTTTGCTGTGTTCTAATAATAGTGGTCAAGGAATATATTTTTTTTAAAAGACAAGATCAATTTAATGATTTTCCAGCACTCCCTTTGCTGCGTGTAATTGTTCACTGATGCATGTGTTTTCCTTTAGATCTGGGCTGAGGACAGCCTTCCTCCTGCTGCTTCTCATCAGTGCCACTTGGTTGTTGGGGCTGATGGCGGTGAATAATGACACCATGACCTTCCATTATCTATTTGCTATTTTCAGCTGCTTACAGGTAAGATTAAACGTGCTGCCAAGACCAAACGTCATTTCATTGGAGGGTAGAAATACTCTATGTTTAGTTTAGTTTAGAGATACAGCGTGGAAAGAGGCCCTTCGCCCCCCAAGTCCGTGCCGACCAGTGACCCCCGTACACTAGCACTATCTTTACCAAACCCAATGAACCTACAAACCTGTAGTGTGGGAGGAAACCGAAGCACCCAGGGAAAACCTACGCAGTTGTGGAGAGAACGTACAAACTGCGCACAGACAGCCCCCATAGTCAGAATTGAACCCGAATCTCTGGCGCTGTAAGGTAGCAACTCTACCACTGTGCCACCGTGCCGCCCTGTAGGTGTTAGTTTCTTTCACATATTATATAACAAAGTAGACTCCTTGCATATAAATCTTGTTGGTCTATCAAAATGATCCAAAGCATGACTGATGTATTTTTACGAGTGCAACTGGATGTGCTTCAACAGTCAATATTTGGTCAAAAATATATTTTCTACACCCATTATAAATGAGTAGTGCTACCTCCTTCCAGTGGTTGAAATACTTGTACGGCTCGCCGCGTTTTGATGTATAATATCCTGGATTTCCTTGGCTGAGGTGAATTTAAACCACTGAAACACTCCTTTTCATTCATCTCTTTCTGACACATTAATCATCACACAACCATTTACATTGGAATGCATTGTTCAAAACAAAGCATTTTTACAAACTATTTCCCCAAAAGGCATGTGAGATGCAGTATTGTAGTAAATCATTTCAACCAAAAAGTGGCTTGATAATCAAAACTGGACAAACTCATGTTTTTTGTAGATTGAATCCAGGTTGTACATTACTATGGGTATACATGCTATTAATTTAAAAACATTCTGTTCAAGTTCATTCCAAATATTTATTTAATCTAGTTTCAAATTTGATACCTGATAAGGGACTAGTCATAACTGTCTTCATTCACATGAGTACAAAGGTTATGTTGAGATGTTAATGTGAATTCATATGTGATATCAGATTAGTCTCATTGTGCTTTGATATGCAGGCAATAATTTGACCATTTGCATTGCACAGGAACAATAGAGAGCTTGTTTAAATGCTGTGTTGCATGTGCAATGTGTCATTAACACTCGGCAAACCTAATGATATTTTCTAAATTTAGTAAGCATAGCAAGAAAGGTATATATCAGTTTTCTAGCTGCTAACATTTTATCATGCTCTTCAGTTTAATTAATATTTAATGTTTTTAAGCTGAAATTTTCTTGCCATGTAACATTGAAAGAGTTAGAAACAATTACTTGAAAAGGGGGAACTTTGCACACTGGGCACAGATAGAGCAATATATATGAATAAGCAGAACTTATTAATTTAATCATTTCACAAATTATGCTTTTATAATGAAATATTTAAAATAATGGTTATGTTACGATGGGATGCTTTAGAAATAATTCTCAATAATCGGTTTAAAAAAATGCATTTGAGTATGCGATTCTCCTTAATAAGACAACTAGAAGATCTGTAACCTGTTCAGTGCCACCCCCGAGTGTACTCTGGTCATGGCCAATAGTGAAAAAAAAATTGGCAGTGAACAGGTTAAGCAGACAGCTAAATCTTGGCTGACCATTCTTCAAGCCTGCAGAGTAAGTGCTGGGGTGGATATTCAGTCGAAGAGGAAAACACAATTCTTACGACCGGTGAGGGCACATATGGTGGGTGGCAGGTGAATAGATAAATCTTGGAGCAGGAACCCAAACGGTAGCAATTAGAGCACTTAAGTTGTTATGCTACTATTATTGTGATTACTTACAGGAGTCTTGCTGATATATGTATATCAGCAAACACTATTTAGCTGAATTTGATTAGGAATGATCCGAAAAGATCATTTTGGGTTTTTTTCAGTCATCGTAAGTTAACTGTTCTGCGATTTTAGGGACTCTTCATTTTCTTCTGCCACTGTATCTTCAATAAAGAAGTACGAACAGCTCTGAAGGACACATTTACTGGAAAGAAACAGCAAGCAGATGACACGGTACTGACCAGAACTACAATTTTATCAGTAAGTTCTTAGAAAATGAATGATATTTGAGGCTTTCCAAACCGAATTGATATGCAAATCTTCACTGAGTTGATTTTCCACACAATGAGCAAAGGCATTACTTGACCAGCATTCTAGGAACACCAACACTAATGCGCATTGCATATTAAAACAAAAACTGTTTAGATGTCAACTAGACCAAGTGCAGACCTGTTGAGCCTGCTCCCCAATGCAAGATTCCACCACTCCCCCAACGCAAGCCGTTCCCCCTACGCAATATTGCACCACTCACGCATAGCCCCCAACTGCGCAGGCGCGGCTCATTTCTCCTCATCTCCCAGCAGGGATGGGGGGTAGAGAGGGAGGGGGTAGAGAGGGTGGGCGTGAGGGTAGATAGGGAGGGGGCATCTCCCTCCTCCACCCCTCTCCATCTCCCTCCTTCACACCCCCCCCCACCTCCCCACCCCAATCTCCCTCCTCCTCATTTCCCTCACCCTCCTCCCCTCACTTCCATTCCCTGCCCCAGGACCTATCCATGTCGTAGAGCAGCGCCAGGGCCTGGTTCTCGTACTCGGCCCGGCCCTGGCAGAAGACTCCAGCCGTCAGCGTAGGCCCTGACTTCATCTCCAGGCTCGGCCCTCACTCCAGCTCCAGCACCAGGACCAGGTATCGGGCGACGGGCGCCGGCAGCCACTGCCACTTCTCGTTCACCGTGAGCGCTGGAGTGCCCCTCCCTCCCGGAGTATCCCGTCCTGCCGTGCGAGTGCATTGTGACCTCACTCTGGTTTTTTTTTTCCGAAATGGGTGAGTTTCTGGGGCTGTTTTTAAAATGCAAAGGATTAATAACTTTGGAAGTATAGGTAGCAATGTGACGGGAAGATGTTTATCGCCACGACGGGAAAAATGTGAGTAGGATGTGTGAAAATGGGAAGGCTGTGGCCTAGCATTTGGAAGAAAATAGGCAATTAACCAGATTGATTGACACACACACACAGACACAAACAAGACAAAGAATTTTCGTTATATAGAGATATCATTCATATTTTGTGAAAATTATGTTATAATGTCTGAAAGCATCATTGGGTGCCCATCCATTCAGAACGTTGGAGTTAAATATTCAATATATATAATTGAGCTTGTGGTGGTAAAAGTAGGTATGATAGCAACATTTAAGAAACATTTAGACAAACATATGAACAGACAGGTTATGGAACGATATAGAGCACAATGATGGGAATCAGTTAGATTGGCTTCGTATTTGGTGCAGAACTGGTTGAAGGGCCAATGCCTGTGTTGTACTGTTGTATATTCTATGCTGTACCCACTCTGTGAGTAATTCAATCGCCAATGGTACACGTAGAAAGACTAGACTTCAGCTGTATGTTGTGGCTTGAGTGTGTGCACTGATGAAATATGGGTGTGGAGTAAGAGAATTACAGTTGTGGTAAGCCTGACAGTAAACGAGCTGCAGTTTGGCTTGCAGCATTTTTGACAGAGAGTGCTGGCTCACTTGCATTGCAGTGTCGGGCGGTGCCAGGCTGCTGAGACCACGTTGACTGCTCCCACGTACATTCCAGGGTCCTCATATGCTTGGTCGACTTTGGTTTGTTTTTTCCAGACCAGTGTTTTGCCAATTTGGGTGGAGGATGGCTTTCAATTAGAAAAATGAAATGTTGGTCACCCCGCAGGAACAATGATAAAACAGATTATTATTTAAATGAAGAAAGATTATAGAAAACTGCAGCATAAAGGGACATGAGGATCTTTGTATACGGAACGCAGAAAGTTGACAAACAGGTGCAACAATAATTGGAATGCTAATTACTTGAAATCCAGGGGGTGGAGCACAAAAGGTGGGATGTCTTACACCAACTGTGTATGATGCTAGTGAGGTGCAGTGAACAGCTTTGGCCCCTTTATTTATTTATGGGAAGATATATTATCATCAGAGGCAAAGCAGAGAACTTTCACTTGGATGATCCCAGAAATTGTGTGCTTTCTGTGGAGGTTAATGAAGTTGTGTCTCTATTCATTGGGATTTAGAAGAATGAGAGTTTGTCTTTTTGAATCATGGAAGATTCTCTAGGAGACTTGATAGAATAAATAATGAGAGGATTTTTCCTCTTTGGGGAGAGTTTAGGTTCAGAATGCAGTGTCTCAAAATAAAGTGGTGCTTTCGTAGGTTTAGATTTATTATTGTCACATGTATAGTGAGCAGCTTTTTGTTTGTGCGCTGTGTAATCAAATCAAACAATGCAGTATATGAATACTATCAAAGCCCAACACAAGAGAGGGAAGAGGAAGACACGAGAATGCAGAATATAGTCATACAGCATTGTGGCATAACACTTCCAAAGGAAAAGTTTAGTATCCGCAATGAGGTAGGTTGGAGAATCCGAACTGTTGGACCTAGACCATTCAGAAGCCCGATAGCAGAGGGGAAGAATCTGTTTCTGTGTCTGCCGGTTCACAATTTTTGGTTTCTGTACCTTCTGACGGATGGGAGCGGAAAACAGAATGTCCGGTCAAGTTTTTAATTATGTTGGCTGTTTCCTGAGGCACCGTGAGGTGTAGATGGATGGAGTCAATGGAGGGGAGTCTGGTCTGTGTGGTGGACTGGGCTTCAACCACAACTATTAGAATTTCTTGCAGTCTTGGGCAAAGATGTTTCCAAACCAAGCTATGATGCAACCAGGCAGTATGCTTTCTACAACAAATTATTCTCTAGTTGAGAACTTCATAATAAAGTGATCATTGTGATTTAAGAAAATATAAATTATAACTTTGATAATAAATTTGAATATTTCAAACCCACGCATTTTCCCAGTGACTGCCTATTAGGGATTCATGGTGAGGTCTAAGAAGGATCAAATAAAATTGCTCATCGGGTCCTACAGCTCTTTTAGATTAATGCCGCTATTAATCAAACGATGGCTGCACGACAAGTGGGTAGTGGGATACTTTTTATCTTTGCCATTTATCAGGCATATATCAAAAACATCTGACTAACAAACACAGCACAAAGTCTGAATAATTTTCAGTATTGGGTCTGATTTGCTTAAATATTTTGAAGGACTATCACATTGAGCTCTGTTTTAGAGAAATCCATCAGTAAACATGGAGTGTAGGGCAAGACTGGGCCGGCCAAAAGCTGAATGTGACAAAAAACCTTATTCAGAGGATCAGTGGTGAGGGACAGTGACTGAGAGCAACTTTGTTGCCCTCCTACCAAAGAAATGTTAAAATACATTTTGTGTCTTAACAACATCTGATGTTTGCTTATTGTGATGCAGATTCTGAATTATTCCTGCTTTGTATAATGTCAGATTAGCAGTTGTCACTTATAACTTTACCAGAATGGTGTTAGGGTCCCAAATCTCCTCATTTGTACGGAACAATATGGCTTCCATCTGCTTCAGATGCAGAAGATCTAAATCAAGGATTAGTTTAAACATGGCAACGTGCCGGCATCTATCAGGTCATCAATTAAGTTTAGTTTAGTTTAGCGATACAGTGCGGAAACAGGCCCTTTGGCCCACCGAGTTCGTGCCGACCAGAGATCCCCGCACACTGATACTGTTCCACACACATTGGAGACAATTTACAATCTGATCAAGTCACTTAGCCTACAAACCTGTATGTCTTTGGAGTGTGGGAGGAAACCGGGGATCCTGGAGAAAACCTACACAGGTCACAGGGAGAATGTACAAACTCCATTCAGACAGCATCCGGAGTCAGGATCGAACCTGGGTCTCTGGCGCTGTGAGGCAGCAACTCTACCGCTGCGACACTGGGTCAGCCTTATTTTGTTGTCAGTTGAATGTTGCCACAATTCCATCTCTACTGGTATTAAGTAAAAAGTGGTTGGATGAGAGTCCAAAATTAGGGCTTGTAGATCCTTCCCATGAAGGATTGGAGATTAGGATCAAGAATAGTTCATAATAACATTTGCTCTGCGATTGAAGTGTGCTGCTTCGAGTTGAGCGGTCCATTTGCCACAGAAAGCATCAACATCACTTTCTACAATTGGATCATCCTGTTTTGGTCCATTTATTTAGTGACTGAAAGCCAATGACTGCCGTAACATGTAGCTCAAGTCAAAGCAATGAACTGATCAGTGGAATGAAATTCTGCTCTCTTCTAGCGGTCACTCAACTGTAACAACACGTACGTGGATGAGGGTCGAATGTACCGCACTGCCATCGGAGAGTCTACAGCCTCCATGGAGAGCACTGTCAGGTCAGCCAAGAGCCACAATAGCTGCATTGCTCATAAGCTCAGGTAATCAGGTGAAGGGTGCCTGCCTCTGATCTGCCCTGCTCCACTAACGCACTCCATTTCATGGTCTGTTACCATTGTTGTGTTTTAATATGCTCAATTTAATGGTCACTTGTGCCGTGTAATCTTTTGTATACTGTATCAATTTGATCATACTTTCATTTGCCCAGCAAATTACTGCTGTCCAACCTTTTCATTAAAACTAAACACTTGCAATGAGGCACGCAGAACCATGAAATGATGATGACTTGGCACCAGATGTTAATTGAAGGAAATTGCTTAATTTCTGGTTAAGTAAAACCCCGAGGCTGGGTATATTTATTAGGGACACTGCCAGCTTATGACTCAACTGCAATATTGCACGTGTACAAAACAGTGCCTCAGATTGAATTCACTGAACTGCACAGAGAACACCTGGATTATGTGGTGAAATTAAATTATGTGGCTCTGGTGTAAACAACTGAGCAGGTGAAGACCACACTAGTGTCTTCCTATATTTGTAGAATTTAAAAGTAAAATCTGTGCAAGGTGAATTCCTGGTACATTTCTATTAGAGAGCAGCTAGTAATTCTGCAATTGTTTCTCTTTAGTTTGTTGTTCAATATTACTTTTGTACCATCAGCCGCCTGGGTATTAGATTCTGTCAAAGATCTTCTGTAAACTTTGTTCCACTGTGGTTTTTGTTCAAGTTGACTCGAGACCCAATGACCAGGTTTTAACCATTTATTATTCATTATTTGATAAATGCTGTGGATGTTTTGTTTAACCCTCAACCCCCCCCCCCCCCCCCCCCCCCCCCCCCCCCCAAGCCAGTTGTGCCATTCCCTTAGGGGGCCGGACTCCTAATGATATGGTCAAATTGGGTGAACTTGGATCACAGACCCTTTGGTCATGGGATTGTACTTGTTGCCTTATCTGAGAAGGCAATATGTTTCTTGTTCATGGAATTGCTTATCTATTTGCATTAAATAGAATCTAGCGGAGAAAGACACAAAGTGCTGGAATATATCTGCGGGTCAGGCAGCATCCTTGGAGAACATGAAAAGGCGATGTTTCGGGTTGGAACCCTTCTCCAATCTGCTATTGTTAATGCCTCTGTTGAGGACTGACCATTCTGCACCAGAAAGAGGGAGGACAGGGGGTATGGTACAAACACACCAGGAGGCTCGGGTGAGGTACAGCGTAGGGGATGATAGGGGTTCAGAGGGGTTGGGGGTTCAGGATACATCACAAATCCATGTTCTTTAGGGATGCTGCCCGACCCGCTGAGTTACACCAGCATTCTGTGTTTTTCTTTGTTAAAGCTGCATCTGCACTTCCTTCTTTCTAAAATCAAGAGAGATTCATTTGTGAACAGCTGTATTCTTATAGTGGCTCAAGTTGGTTCTTTTGTCCATTTTCGACCAAGTTGTTCCACTAGCTAAAGGTTCTGCCTCTTTTTTCAGGGATGATGCTCAGAGAGTGAGCTTGCTGTCAAGTCAAGCAGAGGTTGGGCAAGCTGAACCTGATTCTACAATTTTCCACAAAAAAACAAAGAAACCTGAAGGTAAGCTTCTTCAGAATAATCAGCCTGATCATCCATTTCTCCAGAGAGCATACTTTGATTGTTAATTAACAATGTAAACATTGATAGTGTGCTGAATATAGAAATTTCTGATAGATAAAAATACATCTATTGATGCTTCTGAACACATCATCAGTGAATTGGGGTCATTGGGTGTTTCGGGTCTTTCAACATCAGACACCCAGGCGACCCAGCCGTGGGTGATCCAACCGCGACGTGTTCAGGTGGCATTTGCTCCACCCCATGGACATCCTCTCCTGATCCAGAGCCATCTCGAGGCCTTCTGCGCTGTCTCTGTGGTGTTCTTGATGGCTCTTCTCCTCTCCATCCCTTGATGCCCAGTGCACTCAAGGCTTTGTAGAGCGATTGCCCTGCAAAACCTCTGCAGCCAACCTCGATGGGCATACACCTTGCCTTCCAGCTAGAACAAATGCGTATAATTTGAAGCATTTTAGGTGATAGAAATATTGGTTTTATATCTAGTGATATTGACAGCAATCAATTCAAAGTGTTTGAATAATTATTTTCAGATTTTAATGTCAAAATTTCATTTACTGTTATCAAACACAGATTGAAGTAAATAACTCATGGCCCAGGACTAGTATAAGGCTGGATCTGGATTTGGCTGATATCACTGTTGCTCTTGTGAGCAAAGATCCTATAGCGGAGCAAGATAGACAACTCCTGCTAAATGCAATGGGCTGACGTGTAGTATGCAACGGAACGGAACGTGGGCCTTTTTTTCATCCGTTTCCGTAACCGGACCCAACCGACCCGACCCGCAGTGTAATCAACGTTGCGGGGGAACAGTTTGTGTTAATAAATCAAAATTCTGAAAATGAGGAGATGATTTTTACCAAAGAACTTTTATTTTTACGAGGATGTTTCCGTAACCGGCTTCCGTCTCCGCACTATTATCCTATTGGATCTTTGGTGCGGAGACGGAAGCCGGTTACGGAAATGGGCCTTAAATTACCCATGAATCTGCCCATGACCGTGCTACGTCTTTTTCGTCGAGTGGACTATCTTGCTCGCTGTAGGATCTTTGCTTGTCAGAGTCTCAGTGAGTATCTGTTAATGTTGATGATGGGAATCAATTCACACTTGTTGTTCGTATTCTTGGTAATGGACTTTCCGCCACTTGTTTCTTTTCCCACAGAGCCAGATTCTGACTCTGACAGTGAACTCTCCCTGGAAGATGATCACAGCAGCTCCTACGCTTCAAGTCGTTCATCGGATAGTGAAGAAGATGAATTTCAAGGAGATCCCAACCCCAACTGGAAGCAAGCGGCACCCAAGAACAATGAAAGAAATCCCATGCACAGTACACCGAAGGGTAAGGCCCACGGTGCAGCAGGGAAGAGAGGCAATGCCTCACATATGTATGACGATCTGTGGAGTGTGTGCCAACCTCATTGACCAGATATTTTTAAGGCGCAGATTGACAGTATCTTGATTAGTAATGGTGTCAGGGGCAATGGGGCAAAGGCAGGAAAATGCAGTGGAGGGGAAGATAGAGCAGCCATGATTAAATGACGCAGTAGGAAATGGCCCTATTCTGCTCCTTGAACTTATGCTTTCAAGCAATGTTCTCTGTTTGGCACTCCTCTTACTTACTATCGCTGAGATTAATTTATTCCCTGATGAGTTAGATCAAGTTACCTGGAGGCCAAGCTTTACTTCCAGGAAAGAGACAGAATCTACCATTGCCCAGCGACCAACAGAGCACTGCTGGTAGAGTGGTGCATAACATCTAGACATACACCTCCAATAGAGGCTTGATTTAAAAATCATTGAGGTTCCTGTCAGTACTATTGACAACGAATGGTAATAACTTGTATTTGGAAGTCACGTTAAATATAATAATGTACAATCTCCAAAGGCTTTATTAGATAAAAGTGGACACTGAGCAAAAAGAGATGTTTGGTGGCAAGAATCCACAGGACATATTTTGCAATGCAGAGGGGCTACATTGCCCTGAAATAGTCTCTAAGTATAGGATCAACATTTCTGAAACCAGAATGCTGCTTGTTCCTAGATTGTGGGTAACACAGTGTTGGAATTCCAGTTAAACGTTCGCCTCTTTCCCCTCCATAGCCGAATCCTTGCCCAACCACGGAAAGCCGTACTGGCCAGCAGAATGTACAACCGCCAGTGACAGTGAGGATCACGGAGTGCCCGAGAAACTCAAGGTGGAGACGAAAGTAAACGTTGAGTTTCATCGAGAAAATAATCACTGTGGCGACGTGCCGAGGGGCAGTGAGGGCGAGGCACAAGAAAAGGAAGTCCTGTGTGCCGCGCAGTCAAACTCCATTCCACAACCAGAGCAGAGGAAAGGCAAGTATTCCTCACACAATCTTTCATTATTTGTCTGCTGAATTCATAAATGGGAATACTTTATCTTTAGGGACTGAAATGTGAAACAAAATATGTAAATCTTTTATATTTGAGGCTTAGGTTAGTTTAGAGATACAGAGGGGAAATAGGCCCTTCGACCCACCGAGACCGCACCGACCAGCGATCCCCGCGCACTTACACTCTCTTACACAGACTAGGGCCAATTTACAATTATACCAAGCCAATTCATCTACAAACCTGTACATCTTTCGAGTGTGGGGGGAAACAGGAGCTCCCAGAGTATAATAGCACCTTAATGCTGCAATGGTTGATTGTGATGATCCCCAACTAGAACATTGGAGAGAGGATTATCTGGTCTACTTGTTACTAGTTTAATGTTCACACTGCAGGTAACCTGGTGAATGGGAACCATCTGTGTAGTTAGCTTGCTGTCCTTCCAAATTATTGAAAACATCAAAAATCATTTAATCGGCTGATTATCATGCTGCCATTTAAAAATCACCTTTTAAATGTTGCATTCTTTATTGACAATGCACTGATTAAGAGTGGTTATGGTCGATAGAGAATCCGGGTCTCCAGTCTAAATGATCATTTGGAAGCTGAGAACCACAATACTGTAAATGGTGAAAATCTGAAATAAAAATAGGACACGCTGGAAGCACTCAGTTGGTTAAGTAGCATCTGTGGAGTAACAGAGTTATTGTCTTTTCTCAAAGATGAAAAGTATGGGATCAAACCTGTTCTGCATGGCTGAGAACGGGTGGAGCACCATAAAGAGGTGCACACAGCTATGGTGCTTCATCAATGTCCATATTGTGTGATGGGGCTACTGCCCTTTACAATCTGTATGATGCATTTTAATAAATATTCTTTTCTGTCGCAGGTATTCTTAAAAATAAAGTCATCTACCCGCCACCTTTAAATGAAAAGAATCAGATAAATCAAATACACAATGAACTCTCCAACTGTAAAGCCACAATCATTCCCTCACAGACTCCACAACCATCAGTCCCCCACAGCTCAGCGACAGCGCCCAGTGACGGCACTCGCACGGCCGTGGGCACCGGCCAACTGATAACGCAGCCCAGGCGGCAGCAGGCAAAGAGAGAGTTAAACGGGATGACGCCAATCCCCATGAGCATTAGAACGGGCACCAGCACTAACCGCCGGGACAACTCGGATTCTGAGTAAGTATCCTGGGTAAAAACTAAATGTTTCTCTTTAAACGAATGCATCCAGTTTCAATTTGTGATCGTGTCAATAAATCCTAGCACCTTTAATATTTGCACGATAAACAATTTGGGCGGCACAGCAGTAGACTTGCTGCTTACTGCAGCAGAGACCCAGGTTCGATCCAGACTGCAGGTGCTTGTCTGAACGGAGTTTGTACGTTCTCCCCGTGACCTGCGTGGGCTTTCTCCGGGCGCTCCGGTTTCCTCCCACACTCCAAACACGTACAGGTTTGTTGGCTAATTGGCTTTGGTATAAATGTGAATTGTCCCCAGTGTGTGTAGGATAGTGTTAGTGTGCGGGATCACTGGTCAGGGCAGGTTCCATGGGCTGAAGGGCCTGTTTCCGCTCTGTATCACTAAACTAAACTAAACTAAATATCTTTCATTGAAACTATCAAGGGTAAAACCAAATATTGATGCCCAAAATCTTTGGTAAATGGCCTGTCCCACCAGCATGCGATTGCATGCGTCTAGCGCGTCCTAACGTGGTTGTTTAATGCGTACAGTCACGCGGTGCCGGTCCCACTTCGAACCGCGGAGGCGTATGGAGTTGTGCGGGGCTGGTCCCGGCATCGTGCGGGGCTCCGAAAATCCAGCACTGTTCGAAAATTCCGCGCGCCAACGGCCTATCGGCCCGCAGGTGCATTGAGGGCGTATGCAGCTTCTTGACGCCGTACGCAGCGTCTTGACGGCGAACGCCTAGCGCGTGGCGTTGCGCGATGATGTCACCGCCTGGTGTGCCGTTGCGTGATGACGTCACTGCCCGACGCCATGCGACATCCAAATTCAGTCGGCCCACCTGCCCAGCTGATTGGTGAGTATGATGTCGGGATCAGCCCCGCACAACTCCATACGCCTCCGCGGTTTGAAGTGGAACCGGCCCCGCGCGGCCGTACGCCTCAAGCGACCACGTTTGGTCGCACTAGACGCATGCAATCGCATGCTGGTGGGACAGGCCCTTTAGACTCCCAAGTTTCTATCCTTTCCAACAGACCATAGTACTTAGTGCAACAACTCATAATCAGATACAGTAATGCTCAGCAGTGCTCACCATTTCAGATGCAGGGAATCCAGGTATGTTCACGTGTGTTTAAAGCTGGAAATCCAGAAAAGCCAAAAATTGTTGCCAGAAAATCTCTGGTCTTTGTGATTGTGGTCCATGCTGTGATCACTGTAACAAAGTTAGCAGAAATCAGTGAACAATTGTTCTAGTTAAAAAGAAACCCCAAAGCCATCGTATCATTTTGCTTGAGGAGTAACTGAGTTTGTAACGGCATACTTAGCCATAGTTGCTACGTAACAAACTCTCTGACCCGAAAGAAATTTCAGCACGTGGATTGTCATTTTCCCAGATAAATATTTTTAAATTCCACACTGATTTAAAATAAAAATGCTATAAATACTTAGCAAGTCAGATTGTGGAGAGAGAAGCGATTAACAGTTCAGGACATTGACCTTGCATGAAAATTGGGAAAAGTTGGAAATAACATTTCTTTACTTTTTGATAATTTCATTTTGCCATTTTGCATTATTTCTCAATCACATGTGTATGTTCTTGTCTTTATTTCTGATTGCTTTGTATATTTAGACAGTTAGTTAAAGATCGTTGGTTTTGTTTCGTCCTGCTGTGAGAGTTCTTCAGCGTCATTCACAGCTCCTCTGTTTGGTGACATCAAACTTGCTGGCCACAAGTCATCTGCTTGAACTGACACCTGAGGGCAATAGATGTCAATGGAGAGGGGTGGTGGGGGGTGGTGGGGGGAATTCATGCTACTGGGATTGTTGATTGTTAGCACATTGGTTGCTTCTGGATATTATTGTTTTAATATTGACCACAAAATCTGATTCTACTTTTGAATCAACACTTTTCATGGAGTCCAAAGGAGGTGCAGCTCAGAGACAGCCACAGCATATCCACGCTGATCATTAAGTTATCATTTTCATACTAATCCTACCCAACCCCATTTTACTCTCCCCATGTGCCCATCAACTACCCCTAGACTCCACCTCCCATCTCCATGGTTAGCAGCCTACTAGACCACACACTCTTAGGATGTGGGAGGGAAACAGATGAACTCAATCACAGGGAGAAAGTGCAAACACCACACGGGCAACACTCAAGGTTAGGATTGATCCAGGTCACACGTGCTTTGAGGCAGCCGATCGTCTCGCTGTGTCACTGAGCCATGCAAAGTGGCAATATTGGAGATCATTATCCCCAGACTTTGTAAGTATTCCAATTGTCCCCATTTGATCACCACAAACCATTTTCTTTTAAAGCATAGTTTTAACAATTTTATTAATTAATTCTAGTATTGTCACCACTTCCTGCGCATATTCTCCTGAGTCCATTTCCTTAATTATATACTTGTCAGTATTTGAAAATGTTAGTCATATTTCCTTTGCCACATTGTTGATTGCATATCAATAAAGATGGGAATCTCACTCTTAACTTCAAAGCCCAAATCACAACATTTCATTTCTAATTATATTCTGAACAAACAGGATTTTTTTTCTAAGTAATATGTACAAATATTAACAAAATATTCCAAATGAGTCAATTAGAGAGTCATAGACTCACACAGTGTAGAAACAGGCCCTTCACCACAACTTGCCCACTCCCACCAATGTGTCCCCTCTACACTAGTCCCACTTGCCTGCGTTTGGCCCAAATCCCTCTAAACCTGTCCTATCAAATTGTTAAAAAAAAACAAAAAAACGAGGATGTGTTTGGTTTTAGGTTGTAGAAATATATATAACCAGAGCTGAAGATAGACATAATGCTGGAGTAACTCAGCGAGACAGGCAACATTGTTTCTGGTTGAGACCCTTCTTCAGACTAGTCGGGGAAAGGGAGTTGATCAGGGGAGCAGATCGTGTACTGGTCTGCTGTTTGCTGGCTGTGTGCTTCTGTACCTTGCTGCTGCCTTCAGTATGATGCCCTGCATGGCCTCCACTGTGTGGCTCCATTCCCAGCTAGTCAGGGGTGGACTAACTCGGTGTGTGTGATGTAGCACAGCACCTGGCCAGCTGCACTGACAGATCCTTTCTGTCCTCGGCCTCCTCCACTGCCAGAGTGA
Source organism: Okamejei kenojei (assembly GCA_035221665.1). Classification (NCBI taxonomy): domain Eukaryota; kingdom Metazoa; phylum Chordata; class Chondrichthyes; order Rajiformes; family Rajidae; genus Okamejei; species Okamejei kenojei. The sequence goes on along the minus strand of CM069151.1, from coordinate 22,089,328 downwards.
GGCCACATGCACGCCGGAAGAACAGCACTTTATAATCCCAGAACACTCTGCATTGCTTTAGTTCCCGTAGTTAAGGAAAGGTGTACTAACATAGGGGACAGTCCAAAAGAGATTTACGTGACAATTCCTGGGATGAGTAGTTAGAGAAGTTGGATTTGTATTATTTGGAGTTTAGATGAAAGAAGATTGATCTCATTGATTCCAAGGAGATGTACCGGCCTTGACCCGAGACGTCATCCATTCCTTCTCTCCAGAGATGCTGCAATGCTGCCTGTTGCACTGAGGTACTCCAGATGTGACAGGGTAGCTGTGGAGATTATTCCAATGGTGAGCACCTCTCCATGAGGACCCACTGTTACAAACAAAGGGTGATAATTTGAACTGAGGCGTGTGGCAACATCAGGCACTGGTGGTGAATCTCTGGAATTACCTACCCTGAGCGTTGTGGAGGAAAGATCATTGGGGGTATTTGAAGAGGAAGGAGGTACATTTTTGAAGGATTGGGAAGTTAAAGGCCACGATCTGGACAGGACAGGCTTGCGGGGCTGAATGGCCTCACTTGCTACTATTTTCTGCTGTTTTTTGCATTTTCTACCTTGTTCAGATTGATTTCAGCAAATATCAATAGAAAAAACATTGATATTGTTCAATGTTTGAAACTGATATAGATTGACAGTGTATCAATGAATAACTTGTTTTCCTGCCATTTCCTGCAAACCCCACCACCACTCATTTACAGTGACCCTCCCTCCCCCGCACACAAAGGTTTATTCAGTCCTCGATCCCTTCACTCTCAGTGACTCGCTGTTCCTTCTCATGCCTCATCATCATCATCACAGTGACATGCACCCCTCAGTCCCCCCTCTTACACTTCAGGGTGCCCACTCTCTCCATTGTTTATGCACTGTCGCACTCACTCTTGTCTCCCTCCCATCTCTCGTGTACATTGACTCGGGCTCATATTCCTCTAAAACTTTCCTATCCATGTACCTGTCTTTTAAATGCTGTTTTAGCCTCAACTGCCTCCTCTGGCAACTCATTTCATATACCCACCCCCCTCTGAGTAGAAAGGTTTCCCCTTGTGTTCCTATTAAATATAGCTCCTTTCACCTTAAACCCATGTACTCTGGTTTTGGGATCCACTACTCTGGGTAAAAGACTTGGCATTTGCCCTACCCATTCCCCTCATGATTTTCCACTCCAGTTTCTGACATCTCTAAAAGAAACATTCCCCTTTCTTTTCTCTTTAAATAATCTATTCTCTCCTTCCCATGTGTTGGCAGGAATTTCAATACTTGCCTGACTGTCTCCTCCAAAAGCTCTTTACTGACGGAATACGTGTTGGCCCTCCATTTGAGTACATTGTGTTCACCACTGATGATGGAGAAACCCCTGCACTGGGAAGATCGCACCGATTGGCTTTGTGGGGCTCCTCTGCAAGTGTGATCCCAAGCTTCTCAGTCCTTTCTTGATTTCTGGCCTCCGTCACCTGTACTTTCCCAATGAACAGCATCTCGTCTTCCAAACAGGCACATCGCTGGAATTCTAAACTCAATGCGGAGTTCAACATTTTCATTTCAGATTTCCAGCATTTTCTTCTGGTACTTTCAGTAAATTAATCTACTTTTCCTATTCACACCTTTTCAAACTTTTTGTTTATTTTACTCTCCCATTATCACCTTAATTCACCTTGCACTGTCATTTCATTTTATCAATGAATATTCCCTCCACATCGTCCCAGCACCTTTTGTGTTCACATTGAGCTAACCTTTGTTCTTGCCATCCCACTTTCCTTTATATGTATCTTAAAATCAGTTTATCCCTACTTTTTCCCCATTCAGATGAAAGGTCCCCTCACCTGAAATGCACATCCCCTCAAATATCTGGTTACTTCCTCTTTCAAAACCTTTATTTGCAATCCACCACATTGACAGCTTTTTAAAAAATACTTCTTCAAAATATATCACATGTACTTCAAAAAATATCTTACTTTTTCCAGTTTTGATATTCGCATTACCAGCATCCACAATATATAGCTGTTGATCTAATTATGGTTGTTGTGGTTTGTTACTAGTGTTGATTGTTGAGGCTGTACTTACTGGAAGAGCTCCATATTGTAAATTATTATTATGACATGTTGTGAGACATAATAACCACGGTATCGAGTTGTCGATGTAGGCTCTTTTACACTGTATTTTGGGGCAAATGCATTGTTCTACGAAGAGAGATTAAATTGTTTGGGCCTATCTTCCTTCAAGTTCCAAAGAATGAAAACCAAAGGGGTCTTGACAAGATATTGGGGACAGACCCAAAATGCTGGAGCAACCTCAGCGGGTCAGGCAGCATCTCTGGAGAAAAGAATTATGTGACGTTTTGAGTCAAGACCCTTCTTCAGGACTTGGAGTCTCCAGGTCATATGTTGGTTTGATGGTAGAGTGTCAAACAAAGGGACCTAACTACTCGGAGTCAGTCATTTAAAACTGTGGTACATCTTCTCGCCGAAGGCGGTGGATCTGGAGAATTCACTGCCCTTGAAAGTGAAGGAATTTGGATAATTAGATGTATATAATGTGAAAGTGTATAAATATGTGATAGATCAAGAAATAGAGAGGGATGGAGAAATGGTATGGAAGCTGAGTTAAGAACAGCACGGATCAGCCATGATCATATTGAATGGTGAGGCAGCCTTGAAGATCCTGATGGTCCACTCCCACTCCTATTTTCTTGTGTTTATTTTGTTTTGAACGTCTTATATATTGTGCTCTGATATCCAGCAGACTTGTGTAACATATGTTTTGCAAGTTGCATGCTACACTAACCTTTAACCCAACACTTTTTGCAAGCTATACAATTTCACTATTTAATGATTTTACAATTTAAAGAATGCTGAAATAATAGAAATGCTGCTTGCCAGTTCTTTTTCTAGTAAGAGTAGAAAAGTGAATAGTTTCTATCATTGTAGAAATTTATGGAGTCAAATTTTCTTGGACAAATGATGTCTTGCATTTAATAAAAAATGAAAACAAATTAACCTGATCAAATGTTCAAATTAATATGTTTAAATGTTGTTTCTCTGAAAGCAGAGAAAGAACTTTAATAGCTAGAATTTTACAGCATTAACCTGTGTACAAATCTAACCTAAAATAGCAATACATCGTAAACTAACTACACTGGGCCTTGCGCTTTAAAATATGACTGCAAAGGTTGTTTTTATTTAACCTTCTCCACAGTTTCAGCATTGTGATTTTAAACTGCATGCTTTCGCTTTGAACTTACCTGTTAGTACTGCATAACCATGGTTCTGCATGTTTCCCCTTCCTTTTCTCACGTCCAGAGGAAGTAATGAAACCTCAATCTGACCCATCAGGAGATCAGAAGAATGATTGGACCCGTGAAGGTTCTCACCATTGGTGTCGCCCGTTCCTGCGTACTTCAGAACCCCCCCCCCCCCCACAATGTGCTGCGGAGTGTTGCTGTTCTCCACATGCATCAGAATTTCTGCAAAGTGGATTCATGCACAAGAATAAGATTGACTGCAAGAGGGAGACAATACTTGCAAAATGTAGAAAAACATACAAGTACGAGACGGAAGGACAGTTACACATATGGAATGCAAAATGGCAAAATTGGTATGTGCCAAAATATAGAACGGACATGTAACCACTCGGGCAGCTGAACCGTGCAACTGGATATCCTGAGGAAATGGACAAATCCCAAGGTGAAGCCTGAAGTGCATCCACTGCCCTGTGTGCAAGCCCCTGGGCTTAACTGCAGCCTGCCTGCTTTATCTTCCTTGAGAATACTGTACAATACTGTGAAACAGTGCCTCAGCCACAAACAGTTGGTCTCCATAGTAGGATCACAGGAAAGTCACCTGGACCTTGGTGGAAGTGTTTGCCACATCAGTGTCACACTGCAAGTGCTCTCCAGACTGATCATGTACCTCTCAGATGGAAAGGGGTGGTCTTAAAATGAATGCCTTTTGTACAACAAAATTATAAGATGTATAGATACTTTTATATATTTTGTATGTCGATACTTTTGAAGAACTCACTTGTACATGCTTAAAGGTTTTGATTTTGTCATTTTGATTACATGTTTTCTGACTTTTATAAAGAGTAGAAGATTGCACAATTATACTTGAATTTGGAGTGTTAATATTGTAAAAAAAAACTTTTTTATTGAAAGCTGTAACAATTTATGAGAAATGAAATTTGAATGTGTAATTATTAAGACAAAATTATTGGAAAAAATGGGGAATCAAACCGGGTCCAGCCTTGCTCCTGAACTTGTGTGTTTGAGGTTCTTTTTGAAAAACCATTTAAGTTCAAGGATGCAACTGGGTCCACGAGGGAAGTGATGGTGGATTTGGGTGAGGAGTAAGAGTTCACTGGCATTGACAGAAGGATGTTTGCCAACCTAACTCGATTATTTTTTTTTAAATTGATACCTGTGAATATTTTGGCATTATTATTGTTGTAGATTTGGTTTTAAATTGTTTTAGATGGAAACTATCAGAACAATTCCCATTTGTATATTGTGACTCGCCTGCTGTAGTAAATTCTTTTACCTTGATTCAGATAGTTTCTTCTAACTTTAATACAGTTTCACTCATGGCACAGTTCAAAAGAAGCATTTTTTTAAACTTTTATGATAGAAACTGAAGTTTAAAAAAAAATCAAAGAACAGATGTATCATATTTATTTACATGCAAAACACTGGAAACTCAGTACAGAGAAACAAATTGTAAAATAAAGAGATTTTGACTTTTTCTATCTGCCTATATTGATTCCTCTCTCTCCGAATTGGCCTTTGTAGACAGTTATTAAATAGCATTGTGGTCACAGCTGGCGCACTGTTGGATGACTACACCCACAGCACTGCTCTCTGGCTGCATACAAATACCCTTCAACAAAGCGAGTTTCAGATGAAGTGTGAGGGTCCTCATACTTTGTACACAGCGAGTTGGTTTATTGTCTCACATACACACCCCTCAGCAGTGACTGAATACCAATGGCAGAGTCCCAAGGAAAAACCTTGCCGTGAAGGTAAAGTTACAATTTTCATAGATTTTGATTGGAAAATGTTGGTTTATTGTAATGTGAACCTGTAGTAATAATAATAATAATAATATATTTTATTGTCATTACATATAAGTGCAATGAGATTTGGTTTGCAACTTCCATCCAAAGTTATACCTTAAACGACTAATAAAATTTAGGTTTAGATACCCCGAGAACAAGGTTTGTAAAAAGAACATTAGAACAGTAAAAGTCAAAACAGACTAAAGTGCAGATGTGTCTGTGCGACGTGACCATCCAAGGGAGACAGTCCATGGGGGTGGGGGGCACTCAGCAGGGCCGGTTCAGAGCCGCTATAGCTCTGGGAATAAAGCTGTTCCTGAGTCTGGAGGTGCGGGTGTAGAAGGCCTTGTAACGTCTGCCGGAAGGGAGTAGTTCGAACAGTCCATTGCAACAGTACGTGTTGCAATGTAAATCTCTTATTCTTCCGTTATAGCCACAGTATTCATGGACGGTTCCTCAGCCCAGCTTTCTCATGTGGCTTCTGCTCTCCATGGTCTCAATCACAAAACACCCCCAAGCCCTTGCACCGTGTGATCACCAAGGCTCTTTAAAACTCTCAACTGCCTTTGTTGGCTGCTCTTTCCATAATTAGTTGATTGAACAATGCAGCATGGAACAGGCCCTTCAGCCCACTGAGTCCATGCCGACCATTGATCACCCGGCCGCACTATTCCTATGTTATCTCACTTTTGCATCCACTCCCTACACAGTAGGAGCGATTTATAGGGGCCAGTTAACCTACAAACCTGCCTGTCTTTGGAATGTGGGAGGAAACCGGAGCACCTGGAAGAACCCTATGCAGTCACGGGGAACATGCAAACTCCCTCCACACACATAGCACCAGAGAAGCTGGGATTCTGGCGCTGAGAGGCAGCAGTACCACCAGCTGCACCAGTGTGCTGATCAAACCTTTCTGTTGTGGTCAATTCACTGAAGAAAAAGTGAATCACAAACAAAAAAGAGGAGCCAAAATTAACCATTGCCAGTCTAGACCAAAGGAAGAAAAAACATGGAATTCAACAAACAGAAACTTCCAGAGCAGATTCAGGAGCGCCTCTTTTTGATGCATCAGCCAGCTCGGCAGTGATTGATTGCCTCAGTAGGAGGGCAGCTGTGGAAGTGTGAACGTGAATGCTGCTTAGGAAAAGGGGAGATTCACAAAGTTAAAGTTTTACTCGTGTTAATTTATAACTGAACTGGTTCATACTTTTTTTTCTTCCAATGCCCACCAAACTACCGGTCTCATTGTATTTCTAAATAATACTCTGATTGTCAATGCGATTGTAGGGAGCTGCGATGCATACCCAGCCTTCCAACAGATGAAGACCTTTTTTTATATCATTGAGTTATGTGTGGAACGACTGATATCTCACTCAGAAGTAGGACAACTTGTTATTAGCTGTAAATGCCCTTTAGTCCAAAGAGAGAAGGAAGTTCACTGCACCAACTGGCCCTGTCCTGAGTAAGGAGGTAGATTCCATTCACTGCGGGCAAATAAAGTAGCAGGGAATTTTACTTGCCAGTAGCAGGGAATTTATTTTCCCACTGAAATATGTTTTAAACATGAATGCTATCAGGAAACAGTGTAGAATGATAATAAGCACTGAAACGTTATATGTCTCTATCAGGTTTCCAATGCCATTTATATGCCAGTCAACGGTTGAACAAAAGTCTCTCTGCTTACTTGCATTTCATATTGAAATCTTTGTGTAATTTGCCTAATCTTCTTTTGTGTTGGTGAACAAAGCTTGCAAGGAATCACCTGTAAATGACCTCCTTCAGTCTGAGCTAGTACTATGGTACATATATCAGTTGTTCAAGTTCTTCAAGGAGGTAATAACTGGTTAGGCTTGCTTCAAGCTGCAGTTTTAAAATCCGTTGCTATGCATTTGCTGATGTTTCTAAAAATGAAGTGAAACCAAGCCATCTACCAGAACATTCCTACTTGTACTGTTCATTCAGTCTTTTTACTGTTTTAATTTTGGGTCCCTTCACCTTGGCCATGAACCAGGCCACAACGTTTAACATTTTGCTAACTCAGCCAAATATGTGATCTGTTGAACTATAAGCTAGCAGTTTCCTTTCTGCGGCTTCTGATTGCCATGATCGATCACCCAAAACACACACTGTGCTGAAGAAGGGTCCTGACCCGTAACTTCTTTCTGAAGAAGGGTCCCGACCTGTAACGTCACCTATCCATGTTCTCCCGAGATGATGCCTGACCCACTGAGTTATTCTGCCTTTTTGTGTAAACCAGCATCGTCAATTTCTTGTTTCAACACTGACCTCTGTTACCCAGTCATTGAACAGTTTTGTTAACATTTGTGTATTCCATTTCAAAACTAATCATGATCTCTATTACAATAATAGTTTTCCACAAAGGGAATTGTGGAAATCCATTGGTTATTGTGAGGAAGGCACTTTAACAGAAGCATGTGTTTTTTCCTACTTCATTTTATAATGTTCCTTCCAAGGATCTTGACCCAAAACATCAACCATTCCTTCTCTCCAGACATGCTGCCTGTCCTGCTGAGTTACTCCAGCACTTTGTGTTTATCTTCGGTTTAAACCAGCATCTGCAGTTCCTTCCTACATAAATCAAATCCTGATTGCTTGCATGATTTCTGTTCTATTTTATATGTTGTGATCCTTTTGGCATTCTGCAATTACAGGCATTGTTTAACTGGTAATTAATTGATTTATTTAGCAAAAGTAAACTTATTGGTCTTTGTTTTTCTTGAAAAAGCAGCCAGGTTACATATATTTCTCTCTTATTTTCGATGACCTGACTGAAGACCAAGTGAAGATCACTTAATTATGTGAGTGCCATTCCCTGGATGTGCTACAGATTGTGCTGTTCAAATAAGTAATATAAATTTCCTATAAATACTATAAATGCTCTTTTCTGATTATTTGGATTTGTAATGCTCATTCTTCCTTCAGTATTCTGAACACCTTGTGTGGCACATGATTTGCACTGTGTTATTTTATTCAGGCAAATTTAAAAAGTGTAACTTGCAGCTGTTCAAATAATAATTTATTGTAATCTCATATAGATATCTTGTGTATTTTACAATGCACTCTGATTTCCCTGAGTAAAGACTTGGTGAGACCATTGCTGGTGCAAATCATTACTCTGATGTGTTTCACTTTAACAAGGCAATCAATTTTCCATACAAAGTTGCTAGATGGAGATCTATCAAACTCCGTACGTCAGTGTTTCACTTGATCTGAGGTATTTCTGATGGTCAACAGCAAGAAAAGCCCTTAAAACCATGGCCTGTCTTTTTTTTTTAACTCCCATCCAGCCTGAGTAGTCTTTGCTAAATAGGAAAGCGATTTTTAAATTGTTATTCAAAATGCGTTCTCTTCCAGCTTTGAGAGGGAAAGATCACTCATCAAGTACCGAAGGAAGCTGCATAAAGTAACACCCAAAGCCTGCTTCCTGTACTGAATGAAACGCCACACATCTTGTGGTTTGTGAGACCAGACAATACAGAACGTGCTTCTTCTGAAAACAAACTATAGAAATAAACCCTGAACTCCTCTCTGGTAATCTCCGTGGTAAAAACCATTGGTCCAGATGTTACAAGATGCGGCTGAACATATTATTGTGTTCTAGAGGGCATTGACAAGAGCTGCCTGTTCATCAGTGAAGGGAACATTAAAAATTGGGTGTGAAATATTAGAGGAATTCATTCCATCAGAGCAAAGAATTCACATGATTCAAGTTTATTGATTCTGGTTAATCACCTTTATGTGAGTTGGATCATTATTCTTGAGGTAACGTTGATGGGCGGCACGTGGCGCAGCGGTAAAGTTGCTGCCTTACAGCGCTTGCAGCGCCGGAGACCCGGGTTCCATCCCGACTACGGGCGCTGTCTGTACGGAGTTAGTACGTTCTCGTGGGTTTTCTCCAAGATCTTCGGTTTTCTCCCACACTCCAAAGACGTACAGGTTGTAGGTTAATTGGCTTGGTGTGTGTGTAAATGGCCGCTCGGATGGTATTAATGTGCTGGGATTGCTGGACCCAGTGACCAAAGGGCCTGTGTCCGCGCTGTATCTCTAAAATTAAACTCCAAAACTAACCGACGAGCACAGAGAGAAAAGTCGTGTCTGCAGGGTGGGAGAAGAAGAAAGTTGTCCTGATTTTAAAAGTAATTTCCTCTATGACAGTACTTTTGGTATGTTAACGGGAAAAAATAACTGTTATTGCTGACTTAATGTGAAGTGTAATATTTCAGCAGTGCAATCAATTTGCCAAGCAAAGATCCCTGTATTCATTTGCTTTATTTTTCAGATTCTGGCCAACTCACAATGTATTATCAACATTTTAAAACTTTCTTTCAAATTTCCATCATAGGTATTTCCATTTTCTTGGAATTATGTTTTCCAAGAATAATCTTGGAGTAAAAGGTTTTGTGACATTGATACATATTTGTGTATAATTTTAAAAAATCGATCCATTAGTGCCTTTATGTGCAAATCACATATCAATGGCATTTAATCTGGGTATTCATCTATATGTTACTAAAACTCTCATCATGTTTGTTTGTTTGCAGGTTTTGTGTTGTACTTCTATTTGCGCAAAAACGGTACATAATAGCGCTACAATTTCTAGCCCACCTTACCATTGTCCTTGGTGTAAATGAAACAAGTTTTGTTCAGATTGATGGTATATTTTAAAAATGATTAACGTTAAAACTTAAATGAACAAAACAACGCCGCCACCCCGCGCATGTGCTGTTGGGGGAGGGTTCCCGTGCGCGTCTTTATTGGCGTCACAATGGCACCCAACGGTATCCTCAGCCTCGCCTGCACAGTTGGGGCCTTTCCAGAATTGAGATCGCCATCTTTTTTTCACAACGGAGACACGAGTAAGATGACTTCAATTTTACTGTTCCTCTGGGCCCGTGGGGATCCGCCGCCTTAGCGCTGAGGCTGGGGGTGTGTCTGCAGGCGGCGGCCGGCTCCGGGGGCGGGAAGAGGCCGCGCCGACGATCCGGGGCTTGGGCGTTGAGGCTGGCTCTGAGTAGGTATGTTACAAAACTTACCTTCAGCGGCGCTGCCGTTCTGCCACTCCCCGTGTGCGCGACTTTGGCGCCTTTCAGAGGGGGGCGGGTTTAAAATGCCGTTTTTCTCCAGACAGTTCAAATCGATCCATCTCAAGGGATTTCATTGCTCAAGAGAAATCGCTCCGACATTTGTTTTATAAAGGTATTTTTAAACTACGCTAGATCATATATTAGCTAGAGTAATTTAAAAATCATCTTCTAAAGCCGTGAACACCGACAATGGGAAGGATTTTACGTAGGCGATAAAAGAAGGTACACAGTTTATTTTGAACACTAAATTCCTTCCATTTGGCCTATGAAATTCATGAAAATGAGATTTAAAAATCATGTTATATTGTGAATTATTGTGTGAATTTTATTTGGACACTTAGGCAATTTAAAAATGTTTATCTTTTCTTAAGAAATGGATAGATGTTTAGATCTAGTAATTAAATTTTGTAATTAGCTGCAATTAGGTAACTAGCTAATTATATGCTTTAATTTCAGGTCATCCAAGTAAGATTGTTTCATATTTGTTTCAGAATGCTTCAAACTATAATAACTGAAAATTTCATTGAGCTCTTAATTTTTAAGAAAGTTATGGCCTTTTGACTGTCCTCGATCACAGCTTTTGTGTTAAGTCAATGAAAAGGCAATGGGGAACAAGATGCTAATTTCCAAGTATGAAAATGGCCATAACTTTTTTAATACTGAAGATATGAAAGTGAATTAGGTGTCAAATTAAACTTCTTTTTATGCTTTATCTGATGGGATAAATTGCAGACTTGATTTTTAAAATCTCAAAATTTTGTAACATTGCTACTCTGAGGCTATCGGCTGCAGCTCTGGACCCGCGCGAGAGGAGGGCAGTGGGGGAGGTGAGGAGGGATAGTGGGGGGGGATGGGGGAGGTGAGGAGTGGGGGGAGATGGGGGGGATAGAGGGATCACGATGGATTTAAGAGAGAGTTAGATAGAGCTCTAGGGGCTAGTGGAGTCAAGGGATATGGGGAAAAGGCAGGCACGGGTTATTGATAGTGACAATCAGCCATGATCATAATCGAAGGGGCGAATGGCCTCCTCCTGCACCTATTTTCTATGTTTCTATGTACAGGTTGTAGGTTAATTGGCTTGGTGTATGTGTAAATGGCCGCTCGGATGGTATTAATATGCTACCAAAAGGCCTGTGTCCGCGCTGTATCTCTGAAACTAAAAACTAACCGACGAGCACAGAGAGAAAAGTCATGTCTGCAGAGTGGGAGAAGAAGAAAGTTGTCCTGATTTTAAAAGTAATTTCCTCTATGACAGTACTTTTGGTATGTTAATTTATAAACAGGAAAAAAAAACTGTTATTGCTGACTTAATGTGAAGTGTAATGTTTCAGCAGTGCAATCAATTTGCCAAGCAAAGATCCTTGTATTCATTTGCTTTATTTTTCAGATTCTGACCAACTCACAATGTTTTATCAACATTTAAAAACTTTCTTTCAAATTTCCATCATAGGTATTTCCATTTTCTTGGAATTATGTTTTCCAAGAATAATCTCGTGAATCTCAAACTAGTGTGAAGAAAAGTCTCGAACTGAAACATCACCTAATCCTTCTCTCCAGAGATGTTTCCTGTCCTGCTGAGTTACTCCAGCTTTTTGTGTCTATCATGAGTACCTCATTGTTGACTCTGCCGGCAGCTCTCCATTACTGATTGCTTTGCTGTGGCCATGGCTGGCCATGTAGGTAGATACAAAAATCTGGAGTATCTCAGTGGGTCAGGCAGCATCTCTGGAAAAAGGAATAGAGGGCATATAAAAGGAATGGTGAAGGACCTGCCCATCTGCAACGAGCCACTCCAGACATGCCATGTCCTACCTGGACCTCTGTGATGAACGATGTGTTTGTAAGCTCAGCTTCTCGAGGATTGCTAAATGCAGCAAGAAGGTCTCGGACTTGTCTCTCCCTCGAGATCCAGGCTAGCTCAACTTTCCACTTCCTTGCCATAGATCAAACAGCCACCACAAACCTCTGCAGTGAGGTTTGCTGCTCATTTGCACCCAGGCACCGTGTTCTGTATTCTGAGTTCAGTGAAGATGAGGAAAGCTCCCAGGAAGAGTTCCAGCTGAAAATAAATAACATCCTCCTCCATCAGAACCAATGACAGTGGCATGGACTATCCACGGGCATGCACTGCCTGGTGGAGAGTGGTGCAATGAAGAAACCTTCTGGATCCTTGTAACTGATCCAAAGTAGCCTTTGCCCACATTGCTGCCCTTAACGTCAGCTGCATTCACCTGGAACCAACAGGATGAGCACAGTAATCTTTCACATCATTCCTTGTGCCCTCCACACTGATAAAATGCCATCAATAAATGCATTTGTCATTCATTTACTACAATGACCAACAGCAACTGTTTTCAAAAGTGCGATGCATCCTTTGGCAAAGCTTATCAGACCATGTTATTTATTTGCGTAATGCACAAATGAGTGGGCATTGTCATGTCTGGAGGAGACAGCCAGAACCACGTGATACCAGGCTCTTCCTACGGGGTCCTTACTGTGTATCTTGGCAGCACTGGCACAACTCCTCTCACTGAAGAGAATGCTAGGTCTCTTGCACTAAATTCACAGTATCTCTCCCTCCCTCCCCACAACCCCCACAACACACTCTCACTCTCTCTCTCTCTCTCTCTCTCTCTCCCTCTCTCTCTCTCTCTCTCTCTCTCTCTCTCTCTTTTTCTTTGCCTTTGAGCACTGACTACCTTTCCTGATTAGTGTGCAGACATTTTCACAAGTGGAATGTGTAGTCCCATTTAAAACACACCCATTTAATCAACCCAGATGCTGGTCCTTTGAATACTATGTGTCACAGAAGTTCTAATGGAGGGCTGTTTGTTCAATAGATTCTACTGGTCGCTTAGGAAACTCTTCTTTCTTGTCCATCTGCCATGTTTCATATGTTGACATAGCTGTCATCGTCCGTTCTGAAAAGGACTCAAGCTTCCGGTGACAGTCAGTAGAAGCCATCACTTGTTGGAATAGATGATGGTGGTAACAGAATTAGCTCAGAATACTTCCAGTTTCCAGCCCCGCGACGTAGACGCTTCTTTTATGGGGCCGAGGAAACTCTGCAATGAAAGGATTTATTAGCAACTTATTGAACGTATGAGAGCCTTTGTCAAGTCATTTGGTCCAATATATATCATATCTGATCATGTGCTCTTCCGGTTTGCATGGTTTTTCTATTTGCACAAAAACGGTACACGATAGCGTTACAATTTGTCGCCAACTTAGTCACCACTCTCCTGTGCTGCATGTGCAACAAGTTTTGTTCCGATCTATGGTATATTTTAAAGGTTATCAAGGTTTAAAAATCTTTTAAAACGCGCATGCGCAGATTGGTCTCTTATCCTGTCAGTCAACACCACGTAGATTGGTCTCTCCTGTCAGTCAAAGCCACGGCCGGGACGGCGACGCCCCTTCCTGCACCGCGGCCCCTCCCACCTCATTCACAAACCCCTCTCTCCCCTCGTCACAGTAACTTGTCTACCGTCTCCCCCACCAATGGCGGCGGCCGTGGGGGGGGAGGTGGAGGTTCAGTGGAGGCCCTGGTCCTGTCTCTCTCTCCCTCACTCACCCTTCTCCCCCGCCCGCCCTCTACAGCAATGGCGGCCAATCTACCCGTCCCCTCGGGTGAATGGCTGCGGTCGTCCGCTGCGGTAACTCATGCACACAGCCCTCTCGGAGGAGATCTTCTCCACCAGCTCGTCGAAACTCGTGCTGCCCACCGTGACGAACCGACTCCATCCCCCCCCGGCGGCGGCAGCGAGCAGGCAGGCAGGTGGGCAAGGTGGGATGGGCCAAGCGGCAATAGCAGGCGGGCATGGACAGGCTGAGCGGCGGCTGGGCCAGAGTGGGCAAAGGGAGGGAGGAAGAGTCGGGTTGCAGGGTGGCCAAGCAGTTTACGTGGAGTTTGAGTAACACGCACACGCAAACTGGCCCAATCATCGTCAACGGGATCTAAACCTCAGCTAACAATGAATGACCTGTGGAGGAAGGGACTGTGGATGCTGCTTTTTATGGAGGGGGGGAGTGACTGAGGGTAGGGGAAAGGAGAAGGAGGGAGACGTGAGGGAGGGATTGGGGGGAGGGGACGAGGAGAGGGGAAAGATCCTGGGGATGTGAGGAGGGAGAGTGGAGGGATTGAGGGAGGGAAGGGGTAGAGAGGGAGAGTGGGAAAGTGGGGGAGGTGAGGTGGGGGAATAGAGGGTGAGGAAGGTGCAATGGAGGAGGTAGGGAGTGGGGAATAGAGAGAGAGGAGGGCACTGGGGGAGGTCAGGAGAAATAGTGGAGGGGGATAGGGGAGGTGAAGAGTGGGGGGAGTAGAGGGATAGGAGGGGGGGTAGGGAGGGGAGAGGAGTTATGGAGGGAGAGAGGGAGTGACTGAGGATAGGAGAAAAGAGGGAGAAGTGAGGGAGGGATGGGGGTGGAGAGGGAGGGTGAAGTGGAAGGGGGAGGAAGTGCTGGGGATGAGGGGAAATGAGCTGCGCCTGCATAGTTGGAGGCTATGTGTGAGTGGTGGAATATAGCGTTGGGGGAGCAGATCCAATGGGTCTGCACTTAGTCTAGTTAAATTGATATCCCTATGCTGGCAGCTCTCATTAATTGGTCGCAACAAAGTACTGAATTAAATTTATGGTTGTATTATACTGTCAATGCACATCAGAGGATGTATGAATTCAGTAACAGTAATTTATTATACGGAAGAAAATGTATTCCACATTATGCAGAAGCAGACTCTTCGTTTCTTAAACTCTTCTCAGTCTAACTCTTTCTTAAACATTGCAATAGGCCCTGCCTCCAATACATCCTCTGGCAGCTTGTTCCATACACCCACCACCCTTTGTGTGAAAAAGTTACACCTCAGAATCCTATTAAATCTTTCCCCTTCACCTTAAACCTATGTCCTCTGATTCTTGATTTCCCCAACTCCAGGCAAGCGTCTCTGTGTGTCTACCTGATCTATTCCACTCATGATTTTACTTCGGAGTCACGTGAGTGACTACGTGAAGAAGAGCCCGCCTCACGCTGGTAACGGCATGACGTCGACGCTGACGGCAGAAGGTGGAGCTGCAGTAAGGAGCAGCTCCTCGCAGCGGTCGGAACGGCCCGCAGGTAAGAACAGTAAAGTTGGGATTTTCTTAGCGGGGCGCTGGGTAGGTCCAGCAGTATAGGAAATTATTAAATCAGGTCAGAGTCATAGTGCTGGATAAGCACAGATGATCAAGTAAACTTATATTCGCGGGTTAAATGCTTCCTGGGGTGAAAAATAAATATACGGGAAAGCTAGTGCGGAGCCGGTTCCGATACCGGTGGCCGCAGATATACCCGTTAGCGAATTAGTTTACAAAATGATAACCACGGAGAGAAATGCTCCCGAATATGAAAAATGGAAAATAAAATAAAAATAAAAAATCTGAGAGGCCCGTGGTTCTGATGACTCTGACATTGAAAAGTCCTCCAGATAAGTAAACTATGTGGAACTGATTATGGAGCATATGGAGAAAGTTCTCCAAATAATTATGAGACTAGGGTCAAAGTACCCTGAAGGTTCCTAAAATTAGCCCTGAGGGGTTTAATTATTCTGAATATGGCCATGGGCCTAATTGGAAGTTGGAACTCCGGACCCAGGATTTGGGCCGGAAGAAGTCTCATGGGATGAAATCCCAATTGATTTAGGGCTGCAGAAGGCAGACCCTGTTGATGGTGATTTGCATTTTGAAAGCACACCACAAAATAAAAATAAAAATAAAATGAAAAAAATATGAAAAGAGGCCAAAGATGCCTGGAATAGCAAAAGGTTTTGCTATATATGAAGGAAGTGGTGAGGCTATGGAAGAAATCCTAGCTGCCAACATATATATATGGTATCTCACCAACTTCATGATTTTGTGATGATTGAAATATTAAAATTGCACAGCACAGGAAATTGTGCCTCATTAGAAGAGCCTACGGTTTATCCGTTAATATGGGCATCCATGACTCCAAATATGAGAGCGTCAAATAGTGAGGTTTAAAAATCCTCACAAATTATTCTGCTGCTATTATGGCTTTTGGGCAGATGAAAGGAAAACATAAAATAAAGACGCTATTGTGCAATTCTTTCTATGAAATTTTATATAATATAAATGGCTATTTGGCCCATTTTTCACCAAGGTTGCATACCTGTGTCGAGCAAGTGGTGTTTAAGCTCTTGGTTATCTGTTTGGAATATTCTGCCTAACTTATTGAAATTGGATGAAAAGCTAAATATTTTAGCTGCATGAAACCTTCGTCTTTGGACGAAAAGGTATTTTCGCCCAGAAGGGGATTTGATATTGGAAATAGAGGCAGAAATATGTCAAGGAAGTTTTATTGTATTGCACAACCAAATACTTACCCGAATTCAGGGGATAAGGAGACCACCACGCTCATATGCAGAGGAATTAAAGACTTGTTCCCTGCTTAAAAGAAACTGCGGATTAATCTCCAGTTAGAGGGAGATTACAAAAAGTTTATTAAGACTGGCTTACTATTATTTTTGATCAGTATATTACGAGCAGTTTCATTAACTACTATTACTTTTAAAAAAAAAAAAAAAAAAAAAAAGAGGTTAATCCTCCTGTACAGAATAAACCTGCTTATGTTTCGTGTTTTTCTGCAATTGAAAAAGCAGAGATTTATGTTCACATTGCCTAATTATCTGGAAAAGAGGTAATGGAAAAGATTTTGAACACAAGCATAAATTTGTCTTTTATGTTAGAAGGCATTACAGATGATGGTTGCAGAAGTATTCTGGACCTTACAGGTCTAAATAAGTTTGTAGAATACAAACATGTTCAAATGGAGTCATTGAATACTGCAAAATATTTAATTCAGCAGGTTGTTATATGGCTAAGATTGATGAAAAGACGCCTATTATTCTGTACCTATGCATCAGGTTTCGGTAGTACTTAAATTTTAATTGGTTGTGACAATTATGGCAGTTAAGCTTTGCCAAATGGACTGAGTTCAGCTTTTTACTCTTTACGAAACTGTTGAAACCAGTTTAGCCCAATTAGAGCACAAAAATGCACATCATTATGGCTTATCTCAATGACATTCTGGTCATTAGTGATTATCAGGAGTCAGCTGAGGACTCAGTTTCAGTTACTAAAGCTTTGTGGTAAGCTAAGGTTCTTAATTCATCTAATTAAGCCCCAGCTGCAGCCAGCACAAACAATTTACTTTTGGGGTTTGTAATTAACTCAGTGACTATGTTTAATACCTTTACCAACAGTTAAAGTCGATGATATTTTGGTAACTTGTCATTATCTCATTCAAAACTTTATCCTTCCATCCGAGAAATGGTGACAACCATTGGTGAACTGCTAGCAGCATTTTCCTGTAGTAGAATTGGTTCATTACATTTATTGATATCTTCGAAGGTACAAGATACAAGCTCTCAAAGAGAAGGCAGGCCATTTGACAGGCCTATGTAATTAACAAAAGAAGCTGTATTGGAATTTACAATGGTGCGTTAAAAAAGGAAAATGTCCCACAAGCTGCTAATAAATATTATGATTAAACAGCCTGAAATGGTTTACATACAGATGCTAGTGCTCTCGGATGGGGGCTACAGATTTATCCTCCAGTTATGGAGGTAGATGGAAAACTGAAGAACAAGTGTTTCTCCAAGAGTATGGTATTAACTATTGGGAGTTATTGGGGGCCTTTTATGGGCTTAAAGCATATTGTTGTGCTAAACAAGGTCTGCATGTGTTAATACAATTACACAATAAAACAGCTGTGGTTTACATTAATCACATGGGGAGAGTTGGATCAGTATCATGTGATTGTCTGGTCAATGAGATATGGCAATGGTGTTTTGGTCGGCAGATATGGATTGCAGTAAGCTATACTCCAGGTAAAGACAATGTGGTAGCAGATGAAAGGTCCAGGATTTTTAAAGATAATACGAAATGGATGTTTAAGCCACCATATTTAAGAATATTGTTCGACGATTTGGGTTGCCAGAAATTGATTTGTTTGCATCCAGGCTTAATCATCACTTGCCTCATTATGTGTCTTGGGAACACGATCCGGATGCAGTTGCAGTAGATGCATTTTTATTACACTGGGGGGAAAATGTTCTTTTATGCTTTTCCACCATTTGCTCTGATCCAGAGATGCTTGAAGAAAATAGAGCAAGATTCAGCTTCCGGATTGTTGGTAGTGCCAAATTGGCCAACTCAACCTTGGTTCCCAGTTATGCTGAATATGATTAAAGAACCGTATATGCAGATTCTTAACTGTAGTGATATCTTGACTAATCCAGTAACAAATGAAGATTACCCATTATATGCATATATGAAATTGTTAATCTGCAGGTTTGACCAGACCACTACAGGAACTGGGATTGTCGGACCAAACTTGACAGTTATTGGCACATCATGGCGAGATAGCACACAGAAACAATATATGACACATATTAAGAAATAGGAAGAATTTTGCACACAGTCAAAATATTTTCTGATGATTATGTGAATGTTACTCATGTTTTGGAATTCCTTGCCAATTTGCGCTTTGGCCAACATTTAAGTTACAGTGCCATTAACACTGCACGCAGTGTCTTGTCGTCCTATTTAGGACTTATGACTGGTGAGAAATCAATTGGGTCGCATCCATTAATATCACGATTCATGAAAGGAATTTTTCACATGAATCCGCCAAAACCTAGATATACAGAGATTTGGGATGTGAGCATAGTACTTGCTCTATTTAGAGAATGGACGCCAATTGAAGGGTTGTCATTGGATAGGTTAACATTGAAATTGGTCATGTTAATGTCACTGGTCTCAGCCCAAAGAGTGCAAACTTTACAAATGTTGCGTTTAGACTGTATGTATGTGACTACAGATAACGTTGTATTCTATGTTTACGATCTGATCAAACAAAGTAGACCAGGGAGATCTGGAACAAAGGTAACCTTTCAAGCTTTTCATATTGAGCTTGCTTTGTGTGTGGTTAGACATTTGAACCAATGTATTAAAGTGACGGACACTTTTCGAGGAAACGAAAAGACATTGCTGCTTACGCACAAAAAGCCACACACAAAAGCTTCAGTTCAAACTATCTCAAAATGGTTGAAACAGGTGTTGGTTTTAGCGGGAGTAGACACTGATGTCTTCAAATCTCACTCCACCAGGGCGGCAGCTACGTCCGCGGCGAAGGGGCGGGACGTACCTTTCGAGCATATTTTTAAAAATCGCAGGGTGGAGTAAAGAAGAAACTTTTTCAAAGTTCTACAACAAACCTGTTCACACTATGACAAGCTTTGGACACGCGGTGTTGGGAGCACTATAATCACCTGCTTTGTTTGCTATTAATTGCTATAATCAGTTGTGTAGTCACTGATATCTTTTGTCACTTGTAATCATTTTTTCCCTCAAATATAAGGAGGGTATTATATGGTTTTTCAGCCATTAAAAAACTTAATTGTGAAAAGATCTAACATTTGTGTGCTTTCTCATGTATGTGTTTACTTAGCCGGACTGTCGTACGGATTAATTCTACGACATAAAAAACACAGAAAGCTTTAAAACTCTTCACGTAGTCACTCACGTGACTCGAAGTAAAATAGTAAGATTTAAACGAGAACTCACCTGTTCGAGGTTTGATCGTTATTTTACGAGGAGTTACGATGAGGGATTACGTGCCCTCCACTCCCACCCTCGTAAAATAAATGATCAAATGGTGGTTCTAAGTCTTTTTATGAGCCTTACTATGTTTACTCCCGGCTTTGGTGTTTCTGTGTTTTTCATGCCGTTGCTTTGAAGTATGCCGTTACCAGCGTGAGGCGGGCTCTTCTTCACGTAATCCCTCATCGTAACTCCTCGTAAAATAACGATCAAACCTCGAACAGGTGAGTTCTCGTTTAATCTTACTATTTTATACACCTTTGTATGGTCACCCCTCATCCTCCTGTGCTCCAAGATGCCACACATCAGGGAATACAGAGGTTCTGCAGCAAGTTGTTGAGTTCTTGGGTCAGAGAATCATTTGTTGAAACGTTATATTCAGTGCAGGTGCACTGACAGACAGCACAATGCAAGGGGCCTTCAATGTATTCTGCCAGCGGGTTCATGGTGAATTGTGTCGGTATCATGGATTTAATGTGAAGAGGAACACTTGGTTTGTACTGGAAAATACAGTTATAAATGTAACAATTGCCTCTCTATTAGCATTCCTTATATGAAATGTGGATAATATCTACCTCTGCCTAGAGACGAGGTGAAGAATGCTGAGCAAGGGTATATTCCCCTGGTATGTCCCACAGGATGGTGAACTACAGAAATTGAACATGAGTGAAACAAGAGGCACAAACAAGGGCCAGGTTCATAATGGATCATGCCACAGTCCTAAGATCAGATTTCTACCCCTACCACCCCCACCCTTCCTCTTGCTCATGCTCAGCATCCATTGCCTCATGGCCTGCCAGCCCCTCTCCCTCTGGCACCGGCTGCGATCTTCAATCACTCTGATCTTGAATGCAAAATCCTTCATCTGCTGTGAAACTCCATGCAGGACATGAAACCTCATTTTAGGGAAAACCCTGGCAATATCATTATGATCTTGGTACGTGTGTGCCTCTTAGTTAACCCTTGTTTAACTACTGTAGTTCACCATCCTCGGATGAGTCCTGGAAACATTCTCAGCAAGAACATTGGTCCTATCGTAGACCTGTACACTGAACAATCATAAACATCTCCTGTTCATGACATGATCTGTGAACACTGGAGGTCTACAGCGATTTGTGCTGGAACCTCTGTTATTTGTGATATATATGCAAATGACGACATAACCATAGACAGGTTGGTTAGTAGGTTTGCTACTGACACCAAGATTGCTGGGTTGTGGACTGAGGAGAGTTGTTAAAAGTATACCACTGGATATAAAGCTGCTACAGAAATGGATAGGGAAATGCCAAATGGAATGTAATCCATGTGTGAGGTGTTGCACTTCGAAAGGTCAAATGTAAGGGATAATGTTCAATTAATGGCAAGACCTGTAAATGCATGGGCGGAAAACATGGGGGGGCCCAGAGGGGACACGTCCCCCCCATGTTTTGAGAGGTGGGGGGCATCCCCCCCAAGTTTTTGTAATCCGGATTTTAAAATCTCTGCTTTCCGCGAGACAGTGGAGGTGGGACTGCTGATCGAGGGCGCCGATTGGACGAGAGAGACGTCGGTCAGCAGGCAATGGGGATGGGACATGATGATTCAGCGCGATGATTGGAGGAGGGAGACGTGGCACAGACCTGCGCCTCATCCACATCCAGGATCGATCCCGGCCGGGTCTCTGGTGCTGTCCCGTCCCCACCCGAGTGCCATCCCTCCCCCCCCACGGGTGGCCAGAGACGTCGGGAGTCAGACGGGCGCGGCGCCCCCAGGCCCACAGCCAGCGCAGAGAAGCAGCGCTAAACCCAGCTCACTCTGCCTGGCGAACCTGCCTGGGCTTGCGGGAAATATGACCAGCGCGGAGAGGCAGCGCTGGCGTCCCGTCAGTCAAGTCAGGGCTGCAGTTAACCCGGTGAGACAGGCAGAATTGAGCTGCATTTAGCGCTGGATTGAGCCTCCGCAGCCTCGCGCGTGTGTGTGTGAGTGTGCGCATGCGCATGCGACCGCCAAAAAATTGTGTCCCCCCCCCCCCGTCCCCCCGGACCCCTCCATGTTTTGATAGCGAGTTCCGCTCTTGCGTGAACCCAAGTCCGTAACCCCCTGAAAGTGGCAACACAATTAGATAGAGTGGTAATGAAGGTATGTGGTATGCTTGCCTTCATTCGTTGGGGCATATCGTATCATTGTATCAGGAAATCGTGACGCAGCTTTACAGGACTTTGCTTAGGTCCCATTTGGAGTTTTCCAGGCACTTCTTGTCACCCCATTACAGAAAGGATGTGGAGGCTTTGGAAAGGGGTCAGAGGAGATTTATTAGTATTATGTAGGTATGTTACGAAACCTACCTTCAGCAGCGCTGCAGTTCTGCCACTCCCCGTGTGCGCGACTTTGGTGCCTTTCAGAGGGGGGGTGGGTTTAAAATGCCGTTTTTCTCCAGACAATTCAAATCGATCCATCTCAGGGGATTTCGATGCTAAAGAGAAATCGTTCCGACATTCGTTTTATGAAACTATTTTTAAACTGCGCTGGATCATTTATTAGCTAGAGTGAATTAAAAATCGTCTTCTAAAGCCGTGAACGCCGACAACGGGACGGATTTTACGTAGGGGATAAAAGAAGGTACACAGTTTATCTTTACATAAAAACGTGGTTCTTAGGAAGCCTTTAATCAAATTTTCATGTTGCGAAAAGGGGACAAAAAATATATACGAACCGGCAGTATTTTTCCTGCCGACTGTGGGTTAAATTCACCGCAAACTGCAACGTTCCAATCCAGCGCGCTCCACTAAAACCCACTCGCAACTTGTTTCAAATGGCCATTAATTTATCAGAATTAAACACTAAATTCCTTCCATATGGCCTATAAATTCATGAAAATGAGATTTAAAAATCATGTTATAGTGTGAATTATTGTGTGAATGTTATTTGGACACAGGCAATTTAAAAATGTTTAACTTTTCTTAAGAAATGGATAGATGTTTAGATCTAGTAATTGAATTTTGTAATTAGCTACAATTAGAAAACTAACTAATTATATGCTTTAATTTCAGGTCATCTAAGTAAGATTGTTTCATATTTGTTTCAGAATGCTTCAATCTATAATAACTGAAAATTTCATTGAGTTCTCAATTTTTAAGAAAGGTATGGGCTTTTGACTGTCCTAGATCACAGCTTTTGAGTTACGTCAATGGAAAGGCAATGGGGAACAAGATGCTAATTTCCGAGTATGAAAATGGCCATAACTTTTTTAATACTGAAGATATGAAAGTGAATTAGGTGTCAAATTAAACTTCTTTTTATGCTTTATCTGATGGGATAAATTGCAGTCTTGATTTTGTAAATCTCAAAATTTTGTAACGTTGCTATATTATGTTTGGACTAGGGAGTATTAGCTACAGGGAGAGGTTGGACAGACTTCGATTGTTTTCTCTGGAACATTAGAGCTTGAGGGGAGACCTGACAGAAGTATATAGAATTATGAGAGGCATTGTCAGGATGGAAATATCAAATACACGGTGTGAGATATGCGATGTGCTCACAATCACTACTCAGAGACTAAATCGTGAAGCAATAGATTCTTTATTTGCGAGCCTGCAGAGTCGGGTGCCTCTCCAAGTTGAGACACACCGAAGTCAGAAGGGTAAACCCCCTTTATACACACAATTCTACATTCAACCTCCCCTCAGGTACCCTTCTCCCACCAATCAGAGTCTGAGGTGAGCACAAGTGTAGGTACGTCCCCCGGAGTGAACCTCCCGACATCATACATCGCATGTCCAGACTTGTGCATGGTAATGAGCAGTTTCTTGACCAGGGGTTTGATGTAATATTCATTTATTTTATTAAGCATGCTCATTGTTCATGACCTACCCTAGTTTCACTCACCTCCAAGTGAACTCTCTCATCATTTCTCCTATATCAGCACGTAAAGCTAAGCTATAGTGACAAGGGTCCCATGCTATCACTCCCTTCTACTGATAGGGGTCTAACCTACATCACTCCCTTCTACCGTTATACAATGCTATCAATTCTTACTCAAGCACTGCTCTGGTAACTTTTATACACAGCTGTGTCAGAAACCTCTTCCTGGCCTCTATCGGTTTGAATCCTCTTTAAAGCCCCTTACAATAGTGGGGTTTAATCACTTTTATCCCTCACTACCACGCAAGCCATACGCTTTTCAGTTGGGAGGGGGGAAATTTACAGGAGAGGTGCGGGGCAAGCTTTATTTACACAGAAAATGGTGAATGCGCTGCTGGGGTGGAGATGGAGGCAAACACAATAGTGGCATTTGAGAGGCATAGGCATGTGGCAATGAGAGGAAAATGGCTTATTAGTGCTGGCAGATAAGAGGTAGTCGGCATCATGTCGCGCACAGACAGTGGGGGCCGAAGGAACAGTTCCTATCTTCTGTGTCCCATGTATTTCACATGTCCCTATGGTAACAACATTGCAAAACCTGATGCCACCAGTACTGTATTCATCAGAGACGTGTAGATAGGGTGAATGACTGCAGGCGCTCAAGTAGTCTAAATAAATAACAATCTTGGACTCCTGCCCCAGAGTTCATGACCCACCCAGTGTGGGCAGCCTTGGCCATTACAACACCTCCAGTGTGCTAAAGAGGTCACAACTGAGGCAACAATTAATAAGAGTATCTCAGCTGCTAACTGGACTTTGGAAGATTTGAGCTGCCTGCAGTCAGCTTTGAAGCTACCTAGACAGGTTTGCAGCAGGGTGTCTGTTTAAAGTGGGAGAAAAGCAGCATTATTTGCCCAACAGAGGTTGACTAATTATGCAGGATGTTCTGATTCAATTTACGTCAGGGCAAAGAGAAATGGAAGCCTCATGCAGCAAAAGAACATAAGAAACCCCTACAAATCGGTGAGACCAAGCGCAGGTTCCAGCGAATCGTTTGCGCTGCAACTACCCTCCCTCAGTCCGCCTAGAACCAACTACTGCTGATCTCCCAGTTGCTGAACACTTTAATGGCTCCACTCCCATTCCACACTGACTGTTTCTGCCCTGGGCCTCCTCCCTTGTCAGGCGTGAGGCCCAGGCAAATAAAGAGAACGAGCAACTCCTATTTTGCTTGGGCACTGGATGGCCTCAGCGTATAGGACTTTCTACTTCAAATAGCCCGGCTTTCCCTCCCTCTCCATTCCTCCCTTTCCGCAATTATCTACATGTTATCTCAGTTTGCCATTTGCTGTTACGTGTCTAGCTAACATGATCTATTCTATATTTTTCCTTGATCTCCACCCACTTTGATGTCGCGCTTTCATACCTCACACTTGCCCTATTTCTTTTATTTCCCCCCACCCTGACAATCAGACGAAGGGTCCAACCCATTCCTCTGCCAGAGAGTGCTGCCTGTCCCGCTGCACTCTGTGTCTATCTTCGGAAAAGAACAAATATGCTCACGTGCAATACCCCTCAAAGTGGCATCACAATCTTCTCTGTATAAACTTGAACCTGGATCCTGTGAAGTGCCACAATCAGGTGCTTTATTTACCTTGCACTAGTCTAATGTATATTTTAGACCTGTGTCTGACAATTACAGGCAGTAGCGTGTAAAAATGTAAACATGGGATAATGTAAAATAAAATATTATTGGAAACGAGAATTTTTGCCCCAAACAACGACCATACATTCCACCCAGATGCTGCTCGAGCCCGCTGAGTTTTCTCCAGCAGATTATTCATTGCTGTGCCAAAATGTAATCCTTAGTTTTTCCGTCCAATGTAAAAACAATAAACGGATGCTGAATAGGAGGCATAGGCCGTAGTAAAATAAGTGTGTTATATTAACTGTGAAGGTTCGAAATCAATGAAGAGCTTAGCAATAAAAAGCAAGGATGTAGCGGAGGAACGGCACGCAAGAGTGAGGCGGTTGGACTGTCCGTATCAGGATTTCGGTGTTTGATGGAGCAGACCAGTTATAACAGAGAGCAAGACTAAAGGTGTGTTAGCTGAATTAATGTTGTCATGAATTTAGCACTATGTTTTTTCTTGAGGACAGCTAACCATTTGTTGCATCATCACAAAGATCCTGTTTCCAAAGTTTCTGTTTCTGCATGTGCCTGGTGGCTCACCAGAAAACAACAGCAAGATAATTGCACTCAAAACAGTGGCTGGAGAATCTACACCTGAGGAGGTAAAGAAGGTGCACGGATACACGGACATCTGAAGATGGAACGCTTGAAGGTGAGAATCTTCTCTCTCAACAATGCCTTGGAATTATTCAGCACGACACCTGTCAGCATATTGAAAAGTAATATTAAAACTTTAAAGCTAAACGAGGACTGTAGAAGCAATTTCTAACACTGCGTGTGAAACGTTGAGGAAATGATTCTTACATACAAGCCAACTCAATCGAGCTTTGAGAACTATGTTACTGTGGAGGCTGCTAGTATAATCGTGCAGTGTATCCGACTTCCACAGCCATAATGTGAATCAACTAAGGCCATGATATTACCAGGATAAACTTGAAACTTCTGGTGGGTAGGAGTCACAAATGTCCACTAGTTTGTGCATTAGAGGCACGATATCAGATCGATGTTCTTCAAATTGAGTATCCAGATTGCCTTTTTAATTTGAATGTGCTTATGGTAAAGATGTTCCATGGAGCAGAGGATGTGAGAATTTAGAAACAAAGTTAACAGTTCAGATGTCAAAGTTTATCACTATTCTTTTCTGTACCTGAAACATTCCTACCAACACAATGCAACTTGGTTGCAATACCTATTATGGCCCGCAATAAGCTGGCATGACTTCAACAGTACCTCTTCAATAGGAGACTTAAGGCAAGGGCAGTAGACGTTTACAAACATTACAGTCTTCAAGCTACCCCTGAAAGATCACCTGTTGCTTGTGAAACTCCCTGGAGCTCCTAGCTAGAAGCTCCACGCAAGTGTCTTCACTAAATAATGTTGCAACCCAGCGTCCAATTTCATAAATCCATACGGGAATGCGTAATAATTACAGATTATGCCACTAACCCTATGGGGGGTGGTCAGCCCTACGCATGATTAAAAGCTATAAAATACAGGCAGCTCTTTGAAAGAAGAATATTGCAACAATGGATTACTTATCAATCTCTCCATCTCCAGCCTAGAAGGGCAAAGTCCATGATTTAATTGCTATAATCACTTGACAGCAATGCCAGTCCACAATGCATAGTGCCACTATCCATTCCTTAGCATCCATATGCCCAGCGAAGTTAGATAGGAAAATCGGTTCCTAATCACCAAGAGCTGATTTTAGCCTCCTGCGGAGACCTCTCGCCTTCCTCATGCTCAACGGCTGTACTGACTTGGACGCCTTCCGCCCATATTTCCAAGTCAAAATGCTTTGCAGAGGTCACCTGTACTAACGACCTAGTGTCTGCAGGCAAGATTGGTTGAACAAAATCTGTAAACCTCTTTCAGCATCCGCCGCAAGATTTCACTAGACCACATACATTTCAAAAGAATTGCAGCAATCGGCATTCATATGCAGAATCCCAGCTATAAGGTCGATCAAACGATTTGGTGTTGCGAAAATCAGGAGGTGTTTTCCTCCTGCTGTGTTTGAGAAGGCATCAGTAGAAGTATGTGCTTCAAAACTTTTATACCATGATAAATATGCTTGCTTACATACTGTAGCACTCATTGGGAAAAAGCATAGGTACGAGACGTTTTCAACGGGATACCTGGCAGGAATTACACCATCCATTTGAAAGCTCTTGGAATATACTTTCAGCACCCAAACAGAAACTTGCAGGCAAACACCACAATGCCCATGTATTGTTGAATCTTCTATCAATCTCATGGGCAAGGAAAGTCAGCCACATCACCATGGAGTACATTAGATCCAAAGCAATCCGAATAAAACTAAGCAACAAAGATACACAGTGTGTAGCAGACAAACGGCGTTGGCCTTGCCTCAGCAAAAAGGCAGGACGCCCTAGAACCTCTGTCAACAAATGTGGTGGGGGTTATGGGAACAGGATGTTCACTGGTGCCTCACCAAAGCTTCGTAACCAGATACTGTTTATACACAATGCATTGGACTTTGCTAAAGGGTCGACCATTCGTGAAAATCCACAATTAAAAACATACAAAAGAATATCTAGATTTTTTATACTTCAATAATTTAAGATTTTTCTAATTAATTAAGTATATGCAAGGATTCTTGTAAAAAATCAAAGCAAATGAATCCTTTCATTTACTGGTCAAATTACGTTTTGAGGTCCTCTGCATCATTAAATAGAATAAAATGATTGTTTCAGCCAGTTGTGCTAAAGCCTTAATATAGCAGTCACTTTTAAAGATCTACAATGTGAAAAGGGCATTTTAACAACATGCTAATTTGCTAGTTGGGCTGATTTTTTGCAACTTCCCATTCAAGTTAACAAAAATGAGAGTGCAGTCAACTGGGAGTGTTAAGAAAGCTTTATAGATTTTCAATGTTGTTCAAAAAAATGCTGGAGAATACTTGACACAATGGAGGAAGCCTTTCTGGAAAAGGATTGAGACAACCAAAGCACTAACAAAAGACTGGTCTCTGCCAGCATAAGCATCCACAAAAGCATACAAAATGCCTCAAGATGATAGCTTGAATGGGAGGGAAACTAAAATTATCTACAAAAGACACACTTGTTTTCCAATTATATGTATAGTGTTACAAAATACACTTGACTGGTAATTTTTTTAAGAATTTCAATATTCGCCCGCCATTTACCTGAGTATATTTTGAGCAGAATTTGCAAAATGCTATTGTTCCCAATTTAGTTTTTATTAACAATGCTCCTACCACCTCGTCCAATCTGTGTTCCACCAAAAGTGCAGGGGGCAATTAATTTTATTTGAAAGATGGAAACGGGCCCTTCACCCACAGAGTACATGCCGACCATAGATCACCCGTTCACACTATTTCTATTTTATCCCACTTTCGGATCCACTGCTAACATCTGGGCAATTTAGAGACCAATTAATCTACGAAACCAGAGCAGCCAGAGGAAATCCACGTGGTCAATCAATCAATCAGTTTTATTCATCACATCACGTGTAAGTGCAGTGAAATTAATTTGCCAGCAGCAGTACAATCAACAAAAGAACACACAATTAACACGTGGGGGGGGTTAAACTTAAACACAAAGGCATCCACCACGGCAGTCTTCACTGTGGTGGAGAGGCACAAAGTTCAGTCCAGCCCCGCCATTGTTCACCCGTGTCGTGGGCCATGAAGCGCCTCCCGTATCCACCGCTACGGACGGCCTGATGTACAGGCCCTCTCGTCGGAGATGGTAGAAACCTCCGATGTCGTTTCGGAAAAAAAAACGGTTTTGAGCACACTCCGCGGCTTAGAGTCCCGATACGACACTTTCCTACCGGAGGCCGCGCCTGGTCGTTCGGACTCTTCTCTACTGACCCGCAGCGGGCGAACGCAGGCTCCAGATTTATAAGTCCCACCCACACCACGGCCAGAACTCCGCAGACCGCGGCTTCAGATGTTATCGGGGCCGCGGGCAGGGCGGACAAGAGCTCATCGTGGTCCCTAGCGAGGGTTTCCCAGTCTCCGGGACGCCGCGCCCGACGTGCTAGAAGCTCCCGCAGATCTCCGCGGCTTGCAAGTGGTAACTGTCCCGTGGGCCAGCGATCGAGAACTCCCTTGTGCAACCCCGGCAAGGGCTCGCCCGCTTCCACGATGAAAAGTCCACCATGGCTGCGCCCGCTGCTGAAACTCCAGGCCCGACTCCGGGAGAGGCCGCTTCAATCCATGGTGTTAGGCCGCGAGGGAGGCGACATGGACAAAGTCGCCTCTCCGTGGGGGAGGCGACCGAAAGCAGTTCCCCCCTTACCACCCCCCACACAAGACACGCCAAGAGACATTAAACCACACATTTGGACACACTAAAAAAAACAAAAAACTAG
The DNA here is from genome assembly GCA_035221665.1 of Okamejei kenojei. Taxonomy (NCBI): domain Eukaryota; kingdom Metazoa; phylum Chordata; class Chondrichthyes; order Rajiformes; family Rajidae; genus Okamejei; species Okamejei kenojei. The sequence continues at coordinate 22,059,588 of CM069151.1, read as the reverse complement.
AAATGACGAACACGCTGCTGGCAGGGCAGCTGACTCGCAGCGCCCCCCCACCGACGGTCACATGTAAACTTCACACAGAGAGTGCTCAAGGTCTGAATTAAACCAGAGTCTCTGTGCTGCAAGGCAGCAGCTCTACCAGCTGTCACGCTGTACTGGCCAAGAATTACAAATCTCAATATAGAAATTCATTATTCTTGTCTTATAAAATTTTAAAATTCATAGCCAAAATGGAAGCATTGAATGTCTTGTTGATCCAAACTTTTTACCAGCTTTATAAAAATTAGAATTAAAAAAATTGTACATGATCATTTCCAGACAGCCAAATTGTAGAGATAGGATCTGCTATGCAATTCTTCTAATTGTGTTTTCTTCAGTAAATGAAACACTTTATTGCACTTTAGAAACCAAATGTAGTGATTTTGTTTATTTGCAACTATTTTTATGAAATTAAGTAATGCGCTACTCAATAATAAAACTTTTGAATTACATTTATTGACCCACACTGATTGGATTATTCAAGGGTAGGGAAAACTTAATTAATTGTGAATGTTGTCTTGTATGGGAATTCTGTTTAAGGCTCTAATGATAATTCCTTGGCCACTGAGGAACTTTCAGGTAGGAGAAAACAAAATGTGTTCAACAGTGCCACCTAATGATAGCGTATCTGCTTTTCAATTAAGCTGATGTTGGCCCAGCTATGTGGAAAATCAAAAATGTTAACACCTATGTGTTAAAGAAGGAACTGCAGATGCTGGAGAATCGAGGGTTACACAAAAAGCTGGAGAAACTCAGCGGGTGCAGCAGCATCTAAGGAGCGAAGGAGATAGGCGACGTTTCGGGTCGAGACCCTTCTTCAGACTGGTCAGGGATCAGGGAAACGAGAGATATAGACGGTGATGTGGAGAGATAAAAAACAATGAATGAAAGATATGCAAAAAAGTATCGATGATAAAGGGAACAAGCCATTGTAAGCTGTTTGTGGTGTGAAAATGAGAAGCTAGTGCGACTAGGGTGGGGGAGGGAGATAGAGATAGAGGGAATGCCAGGGCCCGAGGGCTGAGGGAGAGGTGGGAGGGGGAGGAGACAGCAGGGGTTAACAGAATTGAGAAAATTCAATGTTCAAGCCCAAAGGATGCAGACTCCCCAAGCGGAATAATGAGGTTGCTGTTCCTCCAACTTGCGGTTGTTGATCACTCTGGCCATGGAAGAGGCCCAGGACCCGAGAGGTCGGATACGGAATGGAGGGGGGGGAGTTGAAGTGCTGAGCGACCAGGAGGTCGGGTTGGTTTTGCGGACCGAGCGGAGGTGTTTGGCGAAACGATCGCCAAGCCTCCGCTTGGTCTCACCGATATAGATCATCTGGCATCTGGAGCAGCGGATGCAGTAGATGAGGTTGGAGGAGGTGCAGGTGAACCTCTGTCGGACCTGGAAGGACTGCTTGGGTCCCTGAAAGGAGTGGAGGGGGGAGGTGAAGTGACAAGTGTTGCATTTCTTGCGGTTGCAAGGGAAAGTGCCCGGGGAAGGGAGTAGAGCGGGAGGGGAGGGAAGAATTGACAAGGGAGTTGAGGAGGGAGCGGTCTTTGCGGAAGGCAGACAGGGGAGGAGATGGGAAGATGTGGCGGTTGAGGGTGTCACGTTGGAGGTGGCGAAACTGGCGGAGGACTATCTGTTGTATTTGCCGCTGGTGGGGTGAAAGGTGAGGACCAGGGGACTCTGCCCTGTTTGCGAGTGGGGGAATGGGCAGTGTTGCGGGTATGGAGGAGACCCTGGTGCGAGCCTCATCAATAGTGGGGGAGGGGAATCCCCGTTCTCTGAAGAATGAGGCCATTTGTGATGACCTGGTGTGAAACACCTCATCCTGGGAGCAGATGCGGCGTAGACGAAGGAATTGGGAATAGGGATGGAGTCCTTACAGGAAGCAGGGTGGGAGGAAGAGTAGTCCAGGTAGCTGTGGGAGTCAGTGGTTTTTGTTAGTGGATTTCGGTCAGGAGTGTTTCACCTGCAATAGAGATGGTGAGGTCAAGGAATGGTAGGGAAATGTCGGAAATGGTCCAAGTGTATTTGAGTGCCGGATGGAAGTTGGTGGTGAAATGAATGAAGTCAGTCAGTTGTGTGTGGGTGCAGGAGGTGACACCAAAGCAGTCATCGATGTAACGGAGGTAGAGGTCGGGGATGGGGCCCTGGTACGCCGAGAACAAGGATTTTTCGACGTACCCAACAAAGAGGCAAGCGTAGCTGGGGCACATGCGTGTGCCCATAGCTACTCCCTGTGTTTGGAGGAAATGGGAGGAATCAAAAGAGAAGTTATGAGGTAAGGACCAACTCCGCTAGGCGGAGGAGGGTGTCAGTGGATGGGTATGGGTTGCTCCTCTGGTCGAGGAAGAACCGGAGGGCTTTGAGACCGTCCTGGTGGGGGATGGAGGTGTAGAGTGACTGGACGTCCATGGTAAAGATGAGAGGATGGGGCCTGGAGAATGGAATGCGCGGAGCCGACGGAGAGTGTCTAATGTGTCTCGAACGTAGGTGGGAGGGATTTAACAAAGGGGGATAGGATGGCGTCAAGGTACGTTGGAAATGTGTTTCGGTGGGGCACGAACAGGCAGAGACAATGGGTCTGCCAGGGCAGTCGGGTTTGTGGATTTTGGGGAGAAGGTAAAATCGGGCCGTGCGGGGCTGGGAAACGATGAGGTTGGAGGCTCGGGGGTTGGGAGCCGGAGCTGATGAAGTCGGTTATGGTGCTCGAGATGGTGGCCTGGTGTTCGTCAGTGGGTCATGGTCCAGGTAAGTAGGAGGAGGTGTCCGAGAGTTGGCGCGCGGCCTCCGCTTTGTAGAGATCGACGCGCCAGACTACCACGGCACCTCGCTTTGTCGGCGGGTTTGATAACCCAGTCTGGGTTGTTACGGGGTGAGTCGATGGCAGTACGTTCAGGGCTGGAGAGATTGGAGTGAGACAGGGGAGTGGGAGAAGTCGAGGCGGTTGATGTCCCGACGGCAGTTCTGGATAAATAGTTCTAGAGCCGGAAGGCTACAAGGGGGGGTCCAAGTGGAGGGGGTACGTTGGAGACATCAGTGGGGGGCGAGGACTTCTTCCCGTGGAAGAACGCTGTGAGGCGGAGGTGATGGTAGAAGAGCTCCAAGTCGTGGTGGGCGCGGAACTCATTGAGGTGGGGACGGAGGGGGACAAAGGTAAGACCTCTGCTGAGGACAGACCGATGATAGAATGGTGTTTGAAAGATATGCAAGCTATAGTGTAACTCTAGAAAATCTTGTTCAACCACACTGCAGGATGACCCGTTACCTCCTGGTCCTGGTCCTGAGATCGCTTTGTAACCGGAGCAAGTGGGAAATGCAGCCACAAACCGACTTCCCACACTGCAGACGTCTCTCAAACACTCGACGGTATGAATGGGCTACACATAAGCTGGGTGTTCATGCGTTGGGGAAGATCTGTCAGGTCTCTAATGCCCCCATACATTTTAAGACAAATCTTTTTCCAGACTGGGCCATCAGAAGTCGTGGGTTTGCCTTGGAAAGAAGCCACGTGGTATGCTGCAGCTTGGGTGCAGTTTGTTCCTCCACCCCCCCCCCCCCCCCCCCCCACTCATCAAAGAAATTGCATTTGAATTTTATTTATGTTTATCACCATCCGGGAATCCAGAACAAAGCAAGTGCACCATTATATGAAAAGCAATAAACTACTGATGTTGGAATTCTGAAAAGAAAATAGACAATAGTGGGGACACTCAGCAGGTCACGTACATCTGTAGATGGAGCAACAAAGTTCATGTTTCAGTTCAGTAACCCTACATCAGAACACCAGGTCCAGCAGTAAATAGCAGCCAGGAATCTGATTAATTTAGCACTGATAATTTGCAGGAAGATGATTACAGCATTTATTATCCATCCTTGCAAATTAACTACTAGGAATTTAACCTAGTGACAACATATTAATGGTGACGTTACATGGCATGACAGATACTCGGAGGTTTTGTTGTTACTATCTTTGTGTCTACTGTCTATGTCATTCTATGTTTAAGATGTTGTGAGTTTTGGATATATAGAGGAAGAATCTACAGATTTGTACCATGTCTCTACCATGGCACTGCTGGTGGAGGGAGTGAATGTTGAGGATGGCAGTCTGGGTTCCATTGAAGCAAGCTGTGTTGGTTGGATGTCATGGAGCTTTGACAGTGTTGCTGGAACCACTCATCTAGGCAAGAGGGAATTGTTGTCATATTGCCTCCTCCTTTGCATCTTTAAATTGTGAACTTTCAACAGTTATTGCCCGAACTGCTTGGTATTTCCAATTTGTTTGTTCCAGTTTTATAACCACTGCTGCTTGATGTATTTCATAGATCCCACACACTGTTTCCCTTCTCTCTCCCACTGGCATCATAACCATGTGGGCCTCTCCCTCTCACAGCCCGTCTTTACTCTTCCCCTTCTTGCCAACAAATTGTTTTCTCGCTATTTCAGTTCAATGAGGGTCATTGATGTGAAACATGCCCCTGTTTCTGCCCTGGGGAGATTATGGCATTTTCTGTTTATTCTTCAAATTTCCCGCATCAACAGCTTTATGTGTAAAGTGCCTGTCCCACTTGCATGCGTTTGGCACGACCAAACGGAAGCAGAGTAAGTGCTAAGTTCGCCGTGACGTAATTTGCATCATACTTACCAATCAGCTGGGCAGGAGGCGGGCCGACTGAATTTGGACGTCGCACGGCGTCGGGTGGTGACATCATCATGCAACGCCACACCGGGCGGTGACGTCATCGCGCAACGCACGGCGTCGGGTGGTGACGTCATCGCGCAACGCCACGCCGGGCGGTGACGTCATCGCGCAACGCCAGGCGCTAGGTGTTCACCGTCAAGACACTCCGTATGACGTCAAGACGCTGCATACGCCCTCAATGCGCCTGTGGGCCGACAGGCCGTTGGCGCGCAAAATCTTCGGACAGAGCGGGATTTCGGAGCCCCGCGCGATGTCGGGACCAGCCCCGCACAACTCCATACGCCTCCGCGCTTTGATGTGGGACCGGCCCCGCGAGGCCCGTACGTCTCAAGCGACCACGTTTGGTCGTGCCAGACGCATGCAATCGCATGCAAGTGGGACAGGCCCTTTAGTCACTGATCTGCTCTTGGCACTAAAGCATTGACGTGCTGGTCAAGTGTTTAATAGCCGCATGCACCAGGACCAGAACAATGAAATTCTTACTGTTGCAGCTTTCCAGACACATTAAACGTAACGGCACAGCAATATAATAAATTGCCAGCTATTCCCCGTAGATCAGACCACGATCGTGCAAGGCAACGTCTGCAGTGCAACTTCATCGTGCAAAGTCCCCAGTAGCTCGAGGCAGAGGTGGGGTCGTGAGTAATGATGACCTCGTGGTGATAACAATGGCAGACTTGGTGATTGTAATGTCATTGAATGTTAAGAAGAGCTTTGTGTCTTCTCTTGTAAGAGAAGGTTATTATCTGGCATTGAAAAGCTTGCAGTAGGTCACGTAGCATTGTCAGAAAACATTTAACATCTCAGGTTTAAAACACTTTATTTAAAACTGGGTATTAAATTTCAGTTGCAGTGAATATGAAACAGTACAGCACAGGAACAGGCCTATCAGCCCTCTATGTTTGCACCAAACATGATGCCTATTTAAACTAATCCTCTCTGCCTGCAAGTGACCTGTATCCTTCTGTTCCCTGCCTATCCATGTGCCTATAAAAAAGCCTCTTAAAGCCTTCACCATCACACCTGGCAGTGTGCTCCAGGCCCCACCATTCTGTGTGTAACAAAAACTTTCTCAACACATTTCCTTTAAATGTTGCTCCTCTCATCTTAAAGGTGCATCTGCTAGTCCTTGGCATTTTCACACTAGAAAAAAAGGTTTGGACTGTCTGCTATCAATGCCTCTCATAATTGCATATACTTCTATCAGGTCTCCCTTCAACCCCTGACGTTCCCGAGATAATCCAACATCTCCTTATAGGTTTACATCCTCAATCCAGGCAACATTCTGATAAACATCTTCTGCACCCTCTCCAAAGCCCCCACATCCTTCCTGCAATGGGGCGATTAGGTGGAGAGACAGATAGAGCAAAGGGAATATCTCTGATTGCGACAGACCCAGCCCTGTGGTAAATCATGGAGTTTTCCTCTTTCCCTGGTGATGCATCTGTTGATCAACCTCATTGTACAAGTGGAGCTGAAGATGGCCTCACTACAGTGCATCTACAACACTGAGGACATTACAGTTGGTGGGTGGAACATCAGCAGTTGACCACTAGGAAGAGTAATAGGCCTCGGCAGATAAGGAAGGAGACCCTGTTGATACGGTTCGCTATGACGGCCTCTCAAAAGAAAGCAGCAACAGTTGACTTTGCAGTGTCATGGTTGGCTTGTCGCTGGGAGATCCTGTCTGACTAATTGGGTTTTTTTTTCAAGGTAACTAAATATGTTAATGAGAGAAACGCAATTGATTTGGTTTTCAACCTCAGAAAGGTCCTTGGCAATGTCCGACGTTGACAGTTGCTCTAAAAGATTAGAGCCCATAGGAGTCGTGACAAGAAGGCAAATAGGCTTTGTCATAGGAAACAGAGGGCATCAGTGATGGGTTTCTTGAGTGGAAGCTCTTGACCAAAGGTGTGCTAAGGAATTAGTGCTAGGACCCTTTATTTGCATTAAGCAGCCTTCATTTTGTCTACTTCTTGTTTGCAGGCACAGACCTCTTCACTTTCAAAGCAGTTGTGAATGGAACTGAACCATACAATCATTGTGTAATGTCTTCTTCTGGCCTCATGATGGATAGAAGCATCTTGATGGAGCAGCTGAAGATGGCTGGCCTGAGAAACAAATCCACCAAATTCCTGCATGGTAACCAAGGGCTATATATATATTTATATATATTATATATATATATATATATTTATATTTATATAAATATTTATATATATATATAAATATATATAAATATATATAATATACATATATATATAATATACATTATATTATATATACATTATATATTTATATATATTCTCTCTCTCTCTCTCTCTCTCTATTTAGTTAAATATTAGGATTTGATTTTACGTTGTTTTGTATTGGAAACTACCCTCGATTCATTTATATCAGAAGATACTTTCCATCTATTTCAATGTCATTAGTAGTGAGATTGTGTACATTCAATCTTTCCATTGGCCTTGGAATGTGAAATCCTTTTAAAATTTGGCTATTTTGCAAATCATCCTATGCAGGGAAATTGAATAATTGTTAATTGTCTGTTTAAATTAGTAATAAACTAGGATGTGCTGTGGTTCTTTACAAGTAAAATTGCTATAACAAAAATTGCTTTATGCGAGTAGCAGTCCGATTGTGCAAGAACAATACATGGTATTTTGTTACATAAATGATAGAAAATGTTAATCGGCTTATAACCATGATCATAAATGCACATTAACTGTAGCAGAAGTTGCCATTGGAATATACATACTGACGGATTGGATGAAGGTTTGCATAGCAGGTTCTTTGTTATTCTCTCACCTGTCATGCCTCATCAAAGATTAGGCCATGTTAACCCATCCCTCATTTTATGATTCTGGCAGTTCTAGTCATCCCATTACAGGACAGATGTGGAGACTTTGATGAGGGTGCAGAGCAGGTTTATTAGAATGCTGCCTGGATAGAGGGTTTCAGTTACAGGGAGAGGTTGGACAGACTTGGATTTCTTTCTCTGGAACATCGGAGTTTGAGGAGGGACTTGATAGAATTACATACAATTATGAGAGGAATAGACAGATAGGCAGTCAGAACCTTTTCCCACGGACGCAATGTCCAACACTAGAGGGCGAAGGTTTAATGGAGATGTGCATGGCAAGTTTCTTTACAGAGTTTAAGAGGCTTTTAGATAGGCACACGGGAGTGTAAGAAATAGATGGATATGTGCAGGCATGTGAGATTGATTTAATGGAAGGGTTCCCAACCTGGCGTAAATTTAACCCCGGGGGTAAATTTCGCCAACCCAGGGGGTAAAATTTGTTGATTCTGGACTTGTACATATTTTTTCTCATTTACTGACTGTGTGTGATTCTGGTATACCTGTTCATCATTAGTTGTTCATAAATAAGTGAAATAACATTGTTATGTGCTATTACAGTTGCCAAGGGTAAATGGGACAAAAAAGGTTGGGAAGCCCTGATTTAACGGCACCAGGTTCAGCACAAACTATGTGGGCTAAAGGGCCAATTCCTATGCTGTACTGTTCTATATTTTTTACACAAAATGAATCCTTTTGTCCTTGTCCTTTATCCTTCTCCTTTAATCAATCCAGCAACCAATAGAGCAGTGATTCCTGACAATGTAATTCCATATCACCTGCTCCTCCAGGACTACATCCCAATCTCATATCACCTGCAAGACACTGTCATCACTCCACAATCCCTCACACCAACTAGCCCTCCAAGTCCCCAGTCCTGAAACCAAACTACAACATATGGTGCAACACTCACCAAAACTCATCTTGTTTGGGAATGCAAACATTTCTGGTCCATTAATCCATTATTGAAAGATACAGAACGGGATCTGGCCCATTGGGACCATCGATCTCCCATTCACATAAATGCGATACTATCTCACTTTCTCATCCATTTATCCACACACTAGGGGGCAATTTACAGCAGCCAATTAACCCACAAACCGGGACGTCTGAGGTCACGGACGCATGTGAAGGAGCAGCTTGACCACCAATGATATTGTGCTGCCTAAACTATTATTTGTAGCAGAGTCGACATAAAATGATAACCTAAGGTTTGTTATGCACTTCCAAGAACTATTATTTCAGATAGATTGCAACATATGATGGATAATCTAGTTCCAATATTATCTTCAAAAACTTTTTTTTTTTAAAAAGGCTGTCCCATTTAAAAATTGCATAGTTTATTGTTTTTCCAGTTCCAGTTTTTTTATTTTTTTATGAAAAACAAGTTCCAATTACTGCAATCATTGTAAAAATAAATTACAAAATGTGATCAGCTTAATATATATTAAAACATGCGTTGTAAGGATTAAGGAATAATTTTGCTTCACAATGGACTAGAAAAATCATGACCAACAACGTTTTTGGAACCAATAGGAATGTGGGATCCAAAAGCAAATATTTGAAAATTAACCAAAGGCACAAGAAATGTAACATCTGAAAAGCCAGGGTTGACGTCCATGGTAAATGTTAAAGTATATTTGAACATTGGGTTTAAGGGAAGATGGCAAGAAATGGTCTTCATGCAATAATGAAGTCTACTCGGATTCCAGTCTGGTTACAGATGGATTCATGCAGTTATTCCTATTAGTTCCGGTGGTTCACAGTATCTTCCCAAGTTGAACTACACGTTACGGCATGGATTCGTTATCTGGTAACACCGGTCTTCTGAAGTTTGCCAATTTATCCTCTCCTGCCTTGTACATGGACAGGCCAAGTTTCGTTATCTTGCCACTGCCCAGGCATTCGTCATCCTTGTACAGCACCGCATACTGGAATCAAAGTATAACAACATTACAGCACATACAATGCTTAGAAAGAATCCTGTGTTATATCATCTGGTCTCTAGCATGCAAAATATAATTTTACTTAAGACATAACCAGCAGACATTTCTATAATGAAGGTGGGTAAAGATTTAAAAAAAATACCAAGATACTCATTAGCAAGTTCAAGTAAGACTTTGGAATGCGTCTTAATACAAGGATATTGTGCCAAGCATCTGCCAAAGCTTCCAAAAGTTGGTAAATAATCCTCTGACAAAGGATCCATAAACTCCTCTGGAGCCAGAAAATGTGCACACTGACAGTGAGGCTAATTTGCAGCAACCTGGAATTCCTTGTCTCAAGATTACTCAACAATGTCATCCATCCGGTTGAAGGACAAGTCATTAAAGAATGAGAATAATTATAACATTTAAAAATTTAATTTAATTCACTGTATCATCTTTCACCTTTATCTAGCAAAGAAGTTAATATTACATTTTGCCTTTGGTAGAATACCTTTTTCGTGAATTCATGGACAATAGTTTAATAGAAATTAAGATGACTGACACTTATTAATTTGATCACTTAATTAAAACGTTTTCTTAAAAGCTTTAGAATTATTGTTTGTTAATTATGCAAATAATGATTAACATGTTTTTTTTTTCAAAGTTTCTGTTTAGAAATCACCAGTATATTGGAATGTCTCAAAGCACTTAAAAAACCATTGATGAATTATTCAAATGCAGTCACTATTGTGATTTTGAAAATGTGGCTATCAATTTTGCACTTAGCAATGTGAGAAGGATCAGTTAATCTTCACGAGATAAAACACAGTGCAGGATACTAAATAAACAATCAGAAGTAGTTCTATAATGCAAACAGCTATAATAAATCCAAACAGTTAATCAAAGAAGTTATTACACACACGATACATTTCAGACTTCAGCCTAAGGCTAAATCACATTATGCCGATCCCTTTAAAATTAATCATCTTATTAATTTTACACTTATTATAAACTAGAAAAGTACTATATTTAGATCTATCCATCGGTCTTCAGTGTGGCCAATCCGTTACAATAATAGGGGGCCGCTAAACTCCCACTCAGCTGATATGGGAAATTACAACTATTACTTTAGCTGTTGTTTGGAAAAGAACACAAGACAGAAACTGGCCAGCATGTGACATCTTACACTGGATACCTAACAAAGTGAAAAGGATGAGTGTACTAATGTCACAGTTGATTCAGCACAAATAATACCCAAGAGAGTGGGTTTACTTTTACAAAAATCCACCACAATTTCTCTGGGGGGGGGCGGAAAGGGATCAATTCAATTCCAAATAACTAATTTTGCAAAGTACCTGAATGTGAGAGATTTATAACCAAAATTATTTTCAATGGACTTTACATCAAGTCTACTTGCATTTGAAATGGAAGAATAAGAAGGAACTTACCTGTCCTGGTGTTGGTGCTCTGACTGGTTTGACAAGAGTCACCAAAACTGTAGAATCTGCATTTAGTGTTATTTGACACTGCACTGCAAGAAAAAGAATGCAGAATATAAAACCTTAATTACTTGTATTCAGCGTTCAATGCAAACTGATCATGTAAAGGTTTGGGAACAAATATGAGTAAAGTGAAGACAGCAATTAAGCCCAAAAGCCTTCTGCAAAATCAGTCATGCTGGGTCTTACACTGCTGTGCTACATCACGTAGGCCGGGGACAACTCAGAGTTAGATCATCATCATTCTACCTATGATCAAATTTGCAGATTTAACTCTTCTATGGACGGACCCCAAGATAATTGAGTTTGGGGCTGTCTCAGTGAAACTCTTAATGTGTACCAAGCATAGATACACATAGTTATAGTCGGCTAACTTACAAGGAAACCAAATTCAATTCGATGTGGCATTTAGAATAAGCTTTATCCACCTAACATTGCTTGGAGCTGTTTAATCCTCAGGACAAATACAAAAGGTGACAATACAGTATTCCCATTGAGACGATGTATAATTCTTTGTTCAACATTAATTACATCAGTGTTGCTGTTGACACCAGTTTAGATGAAAAGCCAGACAGGAAATCTTGGTCGTCAAATTCAACCATTTTGCTGATATCACCTTAAATTAGAACACGCGGGGAAATATTTAATCAAAAAATAAACTAATATTAAATTATGATCTACATAAACTGACATTATACTTCTAAATTAATTCCAAATATGTCCATGTTCTCACCTAGAGAAGCAAGATCTGTGTATCTGCAGATACACACAAGCAAAGTCTGAACCTTTCTTACCAAGAGGCATTTGATGCTGGAAGCGAAAACTGCATTGCATCACTCCATCCCTGAGCAGTTCTGCAGGTGGATTTTGAGCGATCCAATGGACCGGGTCAGTTTCAAGTGAGTTCCTGTACAAAGCTGGGTGACAGGTCCCTGGTGCCTGGCAGATAACAGGTTTGAATATCATCAGGCATAGTCTACAATTGGAAAAACACGCCAACACAATTCTGGAAACCCAGCTGCAATGTTATAGTTATAGAATTGCAGAGTTGAGTGATTGCTGTGAGCAATTTGCCCAATTCACTTAAAATTTCACATACAGATTGAAGTTTCTTAGTTACAAAAACAATATCAATTTTAATTTCATGATAAATAAATTAACCAGACTGAAGTACATCTCTTTAGATTGGAATCTGGAGAATGGTTCAAACAGTATTTACTGAACCTGTTCTGTAGTTGATCTCTATGCCAATTCAATTTAGTAATTTATTTGCACTGAATTTATAAAACTGTTGATTTTTTTCTCTAATTTATCAATAAGAACTCCCCAAGAATTTCCTTGTCAATTTTTTTCCCCCACTGTTCCCCTGCCCACCATGGGGTCTTTGTTCCCATTCTCCTTAGTTACACACCAATACGCAACATCTTCCCCTTATAGTGTTTGATCATCATACTGAAGTTCCCTTTGGCAGTGAGAAATTGGGTCCAATTGCTCTGACATTAATCGCAAAATATTACTAAGCATTTCTGGAATTAAGAACTTCTGCAACGTATTCACTTGTTCTCGCGTGAAAGGACACCATAATGAATCTGGTGCTAAGGTATGATGTTGCAAGTGTCGGTGGGAGATTAGGTGTTTAGGAATGATCACTCTATTATATGGTTTAGATTAGAACTCGGGCAAGGAACAATCAGAGGAGGAACTTCACAACTGGAAAATAATTAAATTCAAAAGGATGAGAGTTTATCCAGTCTGGGTAAGATGGAACCAAAGAATGACAGGAAACATTGTGATCTTTGAGGATGACCTGTTTCAGGTTAAAATATCATATTTTTTAATTATACTTTGTTCTAACTTATCCATAGGTTCTGTAACACTCACCACAAATACGTCACCAGTTTTGATCTCTTTATCAACTACAAACCAAGCATCTCTTTGACCACCTATTCTGGCACGTTGTCCCAAAGTGAACAGAAACCAACCTAAAAGTTAACAATGAAGGAAACGTGAAATTGAACAAACAGTTTGAACAAATTTTTCATAATGAATCATTGAATAAATAGTATATCCCTACTCTTAACTGTCTAGGTAACATCACCCTCCCCAACAATTTCAAGAAAGGACATGTGTTAAAACCATTAAAAAGCATATTCTAGAGAGACCTAAACTATTTTTTCTGATATTGATTTTGAAGATTTATTTAAATCTTTCTATGAAACAGTTACATAGTTGCAAAGCAAAATATAAAATTCAGGATAGCCAGGAAATGTAGGTAGGATTACAAGAAATGGGAAAAAGCAAAAAGTACAGATACTGCAAATAGGAAACAAAGCAGAAACCACTGTTCGTTTAGTATTAGAGATAAGTGGGGAATAAACAAGGACAGGTCCTTCGCCCATCAATTATCGATCACATATTCAATGTTTATCCCACTTTCCTCATCCACCTCCGTACACATCAAGACAATAACCTACAAACCCCGCACATCTTTGGATATGGGCCGAAACCGGAGCACCCGAAGGAAACTCCACATAGGCAGCACTCGAGCTCAGGATCAAACAGGGGTCTTTAGCGATTGTGACCACTCTAGCAGCTGTGGCCACCTGGTTCACACGTCCTCAGTCCGATGCTGCCTGAGTATGAGTACTTCCCAGAACTTTCTCTCCTTTATAAAAGGTGGCCATAAGACTACTACTCCTTGAGACCGATACAGCAAACCCAATTGCCATAATAGTAATGATATCAAACATGGTCTTTGATGAATGGAGGAAAGTTCCTGGTACAGGAAGTACAAAACAAAAACAAAAACTTAAACTTAAACATGGTTAATTCAGACTCCATGGAAAGTAGTTGTAAGATGAAAGAACTTTAAAATCAGGCAGTTACTATGTAATAATTACACTTACAAAATGTACACTCCTATCTACACACATTTTCATATGAATGTTGTTTTCATAAGTAGAATGTACTAAATGTATCAACTGAATAGCCTGGAGATTATTCTACATCTTTTGTTTATATGAAAACAACCTGAGTTGCCCAAATTCTCTTTGAGAAAGCTACATTAAGATTGAATAATGCAATAATGAGAGTGGGGTAGTAGTGTGTTCCCAGCAACACCCTGCCTAGAACACTGCCCAAAGCAGGGAGGATCTTTGCTCTAGGAACCCCAGACTGCAGAGCCAGGTTTTCGTGCCATAAGTTACCAGGGAGGTCACCTTCAGTGCATTAATGCAGCTTCAGAAAGCTCCACACAGATACAAATTCCTGCCCTCTTGCACAGACTGAAGGAAAAAGTAGATGAAGTCTCTCATCCTCCTCCTCTGCGTTCTACTTTCATCTTAAATATGGTTTAGATGTTCTTCCAAATAACCACAGGCTACAAACCTAGTTCAACAACAGCCTCGAATGATCCTGAAGCTTGGAAGCTGGGAGTGACCCTACCCAGGTCCATAGGCTGAGCAACCCTGGTCTACAAATGAGGCTGCCATAGGAGGATGGAAATGCCTTTGTGGGCAAGAAATACTATTGATTGTTGGCCCTTTAAACAGCAACTGTTTCAGGAGAATTGGGGTCAGTTGATGACTGATTGGTCTGTGAGTAGATAAAGTAAATAAGTATTATTTTTCAGTCCAGCAAGTTTGCACATCTCAATCCTGACAAATGTACAATAGATGAGGTAAAAGAGAGTCAATTATATTACTAAGAATTCTGCAACGTTTTATGGAAGTCTTCCTATTAATAAAACGTATTTCAGTATATTAATTTTTTTAAGATATAGTAATTACCTTTATGTGTCCCCATTATTTTTCCATCTTCTATAGAAACAAAATTTCCAGGACGAGGTTCTAGATTACAATAAAATTTTGAGAATAACGATAAGTGGAACAAGACAAGGCCAGCACACCACGGCGCGGCTTTAGGCTTTGGGCCAACTACTCGAGGCAAAAGACTGGGCACTAGATTTGAATCTAGCACAAAATCAATGGTCATCTTTTTCCTCCAAGTCCGGTAGAGGGCGGCCGTAGATCTGCCGCAATAGAAACACTATATGGCGGGTTGTGAACAATTCATGTGCGGGAACTGGGCGATTGAGCGTCGTACGGCTTTCAAGTGAAGGTTAAAGCCGGATCACATTAAATATCTCTTCAACTGGTTGGCTGAGATGAGCAACCAAATATTCGAATTAGTACTTTTGAAGTACTCGGGGGGGGTTGAGTTGTAGTGACTATTCTAATATTAGCAAAAAAATAACACATTATGAAGATATTATTTTTCCACTAAACAATGGAATCCTCAGCCAGATTAAATAAATTAAAATCAATATTAGGATGCAAAATGAAAATGTTCAGATTATTGGCAATAGAAAACTATTTCCCCCAGTAGGCAGAAACTAGAGCCTACAACTAAATTATATTATTTGTTCTTGATCCATATACAGACTGTGGGAAATTAAAGTATTCCACTTTTTGACAGGGATAGATGCATATTAAAGTAACTCTGGTATTAAAAACAAGCACACCAACCTCAAGAATAAAATTTTCAAAGTTTCTTTCTCCAATGAAACAGATTCCCATGCTCTGCAGAAATCAATAAAAACGTCACGACAGAGAATATTCAACAAATGCTAGGTAGACAAAAATGCTGGAGGAAGCAGGTGAGGCAGCATCTATGGAGAAATGGAATAGGTGACGTTTCGGGTCGAACCCTACTTCAAGACTATGTCGGGGCGGGGTGCGGAAAAAAGAAAGGAAAGAAGGAGACAGTAGGGCCTTAGTGGATCTGGGCAAGGGGGTGGGGAAGGAGGGATAAAGTAAGGACTATCTGAAATTGGAGAAGTCAATGTTCATGCTACATGCTTGAATCAAGAGTTGCAATTTCAGAGATTTCAATATTCAAGGTTCAAGAACCAAATTACGAAAAAACTTCGTACTTCTTTTCTTTTCAATATATGGTGAAATCCTGCCTCTGCTGCCGTTTCCTTTACAAGACTTTTCCTGAATTCTCCAAGGGGAAAGATGGTATGTCGCAAAGCACGCTGAGATATCTGACTCAGAAAGAAAGTTTGGTCTTTCTGTGGATCAGCAGCCTTCAAGAGTTTTACGGCTAAATGCAGAAAAGAAACAGGCTGTTAGTGACAGAATTGTGATAATTTACATAGGCTAATATTCAAATAATGCTGCTGTCATTTGGGTCTCAATGCATGATATTTGCTTTGACTTGCCCTTTTATTCCTACCATAGCTTAAATCAAGAACCATTCACAACTTACACCCTCACTTCAGCTTCAGTGTAAATAGTAAGACTCACATCAAACATCACATTACCAAATAAAGCATACCTTGCAAGTCAGGACACCGACAGTACGTCTCCACTCTGCAGCATTATTACAGCATCACTGCTCTCTCTGGATGCCACTTCTCCTACACTGCACACGTTCTACATCCCCATATTGACTCTGTTCTTTCTCCAATGTCTGCCTGCTGCCCAGTAAAACATTTTTTCCCTCAATTTTGCCCTATTCACAGCAAACATGATAGCTCACCTTTTTGAACTACCACTGGTTTCCAAGCCTGCTTATTAAAGAAACTCTCAGATTACCTCATACCTTAAATGTTCTGGCTAATACATGATCTTAAGAAAATGAATAATTCAATGAACAAATAACTCCACCTTCAAACACCTGGGGCAAAACAAAATATTGTTAGCATTCTTTCTACAAAGACATTCTTTGTTTTATTTAGATTTCTGCTCACATTACTCTCATGCATAGCAGATTTCTTTGGTAAAAGTGTACTTGTGCTGGAATTATTATGTCAGTACAAAATTTGTACTGTTTAAATTTGTTTCATATGTCACAGACCAGACAAGTAGAACTGGCATCATTCTACACTGGCTCACCAAGTAATCCCATTTCTCCATTCCCTGTAGTCGTTTGTCGTCCCCCCCCCCCCCCGGTGAGGCTCGAAGGGCCGATTGCCTACCCAGCACCTATTTTCCAGTCTCCTTTCCAGTTTCTACCACTCACCAACACTTCACACATAAACTCTACACAGACAGCACCAGGTCACCGGAACTCTGAGACAGCTTCCCTACTAGCAGTGTCACTGTGCCTAAATCCAGTCAGATCCTCACTGGCATTAAAGCTAATGCATTTCAGTCATAGAATTAAACCACAAGGTTAAAGCAATTGTTCCATATCCGTGCTAAACTTGCCATTCTAAATCCATGTCATGAGTTTTTGCTGGATATCGTCTATTATTGGTCTTTTTATCTAAAACAGAAAGCAGAGTTGACACAAATGCTGGAGTAACTCAGCGGACTGGCAGCATCCTGGATAGAAAGAATGGGTGACGTTTCGGGTCGAGACCCTTCTTCAGAGTTGTTTAGATTAACCACACCAATTTGAATTTTCTATCAGATGCCCAGCTCAATCTCGGACACAGAAGGTAAATAAAGTGTGTATTGGGTAGGGAAAGAGTCAAATACTGGTGGAATAGTATTCCTTTCAATAAAGCTGTCCCTGCATTTTAAATGACAGTAATAAAAAGAAAACTGAAGTAGCAATATTAGGCTCATTACATTTGATAACTGAAACTGCACAGAGATCCCCATTAAATGGTCCATGATAGCAACTAATGATTATGATCTGAAGTTAGTTTAAAGAAACACCTCCAACAGAGTGTATACAAATTTGCATTTACTTAAACATCCTGGTGAAAGTTGACACTAATCGCAAATTATTTAAATATTTGTACATGCAGATTCCGCAAAGCCATCCAGTTTACGTGGATATCATGATTACATTTTGTTTCAACTCCATTTTGGCCAAACAAACTTTCCGACATTGAACATTAATATTTAAAGAATTAAAAGTTAGTGTCATGTCAAAATGTAATGTCCTTCACTAACCATCCTTACCATGGTTATGTAAAATATCTTCTGTATTTCCAATGGACTTCTGCTGGAAAACCTCTTCATCGCCTTGTGACGTTCTGGCATAATGACCGGTTGCCATTGCATCAGCCCCTGCCTCAATATAAAGAATGCAACTATTACATATCCTATTTTCCAATAAACACCAGAATACATGCTACATCTGATTTAGTGTGATTCCACATTAGATGCATCAAAAAGGAAACCAAACTATTGCTAATTTCAGTCAAGCCAGTTTTCATGAATACTAGAAGCAAAGAACTGCAGAGTGGCTTGTTTTACTAAACAGGACACGATGATGGAGATGGAGCACAGGGGGGGGCGGGGGGGGGGGTGGGGGGGGCGTGGGGGGGGGGGGGGGGGGGGCGGGGTGTGGGGGGGGGGGGGGGGGGGGGGGGGGGGGGGGGCGTCCGCAGCATCCCTGGAGAACAGAGATATGTTCATTTTGTGTTGTGGCCCTTCTACAGACTTGCTCTTCAGAGTCTAAAGAAGGGTCCCGACCCAAAACGACACTAATCCATGTTTTCCGGGGACGTTGCCTGACCTGAGTTACTCCGGCACTTTGTGTCCTTTTTCATCAATACTACAATTGTTTTAGTGTCTAATTATTAAGAATGAGAATAAGGTTTGGTGAGATCATCTTCCTTGGAACAAATTACAATATCCTCGGCAAAATTGTAGCTCCAGGGATGACAACAGACTCAAGATATCCTGTTTCTCATATCTACCTTGTGGCTTTCCACACTTTCCAACAAAGATCAATTAGAGAATTCTGACCTTTCCTGTAACATTTTTCAATTTTGAAAGTATTCACATTGACTTGCCGTACTGTGATTAGCTATGATTAATCTTGATAATGTTCTCTCACCTTTCCCCATCTTATATGATCTCAGTCATAAGTCCAGTTATTCCCTTGCTCAATAACCTCGACTACCTGATTTAAATCTTGACTCCATGTGAAATATTACAGGTGGTCATATACAAAGTGAAATGATGAAATGGGAATAGCAGAAATTTTTTTTTTTTTGTATTTGTGTTTATTTTATTTTAAACCTAATGCAATCACGGTCCATTGGAAGAATTTACTAATGGCAATGACAAATTAATACCAATATATTAGTGGTATGCATACTCTTTAAAGAAAATTGAAAAACAGAGGTTGAAATGAAATATCATTGCTTCTACATTTCCAAATTATATGGTGTAAGGAGTGCACAAATCCCAGGGTGTTACTGGACACTAGAACACATGTATAAATAATGCTTGAACATATTTGACTTCTGATAAAATATATAAAATGACAGGTGTTTGTGCATCTGGAATTTAGGAGATTGAGGGGGGATCTTATAGAGGCTTACAAAATTCTTAAGGGGTTGGACAGGCTAGATGCAGGAAGATTGTTCCCGATGTTGGGAACTCCAGAACAAGGGGTCACAGTTTAAGGATAAGGGGGGAGTCTTTTAGGACCGAGATGAGAAGATCTTTTTTCACACAGAGAGTGGTGAGTCTGTGGAATTCTCTGCCACCGAAGGTAGTTGAGGCCAGCTCATTGGC
Source organism: Okamejei kenojei (assembly GCA_035221665.1). NCBI lineage: Eukaryota > Metazoa > Chordata > Chondrichthyes > Rajiformes > Rajidae > Okamejei > Okamejei kenojei. The sequence goes on along the minus strand of CM069151.1, from coordinate 22,040,080 downwards.
TATATTTAAGAGGGAGTTAGATGTGGCCCTTGTGGCTAAAGGGATCAGGGGGTATGGAGAGAAGGCAGATACAGGATACTGAGTTGGATGATCAGCCATGGATCATATTGATGGGCGGTGCAGGCTCGAAGGGCTGAATAGCCTACTCCTGCACCTATTTTCTATGATTCTATGATTCTATGATCCAGTTAATACAAAACACTTACCCAGCATTTCCATGGCAAAATGCAACAGACATTTGAATTTGATGTTTTTATTGCACGTTATATCAGGGTTTGGAGTCCTTCCCATCTCATATCCTTTACTAGGTTACTGAAAAAGAACAAAACAACACTTCATTCATTCAATTTCTAGCAACAAGACTTTCAAACTTGAAACGTTTCAACACTGCATCAGTTCAAAATGCAATTGTTCAGATTAGTGCTGGGATTGAGAGGCTTGCTGAAAGACTTGACATTGGGCTCTGCCTCTCTCTACTGCAACAATACTCTTCTATGGTGTGGACAGTTGGAGCCAATTATATTCACAAATTACATTAGCAATTTAAACTTAAGAATTAATAAACCATTTCTAAATATATGGATGACACCAAAATTGGGAGGAATTGTTAACCATGCAGAAGATTTTGACAAAACAGAAGATATTCAAAAACTTGCAGTGGTGTATAACTGGCAAATGGATTTCATTACCCAATTAGGAGGTACTGGATTTTGGTAAAAATAGTATAGTACAGAAAATAATTGAACGTAGGAACCAGCCCCTCAATCCATAATGTCTGTGCCCCACATGATGCCTTCTGCCTGCACATGCTACATATCCCTCCTTTCCTGCATATTCATGTGTCTATCTAAAAGCCTCTTAAAATGACATCATCATATCTGCTTTCTCCAACACCCACGTGACGCGAGTTCCAGGCATCTACCAATCTCTGTGTAAAAAGATTGTGCTATGCATAAGCCCTTTAAACTCTGCCCCTCTCGCCTTAAGGTCATGCCCTTTAGTTTAGTTCAGTGATACAACATGGAAACAGGTCTTTTGGCCTACTGACTCCACACCGACCAGTCGATCACCACACCTACGTTCTATCCTAGAAATATTGGGTAGGAAGGGGATAAGGGGAGGGGGGGGGGCACTCCATGGACAATTTGCGAGACCAAGGTTTAAGTGATGAGATATGGGCTTGGGATTGTGGAGGTAAACCGGAGAACTGGAGTAAACCCAGCATCTCAAGACGAACATGCACCCCGGTCAGATCGAACCCTGTCTCTGTTGCTGTAGGTAGCAGAGCTTCCAAAACCCCCTGTGCCTCATGACAGGCCCCCCTGGGAGAAAGGTTCTGACTATCTATGCCATCTCTGCTTCTAGTGAGTTTATTTATTAATTTCTATTAAGTCCACCCCTTTTACCTCCGACACCGTCAGAGAAAACAATCCCAAGTTTGTCCAGCCTCCTCCAGTAGCTAAATATTCTAATCTTGAGAGCATCGCTAGCCTTATCCTGGAACCTTCCTCCAAACCTCCACATTCATCCGACAAGAGCACCATAACTCCAAATGGAGCCTAACGGAATTTTATACATCTCAACACTATACTCGCATAATGTCACCTCTTCTACTTGGACAATAAGAATCTAAAAGGGATAGGGAAGCCAAAAGGAACTATGACAGCAACTGCACAAATGACTAAATTCACACAAATAACGGGCTGGGTGCAAAACAGTTTAAGTAGCTGACATCAGAAATGTGGGAAAGGATGGAAAGGCTGCACTTCTTTAAGATTAAAAAGGCCAAGCAATATTCTAATAAAGGAGTTTACAGCTATGAAGGGATGAGAGACACAGAAATGGACAAAGTCCAGCTGAGGGGAGAACAAAAGTTGAGACTGGTAATATAAACTAATCACCAAGAACTCAAACATGAGATTCAGAAAAAAAAAAGACTTTCCACAGAGACTGATGTGATAGGTTGTATAGATATAATTATGGGAAAGAAAGACAAGCACATGAAGGATATGGCAATAGATAGCAATGCCAAGAGTCTGATGAGGAGACTTGAGTAAATTAAAAATCAGCATGGTCAAGACGATATTAATAAATTGAATTATAAAGAATATAGATTCACACAGCACACAAACAGGACATGACCAGTTGACATCTATCCATATTAATCCCCAACACTTGGCCCATAGCACTCTTTGCCCACAAGATTTTTAAGTCCTTGTATGGACACTTATTAAATACTGTCAATCACTCTGCTTCCACTACTCTCTCTAACAGCACAATAGATACTGCGTTAAAAATGTTGGTGGTATTGTTGATTTAGTGATTGATGATAAAGCCAATATTCCAACGCCAATGGATTAAACCTGACCCTTAATAGCTGCAACACTGAATTTATCAAATAAGGTGGTTTAGAAGAAGTTAAAACCAAATATGTTAAACTTGAGAAAGAAATATGTGAAACAAAGATCATATTTCTAATTTTCTCAATTCCAAATGGATGGAACCAGGTCTATCAGCTGTTTCATATAAGATTGTTGTTGTAACTATTTTTAATTAAACCTCCACAGCAGAACCCTTTTTTTGGGTTGTTTTTTTTTTGAGCAGAACCCTGCAATCTTGCTTACAATAAAGCCTTGACTCCATAAATATATCTCTCTCAGGGAACGTAAAAACAAGTTAAAAAAACATCTGTATTACCTAAAGACTTCATGCCAATACTCTTTCACAAAGGAAACCTGATAGAAAGGGATGTCAAGCATCTCACAGAGCTGGTGTGCATCTCTGCAATCCTGATCACTTGTACAGATTCCGCGTTCATCCAGCATGTCCCAGTTTTTCATAAAGACGCCCATCACTTGGTAACCTGGAAAAGACAGTATGAATTATTTCAATATTGCGTGTCATGAAGCAAGCAATCTCTGACTGCAAAATGGCATTTATAAAGTAAATAATTCTGTTCATCAACTGGGAATTAATGGGGTAATTATTTTTACAACTCCATTAAATAATACAATCAATGTGAATATTATGGTTTTGATGAGTTCATAATTGCAATATTCGGTAGTTGCTCAAAATTCAATATACCCTGTTTACAGAGGAGTGTGATCAAATAAGTTTGCATCCATGCTGGAATAATCAAAGAGCAGCTGGGTTAAGTCAAAAGACCCCCCCCCCCCCCCCCCCCCCCCCCCCCAAAGGCAGGATCTGTGGAGGAATAATCAACATTTTAGGTTGAGACCCTTCATCTAGGCCAACCCAAACATCGACTGTTCAGTCTAGATGATAGGTCCTGACCTGAATCACTGTCTGACCTATTAGCCTCCACGGATGCTGTCCAACTGCTCTCCTTTTTTGCTACAGATTCCAGCAAGTGCAGTCCTCTAGTGCCTCTTTGTGGCACACTAAGGTAGACATTGGATAACTTTACTAAGTTATGAAGTCTTTTTAAACTTGGGCAACAATATGTAGATATGTTGAATCCAGTTTTAATCAAATAGGAAAGACAATGCCCCCAGCTGGACTTGGACCGAGAAGTGGAACTTTTTTGAAACATGATTCTGGGTTCATTGGCAGGATGCCTAATCTGGAATGGAAACTTAACATGATAGCTGTAATACATTATGCTTGGGATAATAATCAAATCACCATACAGAATGCATCAATTGTGGAATAAATATGTTGTTAGGCAAACTGGGCGGCAGGGTGGTGCAGTGGCGGAGTTGCTACCTTACAGCGCCCGAGATCCGGGTTCGATCCTGACTACGGAGTTTGTACGTTCTCCCCGTGACCTGCGTGGGTATTCTCTGAGATCTTCGGGTTGCTCCCACACCCCACAAAGAGGTACAGTTTTGTAGGCTAATTGGCTGGTATAAATGCAAATTGTCCCTATTCTTGTTCTGTCTGAGGAGGGGGAGCAAGAGCAGAACTCCAGGATACAGAGGTGACACGGGTGAGAGATCCACTTACCATGCAGGGGGGACCACATTTACTAAAGAAAGAGATCTTTGATGTCCTAGGATGGAAATTCTCATATTGGAAACAGATATGGCAGAGACTGAGAAATTGAGAGTATGGGATGCTATCTTCTAACAGCTGGCTAAGCCATGAGGAAAGTTGTCTATTCACTTATTCAAACTCACATCCAGGTCTTGGAATACTATTAAATTATTCTAGAGCCCCCTCTGGTGGTTTCCTAGTTGCTAAAGAAATAATGCACCAGATTAAATCCGAAAGAAAGTTGCAATTAGAAACAATCAAACCACTATTGTTAGTTTAAAAATAACACAGGAAGAGATCAAACGGTGTTGATTTTGTGCTGAATTTCCATCTACAGTGTTCCACGTGCTAGACAAGGGAGCAATGATAAACGAGCTACTGTTTGTCCAATTCACATAATAAATTAAATTTGACTCGATAGATTTGTTCAAGGAGCAAGTTTATAAATACTGTAACATTAAAAGGGACAGAAAAGAGATGGTGAGAGTTAGAAGCATAGTGGTTGGGAGAAGGAAGTTCAGAGGTTCAAGTCTAGACAGCTGGAAGTACCAACACTAAAGGAAGTGTGGTTAGAATGAAGGGATGCAAGAAATGGAGAGGGAGAGAGGAGGGCATGAAAAGATTTGAAAACAGAAATAAGATTGACAACAACCCCCATGTAAGTGCAGAAGTGAGAGAGGAGTCAGAAATGCTGTAATTATGGCCATCCTCAAGAAAAAATGGGCCTCCCTGCCACCAGCATCCTCCTCAACCACCTACTCACAAGGCTACATAGCTGGTCCCCACGAGCACTTTCTCAAGATTATTTTGGGATAAACAATAAATCGTGGAAAGGAGGAAACAGGTCCTTCAGCCCACAGAATTAGTGGCAATTTATATTAATCCCTTCTATATTTTCAACATCTCCTCACAGATTCTACACACAACACACAGCAGGGTCGGTTTACAGTGGCACTAACCTGCACCTCTTTGGCAATGTGGCCAACCATGCAAACTTGATCAGCAAGGATGTCAAAGGGTAAGGGGAGAGGCAGGTGAGTGGTATTGAGAGAGAAAAATAGATCTGCAATGAGGGGGCAGCCTGGACGGGTCGAATATATATATATAGTCTTATATGTGTGTGAATAAACACATATATATTTATATATATGTATGTGTGAATACAAACACACATATATATATGTATATATATACACTTAATGCACACATATATACACACACACATACAAATATATATATATATGTGTACGTACATATATAAACACACACACACATATACAATAATACTTTATTAGCCAAGTATGTTTTGCAACATATGAGAAATTTCATTCGCCAACTCAGCCATACAAATAAAAAGCAACAGAACACACAAAATACACATACGTATATTATATTGCATATATATATGTGGGTGCGTGTATATATATATATAGGTGTATATATATTGTGTGGTGTGTGTGTCTGTGTATATATATATATATATATATGTCTACGGGAGAACAAAGAAGGGATGAGAATGAACTTTTTTTTCGCCTTCCATCACGGAGAGGAATGAGAATGTGGAGTCTCCCCGTAGACATATATATATATACACACACACACACATATATACCTATATATATTATATAATATATATATATATATATATACGCGCACCCACATATATATATGCAATATAATATACGTATGTGTATATATGCATATATATATATATATAGACAGACACACATGTGTATATAAACACGTGTTATATATATCTTCACATATAAATACATGTGATGTGATATATATCACATGTATTTATATATGCGTATATATGTTATATGTGCGTATATTGTATATGCGTGTGTGTGTGTGTGTCCATGATCTTTTGGTTCAAAATATATAATATATTGGGTGCACAAAATGCTGGAGAAACTCAGCGGGTGCAGCAGCATCTATGGAGCGAAGGAGATAGGCGACGTTCCGGGTCGAGACCCTTCTTCAGACTCCCCTTCAATATGTGATATATTTATGCCTTATTTATGATCTTTTGGTTAGTGTCCAAGTGCGAAGGTCAGGATTGAACCCGGCTCTCCGGAGCGGTGACCTCCCCCGTGTAACACGCCGCGGCCACAACGCCCGACGCGCCGCGGCCACCGGCGCCCCTCCACCTCTCCGGCGGAGCAGCAGCGCTTGCCACGCGCTTGTACGACGGAGCACAACAGACAACAAAAAACGGCCAACCCAACACCACGCCGCCCGACACGGCACACGCCACCCGGCGCACAGAGCGGCTCATCCGCCACCAGGCCCGGCCCGGCCCGCCCCGGCCCCGCTCACCCCGCGCAGCGGCCCGCCGGCAAACTAAACTCAAACTCAACTCAACAGCGGCACCAAACTCCACCCGGCCCGGCCCGGCCCCTGCTTGCTGCTCCTTCTCGGTACGACAGCTCCACGGCCTCCAGAGCGGGCGGCGGGGGAAACTCCACCGCTCTGTCCAGGGCGATTCTGCATCAGGTGCCCCAGGAATCAGGGTTGATTCATCAAGCAGCGTCCCAGGTCCCCAAATGCAGGCTCAGCCCAACAATCTGGGAACATGTGTCGGGAGGGAGGGAGGGACTGCAGACGCTGGTATAATTCAGCGTGTCAGGCTGCATCTCTGGAGAAAAAGAATAGGTGACGTTTCGGGTTGAGTGCACTGACTTTTATGGGCCTGTCCCACAGGCGATTTTTCAGGCGACTGTCAAGTTGCCGGCAGTCGCCTGAAAAACCGACAACTGGAACGGCGACTGTCAGAGTGGAACACACACACACCGCCTCCTTCACCAGCCGTTTATGCAGGCGAGGGACAGGGCATGCGGAGAGAGCCCTGTCTGAGTGAAATTAACACGGTGCAAAGCAAATATTATAGGAGCTTCTCTAGTATCTTTGGTGCAAAACTAAATTGATACAGACACACACCGCAATGAACAGGAAGGTCGGCGCTGTAACTAAGACGGCTGAAGCACAGTGTACGCGGACCAGGCAGCATCTCTGGAGAGAAGGAATAGAGTCCGAGACCCTTCTTCAGACTTCCTTCGCTCCAGAGATGCAGCCTGTCCCCGCAGAGTACTCCAGCATTTCGTGTCTATCTTCGGCCTTTCTGCCACTTGTCCCCGTGGCTTCACTCTGTCTCAATGAACGCTTAAAGACCTGCCGTAGGGCAAGTCTGGGGTGGTGGGTGGGATGTGTCCACGTGTGATGCTCCATCCACCCCCCCCCCCCCCCCCCCCCGGGGCCGAGAGTGTGGGATTGGGAAGGAACTGCAGATGCTGGTTTCACACCGAGAAGACACACACAATGCTGGAGTAACTCGGCGGGACGCAGCATCTCTGGAGCGAAGGAATGGGTGGCGATATCGGGTAAGTCGAAGAAGGGTCTCGACTCTATTCCTTCTCTCCAGAGATGCTGCCTGGTCCGCTGAGTTGTGTGTGTGTCTCTCTCTCCCTCTCTGTCTATCTGACTATCTGTGTAATCAGTGTGTGTGTCGGCTGTCGGGTCCCGTGGCCGCTCAAAGTCACCCGAGCTGCTTGATTCCTCTGAAGTGGTGGCCAGCTGCTGTCTGTGTGTGTGTGTGTGTGTGTGTGTGTGTGTCTCTCCCTCTCTGTCTATCTGTGTGTGTGTGTGTGTGTGTGTGTGTGTTACTGTCGGGTCCCGGTGGCCGCTCAAAGTCACCCGAGCTGCTTAATTCCTCTGAAGTGGTGGCCAGCTGCTGTCTGTGTGTATCTCTGTGTGTGTGTGTGAGGTGTGTGTGTGTGTGTCTGTTGTCTCTCTCTCTCTCTCCCTCTCTGTCTATCTGTGTGTGTGTGTGTGTGTGTGTACTGTCGGGTCCCGGTGGCCGCTCAGTCACCCGAGCTGCTTAATTCCTCTGAAGTGGTGGCCAGCTGCTGTCTGTGTGTAATCTGTGTGTGTGTGTGTGTGTGTGTCTCTCTCTCTCTCCCTCTCTGTCTATCTGTGTGTATCTGTGTGTGTGTCTGATGCGGTCCCGGTGGCCGCTCAAGTCATCCGAGCTGCCTCATTCCTCTGAAGTGTGACCAGCTGCTGTCTGTGTGTACTCTCTCTCTCTCTCTCTCTGTGTGTGTGTGTGGGTGTGTGCTCTCTCTCTCTCTCCCCTCTCTGTCTATCTCTGTGTGTGTGTGTGTGTGTGTGTGTGTGTGTACTGTCGGGTCCCTGCGGCCGCTCAGTCACCCGCGCTGCTTAATTCCTCTGAAGTGGTGGCCACTGCTGTCTGTGTGTATCTCTCTGTTGTGTGTGTGTGTGTGTGTGTGTGTGAGTGTGGTGTGTGTGGTGTGTGTGTGTGTGTGTGTGTCCGCTGTCGGGTCCCAACGGCCGCTCAATGTCAGTCACCCCGGGCTGCTTCCTTTTTTAAAATTATTTAAAATAGAGATCCATTGCAAAAAAAGTATTTAAAAACATAAAAAAACAAGAAATGCTTGGTAGAATGCGCATTTTCCATTGTAGGTCATATCAATAGATGCGGCGGCCGCACTGAAATAACTCAAAACCACAGGATGGAGATGTATTTTAACATTGTTTGCTTTATTAAACCATACCTTCATTCACGGTTGGCTCAAGAGTAACGGGAGAGGAACTTGCTAACTCGGGAGAGGAACTTGCTAACTCGGAGAGGACTTGCAACATCGCAGCAATTACATACCCGTGGGAACTCGCCACACACTTGGATCATACACTTGCAGTCTCGTGCTCAGCCACGAGTCTATCACTCGGGGTACCTCGTGGGTCAACTCGCACAGTGAGACAGGGCATAAGTCCTTTAAAAAAGCTGGGGGGGGGGGGGAGAGAGGAGTGGAGACAACTTTTAAGAAGCCAGAGATGCACAGTTATGAAGCTCTGCAGACATTAACATTACAGGTCGGTTATCCTTGGTTCTGAAAACTACTGCTTACGTTTTTTTTTCCCAATAAAAACGTCACCTATTCCCTTTCTCCAGAGATGCTGCCTGACCCGCTAAGTAATTCCAGCTTTTTGTCTATCTGGGAACACGCTTTGGTTACCTGTTAAAACCCGCCAAAATGTTGGATTTTTGCGCTGTAAAAATTTGTGGAAGTCGGGGTAAGTGTGAGATATGTTCCCAACTTCAGAATTCCAAATTTGAAGCGAAATGAAGGCAAAGAGAAGCGAGACAGCTGAAGGGACAACAACAGCTAAAGTGCTTGGTGAACATTGGCCGTGCAGATATCGGAATTGAAAATATTGGGAATTATCGCCCTTGCTCGCTGCATTTCATCAACAGTAAGGCATTGTGTGTTTTTCCTTGATTCCTTTGGTATCTAAAAAGTCTCAGAAGATAAATCTGGCTGTAAATGTTGCTTCAGAGGCGTTTTCTTTTTGTATGTAAAAAGTAAACGCTTGAGAACCATGGGCGATTTTAAAATTTTACAGCCAGATTTATTAGTTCAGAAAGTTTTTAGATGCCAAAGGACTCAAGAAAAAACAGAAATAATGCCTTAGTTGATGAAATGCAGTGAGCAAACGGCCAATGTTCGCCAAACACTCGGACTGTTGTCCCTTCAGCTCTTACTTTTATCTACCGGCATTTCTCCTCACTTTTGGAATTCTGATGTAGGCTAAATGTCTCTCGTGCTTATCCTGATTTCCATAATTATTTACAGCGCAAAAATTGACAATTTCGGCAGGTTTTAACGGGCCCGCTACGCTGGAAACAATGGTAAGTGTTTACCTGCAGTTCATCGCGTGTACTCCTCTTGGCGTAGAGTAGCAACAGTACGGGTCATGGGTCGTGACCCGACTGCCGTGAAACCTCCCTATACAAGGCTCTATACTTTGTGACATGCATTATACGGGGAGATCGGAGCTTCCCAGTCATTTCTGTACATGCGTACTATTTTCATATTTATTTTAGTTGTTTATCTTTTTTAATATTTTACCTTGTATGTATCGTTAGTTTTTAGAAATGTTTGAATGGTGCACTGACTGGCTGACATTTAAATTTTGTTGGTTCATGTTACAATGACAATAAGGAAACTATTCTATTCTATATTCTATACATGTGTTTACCAGCACCGCTGACACCACACAGCTGAAAGTGGTAGCATGATATAGGAGCTTCCCTCAGCCACTGTAGACAGACCCAATTAGTAAGAATAAGCGAGTTCAGTATTCTGACAAACACAAGGAATCATGGGATTTGTCAAAGGTCACTCACAATAAACATTGTCGGAAACTGTACTGCTGCTTGTATACAAACCTGTGCTTCATCCGTAGTCAGAATCGAACCCGGGTCTCCAGCGCCGCAAGCGCTGTTGAATTGCAACTGGACCGTCCCCTCCCGAGTGTCCCATCCTTCTCCGGGATGGTCAGGGTGACCCTGGACTGACGGGACACCAGCCCGTTGCAGTGGCGGCCCATGCTCACAGCCAGTGCGGAGAAGAAGCACTATCTCCAGCTCAACTCTATCTGTCCTGCCAGGTTAACCGACAGCCCTGGACTGACAGGACACCGGCCCGTTGCAGTGGCTGCCCAGGCTTACAGTGCTAAGAAAAAGCGCTAACTCCACTGCTCTGGGCTGAACCCTTTTACACCAGCTATAGAGAATATTGTTTTACTGAGTGTTTCAAAGTATCGAAACTAAATTTAAAAATGATCAGTTGACCCAGTAGGGCCACAGCCCATAGATGGAATGTAAAATTGTAATTTTCGTAGGCATAATTGGTGACTGGCAAAAATGGTCGGGTTTTCTTCAGCACCATAAGAGGCCCTTCAGCCCACTGTGATTACCATCAAGCACCCATTTATATTAATCTCACGCCAATTTTATTTTACTCTCCTGGATTTTACCACTCAATACGAGGGGCAATATCCAACAATCGTTTAACTTGCAACCTGCATGCCTTTGAGATGTGGTACATGGAGAAAACCCAGACACAGAAAGAATGCACAAACTCCATACAGACAGCACAACAGGTCAGGTTTAAAGAAGAGTCTCGACCCAAAACATCACCCATTCCTTTTCTCCAGAGATGCTGCCGATCATGCTGAGTTACTCCAGCATTTAGTGTCGCCTTCGGTCAGGGTTGAATCTGCGTCACTGGAACTTTGGGGCAGCAGTTATACTAGCTGAAGCTCTGTACTGCCCAAATATTTTAAAACATTTCTAAACATTAAATTCCTCTTTGCTGACTATCACAGCTGCACACTCAGTCTCTTGCTCTATTTTCTCTCTACTCATGACTGTGCAGCCAGATACAGCTCCAACACCATCTTTAAAATCACAATGTCACGATTGTTCAATGAATGATGACGAGTCAGAGTGCAGGAGGGAGATTGAAAACCTGGTTGAGTGGTGCCAGAACACGAGTCTTGCTCTCATTATTAGCATGACTAAGGAGCTTGATTGTTGATTTCAGAAGGGGAGAGGCGAGGGATCATGCACCCATCTTCACTGGCAGTAGAGAGAGCCAACAGCATCAAGTTCCTGGGTGAATACATTTATGATGATCTGCTTACCAAGACCACACATTCTTGTTATACGAGATGATTTGGCATGTTGCCAATTACTCTATCATAATTATACTAATGTACATTGAAAAACATATTGACCAGTTGCATCATGACAGCCTGGTTCAGTAAATCAAATACTCAAGAACAAGGCAGGCTGCAGGAAGTGGTGTGCATTGCTTAGTCCATCATGGGTATGGACCTTCCTCCTATCAAAGGGATCTGTAGCATACTCCATGCTATCAACTATCGGGGAAAAAAAGTTCAGGAGCCTAATAACTGTTACCTCCAGATTCAAGAAGTATTATTTCCCACCAATCATCATGTTACATAGAAACATAGAAAATAGGTGCAGGAGGCGGCCATTCAGCCCTTCGAGCCAGCACCGCCATTCATTGTGATCATGGCTGATCGTCCCCTATCAATAACCCGTGCCTGCCTTCTCCCCATATCCCTCGACTCCACTAGCCTCTAGAGCTCTATCTAACTCTCTCTTAAATCCATCGTGAATTGGCCTCCACTGCCCTCTGTGGCACGGAATTCCATAAATTCACAACTCTCTGGGTGAAAAAGTTTTTTCTCACCTCAGTCTTAAATGACCTCCCCTTTATTCTAAGACCGTGGCCCCTGGTTCTGGACTTGCCCCACATTGGGAACATTTTTCCTGCATCTAGCCTGTCCAGTCCTTTTATAATTTTATATGTTTCTAACATGTTTCTAATATGTTTATATGTTCCTACACCACCTTAACCACAAGCTCTGCCCCGAACCACTACCGACATTGCATTGCTGTGTTCGCTCTATGTACTTTGTATTTTGTATTATCATAGTCCATCTTCCTTCTAATGTGCCTGTAAGGCTTCAAGAAATAAGATTTTCAATGTTCCAATGCATATGACGAATAAACATTCATGAACTCTTGGAATTCTGAATTACTTTTCTAATCGGTTCAATATAATTCATTCCATTTTGCATCATTATCATCATTTTGGAGTTTATGATGAAATTCCAAATCTTGATCTAGGATAACTTGCTGTGGACATTTGCTGGCAGCAGCCAATTGTACACAGCTGTAAAACCACAAGTGAATTATAGAGTGGAAATAAATGTAATAAATAAACCCTGATCTAAAATACAAGATTTACAAATTTTGAAAGCATCAGTGTCTATATGGAACTTCATTTGCCTTTAAATGAGAGGCAAAAATTAGATTAAATAGTCTCCTTGGTCTTGGAGCGAACCTACCATTTCCCCAACTACCCTTCTGCCTCAAATATACACATTAAATGCCCTGGGGCTCGCTTTAATCCTACTTGGCAAGGATCATTCATATAGACTTTTTGCCCTCATAACTCCTTATTTTAAGTTATTTTCAGCTTCCTTTGTATTCATCAATGGCCCCAATTTGAAACAGCAACTGCATATACTGCCTAATATGAGTATCTCCATCATGTGTTGTTTTAATTTCTTGCAATTTGTTAGCTTTAGTTTTAGAGAAACAGTGTGGATACATGCCCTTGGTACCCAGTCTACACCAACCAATAATCACCCCGTACATTAGTTCTATCCTACACACTAGCGACATAAATAAAAAATTTTATCCTACACACTAGCGACATTTTACAGAAGCCAATTACCCTACATATTAACATTAGAGCATCCGGAGAAAACCCAGGCAGGTGGTCACACGGAGAATGTATAAACAGTAGACAGCACTAATAGGTTGGAACCACAGTTTCTGGCACTGCAAGAAAGCAACTCTACCACTGCACCACAGTGATGCCCAATTGTATTTCTTGCCCTTTTACAAAAGATCCACCATGTGCATTAAAATATGCATTTTATAGCCAAGATGCAAGTTAGCGGTAGAGTTGCTGCCTTCCAACCAGGTGACCTTGGATGCTGACCTTGGATGCTGTCTTTAACGACTTTGTATGGTCTCCCCTTGAATTGCTGGGTTTTCTCCAGGAGCTCCGGTTTCATCCCACACTCCAAAGACGTACAGGGTTGTAGGTTAATTAGCTTGGTAAAGTTATAAAATTGTACCCTGCGCGGAATAGTGTTAATGTGCAGGGATCGCTGGTCGGTGCACCAAAGGGCCTGTTTCCACTAATTAAATCCTTAAATGAATAAACTTAAAATTTGGAAACACTTGGCAAATTAGGTAGTGTCTGTGAAAAGAAAAACAGTTAACATTTCAGGTTGAAGACCTACTTTTTCAGATGCTGACTGGTCTGGCAAGTTTCTAGCATTTTGTTTCTGTTTGAGATTTCTAGCACCTGCAGATGTTTTTAATTTCCATCTAAAAAAAGTTTATGCAACTTTACTAAAATTGATTGAGCTCCAAAGCCATGCTGGAAATACGCCATGAATAAATACAGAGTGATCTAATGTGACCCACTTTCTAAAAAAAGTTCTTTTATAGAACCATATAACCATATAACAATAACAGCACGGAAACAGGCCCTCTCGGCCCTTCCAGTCCGTGCTACCATTTGTGTTTCCCCCTAGTTCCCCCATCTACCTGCATTCAGACCATACCCCTCCATTCCCTTCACTTCCATAGTACCTATCCACTTTACTCTTAAATGTTAAAATCGATCCTGCCTCCACCACTTCTGCTGGAAGCTCATTCCACACAGCCACCACCCTCTGAGTAAAGAAGTTCCCCCCACACGTTACCCCGAAACCTCTGGTCCCTAATATTCTCATGTCATGCCCTCTTGTTTTGAATCTTCCCACCCTCAATGGGAAACACGATCCACGTCAACTCATGTCTATCCCTTTCATCATTTTAAAGGACCTCAATCAAGTCCCCCCTTAACGCTTTCTGCGCTCCAACGAATAAAGACCTAACTTGTTCAACCTTTCTTTCACTGTAACATAGTTGCTGGAAACCCTGGCAACATTCTAGTAAATCGCCTCTGTACTCTCTCTATATTTTGTTGACATCCTTCCTATAACTAGGCGACCAAAATTGTATCCACCATACTCAGAATTGGTCTTACCAATGCCTTGTACAATTTTAACATTTACTTACTTCCCTACTCCTATATTCAATGCTCTGATTTATAAAGGCCAGCACACCAAAGCTTCTTTACCACCCTATCTACATGCGATTCCACCTTCAGGGAACTATGCACAGTTATTCCTAGATCCCTCTGTTCCACAGGCAATTATTACTCAATTCCCTACCATTTACCATGTATGTCCTATTTTTGATTTGTCCTGCCAAGATGTAGCACTTCACACTTATCAGCTACATAAACTCCATCTGCCATCTTTCAGCCCACTTTTCCTAATGCCCAAATCTCTCTGTAGACTGTTGAAAATCTAACTTCATTATCCACAACACCACCCATCTTAGTATCATCTGCCCATACTTTTTCTTATCCAATTTTCCACCCCAATCATCCAGATCATTGATGTACATGACAAACAACAGTGGTCGACCCAACACCGATCCCATGAGCACCCCCACTGGTCACAACCGGCTTCCAACCATGACAAACAGCCATCCATTCCCGCAACCCTCCCCATTCAGCCACATCTCCCATTCAGCCACTGTTGAATCCATCTTGCTACTACTCCGCCATTAACACCCAAAGATTGAACCTTCTAACCAACCTTCCATGGGGAACCTTTGTTCCAAAGGCCTTACTGAAATCCATATAGACAACATCCACTGCTTTACAAAACCCTCATCAATTTCCCAATTAGTTTACCGCTTCAAAAAATTCAAGAAGTTGTCAAATATGACCTTTACCAGCACAAAATCCATGTTGACAGGTGTTCCTCCGAACATCAGACCCTGTTTATCCAGATGCTTATATATATTATCTCTAAGTATTCCTTTCCATTAATTTGCCCACCACTGACGTCAAACTAATAGGTCTATAATTGCTAGGTTTATTCTTTGAACCCTTTTTAAACAATGGAACAACATGCGCAGTACGCCAATCCTCCGGCACTATTCCCGTTTCTAATGACATTTGAAATATTTCTGTCATAGCTCCTGCTATTTTCTACACTAACTTCCTCAATGTCCTAGGGAATATCCTGTAGGACCAGGACCTGAGACTTTATCCACTTTTATATTTTTCAAAAGTGTCAGTACTTCCTCCTCTTTGAATCTCATAGTCTCCATAGCTACTCTACTTTTTTCTCCCCCCTTAACTCACAGAGTTCAATATCGTTCTCCTTGGTGAATACCGAAAGAAAAATTGTTCAATATCTCCCCCATCTCGTTTGGCTCTGCAGATAGATGTCCATTCTGGTTCTCTAATGGTCCAATTTATCCCATCGTTATCCTTTTGCTATTAATATGAGCTGTAAAAAAGAAACCCTTTGGGTTTACTTCTCACCTTTCTTGCCAAAGCCAACCTCATATCTTCTTTTTAAAGAAGGAACTGCAGAAGCTGGAGAATCGAGGGTACACAAAAAGCTGGAGAAACTCAGCGGGTGCAGCAGCATCTAAGGAGCGAAGGAGATAGGCGACGTTTCGGGTCGAGACCCTTCATCAGACTGAAGAAAGGTCATCGACCACCGGGGTGGGGGGGGGGGGGGGGGGCCTAAACGTCGCCTATCAACTCATATCTTCTTTTAGCCTTCCTAATTTCTTTCTTAAGATCTTTTTACATTTCTTTATACTCCTCTAGCACCTCATTTACTGCATGCCTCCTATAATTATTGTAGATATCTCTCTTTTTTCGAAACAAGTGTCCAATTTCCCTTGAAAACCATGGCTCTTTCCAATTTTTTAACTATTTCCTTTCAACCTAACAGGGACATAAAGATTCTGTACTCTCATACAATTTCCCCCCCTTTAAAATTCCTCCATTTCTCTTCTACATCCTTCCCATGAAACAAAGTGTCCCATTCACTCCTTTAAATCCTTACGCATTCCCTCAAATTTAGCCTTTTTTCTCCAATCAAAAATCTCCACCCTAGGTCCAGTTCTGACTCTCCATCCATAATTATATTTGAAACTAATGGTATTGTGATCACTGTCCCGAAGTCTCACCAACGCATACCTCCGTCACCTGACCTGCCTCATTTCCTAACAGGAGGTCCAGGTCACTGCCCCTTTCTCTCTCGTCGATACCTCTATGTAACTGCTGCAAAAAAAACTATCCTGCACACATTTTAACAAACTCCAAACCACCATCCCATTACCCTTTATTGTAATTTTCATGACCTCATTGGAGACTCTCACAGATCATCTTTGATTGGACTTTACTGGCTTTATCTTGCGCTAAACATTATTCCATTTATCATGTATCTGTACACCGTGGATGGCTCGATTGTGTCGTCTTTGCGCTGCCCGGTCAGCATGCAACGAAACGTTCTTCACTGTACCTCGGTATATGTGACAGTAAACTAAACTCAATATTGTAGCACCTTAAAATCCAAAAATCGTATCATATTAGGGGGACATGGGATAAAATCAGATGATTAACTCGTGAAAAAACATATGCATGTTATTTATATTGAATTAGACTTTTATTCAGACTTAAAACATTTCTTTGGAAGATCAGATACATTTCCAGAGGATAAACATGCCATGGTTGGGCTGAATTGAAATGATAATTAATCCTAACCATTTAAATTTTTAAATAAAAAAAGACTTTAACATCCATTATAAACAAGACAACATTAATTTTAGCCCATCTAAAGAAACAAGGAAATTATCAGCTCATGCTAAAAACTCACAGAAAGTGAAACATTATAAAGAATGAGACGGAAGCAATTCCATTGACATATTGTGATCATAAATAACTGCATTACTTTCAAAACCTGAGCAAAGGAGAGTTGACATCCATGTTTTCTTTGTCAGCAGGGCTCAATAAAATCAGTGGAGAGCTGAAATCTATAAGCTATAATAGAAAATTGTACAATTAGCAAAAGTTTAAGAAAATCTAGATATACTGTCTTCAAAGAATTCTATTATACAGTAGATTAATACCACTAAGCATGGTGACAGCTGTCCAAAATTATGCCAACAAATGCGTTTTAAATTGTTGTCTGCCTATATTTTATACCAAATCCTGTTTCAACCACCCATGCAGCCATCCTGTTTCAGGTTGTAACGCCACTTCCGTATGTGGAAAAAACTCTAATTTTCTCTCTGGTTGTTTGCTTCTTTTTGTGCATCTCCAGCAAGGCCACTCTCTACTGTACACCCCAGCTGCTGTTGAAAAGCTGACGAATAGCCGTTCTCCTTGAATCACTACAGCCCTTCTGCCATTAGGTACGAGTCCCAGGACTCAGACCCAGAGACCATGCAGGGATCAGAAATATTTTTCAATGCCAGGATAGCATGAAACTTGAGAACCCTGTGCCCGCTGTCCTAGTTCTTGTTGGTGCCAATGTACTCGAGGCAGACACATGGTAACACTTCTCACCTGCACACACTGCAGGCACATTGTGATAGCACTTGATGGAATATTTAGGCTATAATAGATATGGTGCCACTTATCCTCTTACTTACCCATCTATCAGAGGAAACTACTCCCAATTTGTTCCCTCAAAACGTACCAATTTAAGATAGTTAAGGACAGACCCAATAGACATCCGTGATCCAGAGAATAATTACAACAATGTCACCATTTCACAATGAAACAAAAGCCATAAGGATCTTGACAAGATACATGTGGAATGATGGTTCTTTTTGTGGGAAAGAAGGCCGATGTCCGACCTGTATAACCAAACTACGTTATTCAAGGGTCCATTAAAAAGAGGGCTTACTGTATTGGAGAGATTCAAGGGGGGCACCATTCAAGGGGCCCAAACAACCCACTCCTGCTTCCCAAGATGAATATTCTCAAAAAGATTCCCTAAAGGGCTAGTAACATAGCAATGAAAAAGCTCCTGTACATTTTTGATCATCTTCATCTACTTGGTCCATTATTCCCTTCCCCACACCAAGTCTTCAACAATAATTGAAATACCCTAGTCCTATACTACGTTGTCTTCACTATATAAAGTAACAATTCCATTTCTGGTCCATTGCACTAAGCAAACAGATTCAATCTTGAATCCTTCATTTTTAGATATTTTAAATTATTGAGTAAATTAACTCAAAGGATGCATTTAAAAGTTATAAAGCATTGCACAGAATTATGTAATTTATACGTAGAAGGTTGTGGGCAATAGTTTGTCACATGAAGAGATAAATTAGCAACATATTTAAGATCATGCTTCCTGAAACAAAGACAGCCTGTATAAAAGTAGCTTACGGATTCGAGAGCCTTAAGTGGTGCAATTCTCTTGTGATCAGGAGTGTTGGAGAGATCAATAAGTGGACGATCATCAATTTTCTTAATTTTTGTATCAAATTCAACCAGAAGATTCTAAATAGGAGAACAGAATAAAAATAACATATGAAATGGTCCACTTGGTGAACTATTGTTTCAATTGGTCTAGGTAAGTTGCACTTTATTCATTTAAAAAAATTGATGTGTCCCACTTATAGCTAAAATTCAAGTAGTGTTTAAATAAAGAGCCATTGTTAGATAATAAAAGTAAAAGGTCATGTTTTACTTTTGTTTTCAAAAATGCAATACATTTTTGTCGTAGTTGGTATGCATACCTACCTCTTTGATTTGAATTTCAAATGCGTTATTTTTGGCTGTTCTCTTGGCATGTGGTCTGCGTTTTATCAGGAGAGAAATCCAGAAAGCAAGGAACCAGAGGAGTAGACATCTCATCTCCAGATGAATTGGGTGAACAGAGAACCTGTGCCTTCTCCAATGGTTCTGGGTTATTACGGAAGAGAGAAAGTTAACATTATAACTATTGATTTCTTCTCTAGCTGTTCACACCCATCCTCAAATATCAAGCTAGTCTCACTCTTTACCATATCCAAAAACATTCACGTGGAATACTGTATTCAAGCCTAATTTAGCAAAATCATTGCATTATTCAGTGAACAAATCAAATGCCTCCAACATTTCCATGTTGATACTTCAAGTACGCTCAAAATGCATTATAATAGCAGATATGGCTTTGAGTGCAGCAAAATACAGTGGCTTGCAAAAGTTTTGAACTTTTCCACATTTTGTCACGTTACAACCACAAACGTAAATGTATTTTATTGGGATTTTATGTGATAGACCAACACAAACTGGTGCATAATTGTGAAGTGGAAGGAAAATGATACATGGTTTCCAAATTTTATTACAAATAAAAAACTGAAAAGTGTGGCGTGCAAAGGTATTCAGGCCCCCTGAGTCAATACTTTGTAGAACCACCATTCGCTGCAAAGTACAGCTGCACGACTTATGGGGTATTCCTAACCCAGCTTTGCACAACTCGAGACTGAAATTTTTGCCCATTCTCTTTGTAAAATAGCACGAGCTCATCAGAATGAATGGAGGCGTCTGTGAACAGCAATTTTCAAGTTCTAGCCAGAGATCTTCTCAATTGGATTTAGGTCTTTGGGACTTTGACTGGGCCATTTCTAATACATGAATACTGCTTTGATCTAACCAATCCTTGTTGCTCAGGCTGAAATGTTTAGGTTGTTGTCCTTCAGAATGGTGAACCTCCGCCCCAGTCTCAATCCTTTTGCAGACTCTTAACAGGTTTTCTCCAAGATTGCCCTGTATTCGGCTCCATCCATCTTCCCCATCAACTATGACCAGCTTTCCCCTGTCCCTGCTTGAAGAAAAGCATCTCCACAATCATGATGCTGCCATCACCATGTTTTCACAGTGGGATGGTGATTCCAGGGTGATTAGCAAGTTGTTAGTTTTCCCCGCCACAACATACATTTTTTGGCATTTAGGGGCCAAAAACCCCCTCACTTTTGTCTCATCAGATCAGAGCACCCTCCTCCACATGCTGAGTCCCCCCCCCCCCCTTGTCCTTTGTGCAAACAGCCAAAACGGGACTTTCTTATGGCTTGTTTCCAACATTGCTTTCTTCGCCACTCTTCCCATGAAGGCCCGATTTGTGGCGTGCACACTAAAGTTGTCCTGTGGACAGATCTCCCACCTGAGCTGTGATCACTGCAGCTCCACCAGAGTACCATGGGCCTCTGACTGCTTCTCTGATCAATGCTTCTCCTTGCCCCCGGCCTGTCAGTTAGGTGGACGGCCATGTCTTGGTAGTTTGCAGTTGGCCATACTCTTTCCATTTTCGGATGAAGGATAGAACAGTGCCCGTGAGAATGTTCAAAGCTTGGGATATTTTTTTTATAAACCTATACTAACCCTCTTTAAACTTCTCCACAAACTTTATCCCTGATCTGTCTGGTGTTTTTCCTTGGGCTTCATGATGCTCATTGTTCACTAATGTTTCTCAAGCAAGCCTCCAGGCTTCTCAGAACAGCTGTATTTATACTGAGATTAGATTACACACAAGTGGAACTCATTTACCTAATAAGGTGACTTCTGAAGTCAATTGGTTTTGCACCGGAGTTAATTTATTTAGGTATCAGAGTAAAGGGCTGAAAACTTTTGCATGCCACTTTTTCAGTTTTTTATTCGTAAAACAATTTGAAAACCATGTATCATTTTCCTTCCACTTCACAATTATGTGCCACTTTGTGTTGGTCTATCACATAAATCCCAATAAAATACTTTACGATTTGGTGGTTGTAACGTGACAAAATTGAAAAGTTCGAGGTTGAAAACTTTTGCAAGCCACTGTATATTAAGACAAAATTGCATAACTAATTAAAAATCAGGAAAGAAGTGGAGAGGAAATTGGAATTCATCCCTTTACTAAGACTAAAGATTTTCGTACCACATTTTCTACAAATAGTCTGACATTTTACCCACAGATATTTCTAAATTTCAAAAAACCCGCAGTTAAAAACAACTATCTTCCTATCAAGGCAACGCAAATGGCTTAAATATAGTAATTTTTTTTCCCCACCTTGCCAAAAACAGGCACCACTAGCTGACATCCTAACATTTCATAAGAAGTGATTGGCCGAGATAACGATCCAGGCCTTGTGTTTGTGTTCTGGAGTGAATGCTGGAATACTTGACAACCGACGATTTAATGGTGTGGGCAAACCAGATAACGGCCTTGCATTAGGTGTCATTGAAATTCTTCTGTTTGTAACGTTAGGTGTTCGCAGCATTCCTCTAGCAAGAGGTTTGTTTGGAGTACTAGCCCCTATATTACTGAAGATTAAATATGAATTTAACAGGTTATAAACCAAAGGATTTATATGAAAATTACCTGTTGACTACTTAGAAAAAAAAATCCACTATCTTAAAGGAAAAAAACAAAAATAGAGAATTAGCTAAAGGTGAAAGTAGGTTTATATTGTGGCTCAGCCAGAGTCATACAACACAGAAACTAGCCCTTCGGCCCAACCTATCCAAGCTGCCCCATCTAAGCTAGTCCCATCTAGTCCCATATAGCTTTCCTATCCATGTACTTGTCCAAATGTCTCCATGATCTCAGTCTCCTGCATTCCAAGGAATAAAGTCTTAATCTGTTCAACCTCTCTGTAGCTCAGGCCCTAGAGTCCTAGCAACATTCTTGTTAATCTTCTCTGCACTCTTTTCACCTTGAATTACATATTTCCCATAGCATGAGACATAAACTGAACAAAATACCAATGTAATGTCTCATTTTAGACATTCATGCAACTGGAACTATGTTGCACCAGAAATAAAGTCAAACCGGTGATAAGGTACCGCATGGTAGGCTGATATGGAAGGTTAGATCACGGATCCAGGGAAAGTTAGGTAACCAGCTACAGATTTGGCTTAATGGAATGAAACAGAGGATGCTGGTGGTAGTAGGCTGGTTTTTAGGTTGGAGGCCTGTGACTTGTGGTGTCTCAGAGGTTAGTGTTGGGTCAGTGGCCACTTATCATCTACATCAACGGTTTGGATGAGAATGTACAATGCACAAGTAGGTTTGCAGATGCCACTAAAATAGATGGTATCATAGACAGTGAAGAGTGTTATCAAGAGTTAGTGTCATCTTGATCAGCTGCACAAGTGTGCCAACCAATAGCAAATGGAGCTTAATTGAACTAAGCATGAGGTGCTGCATTCTGGGACATTAAACCAGGGCAGCACCTACCCAATGTGGTGTCAGGAGACGGAGGTGTGCTGGAAGGTAGTTCCCCGAAAATGATGTTAATTGTTTGAAAGCATGGGTTTCATCTGAGTGCCTAGGCTTCCCTCCACATTCCAAAGTCGTGCAGGTTTGTAGGTTAATTGGATTCTGCTCATTTTCCCCAGTGCATAGGGTAGAACTAGTGTATGGGTGATCGCTGGTCGGTGTTGACTCAGTGATCCGAAGGGCCCGTTTCCATGCCATATCTTTAAACTAAAGTCATATCTGCAGATATCAGAAGTGTTGAATCAGATGTTGTGCAGCGCATTTGTGTTCTAATAATGTCATATAGTCAATATGTAAATGAGAAGATTATTTGATGGAGGTGGTAGGTGAAGGGATAGAGAAAACATTACTGAAGTTTAATTGGTTAAAATCTGATAGCTTAAAATTGTATTCAATTGCAGGAAGCGCCACTGAACAAAAAAGACGTGGTATCTGAATAAACGTAGGCGGTCAAGGGCTATAATGTAACAGGTCAGTTCCCAGACAATGACAAATGTTGACAGGAGCAGAAGCATGGAAGGAGATATTCAAATAGGACACTGCAAAATATAGCCATAGATGTGGATGTCAGCAATACAGACATGCAAGGCAGAGACTGAAAAATAGAGACATAGCTCACAGGAATAAATTAACTAAGGGAATGCATTTTGAGAAGTTTGATAAAGGTGATGTTCCAGAGTCAGTGTGATAAATGACTTTTGGGTTGGGACCCTTCTTCAGGCTGATTATAGCTGGGGGGGGGGGGGGGGGTGGGGGGGGGGGGAAGAAGGAAAGAAAGCTGACAAAAGAGATAGGGGTGGGCAAAGCATGGCAACTAATTGATAGGTGGATACAGGCGAGGGGATTTGATTAGCAGATGGGTAGTCAAAGGCTAGAGATGGTAAGGAGTCAGGTAAGGAGAGGAAAATAATGAAATACAAATCCAGGGGGAGGAAGATAGGTGAAAGAGGATGGGGCATTCTGTTTGCTAATAATTTTCACTCCTTTCTCATTCCAATCTTTCTGTGCTGGACCTCCTCCATGACTAGAGCAAGGTCACATGCAAACTGGAGAAACAGCTTGAGTATTCAACTTGGGTAGCACAACCCAATGATATGAACGTTGAATTCTCCAGTTTCAACATCCCGTCCCCCCCCCCCCCATTTGTCCCACTATTTCACCCTCCTGCTTTTCCCCCCCCCCCCCCCACTGTCCCTAACCACGTCTGGCTGACTCAGAGGTACTCCAGCACTGTTTTTTGTTGATAACCCAGCATCTGCAGTTCTTTGTGTCAACATACTTCATTAGCATTCCACTGTCAATATAGTCAGGTGCAATTACCTTTCAAGTGCACTGCACACCAATGGCTTCCTTGGTTGAGTAATTTTTGGTCTTATAGATCCAGGTGAAGATACTTAATGGGAGATCAAATGTTTTAAATGTTAAAAAAAAGTAGCTGTACAAGAGAACAAGCTTTCTGAAAAAAACTTCAATATCTCAACTGTACACAATAAACATCTAACCATTGACTTCTACTTGTGATACATACACAAGTACTGTATTCAACAGTTGAGATTTATTAAAAATCGCTCTAAGAGCCATTTAACTATTTCAAACAATTGTTTATATTTACCACTGGACTTCTGTGCAGGTTGTAAAGATGGCTTCGCCTTTGAGCTTAGATCTTGTGAAAGTACATTTTCAGCTTTGCTCAATTTGAGAGGTGCATCAATCTTCTTACTAGTTGTCATGCAAATTCTCTGCACGCCTTTATTTGATTGAGACTGCGTCCCCGATCCTTGCCGGTTCGCTTTTCCAGGAGTGGAAAGTTTACAAGTGTTAGTTGGTTTAAGTAATTTTGTGCTAGGAGCATTGGGTGCACATGTAGAATTTGATAGTTTGCTTTTTGGTGCAGCAATTCTGCTGCCATTTTTGGGGGCTTGCAATTTGGAAGCGTTCAATGGCTTGTTCAGAGACAATGCTGCAAAAGAACATACATAATTTAAATTAGACTATTATTTTGAAGAAATCCAACACGGAATTGCAGGCACTAGATATTTGCAGTATGAAATGAACACCACAAATCACACAATATCAATGGAAAGAGAAACAATTATCATGTCAGGAATGGAAGACTTCCTCAGAACTAATGAAAAGTTCTAAAGCAGGGATCCAGACCTGAAATGTTAACCGTTTCTCTTTCCACAAATGTGGCCTGACCTAGAGAGTCATACAGCGTGAAGTCAAGCCCTTCAGCCTAACTTGCCCAAACAAGCACATGCCCCATCTACACAAGTCCCACCTGCCTGTGATTGACCCATATCCCTCTAAACCTATCCTATGCATGTAACTGTCTAAATGTTTCTTAAATGTTGAGATAGAACCTGCCTCAACTACCTCGTTCCATACAACTACAACCATTTGCATTAAAAAAAAATGGCCCCTCAAGTTCTCTCCCCCCACCCCTCGCCTTGAACCTATGTCCTCTGGTTCTATCTTTCAAAATATACCATCTTTTGTTTCCAGGAATATAAGAGTTTATCTACAACAACTCGTCGTCAGTTGACGTCAGTAATATGAGGGCTTGAGTGAGGGCACCGTGGCGGGGCGGGTTTGCGGCTGCGTGCTGACGTACACCCGTGCGTGTTACGCATTGTTGGGTCGCATGCACGCTTCCAATCCCAATTATTTTTTTCTATCGAAGAGAAAAATTTACTACAATGCCTCTCTGGTTTCAGATAGATTCAAAGAGATGATCTCCACATTTTCACTTACATTTAATATTAATTATTAAATGATCTCCACATTTTCACTTACATTTAATATAAAATAATTATTTTTTTAAATAAAGCAATTCAATGACTTTAGATAGAAAATTGTCTCAGTGGCTGCTCAACAAAAATATATAACTTTCATAAAAGGACAGGTGCAGTATGATGCTGACCATAAAAACTACCATTAGGTTATTAGAGGCCCTAATGGTATCAGGGTATGTTTTGTTATCTGTGGAACGTCCACAACCCCAAGCTTCGGACAACAAAAACAAAGTGATAGTGCACACCTCTGTAAACAAAGCAATTGTCAAACGGGGCACACAATTAAAGTCACACACAAAAAACAGTCCTTGTATGTATTACCAGAACCAGTAAAAACATTCAAAAAACCAATTAGGCAACTCAATCATTTACTTCTCTATACTAGGCACACCGTAGAAGTGCTTCAAGCTTCAACTTTGAGCCAGGACTAAGTACTCTCAGGAGAAAGCAACTTTAGATTTAATTAAGGGAGACACAAAATGCTGGAGTAACTCAGCGGGACAGGCAGCATCTCTGGGGAGAAGGAATGAGTGACGTTTCAGGTCGAGACAAATCAGTTTACAGTAACCAATGGAATAATACCTCTGCAATGGTTTACTCATTATTCTCCCCTTGTACACAACGTTACAATCCTTTTTTTTAAAAAAAGGACAGTACAGAAAACGTAATGTTAAGTTAAGCAAACCATTGGATTGCACAGCACAAAATTTAAATAAACATGAAAACATTTCCACAAGTTGAAAATAAATGTTTTAACTTACACCGCTGAATGGGCGGGGATGTACGAAGACTAGAATGAAGACTGGATGTAGATGATGAAACACGATTGAGAGCCCTTCCTGTTAAACTACCACCATTCTTCCTCATGGAATTTGAAGACTTTGACCTAGATTGTTTAGGTGGGCAGAGCTGCAATAATAGAAAAAAATCCAGTTCAAATGGGTGCACTACAATAGTTTTTTTTTCCTCCATCATAGTTTGAGTTTCTCTTATGCTGCATGAAGTACAATGACCACACACACACACCTGGCCTACTGCGTAATAAATTGAACCTATGCCACAAAATTGCCAGCCCGCGCCCATTTATATCAAGATAGAACAACCATTTAGTCCATGTTCACAATCTCTGACCAGTCGTTATTAATGTCCTACATATTAATCCCCTCTATTTTGGACACAGTGGCGCAGGGGTTGAGTTGCTGCCTTACAGAGCCAGTGACCCAGGTTAGATCCCGACTACGGGTGCTGTCTGTATGGAATGTCTATGTTCCCCCGGTGACCGCGTGGGTTTTCTCCAGGTGTTCTGGTTTCCTCTTAAATCTCACAGTCTTTAGTCATGACAAGTGCAGCAGGTGATGCAGTCACCTGGGAACTGTATCAGAAGGTCCTCATCCAAGTAATAACATTAGTCCTTCATTGTTGCAGACCCAAATTCTGGAACATATCACCCGACAGAACTATGGAAGTACATTCACGAGAAAAACAAGCTTTGTACTATTGGAGTACAGAAACCATGTGCCCATGCTGGTAAATATGCCCTTGGCTGTTAAAAAAATCTTAACTTTTAAAACTTTGCATCTAATCAGCCCATCATGTTAACTCTAATACTAACAATAAACAATTGAAACTAACTGCCAACAAAGGTTTTTTTGGTTTTCCCTACCAAAACTAAAAATTGCTTACATTTTCCGATAGCATGGATTTTGTTGGTTCACATATTGGTGGTTGATCTCTTAAAACTTCCTTGAAATTTATGGTCTCAGTACATGCACCAATTTCGTCATTGTTCAAAGAGGATGAATCTCCAGAGCTTTGTGTGGGCTGTATAGAATGGTTGGTTGCCTGAACAGTAGCTTTCTTAGGTGACTTTAATGGAATAACAAGACAAGCTTGGGAATTGTCTCCAGACTTGTTCCAAATTCCAGGTTGATGCAACTTCAGTGGAGTATTTCGAATTACAGATGTCATTTTCCTTGGAGTATCCGAGCTGGTAAAACCCTTCAGAAGGCACAGATGTAATCTTGATTCCTCTATAAATTGTTCCACCGATTTATTGTGCATGATTTTAGCGCCCATTTCCTTAGATTTATGCTCTACTTGGTTTTCATAATGTTGTGCTAACAAGTTGGCTTCTCTAAAAACTTCAACAAACTTGCCCATGTTTGGAGGACTCCAGTTCAATGTTTCTGGCAACTCTAAACTTTGTTCTTCTTTGCAGTTTAATTCAATGCCAACGGCAACGCATTTTTCCGTATGTCCAATTGGTCCAAGGAAAACTTCATCTTCCTCATCACTTTTTCCACTGGAGATAAAACAAAACAATTTAAAACTGCTGTATCAGTGTCTTGTGTTTCAACAAATTACCTTTTGTTGAAACACAAACTTTAATCTTCCTCCTTAGTTATGCCTAGGTAATGTTTCTGCTGTTAACCCTAAACTCTGCTTCTTCAAACCACAACCCAGCTGCTAACATGTTCCCGGACAAATCAAAGACTCCTGAACAACTTCAGTCCTCATCACCATGAAGAATTTGAACACTCTTCAATTTCCATGCTTTGAAACATTTGGAGATTTAAAATGTATCTGTCCATATTTCCAGTGTATTTCAAACTAAAACTACAAAACGTTATATAACTTGCTACCTGTATCTCCAAGCTCTCTAGCAACAAAGAGGGATAAGTTACTTGGTCTTAGAGGAGGTAGGAAAGCAGGAAATGGCATTGTTTCATTGTTAAATTGCAAGCCGTTTTCCTCTAGAGATCCTAAATATCAGCAAGAAATCTTTGTTTATTGCAAACTTAGCTCTCTTCCAATCCAATGACACTTTAATTTGCAGTCCAATTCAGAGTTAACCATCATCAACTCAAAATGTTTTATATTCCAATCAATTCAACCCATTCTCCTACCAAGTAGGCTCTCTTTGGAGAACATTCAAGCTAGATTCACCATAGCCATAATTTTGAAACTCTGTCAAATGGATTACTTCTACTTTTTGAATGCAGGGAAGCAAAGCAATGAGCCAAAGAATTAAAGCACTAAACTTGTGGGCTTCACAGATAAACCATCATTCTAGGTGCACCTCTAGGTTTCCAGCATTTTCTGTTTTTATTAAAACATTGTTTTTCCTATCAATTTTGCTAGCAGTAGATATTAAAACACAGTACTCCACAATAATTACATTACTTTAGAGCTAAATGTAGTTTAAACATGTCTCCAGTTACAACAGGAACTTTAAGAAATGTAACTATGCTTTCCCTAGTGTTGCGAAACTTTGAAACACTCTGCACCATATAACTGCTATATAAAATCATCGAATATATTCAATAGATCAATAAACTGTTGACAGAGTCCAGGGATAATGTACAGACAGTACAACAGTTAGAGCTGTTAAAGAAGGAACTGCAGATGCTGGAGAATCGAGGGTTACACAAAAGGCTGGAGAAACGAGGTAACCAACAGTTAGAGCTGCTTCTTTAGTTTCAGGAATCTAGATTCAACACTGACATCAGCTCTACTTAAGTGTAGTTTATATGTCCTGCACATTCTGCAGGTAGACCAAGGTTCTTCCACATAATAAAGACATGCTGATAGTTTAATTATCTACTGTAAACTAGCCCTTAACTTAGATTAATAGCAAAAATAATCAAAGAGTATGTGGAGTATGTGGGGTGAGCAATGAGACTGTTCTCGTAGGAGCAGTCATGGATCAGGAGCATCCCTTTAAGCTTTGCGATTCAAACATGTATTTAGTGACTGGAAGAAGTGAGGATGTGATTCAGACGTGAACTTAATGAACGGAGAAACAGACGAATGGAGCACGCCACAACTGAAGCAGCAGTAGGCCAAGTTTCATACAGTTAAAGATAAGTGACTAGAGCATAAATTATATTTTCGGTTTAATCAGACTCATGAGCCATACAGGAAAAAAAACACAACTGCCAAGTTAAGACAACAGTCAGTGAAAACCTAAGTTATCTCATACATGTAACTCATTAGTGACTAAGAAATTTACTGGGACACAAGATATTTGTGGCAAAACCGGAATGGACTAGGATCAAACCAAGGAACATGCTGTTATTACTTCTTTAAGCGCAAGATAGTCGATCTATTATGGCTTCATTTGCTTGCCCCAGGGGACCATGATAGATCTCAACTACATCACCTATTTCCTTTCATTTTATTTATATTCAATAATCAGGCAACCTAAAAATAAGGATGTCGACCGGAAACGTCACCCATTCCTTTTCTTCAGAGATGCTGCCTGTCCCACTGAGTTGCTCCAGCATTTTGTGCCTATCTTCAACTTTAAAACTATTTGCAATACTTCCACCAGAAACATTCTTGATAACGTATTTCTTAAACCTGTTTTGTTAGCTATCTTGTCTAAACTATTCATGAAGTTGGAATGCCAGCTTGAATTATATACAAAGCATGCACTTGTCAAAATATTTACCAAAAATACAAATACCCTTCTTTCTCGAGAGAAACGTCGAACATAATATAGGAGTACTGTCAGTAACTTATTTTCATTTCAGATCATTTGAAAATTTCTGTCTGGATCACGACAATTTTAATAAAATTGTATTCTCCAAGAGCCACCAATTTATATAGTTCTAATGAATTCCCGTCAAATGAAATGACCAACATCCAGTTTCATCTTGGTTGCCTTACAGCAGATCCTTTGGCATCATACAGAATTGATGATAGGCACAGGACTATAGATTTTTGATAAAATTATCATTTTAAACTGCTCATTTAGATTGTGTTCTCATAATTATGACTATGTTTGAACTAAATTATGCACATCCTGTATCAATATTCTAAAATGGAGAAAATCTTGCACACTTTATCTCAAAGGCATTCCCTGCCCATTAGCTGATCAGGTATTGCCAAATGCAACACAATCCTTTCCTGGAATTATATGGAATCTTATTCCAAAAAAACATTTGATAAGATAATCACTGTTTATGGATAAGATTAAGAAAGTGAAAAATGTTACCTTGTAGGAGATAACAGAATGTCAAAGTCAGAATTCTCCTCAGACAAAAGATTGAAATCTGAAAATACAAATCATATTCTGAACTCGTTAAACAATTAAAAGACAAACAAAAAACATTTTGTAACTAAAAACGTAGAGCTTCAATTTAAAGTCAGTATCCAATTATGTCAAATCACGAGTAAAAAATAATATATTTATGCATTACTTTTTTACTGATTGCTATAATTTAAATTAGACGTGCAAACTATTAATCAAAAGAAACTTCACAGCAAACTATTTCTTTTTCTGCAATCTCTGCAGTTTCCAGCCATCACAAGATGGTTGTGATGGATACTCACTATCCAACTGCTATCACTGAATCCTTGAACGCATCCTGCCCATTCATTGAACTGCTTCCTTTCCCACCATGGTTAATATTAACAGGTCACACATATTCATATAGGCTAAATAAATTCCTTGACTCTTAAAAATAGCACACATGGATGACTAATTAAACTAGTTGAGATATCGGGGCACCAGATCAAGCAGCTCTTTTTTTTTTGTAATGTCAGCTTGAAAGATAGTAACGCACTTAATGTCTCACTCAAGCATAGATTATAATGTGGAAATCAACCAAAAGCTTTCATTGCCAAGTAGTGGAACCAGAACATGCACACAAGCAGGTCTGACCATCTTTTTACATTTTGTTGAGTGTTTAGGAAAGTACAAACTAATAATATTAGCTAAAACAAGTCAACTCCTTATAGCTGGATTACTACAGGCGACATAAGTGTGAACGTTTAATTACCATTCGACAAATCCATTTCTTTTCTTTCTGATCTCTGCAGCTGGTGAAAACTGAGGATTCAAATTAAAAATATATAAACAAACAATATAGACAGACAAATATATAAAAGTCTTAAAGGACATTTCAGTACTTGCTCTTCAAACGCATACACAAACACCAACGATACAATTCCCCGATTGGTCTCATTCATAATACTTACATACATATCCACATGCCCAAGATAGAGAATGTACCATTTATCTCATACCTACCCCTTGACCATGACCCCAATGGCAAACACCAGCCCCAAAATCACCACTGCTCTCATCGCCTCCCCTTCATGGTCACCAAGCTTAAGTTCACCCTACCCCACACTGCTCCTTCTCCTTCCCAAATTCCACAAACAGGACTCTCCAGCAATGCTTCTGCCCGTTCCTGTCCCACCAAACTATTAGAAACATAGAAAATAGGTGCTTTCGGCCCTTCAAGCCAGCACCGCCATATAATACAATCATGGCAGATCATCCAAAATCAGTACCCCGTTCCTGCTTTCTCCACATATCCTTGATTCCGTTAGCCCTAAGAGCCATATACAATTCCATCTTGAATACATCCAGCGAATTGGCCTTCACTGCCTTCCGTGGCAGAGAATTCTACAGATTCATAACTCTCTGGGAGAAAAAGTTTTTCCTCATCTGGGTCCTAAATGGCATACCCCTTATTGTTAAACTGTGACCGCCCCCCCCCCCCCCCCCCCCCGTCGTTTGGACTCTGACATCAGGAAAAATTTTCCTGCATCTAGCCTGTCCAATCTCTTAAGAATTTTAATATGTATCTATAAGATCCCCTCTCATCCTAAATTCCAGTGAATACAAGCCCAGTCGATCCATTCTTTCATCATATGTCAGTCCTGCCATCCTGGGAATTAACCTGGTAAACCTATGCTGCACTCCCTCAATAGGAAGAATGTCTTTCCTCAAATCAAGAGACCAAAACTGCACACAATACTCCAGATGTGGTCTCACCAGGGCCCTGCTTTCAAAAGAGTTGGATAGAGCTCTTAAATATAGCAGAGTCAGGGGATATGGGGAAAAGGCAGGAACAAGGTACTGAGTGTGGATGATCAGCATTGATCATAGTGAATGGCCTACTCCTGCACATATTGGCTGTACAACTGCAGTAGGACCTCCTCGCTCCTATACTCAAATCCTCTCGCTATGAAGGCCAACATGCCATTTGCGTTCTTCACTGCCTGCTGTACCTGCATGCTTACTTTCAGTGACTGATGTACAAAGACACCCAGGTCTCGTTGCACCTCCCCTTTTCCTAATCTGACACCATTCAGCTAATAATCGGCCTTCTTGTTTTTGCCTCCAAAGCGGATAACCTCACATTTATCCACAATATACTGCATCTGCCCACTCACCCAACCTATCCAAGTCACCCTGCAGCCTCATAGCATCCTCCCCACAGCTCACATTGCCACCCAGCGTTGTGTCAGCTGCAAAATTGGAGATGTCATGTTTAATTTCTTTGTCTAAATTGTAATTCCTTTATCTCAAACTCACACCAAATAGTTATCTCCCTCTTGTACAATCCCTTCCAATTAACATATGACAACTCACATCCTTTACCCAACTTCCATCACTTCCGATTCCCAGGCCCCATCACCTCATCCAATCCCTTTACATCTCCATGTCCCATCAGGAAAGCTCAGGGCCATTCAGCTTTAACAAAGACCCAATCAGCTCCCCTGAACTAACACTCTCCTCCACAACAACGTTTGACCCCTCACTTTCTCCACGTCAAAAGTACATCCACGGGCTCTCAAGTGGGCACCACCTATGCTCCTCTTTTGTTGGTAATGTTGGACACTCCTTTCCCCAAACGATTCCTGGCGCCATTCCACAACCCTTTCTCTGCTACATTGATGACTGTACCAGGGTGGCCTCCTGCACACATGCTGAATTTGTTGATTTCCTCTGCCACTCTGCCTCTTGCCAAGACCACCATCCCTTACTCTCAATTTCTCCATCTCCACTGCACCTTCTTCCAAGATAAACCTTTTCACTGCAGGACATTCAAGATACATTATTTTTGAGTAAACGTGGCTTCTCCCTGACTGTTGCGGTTGCTACGGTGTCTCCTGTGTCCCGTAGTTCTGCTCTTATTTAAGCGTTCAAGCAACATTTCCAAACAACTGCAGGTCTAAATCGAATCCCTGTTCTATTGATTTGACTTTCAATTGCATGTTAAATGCGTTTGAGCAGTAATGAAAACAGACGGTCTCTTTCAATAACAATGAACTATAATATACTAACTCCCCTTCGGGCCTAGCAAACTGCCCACTCCATCCAACAGCCCCCGGTACACGGGCCAGGGTGAGGGAGGGTTGCGGGGTGAAGCACAGCCTGCCCACTGTGACTGTACACGGCGAGCGAGGGTCGGTCGTTGGGTGAAGCACAGTCTCAGGCCGCTGATCCCAGTCGCGCCGCCCCACGGCCAACATCGGCGTGAGGCGGCGGCGGCGGCGGCAGCAGCAGCAGCAGCAGCACCCCTGCTCCACGCCACGCAAACCCCCCTCTCACACCCACACACACTCACCCACACACCCTCACCCACACACCCTCACCCACACACACTCACCCACACACACTCACCCACACACACTCACCCACACACCCTCACCCACACACACTCATACCCCCCCACACACACTCATACCCCCCCACACACACTCATACCCCCCCACACACACTCATACCCCACACACACTCACACCCCCCACACACACTCACACACACTCACTCACACCCCTACACACTCACCCCGACACACTCACCCCGACACACTCACCCACACACACACCCCTACACACTCACCCCGACACACTCACCCCGACACACTCACCCACACACACACCCCTACACACTCACCCCTACACACTCACCCACACACACTCACCCACACACACTCACCCACACACACTCACCCACACACACTCACACCCACTACACACACACACACACACACCCCTACACTCTCACCTCACCGGCTCCAACTTTGCTCCTTCCACAGTTTCAAATCCGGTGCTCGCTGCTCATTGGCGGGTTTAAACGAAGCCGTTAACGACACTGCGCTTGCGCCCCGCTGGCAATGCATCCCGGGACTTGTAGTTCAGTATGGCTCTACCTGTGAGTTCCTGCGTGCTGCGCCTGCGCCGGCAATGCACCCTGGGAGCTGTAGTTTCGGCCGAGACCCTTATTCTTCAAAGGGTTACACAAAAAGCTGGAGAAACTCAGCGGGTGCAGCAGCATCTAAGGAGATAGGCGACGTTTCGGGTCGAGACCCTTCTTCAGACTGGTCAGGGATCAGGGAAACGAGAGATATAGACGGTGATGTGGAGAGATAAAGAACAATGAATGAAAGATATGCAAAAAAGAAGGGAACAAGCCATTGTAAGCTGTTTGTGGTGTGAAAATGAGAAGCTAGTGCGACTAGGGTGGGGGAGGGAGATAGAGATAGAGGGAATGCCAGGGCCCGAGGGCTGAGGGAGAGGTGGGAAGGGGAGGAGACAGCAAGGGTTAACAGAATTGAGAAAATTCAATGTACAAGCCCAAAGGATGCAGACTCCCCAAGCGGAATATGAGGTGCCGTTCCTCCAACTTGCGGTGTTGCTCACTCTGGCCGTGGAGGAGGCCCAGGACCGAGAGGTCAGATACGGAATGGGAGGGGGAGTTGAAGTGCTGAGCCACCGGGAGGTCGGGTTGGTTTTTGCGGACCGAGCGGAGGTGTTCGGCGAAACGATCGGCAAGCCTCCGCTTGGTCTCACCGATATAGATCATCTGGCATCTGGAGCAGCGGATGCAGTAGATGAGGTTGGAGGAGGTGCAGGTGAACCTCTGTCGGACCTGGAAGGACTGCTTGGGTCCCTGAAAGGAGTGGAGGGGGGAGGTAAAGGGACAAGTGTTGCATTTCTTGCGGTTGCAAGGGAAAGTGCCCGGGGAAGGGGTAGAGCGGGAGGGGAGGGAAGAATTGACAAGAGGTTGGTTTATTGGTCACATACACCATGCACTCTTGTCAATGCAGCACACAACAAAATACTTTGCTTCAGACTTAGCGTCTCGACCCGAAACGTCACCCATTCCTTCTCCCCAGAGATGCTGCCTGTCCCGCTGCGTTACTCCAGTATTTTGTGTCCACCTTCAGTGTAAACCTGCATCTGCAGTTTCTTCCTACACCCCCGCTCAGTCCATCCACACGATCTCCCGGTTGCTTAAACACCTTAACTCCCCGTCCCATTCCCAAACTGACCTTTCTGCCCTCTGCCTCCTCCACTGTCAGAGTGAGGCCCAACGCAGATTGGAAGAACAGCATCTCATTTTTCATATCGACATCACATTTAGCTTGGGCAGCTTACATCCCAGTGGAATGACTCGGATTTCTCTAACTTCAAGTAACTCTTGCTTTCCCTCTCCAACCCTCCCCATCCCAGCTCTCCAACCAGTCTGACTGTCCCCCCTGATTACATGTTATCTGTTTGCTTTGTTGTCAACTTCCCCTCGCTAACAATGATCTATTCTACATTTTTCTTGAACTTCATCCCCTTTGATCTCATGTTTTCACACCTTACACATCCGTATCTCTGTGTCTCCCTCTCTCCTGACTGTGTGAACGTCTTGACCCAACTCGTCACCCATTCATTCTCTCCAGAGATGCTGCCTGTCCCGCTGGGTTTTGTGTCCATCTTCAGTGTAAACCAGCATTTGCAGTTCCTTCCTGCACATTTGCGCTTGGGCCGTGCTGGCAATGCATCCTCCAGCCTTTAGTTCCACACACCACCCGTTCGTTACAATACGGGGTTTGCACGTAAGGTCACTGGGTCATAGGGCTTGACGCACGGAGCCGCTTCAATGCATCTGGAGGACAGCCGTCACTTACGGTACATGTTATTAATGCAAGAAACGCGTACTTTCCGACCTGTTAAAAACCGACCAAAATGTTGACTTTTTGCGCTGTAAAAAATTGTGGCAGTTGGGGCAAGTGTGAGAGACATGTACATGTACCCAACTTCAGAATTCCAAAGTGAAGCGAAATGAAGGTACTATATACCGTCATTTCTCCTCACTTTTGGAATTCTGAAGAATGTAAATGTATCTCACGCTTATCCCGATTTCCATAATTATTTACAGCGCAAAAATTGACCATTTCGGCAGGTTTTAACGGGCCCGCTACGCTGCAAATGCTTACCTGCAGTTCATTGCGTGTAATCCACTTGGGGTAGCGTAGCAACAGCACGGGTCATGGGTCGTTACCCGACTGCCGTGAAACCTCCCTATAACTAACACTGTAACTAACGCCTTTGCTGCTCAAGAGATTGGTTTCACCCATCAATTAAGAAGCCACAAAATTCGAAAATAAGCAAGAACTTGTCATTGTTAATTATGAGCAAAATAATGGTACGTGTTAACAAAGCTGTCAAATTTACAATATGCTCATCATCGTTGAGTTTGGATTTCCCCAGCACCTGACCTCATGACAGATTTGCTCCAAATCAAGACGAATTCCAGAAGTGGTACAAAAATGAACCATGGCAACATTTGACCCAAGCAATTGGCCACTATTCACAATATGTATTTAAAAACTTGGATGATGTGAAAAGTCAAATATCATGAAGACAGGCTGCACTATAAGCTAGTTCGGTATTCCGACTGCGCATGCCCAGGTCATAGGTCACTAGCTATAAAACAGTCTTGGCAACGGTGGTGCTGCATTGTGTACATGCTTGCGTTTCATCCGTAGCCGGGTCGGGGTCGGCTCTCCGTTGCTGCGGGTGCTGTTGAGTTGCTGTTGCGGCGTCCCAGTTCCCCCCCCGGTGGCCCGTCCCTGTCCAGGGTGACCCTGGGCTGGCGGAGCCACCCCGGATTTGCAGCCGCTGGCTCCAGCTCGGCTCTGCCTACCCCGCCGGGTTGGTCCCGGCAGCCCTCCACCTTCACCCCAGTCCAACACCGGAGAACCTGCTGAAGATGGGCAGCCGCCGGCGACTCAGAGCCGCTGCTGCTGGAGTCATCCTGGTCGGAAAGAGTGTCTGGGGATGGGCTCCTGCTGGCCATGGCGCAGGCCGGGCGCCCGCTGGAGATGCGGGTGCTGTTGGTGATGGTGGTGCTGGCAGCAGCAGCAACCTCCTTCCCCTCCCTTGCCCAGCCCCAAGTCCAGGCCAGCTCCAACTCGGGGCTGAAGGCTGCCCGCTGCGCGGTCCAGTCTAGTGCCGGGCCGGAGGAGGCTGTTTCCAGGCTGGCGCAGGCGAGGCCGGGGCCTTCGCAACTCCTCGGGGGTGTGGATGAAGTGGCAGTGGGTACTATAGGGGAAGAAGCCGGTGGTGTGCAAGGAACGGCTTGTACTTTGCACACCACCGGCTTCTGCCCCTATGGTACCCGCTCCCACTTCATTCACAACCCCGAGGAGGAGCCGGTATCCCAGGTACGGCTTGTACTTGGGGTGGCGGCTGAGGTCGTCGGCGAACTGGCACTTGGTGCCTTAGTGGCCCACCCCAGTTTACTGAAAGGAAGAATGGGTTTAAGATTAAATAATTTATTCCAGTTTAATAATCGGTTGATGGATCAAGCTTCATTAGCTGGGTAATAAACTCTGAACTGTAATGGTGTTCAGAACATTTAAAAAACAGCACCTCAAAAAATGCAACATTCCCTTAGCACAGCAATGAAATGGCAATTTAGACTCTGTGCCCAAAGGTCTTGTGTACATCTGGACTGATCACCTGGACTCAGATGCAAATTACATCTTTAACACCCAAACCTGCACAATCAAAATCAAGTGAATATTGTGGCAGACCAAAGCCATTTTCCACTCTTATCCTGAAACATTTATTAGACCACAAGCAACACAGCTCTAAATATTTATTTATTTAAAACAGAACATTTCAAGTTATGTACATTACGAGAGAAGTAGGTTAGACATCTTCTGAAACATTAGTAATTCACAGGAGTAGCTGGTTTTGCATCATCAATTTCAGCATCATACCAGCGGTATCTGCGATGACGTCGTAAAACCTCAATTGCTTTCAGTTCCATGGCCGTTGGGTTAATTCCCAAGTCCTCCAGACCAGGAAGGTCAGGGTACTTCATATCAGTGATGTGCAACTAAAATAAATTGAGACAATGCATATGTGACAATTATTTCAGACTTTCACAGATAACCACATTTTTCTGAAGCTCTAAATCTTTCCCCATTGCAATCCATTTTCCTTTTTCAGAAAAGGCATTATATTTTCTGGTATAATTATATTGAAAATACTGAACTAATAATGTGAAATATGGTCACAATGCAAACGTACCCTGTCTACTTTGTCTCGTGACGTCCATTGATCAAACGGGCTCATCTCAAACAGCCGTGCTGCCAAACTGGAAGAAGAAAATGAAAATCAGTTAATAGATGACCTAACAATTTAAAATGGTCCAAAACCAAACTGCAATAAATATTCAGCAACTCAAGGAGTTGTTGTGGAGAGAGAAACAGTGTTAATATTTCAGGTTGAAAAATTAATGGCTGAACATGTTTTACTTTTCATAGAATGGCAAGTAGAGAGAAAAAATCCAAAGAAGCATTTGAAGGAGGTTAGAAATCAGGAGAGACTGAATTGCACAAAATGTTGTGGGACCAGCTGAGATGGTAGCAAATCTTGGTCAATCATAGTTGAGCTGCTGGAAGAGAAAAAAATGATTGAAGAGAGGGGAGAATATGTTGTCCTGTGGGATGCAAACCTCTACGGCTGCTGGAAATCTGTCTTCTAATAAGAAACTGGTGACTGTTATCTGACAAATTTGGACTTAAAATTAACAATGGGCACAGCATTAATTGCCATTGAGTAAAGTCCCAAGTTTCTACCTCTCTGCACGTGGAGGTTATTTCCATCCAATTACAGTCCTGAAAGGTCTGGGTCCAAAGTTTAGGTTATGTCCTTTTATTTCAAGACTCCCCAATTTGCAGAAATAGGTTCAATCAATCTCATTCATTTTCCTTAAAACCTTAGGCAGACAAAAGTGCTGGAGAAACTCAGCGGGTGGAACAGCATTTATGGAGTGAAGGAAATAGGCAACGTTTCGGGCCGAAACCCTTCTTCAGACTGATCAAATTTACTTAAAACCTTGATAATCTCAATCATTCCAAGCATCCCTTTAATCACTTGATGGTCGGAGTACAAAAACATATTTAGTTTTTTTATTAACTCAACAATGTGCTGTATGCTAACAACAGATAACAAGATTCTCATAAATTTGATAGGCTGTAAAAGTCAATACCAAGTTTCACTGACATATATGACGCAGTAATATAATTAAAATAATCCCTCGTAAGGATTTGTTATGTTTCTTTATAAGGTGCATCTTATTTGCCTTAAATATTTAGAACTTTTGAGATAAGATGATGGATGGCTGAGAGGAAAGTATGGAAGGCCAATAGTAACTAAAGAATGGCAAGAGCAAGGAGCTGGAGAACCGTAGTAAATTGAGATTCAGATTGCAGATAATTTAATCTGTTTGCATCCAAGCAAAGAAATAACATGCCACAAAGACCAAAGTAAAAAGGAAAAAAATCAGTAATCTGACAGATGAGATGATTGGGGCCACTCAGTGTCCTCTTGTCTGGGGGCCCCAGTTTCAATCTTTATGTTTACCACCCTCCAGGGATATTTACACTGGAAAGGCACCTTTGCCATTAAATTGTTTGAAAGTCGTCAAGTTTATTTCTCCCATACGCATACGAGATGTGTAGTGAAATGAAAAGTGGCAACGCTTGCGGATTATCAAAAAAAACCCCCAAAAACTACAAAAGCAATAATTACTGCAGTTATATGACTTGGTACATGATTTGCTTATGCTCATTTTATATCTTGCCCTTCAGACTTCATAGGCTGATTCCGAGGATATAAGAATGAAGAATGATTGACATAATCGGGTTTCTAATCACTTGAATTAAGGAAAATGACGAAATAAAAATCTATCGGCCTAAAAGGACAGGAAAGATTATTGAAGGAAAGATGATCCCAAAAGTGAAGGAAGACCAGAATGATGGGTCACAGCTAAGAATATGGAGTAGGATATTTATAGCTGAGATTAGAATAATGTTCTCATCGAAGAGTGGTAACCTGTGGAATTTTCTCCCACAGATTGCAGTTGAGGACAAAACATTAAATATACGTTGGAGAATTTGCATTAGGTCAGATTTCCCCAAGTAAGAGCTTCCATAACCCAGGGTGTTCCTATGGTTGGCGGACTGTCAGTCAGATGATCTGACCCAATAAAGCATTTCAGAGCCATATCAACAACCATGAGGTTACAGAAGAATTAAAAAAGCATTTATATTAGTTTTAAATCCATAGGAGAATCCTCTCAACTAAAAGCCAAGTGAAAACTGATGAAGACAGGTAACTTGTAATTTTACATTTGCACAATCATGGATATAGCAGTGTATTGTGTCACATTGTTTACTTTTTCAGGTACTTACTGATAGAGAGGCCTTGGCAATGGGTATGAAATAAACGGTCTGTGCATGACAGCATATACATATTCCACAAGGTCATGCAGAAGGTATCGATGAGGTCTGTTAAATGAAATAAATATTTTATTGGGGTATGGATACTGAACCAGAAATAACACACTTATTTTTATCACACAAACATAACTCAGGCCGCCTTTGTGGGAAGAGAAACAAAGTGAATGTTTCAGGTCGGGGATCCTGCACCAGAACTGAAAGGAGACAGAAGAACCTAGTAAAGCTGCAGTAAAAAGAGATAGGAATCTGGAGCAACAAGCAGTCCGCTGGAAGAACTCAGCGTGTCAGGCAGCATCTGTGCAGGGAAATGGAGAGGTGTCAATTCAGACTTGGACCCTTAATCTGGATTAAAAGAGCATAGTGGAAATAGCCAATAGAGAGAGACCGAGGGATGGGGTAACAGCTAACAAGCAATAGGTAGATCCAGGTGAGGAGGGCTCGAATGGCAGATAGAAGCAGGTGGAAGAAGGAAGGGTGGAAATAGCAACAGAGGCTGGGAGGTGATAGGTGCAGGCAACAAAGGGCTGCAGATGATAGAATCATCCAAGAAAAGAAGGTGAAGCATGGAAACAAATAAGGGAGGTACAGTGGCAGATGCAAACAGTGGGAGAAGGGGAAAATACTGGGTGATCGGGAGTTGATATGGGTTTGAAAAGGTGTGTGAGAGAGGACCTGGGTAGATCAGTAGGAATGAGACAGGGACAGAGAAGGAACAGGCCCGAAACTGCAGAATTCAATGTCCATGTCGTCGGGTATGTACAGTACCCAGGTGGGATATGAGGTGCTGTTCCTCTAGTTTGCATTTGCCCTCACCTGGGCAGTAGAGGAGGCCAAGGTTAGACAGGTCAGTATGGGAGCAGGGAATCAGGAGCTCCAGATGGCCACGGCAGATGAAGCGCAGGTGCTTGACAAAGTATTTGCCTAGTCTGTGTTGGTCATTGAGGGGCTTCTCGTGTCCGTCCACTAACTCCTCATCCCACTAAGTTTAGCCCAATATAAAAATCACATTTTAGTACCATTACAATATCTGAGCTGTTGTAATAATTGACTGTTTTACATTCATATAAACCAATAACACTATCACCAATCAGCTGTAGGAATGGCAGTATTGAAGCTATACATGGTAATTATGTGAAATGTGGGAACATCTAATGAAAATCTCAGGCAGATATTTGTAAGGAGACATGAGGAACTGCAGACTCTGGAATCCTGAGTG
Source organism: Okamejei kenojei (assembly GCA_035221665.1). Taxonomy (NCBI): domain Eukaryota; kingdom Metazoa; phylum Chordata; class Chondrichthyes; order Rajiformes; family Rajidae; genus Okamejei; species Okamejei kenojei. The sequence goes on along the minus strand of CM069151.1, from coordinate 21,998,144 downwards.
GAAAATAAAATGCTGGTGTAACTCAGCGGGTCAGGCAGCATCTCTGGAAGATGTGATAGGCAACGTTTTGGGTCGAGACGCTAAGCTAAGGAAAATGAACCACCTCCTTGAAGGAAGCTTCCTTACAGATGTATATTTTTTTCTCATATCATTTTAATGAAGCATAAGAAACAATGTTGTTATTTTTATTAATGGTGAGGAGCTCAATCACAACCATGGCTTATAAAGTTGTCATTAAGGATTGCTGGACAGCAAGAAGATTAGTGATTTAGGCAAACAGAAATTCAAACTGTGAATAATAAAATGCCAGATGAACTCAGTGGGTTGGACAGCATCTATAGAATGAATGGACAGATGACGTTTCGGGTTGGAACCCTTCTTCAGGCAGTGAATAAAGATTTTCATGCAGTTGGTGGGGAATCTACTCTTGTGGGTTCTGCCAGAGCCATGTGTAGGAAGGAACTGCAGATGCTGATTTAAACTGAAGATAGACATAAAAAGCTAGAATAATTCAGTGGGACAGCATCTCTGGAGAAAAAGAATAGGTGACTTTTCAAGTTGAGACCCTTCTTCAGACCATTCAGAGCCATGGTGGACTGAGGGGATGTTTCCACATCTCTCTGTGACCTCTACGGGGATCCCTGTGCACATTGAGCTCCAAGGTAGTAAATCCATGGACATTTGACAGATCTGTTGCAAGTTTTGCTCCTTAGCACATTAAGATTGTGTATTCTGAGATGCGACATAAGACACAATATACTTGATAGACGAGCTTCTGTCTCACTGATTTGGAGAGTGTCTGATACAGAGTAACTGTGTGGGAGCAGAGAAACACCGAAATATGTATTGGGTACATTGTAGCATGAAATAATATTTCAAAAAGGATTAAAGAAGGGTCTTGACACAAAACGTCACCCATTCCTTCTCTCCAGAGATGCTGCCTGTCCTGCTGAGTTACTCCAGCATTTTGTGTCTACTTTCAAAAAGGATTGGTGAACTACCAAAAGAATGAAGAATTAATGGACCAAATGTCTCTAACTAAGATTATTGTTAACAACATTATGGTGCTTTAGACAGAACAGAAACCAGGCTAAAGAGATCTGAACTGAGTGTAGTAATGTTTAAGGACTTGGAAGGAAAGTTATTAAGGACTGGTCGATATAAAGATTTGTAGGATTTGGGCTGTAAAGTGACACGGTTATAATCCTACCCTCACAAGAGAACAAGTGAGAAAGGAAAAATTGATGAAAAATAAAATGGGCTAGAATTAGTCAAAGGAGAGTTACGCGGTCTTACGAATTACCGATTTTGACAAAAACCCACAGAGAAACCAATACAATGAAACTGTGTGTGGCAGAAGGAGCAAGAAGTAGTTATTTGGCCATCAAAAACTTACCCAACTATAATGTATGTTTTCCCAATGGAGTCAGGTTCTTTAATAACACTTACAATTGCTTTAGCCACATCCACCACCTATTTATGAAGAGAGAAAAAACAAGTTTATTTATTTACTTAACAAAGAATTAGTAAGAATAGAATTATTGGTAAACAATGTAAATAAATCAGAAACCATTTTCTAATGTACATACATATACAGGTTGTTTCACGGTCTTCATGCCCATAGAAATAAGTGGTGTGGCACGCCCAAACCACCGCATATCTGGAAAAAAAAATTGCACTGCTCTTCAATTATGTACTTAAAAATAGGAAAGTGTGTAATTAGTTTATTTAGTGACAGATAGGAGAACGTTTATTTCTATGCAATATATATTCCTGTTGTTTCATTAGTCTTCTTCTTCTTGCGTATGGCGTGCACAGCCTAAAGTTGTCGGACAACTTGTTCTATTTGATCTTATTTGATTTTGCACACCGGGTTGATTGCATTTGTTGAAACAGGGCGGACCACGTGAAGGTTGCAATCTCCCATCCCGTTTCATTAGTCAATAGTATGATGAAATAATATACTTCCACTAATGAATTTCAAAGGGAGTTCTGATTCCACATTCCAATTCAATTCAGCCTTTTATTAGAGAATAATTTTTGCTTTAACAGACTGTGTTGTCTCCAATGTTTGAAGGAGACGCTAAGCAGTAGAAACTATTCTCTTATCCAAAATAAACTTTTGGTTATAACTTTGTGACTTTTATTAATCTTAAATTTAACCTTTAACCTCAGTTAATGTACACTGATATTATATTTTTTATTTTTTGTATGTATAAACCTATTTGATTCGTAAGGTTGTCAGGGGTTATAGGCAGAAAGCAGAATGGTCTTGAAACTTAAGAAGTCAAGACAATGGTGGCACAGCGTTGCCTCATAGCTCCAGAGACCATGGTTCGATCCTGACCCCAGGTGCTGTACGTGTGGAGTTTGTAAGTTCTTCCTTTGAATGTGAGCTTTCCCTGGGTGCTCTGATTTGCTCCCACATCCAAAAGATCTGCAGGTTAATTAGCCTCTGTAAATTGTCCCTAGTGGGTAAGGAGTGGATGAGAAAGTGGGATAACATTGAATTAGTGCAAACGGGTGATCGACAGTCAGCATGGACTCAGTGGGCTGAAGGGCGTGTTTCCATATCGTGTTTCTAAAAATTGAGGTTTTGAAATGATCATTACAAATTTTAAGATGTGATTTAAGCAGGGCTTTTTACATCAGTTACATAATCCAGTTGCACTCCATTCCTCCAGATATAAAGGCATAGATTTATGTTCCATAAATCTTAATAATTACTTTCCAAGACATGTAATGTTTTACGTTCATAGATACTCAAATCTGTTTGGTCCTTCAGTGCTTCTGTGATTTTTACTATTTCATAACTATTTTACAATTTAGTATTAGCATTTCTTTGTTATTGAATGTTTCCATCTACATTATTCACAATGTTACTTATCTTTACATGATCAACAAACATATAAAAATGTCTTCTTAAAAAAAATTAATAATAGGATGCATGAAACGGTAATCTAAATATCTGTCATAAGTCCACACCATTTCAGCCTAAATAAGCTTATTATTAGCCAACTTAATAAATTGCTTTTAATTCCATGAGCTTTAAAAAAGACAGTCACATGAGGAATTTTATCAATTTAAAACATTTGTTCAAATAATTTTCGTATATATTATCCTGACATTATTGCATTTTGTGTTATATGCAGATGATGCAAATAAGTATTTATTAATGCACTTTCACAGTCCCTTTTACTACTTAGGAAATGCAAATTCAAAGGCATTTGAGGGTTTATATTCACCAATCCCAAAGGTGCAAAGCTGCTTGACAAAACAACTAAGAAAGCACATGGAGATTTGGATTTGTAAATAGGGTCAATGATATAGGGTCAGGTTATGCTAAACATTAAAAGCAGAAGACCAGAATACCAGAGTTGAAAAAGTTCCATTAGATGGAGAGATTACAGAGGCTGGGAATGTCTGTCATACAACATAGATTGTTATATGGAAAGCCAATGCAGGTATTCAAAACAATAATTATGATACAAGGAAAGAATGGACAAACTGTTTCTTCTGACTTGGGCACCTAAGCTGAGATCATCAATTTAAAATAATGAATTATACTAGAAAATATACCCCCCCCCCCCCCACCACCACCACAATATAGAAAGTTAAGATTTGAAACCTATAAGGGTGATGGAATCAGATTTTACAAGAAATTTCAAAAGGCAACTAGATATGTATTCAAGGTAAACCATTTGGGGGTAATCTGTAAAAAGATGGCTGTAAGGGACTGACTGGGCCTGCAGCGGCACAGAACGGTGGAGTTGCAGTGGAGGACGCCTACAACTTTGCTTGGCCAGGCTGACCCTGCAATGCTGCCAGGACATTGGGCCTGTATAGACAGCTGCACTTAAAGCAACTTGGACTTTGAGAATGGTGCCAAAATCTGGCACTCTTGCATATATTATTTCAGTGGACTATTTCTATACATTTTGTATTTAATCTAAGATTGTGCTTCTGTATAGTAATACTTCAATGAACTGTGTGCAAAAAAAGAATTCCAATGTACATGTGACAATAAAGAACCATTGATTTGTTTTTAATGGACAGATTCATGGCATCAAGTCTGCTTTTATGTCCCATATTATTCTATAGACAAAGAGGTCTACTTGACAGAGTAACAAGCCAAATCAAAGATATTTAATCAATTGTATGCACTAATTGTGATTCAAAACATTACGGTGTCTTCAAAAAATTTCTTACTTGAAAAATAATTTAGGAATCTGTCTTCTCTTCCAAATATTTCAGATGGTTTGATGATGATGGAATCTGGAAATTCATCTCTCACAACCCTTTCTCCAACAGCCTGAGAGAAGAGAGTAAAGTATGCATGTTTTTAATCATTTGGTATACTTTGCTGCCAATTGCTAAATACTTAAGTTTTCATAATGTGCTGTTCTTCATACTTTTGTTCGTAAGAGCTTTGAACTACTCTTCATGTCAGCATTCAGATGAGAAACGTGGATTAATTTTTCAACTCCAGCTTCCCTTGAAGCGAGAGCAATATCTTGTGGAATTTTGACATTGACATCCTCAAACTTGAAATTACTAAAAAAAAGAAAAACAGTAAGTGACAATAGCAAAAGAAAACAATAATATAATGTTTTGGAGTCACTTTTATGAAATATTGCCAAGTTAAGTGCAACATTAGCTGGATGCAGAGAAATGTTCACCCCAATACATTTACACAGGTTGAAGAAATACCTTGGGGAAAAAAGGAAAAAATTAAGAAGCAAACTGTATTCTCACAGTTTGTTTAAGAAGAAACTGCAGATGCTGGAAAATCGAAGGTTGACAAAAATGCTGGAGAAACTTAGCGGATGCAGCAGCATCTATGGAGCGAAGGAAATAGGTAACGTTTCGGGCCGAAACCCTTCTTCAGACTGATGTGAAGGGGTGGGGGGGGGGGGGGGGGGAAGAAGAAAGGAAGAGGAGGAGCCAGAGGGCTGAGGGAGAGTTGAGGAGGAGACTGTTGGGACTCCTATTCTCACACTGTGGCCATGAGAGATTATTTTCAAGTTTCACCTAATTACTCCAGATTCCATTGTCCACAGAAAAAATAAAGTATTCTACTTGCTAAACAATGTACTGAAAAACAACTATTATCCTTGCTTTGATAAATTAGCACTTACCTGGTTTCCCACTCCCTTCCGACAAGATTAATAACAACATTGGAACATTCTACAGCTTGTCTGGTGGAGTCTCTATCTCTAGGATCCCATTCCTAATAGAAATAAAATAAAATCAAAGTATTGATTAGTATCCCATTCATAGAAAGAATAAATCACAGTGTATTTAAAGCTTTGTAACTTCACCACCTCTCGAATAGTGGCATCTTGCATGCAACAGCCCCAAACTGGAAACCTAAATAATTTATTATATATTTATTAATAATTTTTTACCCTAGCTGAATTAGTTGGGGTGGCAAATTTCAAGGATAATTTCACTACTACTTCAGTTTAAATCCAACTATCAGCGTCAATTTATTGGAAAGATGGATCTTTACACGTGGCTATAGAGTTTGCATGAAATGCACTCAGTCAGTTGACAGCAACAAGAGGATGAAGCGTTCTGGCTCCAAAGCAGCTACTAATTTCAACCAATTCCTTAGACTGGATCATCACAATCACAATCACAATAATACTTTATTAGCCAAGTATGCTTTGTAACATACGACCAATTTCATTTGCCGAGTCAGTCACACAATTAAAAAGCAACGGAACACACAAAATACATTTTAACAAAAACATCCACCACAGTGACTCCTCCACATTCCTCACTGTGGTGGAAGACAAAAATTGTCACCATACAAAATACATTTAGTTTCCAACCACATGATGCATTATCTACACCACTAAATAAATCCTACATTCACCATTGTGGCCACTGCTGTTGAACTGTCTCTATCTGCAGAATCAAAAAAAGCTGCCATAACAGGATAAATTAAACCACCATCCTCAATCTTAAGATAACCAGTGTTTTTTTATTGTCAATTAAGTTAGAGTGTTGCAGTTACTATGTTAATGTAGGAAACTGATTTGTATACTAAATTCACACCAGAGACCAGATAATCTGTTTTAATTAATTGACAATTGCAGGATTACTTTTACTCGTGACACCAGAGATAGCTTCCTTCCACTTCTTCAGTGTGGTGCCTTTGGGCATTTCACATGCACCTGTAAGGGGAGGGTTTGGGCTGCAGATGGAAGGTGGGAGGGTCATTGCCCTTTGGTTTAACAAATAACCCGAGAAGCAGGAAATTAAAGAGAAGGACATTCAGAGAATAGCCTCTCAGCAGCTGAAGGCATAAATGGCATAATGGTTAAATTTAGGGATAACAGAGAGGCCAGAGCTAGAATAAGCCTGGATTATGTGCTTCAATCTGTAGTCAGATTCAAACCCACAAACTTTTAACTCGGGTAAATTTACTTTCAACTGAAGTAAGGCTAACTCTCTCACCACAGCACTTCAAGTGAAATCAGCTTCCACTAGATGAGAGTGTGGATAACTTACTCACACATTTCCACATAATAACTGCTTTCTCCATCGTAAATTTAATGGAAAATCATTATACAACAGCCAGAGAAACTGTAGCACAGTATGTCAATATTATCACTTTAAAACTTATCAAACATATCCACCAGTTAAAACTTCACATTTTCTTACAAGAGTAAATGAGACTCACTAGAAAAGTCAGCTGTCCAAGATCACCCATAGGTTTGAGATGGTTAACATCATATGGATCACAACGATATGGGATGACTACTTGAGAGCCAATCCGACCTAAAAACATGGAAATATTTTAATATTAAACAGAATCTTTATTATATTGAAGCCTGGGAAGGGTACCTGGATGCCTGCAACAAACGCGCTGAACAAATATTATCAGAATCAATTAAAATCCAATGTCTGAATATTTTTAAAATCCTTCGACTATTGTTTGTAGTACTATCGAGATCATTTGGTGGTGCTTGCAAGATTGTTGAGAATAGTGCATAGACATTGTCTACATGGACTTTAATAAGGCCTCTGACAAGGTATCACATTATAGGCTGATCTGAAAGTTTAAATGATCTGGGATCCCGAGTGACTAGCCAATTGGATACAAAATTAGTTTGAAGGTGGAATATAAGAGTTTGGTGGTAAAATGTTGTTTTTCAGACTGGAGTCCTGCAACAAATGGTGTGCCACGGGAATCGGTGCTAGGCGCACTGTTATTTGATAGTTAGATTAAGGATTTTAATATGAATGTGGGTAACGCGGTTAGTAAGATTGTGACTGACATTAAAATTGGTGGTCTGGTGGACAGTAAAGAACGCCATCTAAGATTATAATAGGATCAACTGGGCAATGAGTTGAGGAATGACAAATGGAGTTTAATTCAAATAAATGCATGGTGTTGCACTTTGGTAAGACACGCCAAGACAGGATTTACACTGGGGAGTGTTGTAGAGCAGGCAAGACCTGGAGGTGAAGATATAAAGTTCCATGAAAGAAGCGGCACAAGTAGACAGGGTGCTGAAGAAGGCATTTACCAAGCTTGCCTTCATTGGGCAGTATAATGGGTACAAGAGTTGGAACTAATTTTAAAAATAATTACTGTTGATATGTCAGGTTTTGGGGATTCAATCATTCTTATAGCAAATAAATGTTTCTTGTAGTTCTCATGAGATAGATGTCATAATGTAGTAACTGTAGCATTCTTAGCAAGAACTTTGCAATGCAATAAGTCTAAAAAGAAAACTTTATCTTTAATGAACTGATCTTAAAGAACCTTTCTACGTAGAATAAAGTGTTTAAGGAATTAATATCCTTAATGCCTATTAGATCAATTAATTTAAGGGTTAGACCTTACCAAGTCTGTTAACCACATATCGTCCAAGAAATCCGGATGCTCCAAAAACTGTAGCCACAATCCCACTCAAAGATGATCGACCACTTTTACCAGCCGGTATAACAGCATGGTGAATATTCCTTTTCTGAATTAAAATAGACACTGCTGATGATAAGCCTGGTGACACAACACCTGCAACATAATGTAAGTAGATATGGTTATCTGCATACATGCAATTCATAACAGGTAATAAATAATGAACATATGTAGGAAATACTGCATAGATTATTAAATTTAGTTAAAAAAATAACTTTTATATTCTAATTAATAAGAAATTGCTACCTGCAATTAATGTAGCAAATTAAAAAAATACCATAAAAATACTAAAGATTTGAGGATAAGAAAATACTACGTTTTTTTTCAAACAACAGACCCACTAAATATTAATTTAACTTTCCAAGTCAACACCACTGGTTCACTCCAAAATTCCTATTCCACGTCCACACAAGCAAAGTTTTGCAGAAAAATTCAATAATTCAACAGTTTACATCCAACTGAAATTAGCAGCCTTGTAGAATGAAGGAAATCAATGGAAAAATGAACTTGAATATATCTGCAGTGGAATTTGCTCGAAAAAAAAATCACACAACAATTCATTAACAATATAATTTTTTGGCACATTTTACAACAAACGTTCTAGGATTAAGTAAAATTTCAAGTGGCAATGGAATTTATTTGTTCTGATCTTAAACAGTTTAGTTCATTATAGGATTAACAAAGGCAGCTAAACATCACATCCGCCTTCACATTATTTGGGGTTCCTCTGATATGTTCTTCGTTCATTGGACTTCTCCAATTTAAACAGTAGCCTTCAGATACAGAATCATAACTCTTCTATCACCCACATTTTTGTGGATTATCACTATTGTAAGGTATTTGATGACAATTTGTTTCCCATCAGAGCTCCTAAAATACACTCAGCCACGTTCCATATTTTTAACCATACTTTAATACCTCCTCTTTTTCTTTCTATATTTGCACATTGTGACGTGGGGAAAGCAGGATGCAGAATAATTCCATATTCTGTACATGAGAAACAGTGACAAGACAGGGAATTGTACACATTCTTTAAAACAAAGAAAAAGCACACACTGGATTACGTTCACACTCTGTTGGTGAATGATCAAAATCAGGCTGTAACAAATGTTGCCACAGAGAGACCAGAATTCATTCTCTCTCTCTCTCCCCCTCTGGAAGAGGAATGTCCAATTTGCTGATTTAATGCAGATACTGTGTCAGGGTAAGTGACGAGCCATAAATTACATTCATACTCTGTGGCAGAGGGAGTATATAACTGAATATTTTGATGGAAGTACATAGTGGATGAAGGAACATGGAACAAGTTCAAATACTAGAACCAATGGTATATTGTAGCGGCACCAAACGTGGTGAATAAGGCCAGACGTCAGGCAGGTTCAAACGGGAGTTTATTCAGGTGTTACACATTAGGTTGGTCCGCTAACTATATTATCATTGCTGCTGTAGCTGAGCGAGGCTGTTCTCTCGGGCTCAGCTACCTGTTGACTGCCTGGGTCTCAAGGTGAGATAAGCTTAAGTAGCAGGACACTCCCTCTAGCCCATGACGTCACGTGCCAGCTCTCGTATCTACCGACGAGGGTTCGATCACAAGTGGTCTGTGTATAGGCTGACGCCACAATATCTTGTTAAACTTGGTGCAAACATTGCTGCCGATGTGGAAATGATTGATAGCTTCAAGTTCTTTGGCGTTCATATAAGCAATGACCTGTTGTAGACCAACCACATTGATGCGACAGCCAAGACGGCACAACAACATCTCCTGAGGAGACTGAGGAAATCCGGCATGTCTTCAATGATTCATACAACCGTCTACAGATGCACCACAGAAAGCATATCATTGGGTTCCACCACTGCTTGGTTTGGGAACAGCTCTGCCAAAGACCGCAAGAATTCCAGAGTTGTAGATATAGCCCAGTACATCACACAGAACAGGCTCCATCTACACTTCACAATGTCGTGCAAAATAAGCCAACATAATCAGACTGCCCCACCCCTGGTCATTCCTTCTTCTCCCATTCAGCAGAAGGTAGAGGCTTAATAGCGTGCATCACTCAGAAATGGCTTCTTCCCTTCTGTTATTGTAAATAGCTCGTTCTAAGCTCCCCCAGTCTAGTTTCAGTCAATAAAATACTGAATCAAGCACTTGAGCAACTAAACTTTATTTTGGATAACACAACACAAATTCCCCTATAGGTTACCTAACCACCGCGGGTTCGATCCTTGTATCTGCTTGGCCAAGCCCTTCTAGCCTCGTGCAAGCAGAGACACTCCAAAAGGTCGCGCAGTCCCAAGTGCTCTTCCAGAAGATCGACAAAGGACCTCGTGGGGGCAGCCTTTTATAGGTCCTCGAACCTTGAGGGGCCGAACTACATGGGGGTGTCTCTGTACAGTTCAATAACACATATCGATTGAAACAGTACATGATTGACAGTTCCCTAACCCAATAACATAGTAACTAATACATTGTATCTGGTAAGACTTCAAGAAGGAAGCTAACATAGATGAATAATGCAACATGTGCCTTGAGATTCAGACAACCCAGACAATTCAATCAACAACTCAAGGGCGTCATTTGTGCCCCATTTACGCGTCATGTTGGTCGACGCGCCGTGAAGCGGGGGGGGGGGGGGGCGCGTGCATAGCGCATGGTGAGGCATGGAGTCGCATGTCGTGGCGCGCGGTATCGCGCGGCGCTCCACAATTTCGTAGTGTACTGAAATCCTCGCATGCCATGTACGTGTTGTATCGTTTACGCACGCCGACGCATTTGCTACGCAAGTTGACGCATTGGCGTCGCACGCTGTATCGCGTGGTGACGCATAATTATGTCACCGTGCGTCAACGTCCGTAAACATGCAACGCCGCGCGCCGCCCATACACAGTCGGCCCGCCTTTCACGTGTCATGTAACCTCTAACCTCGTCCACACAGACCTCTTCCTGGGTTTCTTGCTCGCCTTTCTTGTTGTACTCCTGCCTGAATGATCTGTAAGTATGAGGGCTGCTGCTAACAGAAGTCTCTGTTGTTGCTGTAGCAGTAAAATCTGTAGTTCTTCCATGATGGTCATGATGCAGAATAGGGAAGCAGGGTATTCTAATGACGTCACGTGCACCAGACGGCTGTGCTGACGCATGATGACGCATGATTTGCGCGTGACCGTCGCGCGTCAGTCACTAACGGCCTGTAGCATAAATGACGCCCAAGTGGGACAGGCCCTTAACAAAGTAAGGCTTCGCAACATTATTTACAATATGTATACCTGGCTTCCATTGATCCAATTAGCTCTATGCATTTCACACTTCATTGTAAGAGTTCTGCAGATGTCCCATTCTTTCTCTGCAGCACTTATCTGGGCCACATACATGCTGGCAGCAGCTTGTCTCAGTTCTGCAGAGGCACATTTAACTTGACCAAAATGGCCTAGCAGCACATAAGCCCTTATTTTAATGCCATGACTGCTCCAATTTAGCCAGGATTAACATTATCAGGCTCCCGAATGGTCCTTCCATAGGTTGGAGTACTGTTCAATTCACCTCTACCCAATTATGGACATTGGAATTTGTCTATGACACTGATGAGCTACAATGCTGAGAACTATATTCCGCACTCTGTATCTTCCCCATTGCTCGATCTATTTTACCTGTGTTTGACTTGATTGTTTATGTCTGTATATCCGATCTGATTGGATAGCATGCAAACAAAGCGTTTCGTTGTACACGTTACAATACTAAGCCCTGCACAGGGCGCCACGGCCTACGGAGAAGCCGGCGCAGAGCGAGTGTTCTCCATAGAGTCCCGAGGTCAGGTCAGGTCATGCCAAGGACAGGTCGAGCCCCTGTGGATGTGGTCGGTTCAGACTGAGGACGAGGTCGGGTTGGGGCCTCGAAAGGAGTCGGGCCAAGGACGGAGCCCCGAGGACGAAGACGCTCCAAAATGGACAGGCCATATCACCAAGAACCGGGGTGGGGGGAACAAAGAAAGGATGAGTACTTTTTATAATTTGTGGCAACTCTTTTATGTACTTCGTATGCAAAAACAAAGAATTTCACTCCACGTAGCTACGTACAAGTGACAATAAGGTATCATCATCATCACAAGTGCAGATGCAAAACTGTAGCTTATAAAGACACTGTGGGCAGTGAAGCAGCATCAAAAGAAGGGTCCCAACCCGAAGCGCTTTCAGGTAATTCCCTGCCTGACCCGCTGAGTTCCTCCAGCACTTGTGGTTTACTCAAGGGTGAGTGAAGGTTGAGAGAGCAGGTTCTGGATTATGTAGAAACAAGAAACTGTAGATGCTGGTTTACAAAAATAAAACTGCACAAAGCACTGGAGTAATTCAGCGGGTCAAGCAGCATCTCTGGACAACACGGACAGGTGATGTATTGGGTCGGCACCCTTCTTGAGTTATATTTACATGCACCTTGCCAGAATACAGAATACAGTACCTACACATATAAATGGGCCGAGAGAGACGGGCCAGGCTGTGGCCGACACACAGAGCAGGCTGTGGCCGATACACAGAGCAGGCTGTGGCCGACACACAGAGCAGGCTGTGGCCGATACACAGAGCAGGCTGTGGCCGATACACAGAGCAGACTGTGGCCGACACACAGAGCAGGCTGTGGCCGACACACAGAGCAGGCTGTGGCCGATACACAGAGCAGGCTGTGGCCGATACACAGAGCAGGCTGTGGCCGATACACGGACGGTCCCAGTAGAGAGAGACCCCCCAACATGGGCCAGGTGTGAGGGGGGCTGCGGATTAAAGGCCGGTCCGATCCGACCCGGGCCTTGCCGACACCCCGGGCAAGTGAGTAAACACCGACGACAAACTCTCTCCGCACCGGATGCGCGAGCCGGGTTAAACCGCGGGCCGGGGCCCGAAGAGCTGAGATGAAGCCGCCGACACTTACATGACATTGGGAGGACGCGGCGCCCGACCCCGCCGCCCAGCACCAGCGCCGCCGCCGCCATCTTGCTCAGCCGACGCCAGCAGCCGTGAGAGGCGCGGCCGCCGGGGGGCGCTCGCTGTCTACAGGCGCGGCCGCCGGGGGGCGCTCGCTGTCTGCAGGCGCGGCCGCCGGGGGGCGCTCGCTGTCTGCAGGCGCGGCCCGGAGATACGACCATCGCAGTAAACATACAGAGAACTGCACATGCTGGTTCATGCAGGGCACAACGTGCTGGAGTGACTCAGTGGGTCAGGCAGCATCTTTGGAGAACATGGATAGGTGTCAAGTCAGGTTTTATTCGTCACTTGGACATAAAGTGCAAGTGAAATGAATTTGCCAACAGCAGTACAATTTAAAAAAAAGACACAATACACAATAAAAATTGAACACAAACATCCACAGCAGCATTCCTCACTGTGGTGGAAGGCACAAAAATTGGCCAGTCACTGCAGAGTTACACAAAACTGAAGAACCCAGCGGGTGCAGCAGCATCCAAGGAGCGAAGGAGACAGGCGACGCCCCGGGTCGAGACCCCTCCTCAGACTTTAATAAATTACTGCAACTATGAATCATCACAAGTGGTTCAACATCACTCAATATTTATGAAAACCATGAAGGATCCGTTTTGGGCCACCAAAATGCCTCTGGCAGTGTCCTGCTACATTTTCATCAGACACTGTCCTATCAAAAAAAAAATGAGGAACATAAAAGAACATCTTTTCTCATGTAATTGAAAGAAAAGCATCCACCTTTCCTGTTCTTGGTTTACCCACGAGAACATTTGAAAGATCGGTGATTTAATCTGTATGCAACCAGATTAATCGTAAGTAATCCATATTAATGACAATGTGTTTTTCTCCCTTAATTTGTTGTCTCCGATACCATTGTCCCTTTCTTAGAGATATGCCACATCTGTTTACTCAGATAATCCCATGATTATTATTTTACTTATCTTGTGTGTTTTAACATATGCCACAGCCGTGGTATTGTTCACCTTGATATGACATGGACACTTCCATAATAGAATAATCGATAATTAATCCATAACTCCTTATACTTAAATAATTAATACAAATGTTTGGAGAAATTTCTTAGGACAATCCAGTTATGCTCACCTGGTATTATTGTCCGTAGTCCCAACAAGAGACGTATCAATTATTTTTATAAGAATAGATAATATTCTTATCTTTACCCAAATATTCACAGAAGCTGTCCATCATCTGTAACACTTGCTTCAGTTTGCAACAGCTGCTAAGCTTATAGTTGAAGCAGCTTGTGAACCTTTTTTTTTTTACATTACTTTAATAATGATAACATATCATTTGATATTTGCATAAGCCTCTCACAAAGGCATACATATTCTTATAAGCTTCTGTATTCCTTCTTTTGGAGCTTTATTTACTCCTTTCCTAATGGAGGGACAAAGTATGTCAACAAAACAATGAGACATATTTGTATCATGGAACAATTTTCCCCCTCTTATGGTGCTGAATTACTCCTAAATTCAGAATAGTAATTTATGAATATTTTATTAATGCCTAAGCATACGCTTTATGTGATGGGTCAGGTCCTTGCCTACCAACCGGTTTGTAATTGCAGCACTAATTTGCAGCTGACTCTTTATAACCTTCCAATTTAAATGTGATCAAGATAACCCATGACCATGTCCTCATTAGTGCAAGTGCTGATCTTTTTATCAGCACAATTGTTCTTCCAGTATTCTGTTTAACAGCCTTGAACTGGTTTTAATCCTTTAGACAATGTTTTACCTTGCACAGCTTGACCCATTTAAATTAATTTCAAGCACCTGTAATATTGATTAACAATTTGTTAATAACAACTGTATTTCAATGTTCAAGATGTTTCCATTTTAATAAAATGTTCTTACACTGTGAAAGTGTATATAAAATGATGTTTTGTATGGTTTATACCATCAAATCTTTACACTGAGGTAATTTTATAATATATATATATGTACGTACCCCTTCTTTATTGGAGTTACTTTTGGGTGCAAACCTAAAATCAATTTTTAAGGTTTTCTTATACAGGTGAACCAATCCTTTCTTAGTTATATTAAATTAATGATCATGATACACCTGTAATCCCCCACAATTGGAGATTTCATGAACTTATTTTGTAACAGGTTTGCACCTCTTCAACGTACTTCAAGCCTTCTTTTTCCAATTATATGGGTTTGGATAAGGCTATGTTGGATTATACCATACTTCTGCCTTTGTTTTGATCCATTATCAAATCTTTCATTGGATCATAGTTTTTCCCCCAAAGTTTAAAGATCAGTAGTCTGTTCTTTTGTAATCAATATTTTTGATTTATCATAAGGCAGGTTTTATTCCATAATAATCAGGAGTTTAACATAACCTGATGTGTAATGATCTGCAAATCTAGAGTGCATATTTGGTAAATTAATATTATATATTTCTTCCCATTGAGCTCCACAAACTGATGGCAATTTATTTTATTTTAAATGTATTGGTTATTTGCACAATATTTTATTTGTTTTCCATTGAATGGAAATGCCATGCACCAGTTTGAAATACTTTTAAAATCGTATTTCATTATATCTCATCTAATTGAGACATGGATATCATAACCGGATTCACCATTGATATCTTTATAAACTTAAAAGTTTTATCATATTCTGCTGTTTCTCCATAACAGCTTTGGTGAGGCCAATTAATTTTTTTTTTCCATATTTACTTTTCATGGCCTCACTCATACATTCAGGTATCAAACCTAGTACACTTCTATATATATTTTGTGCTGAAGTGTACTTAAATAAAACATAAAAAGTTTTATTATTATTCTGCTGTTTTAATCATAACAGCTTTAGAGAGAGACCAATTATTTTTGGTTTCCATGGTTATTGTCCATGGCCTCACTTCTTATTCAGGTGTTGTACTTACACCTGTATATATATATATATATATATTTTACTGGTGCTGTGGTGGGTACTTCATGACCAGCCACCACTATCAGTGCATTTTTAGGGTCAGTTTTCCATTTTACTGCCCTTGTTACTCCTGAGTTTTTCCTCAAGGAGACTACCTTCAAATATATCTGAGGTAGATATTCCCACCATATTTCATCATATATATTAATATATGAAACCCCTTTAGGGTAGGTTAGGGAATGTTTTTGGGCCATTTAACCCTTTTTGGTTTGAATTCTTTATTTACTTTATTTTTATTTTTTGGAATCTTTTTTCCATTATTTTTCCAAGCCATAAAACATTTTTAGTCTGAAGGCCTTTTATTAATTTTTTTAAATTATGGCCTTTCTGACTTTATAAAATTTCCCCCCCCCCCTGCCAAAAGTTTGTGGAGCAACTAAAAAATCTTTCTAACGTAATTTTAACGGTCACCTGTATCGGAACCGGCTCCGTAATTAATCTCCCGTCCCGATCGCTGGGTATTCCCCCGGGACGTTCTTTTTTAAACTCCGTTGTTTCATACAGAGTATTTTTGTTCTATTTCAACTTTTATTTATTTTTTTGTTTTTAAATTCATTTTAAAACCTGGTTCAATACACCAGGCACGGAGTTTTCCAGACCCTAAAGGAGCAGGGAGGTTCTACTTCAGTTGTACAGGGTCTTGGTGAGACCACACCTGGAGTATTGCGTGCAGTTTTGGTCTCCAAATCTGAGGAAGGACATTATTGCCATAGAGGGAGTGCAGAGAAGGTTCACCAGACTGATTCCTGGGATGTCAGGACTGTCTTATGAAGAAAGACTGGATAGACTCGGTTTATACTCTCTGGAATTTAGGAGATTAAGAGGGGATCTTATAGAAACTTACAAAATTCTTAAGGGGTTGGACAGGCTAGATGCAGGAAGATTGTTTCCCGATGTTGGGGAAGTCCAGGACAAGGGGTCACAGCTTAAGGATAAGGGGGAAATCCTTTAAGACCGAGATGAGAAAGACTTTCTTCACACAGAGAGTGGTGAGTCTCTGGAACTCTCTGCCACAGAGGGTAGTTGAGGCCAGTTCATTGGCTATATTTAAGAGTGAGTTGGATGTGGCCCTTGTGGCTAAGGGGATCAGAGGGTATGGAGAGAAGGCAGGTACGGGATACTGAGTTGGATGATCAGCCATGATCATATTGAATGGCGGTGCAGGCTCGAAGGGCTGAATGGCCTACTCCTGCACCTAATTTCTATGTTTCTATGCACGGAGTTTTCCAGACCCTAAAAGTTTTTCAACTGCACTTACCTGCCGGTTCCGTACCTACCGCTGTCGAGGAGCTAACCTCTGCAGCTCTTGCTTCTGCCGTCAGCGTCGACATAATGCCGTTCCAGCACCAGGCGGGGCTTCTTCACGTAGTCACTCACGTGACTCCGAAGTAAAATTACAGGTATCTTAGCAGATTGATTTTCTTGATTAGTACAGATGTCAGAGGTTATGGGGAGAAGGCAGGAGGATGGGGTTAGGAGGGAGAGATAGATCAGCCATAATTGAATGGCGGAGTAGACTTGATGGGCTGAATGGCCTAATTCTACCATGATCAGATGTGATGACTTTATGACTCTCCCACAGAGCAGGAGAGTAGAATCTTTTAACTGTAAATCTGGTGGTGTTTACACAGAATGGAATTCTGAGCAAAGCTCCTCACACACTCGCACCTGGTGGATTCTCCCCAGAGTGGCTGCAGTACTGAACTGCATCTCTGATGGGCAATTGAACTCTATCTCCTTGAAGAAACAACTGGTAAGTCTACTGGCCAGATGTGCAGCTGAAACATGATCTGTGGTCAGAACATTCTCACTGTTATGATTGGAGCTTTCTTCATTTTAGTTTATTTTTGAGATACAGCGTGGAAACAGGCCCTTCGGCTCATCGAGTCCGCACCGACCAGCGATCCCCGCACACCAACACTATCCTACACACACACTAGGGACAATTTACAGAGTACACAAACCCAAGCCAATTAACCTACAAACCTGTACGTCTTTGGAGTGTGGGAGGAAACCGAAGATCTCAGAGAAAACCCACACTGCCACGGGAGAACGTACAAACTCTGTACAGACAGCACCCATAGTTGGGAACGAACCCACGTCTCTGGCGCTGCAAGCGCTGTAAGGCAGCAACTCTACCGCTGCGCCACCGTGCCACTCTGTTGTACGTTAAAAAGCTGTTGGTATTCAGGACACGGTGAATTGTTTACTGGCAATTCTTGATGTGAAATTGATTTGTTTTCAAGAGAAAGTTAGATAGAGCTCTTATGGATAGCTAAGTTAAGGGATATGGAGAGAAGGCAAGAACGGGGTACTGATTGTGGATGATCAGTCATGATCCCATTGAATGGCAGTGCTGACTTGAAGGGCCGAATGGCAGGAGAAGAGGAATGTAAATGAGAACCCACAAATGTCACAAAGGTTATGAAATTTGATTCAAAAGTACCTCTACCTTGAACACTAATATCCATTCCCCTTCTAAGAGCACCTTCTAATGCAACATAACGAGACCCTGCAATTTCACTTTTACCTCTTCCCTTCTCACAATAGAGGGACCCAAACAGTCCTTTCAGTTGAGGCAACAAATTGCATGCACTTATGCACCACATTTACTCCTCCCAAAATCATCTCCTCTGCATTGGCAAAACCAAACGTTGACTGAATGAGCACCTCCATTCAGTCTACAGGGATGGCACTGAGCTTTCTCTCACCTATATCGCCATCTCCTCTGACCTACTGGATGTTGAGGAGGAGGAATTTCTTCTCTGATTGAATCACAAATCTTTGACATTCTTGATTTTTGAGAGATATGGAGATTGAGTCATTGAGTTCAGTAGAAGCCAAGATCAGCATGAACGGTAGAACAGGGTCTCGGGGCCTTATGACTTCCTTTACCAGTTTCACATTCAAATTTTCCCCTCAATGATCATAGCAGATAATCTTAGCTAATACCTGTAACAGTTAAAGCTGGAAACACTCAGCAGGTCACACAGCTTCTATGAAAAGCAAAACAGAATAAATGTTTCAGGTCAAACTGCATTTATCAGAAAGAGAGAAGACAAATTTGTTTTCAGATGCAGGGTAGATGGGGAAGGAATGACGAAGAAAAATTGAATCTCTGTGATAGGCTGAGGCAATAAGTTGTTGACAAAGTAATTTGTTTGAAGGGCGGCCTAAGTGGGCAGTTATTATTTCAGTACTTGCAGCTTTATGATTTTCCTTAACTAATACTGTTCTCGTACTAATACTGTTTCTAGCAATCTACCAAGGATATTTCCCAAGCGGGTTTGAAATAAAAGCAAAGGAAAAAATCTGAAATTATTAAAATTACAGAATGAGATCTTTAACATATTGCAACTAATAATTAAATGATAAAATAGTCCAAAATGGCTTAACAGAATTAGCACTTTATTCTATTAATCCAATGGAACACTTTTGCTTTTAAAACATCTTTGAATTAACAGCAATAATAACACTTCAGTATTTAGATATTGTTAAAAACTAAAAAATGATCCAACGTCTTTATAATGCACAAGGACATTTACACAGGACATAGGTCGTATACCTGTTTTGTAAATTGTTTTGTGATTCACCTCCTCATTCTCCTTACAGGCATCGCAGCAGATTTACATCTGGAGAGGCTCCTGTTTGTAGTGTGGGAAGGTGGTACTCACTGCGGTCTCCAGATAATTCAGACACAAACAGCTTGACACTGGAGAGAGGGTACACAAAAGGCTGGAGAAACTCAGCGGGTGCAGCAGCATCTAAGGAGCGAAGGAGATAGGCGACGTTTCGGGTCAAGACCCTTCTTCAGACTGGTCAGGGATCAGGGAAACGAGAGATATAGACGGTGATGTGGAGAGATAAAGAACAATGAATGAAAGATATGCAAAAAAGTATCGATGATAAAGGGAACAAGCCATTGTAAGCTGTTTGTAGTGTGAAAATGAGAAGCTAGTGTGACCAGGGTGGGGGAGAGATAGAGAGAGAGGGAATGCCAGGGCCCGAGGGCTGAGGGAGAGGTGGGAAGGGGAGGAGACAGCAAGGGTTAACAGAATTGAGAAAATTCAATGTTCAAGCCCAGAGGATGCAGACTCCCCAAGCGGAATATGAGGTGCTGTTCCTCCAACTTGCGGTGTTGCTCACTCTGGCCGTGGAGGAGGCCCAGGACTGAGAGGTCGGATACGGAATGGGAGGGGGAGTTGAAGTGCTGAGCCACCGGGAGGTCGGGTTGGTTAATAGGGACCAAGCGGAGGTGTTCGGCGAAACGATCGCCAAGCCTCCGCTTGGTCTCACCGATATAGATCATCTGGCATCTGGAGCAGCGGATGCAGTAGATGAGGTTGGAGGAGGTGCAGGTGAACCTCTCTCGGACCTGAAAGGACTGCTTGGGTCCCTGAAAGGAGTGGAGGGGGGAGGTGAAGGGACAAGTGGAGCTTTTCTTGCGGTTGCAAGAGAAAGTGCCCTGGGAAGGGGTAGAGTGGGAGGGGAGGGAAGAATTGACAAGGGGGTTGCGGAGGGAACAGTCTTTGCGGAAGGCAGACAGGGGGGGAGATGGGAAGATGTGGCGAGTGGTGGGGTCACGTTGGAGGTGGCGAAACTGGCGGAGGACTATGTGTTGTATATGCCGGCTGATGAGGTGAAAGGTGAGGACCAGGGGGACTCTGCCCTGTTTGCGAGTGGGGGAATGGGGAGAGAGGGCAGTGTTGCTTTCACTGGAGAGAAACTGTTCACTTGGTTCAGGTGAGGGAAGGAATTCATTCTGTCATCCACCCGGCCGACTCACCATCACGTTCACACAAAGGGGTAGTAATTTACCAGCTCCGTGTGTGGGGAATGACTGGATGGTTCTTCTCAATTGCTGAGGCATCAGGGAATTCACTGGCGAGTAGGGGAGGCACGGTCTGTTTGCTAGACTGAAGAGACTAGCAAGTGTACACAGGAACAGGCCATTCATCTACTCTGAGGGCTGGCACACCAATGGGTTCACCTGCTCTGAATACAGGGTCTCGTCCTGAAACGTCGCCCATTCCTTCTCTCCAGAGATGCTGCCTGTCCCGCTAAGTTACTTGAGTATTTTGTATCTATCTATAAGCAGTTCACCGAGTGCTCCAAGCGACAGATACATCAGTGAGTCCACACCAGGCAGAACATTTAAATATGTTGGATGTGAAATATTTAAACATCACAGCCACTAAGTCGACAACAAGCTGCACAATTCAGCACATTGAAAGTTGATAATCACACAGAGAACGGAATGACTGTTACTGTCAGCATGTTGGCTTTGATATGCTGCAGTTAATACACACTATAACTGGACCCAGAGTTAAATATTCTATATATATATATGTCAAATAAATCAATAATGGTTTGAACACAGTTATGCCAGGTATTCTGATTGGAACCAACAGTGTTAGTCATTTATACAGGCACAAGTGCTAAACATGATCATATCCACTGTGAAACAGAACTATCGATCCTCTGCACCTGGCCCAAGGGTGTGGGGAAGGGCATGGCAGAGTGCACCCAGTGACCCTGGGTGGCAGGGCAGCTCCAGCATGGTAAAGATAATGGTACCTCAAATCTGCTCTGGTAAAAGCTAAGGATGTGTGTGTATGGTTACAGTCAATATGTAAAAGGAATGTTTTGTGACACACACTCTTTGGTACCTGTGGAATATTGAGATATCGCTTAGCAATACCTCGGCATATGTTTCCTTGGGTCAACGAACATTCTAGTTACTTTGATTACCTTTATCCCTTCTCAGATATACCTCATCACTATTTTCCGGGGAAGAAACCTGGAATGTTGAGTAGTGCATTCACTGCAATGTGAAGTGTGGAATCACTACATATTTGGGAATATTTCAGTTTCTACTAAGTTGTTAGGATACTGTCAATAAACATCTCCTTTAAATGCTGTTATATTTAAACGTTTTTTTTCATATCATGAACTTTTTAAGATCTCCAATAATACTTGAAATTCTGCATTGGCTGGGCAAGCTCCAATCCCCCCTTTACACATTGACATTAATCTATACAATGACATGAGATATTTATTTGTAATTTTATTTACATTTGGTTTTATTTTATTACCACAAGGTGGCAGAGCAGCATATGAGAGGATTATCCAGAGCAGCATATGAGAGGATTATGCTAACTTTTAACATTCATTAGTAAAGCCTTCACACAAAGTATTTGCTCATGGTCATTTAGATAAGTTACTCTCAAAAAATGTAATGAATAATGTGAAATAGAATACACTCTGAACACCCTTTCGGTTCATACTACTGAAAATATTCTAGAATGTTCTGATTGTGCTCAGTATAGAATACATGTTATAGAAAGAGAATTGGCTTCTTACCCATTCAATTAAACCCAGATCCATTTTTTTACCTCAGCATTATTATCCATTATTAACCCATCCATTGATTCCCTTAAAATCTAAACATCTGAATATCCTCAACAAAGAGCCTCCATAAATCTTTTCAGTAGAGAATCAGTACCTTCTGAAGGAACTGCTTCTCATCTCTCTCTTGAATGTTGACCTTACTCTGGAGACCACGATTCTTCTAGATGGTTCTAAATACCTCAACTGATCTTAGAAAAGTGTACAAAATCATGAGAGGAATAGATCTGGTAGACGCACAGAGTCTCTTGCCCAGAGTAGGGGAATCGAGAACCAGAAGACATCGGTGAGGGTGGAAAGATTTAATATGAACCAGGGGTAAAATTTTCATACAAAGGGTGGTGGGTATATGGAACGAGCTGCCAGAGCAGGTAGTTGAGGCAGGTACAACCGCAACATTTAAAAAACATTTAGACAGGTACATGGTTAGGACAGGTGTAGAGAGGTATGGGCCAAATGCAGGCAGGTGTCTGGGAACTAGGCTCCTTAGATGGGAGTTTCTCCAGCTTTTTGTGTACCCTCTTACACACTTGATTGAGTTTTTGAGGAGAAGATGGAGGTGATCAATGAGGATAGGTTAGTAGATGATGTCTACATGGATTTTAGTAAGGCATTTGTTAAAGTCCCTCTTGGTAGGTTGACCCAGAAGATTAAGATTAAGAAAACCAGATCCGTGCTGACTTGATTGTTAGGATTCAGAACAGATTTACTCATAGAAGACAGAGGTTGTGTTGGAGGGTGTTGGAGGTCTGTGACCAGTGGAGCTCCACAGGGATCTGTGATGGCACCTTGTTATTTGTGATATATATATTAATATGGATGGGTTGGTTAGTAGGTTTGCAGATGACACCAAGATTGCTGGGGTCGTGGACTGAGAAAGGCTGTCAAAGTGTACAATGGGATATAACTCAGCTATGGAAATGGGTGGGGAAATGGCAGGTGGAGTTTAATCCGGGCAAGTGTGAAATGTTGCACCTTCGGAAGTCGAATGTAAGAGTAAGCATACATAAGCTAATGGCAAGACCCTTAACATCACTGATGTACAGAGGGATCTTGGGATCCAAGTCCATAGGTCCCTGAAAGTGGCTGCACAAATAGATAGTGTGGAAGAGAAGGCGTATGGTAAGTTTAGTCAGGGCAATGAGTATAAGAGAAAGATGTCATGTTGCAGCTTTATAGGACTTTGATTAGGCCGCATTTGGAATATTGCATGAAGTGCTGGTCACTCCATAAAAGGAAGGACTAAGGTTTTGGAAAGGGTACAGAAGCGGTTTACCAGAATGCGACTTGGATTGTAGGGTATATACTATAAAGAGAGGTTGGACAGACTTGAATTGTTTTCTCTGGAATGTCAGAGATTGAGGGGAGACCTGATAGAAGTATATAAAATTAAGAGAGGCATTGATGGGGTAGAAACCTTTCTCCCAGGTTCGCAATGTCAAAGATGCAAAGGCTAGCTTCTGATGACAGGGGAAAAATTCAAGGTTTTGCACAGAATGGCAGGCAGTGGCGAGTGGAGTGCCGCAAGGCTCGGTATTATGGCCGCAGAGAGGGAGAGGGTGGTGGAGGGAGGGGGGATAGGGGGTGAAGAGAGAATCAGGGGGTGTAGGGGGCGGTGGAGAGGGGGAGGAGAGGGGGAGATGGAGAGGGGGGGAGATGGGGAGGAGGGGCAAGAGGTGAGGGGGGGAATAGAGGGGGGGAAGGAGGAGGAGGGGGGAGTCTAGGGTGGGAGGAGAGGGGGGGAGGAGAGGGGGGGGGAGGGGGCCCTCCCTTTCTGACCCCCTTCTCTGCCCCCCTTCTTTGCTCCCCCCCCTCCCTCTCTGCCCCTCCCTTCCTCTCTGCCCCCCTTCCCTCTCTAGGGAGTGGTGAATATTGGGACCTATGGGCGAGTGGTGGAATATTGCGTTCGGGAACCAGCCCTCCCCTGTGATGCCGTCCCCCCCCCCCACCCATCAATCTCCACCTCCCCTCCCTCTCTTTCTCCACCCCCCCTCCCCCCTCTCTCTAGCCATGCCTGCTCAGTTGGGGTTATGCGTGAGTGGACAGGAGGGGGGATGGGGTAAAAGGAGCGAATGAATAATATTAAGATAATATCAAGGGGGCGGGATAGTGTGTGTGTGTGATGCCGAAGGCCGCCCCCCCCTAACCGTGCGTTGAGGGAAAGGGACCCAACGGGCCCCCCTTGATCTAGTAGATAATAAACTCACAGATAATCAAAATCACAGTAACTGAAGTATTCTGAAAAAAAAGTTAAAATCCTGAAAGGGTAGTACCGAATGCTAATGAGGCAAATCCCATGAAATTCTATATTCCCAGGCAGTTTATGTGCAAGTCATAATCTGGGAAACATTTCCCCCAGCCCTAATAATAAAGCTGAGAAGTTGAAAATGTTTTACCCCATTGAGTTCAAATGTTGCTGGTTAGGGTGTTGACACGGACAGAAAACTGGTTGGCAGACAGGAAGCAAAGAGTAGAGTATATAATTGTAGTCAATATAATAAGTAGTAAGTATATCTTTGTAGTCAATAAGTATATCTTTGTAGTCAATAAGTATATCATTGTAGTCAATGCCTACTATGTTCTGTTGTGCTTGGCAAAGAAAGAATTTCATTGTCCTGACAGGGCCGCAACTGTTTAATGGTTTGGAAGACGGAATTATGAGCAACACTAGCAAGTTTGCATGTGACACAAAGCTGGGTGGGAGTGTGAACTGTGAAGAGGAAGAGGAGGTTGCAGGGTGACCTGGACAGGTTGAGTGAGTGGGCAGATGTGTGGCAGTTGCAGTATAATATAGACAAATGTGAGGTTATCCACTTTGGCGGCAAAAACAAGGGGGCAGATTATTATCTCAATGGGGTTAGGTTAGATTAGGTAAGGGGGAGGTGCAGCAAGACCTGGGTGTCCTTGTACACCAGCCACTGAAAGTTGGCGTGCAGGTACAGCAGGCAGTGAAGAATGTTGGCCTTCATAACAAGAGGATTTCAGTATAGGAGTAAAGAGGTTCTTCTGCAGTTGTATAGGGCTCTGGTAAGACCACATCTGGGGTATTGTGTACAGTTTTGGTCTCCTAATTTGAGGAAGGACATCCTTGTGATTGAGGCAGTGCAGCGTAGGTTCACGAGATTGATCCCTGGGATGGCGGGACTGTCATATGAGGAAAGATTGAAAAGACTAGGCTTGTATTCACTGGAGTTTAGAAGGATGAGGGGATATCTTATAGAAACATATAAAAGTGTAAAAGCACTGGATGAGCTAGATGCAGAAAAAATGTTCCCAATGTTGGGTGAGTCCAGAACCAGGGGCCACAGTCTTAGAATAAAGGGGGAGGCCATTTAAGACTGAGGTGAGAAAAAACCTTTTCACCCAGAGAGTTGTGAATTGTGGAATTCCCGTGCCCCACAGAGGGCAGTGGAGGCCAAATCGCTGGATGGATTTAAGAGAGTTACATAGAGCTTTAGGGGCTAGTGTGATCAAGGGATATGGGGAGAAAGCAGGCACGGGTTATTGATTGTGGACGATCAGCCATGATCACAATGAATGGCGGTGCTGGCTCGAAGGGCCGAATGGCCTCCTCCTGCACCTATTTTCTATGTTTCTAATATGGGAGTATTCAGAAACTTTTAATCCATGTTGCACCAAGGGAGCCCAAGTAATTCTCAAATCTTAGGGCCACATCCATGACTACAGTGATGTATTCCCATCCTGAATATCCAAACGTTGCCCTCAATACCAGCAAATCTCAGCTGTCTAAATATTATCCAACCAAACTACAAAGCTTTGTTCTATAATATCTCAATATTTTGCTTTGTCTTTTAATTCTAGAATTTTTCACATCTAAAAAATGTGCAGCCTCAGTGGGCAAACCATGGTTTTATCCATTTGTCGGTCTTATCCATTTGGGCCCATCCAATGAAGACCACTTCCAACAGAATCTGTCTTTGACTTTAGTCATTGTGGGTTAATAAAATTTGATGGTTTGTTTAGTTTTAATTCAGAGATACAGTGTGGAAACAACCCCTACAGCCCACCGACTCCATGCTGACCAAAGATCATCCATAAATTAGTTCGATCCCACATACTAGGTACCATTTACAGAAGCCAGTTAACCTACAAACCTGCACATCATTGGAATGTGGGAGGAAACCGGAACACCCAGAGAAAATACGTGGTCACAGGGAGAATGTATAAAATCTGTACAGAAAGCACCCGTAGTCAGGATCAAACCCAGTTCCTTGGTGCTGAAAGGCAGCAACTCCACTGCTGCCCCACTGTTCTGCCCTAAGGGCACATATCGTCTAACTCCATTTTCCAAGCTATTGGCATTTTTTAAGTAAACAATCTCACACTCTGATAAGGAAACTCTGACCATACTTCAGATTCCCTGTCGATGTTGTACCTGGTTATTGAACAACAATATTTGGATTCTCTACGAGATTATCTGCTATTTTAAAACATTTCAACACTGCATACCTAACTAATATTTTGCACAAATTAACAGCTGTTTGACCAAAAGACATCACCAGCCTCAAGAAAGTCTTTGAACATCCCCGTGATATCCAACGGATGTTGCAATTCCATTCTTGGAGTTCCAAGTCTCTGATTGCTAGCTCATTAATGCAACCTTTGAGCTCCAATTATTTCTTAAAAGAATCTCGAGCAATATAATCCAGTTCAGCATTATTCATTTTCAATTTCTCAACATTATTTTAAAAAAAAGTTTTTTTTCGAGAAACTGCATAGAAGCCAGTAGTTTTCTGAACATTACTTTTCAAATCAGTTCTTAATGAAAACCGTTTGGACCATCTTTAAGTTCTGAACCATTCTCTTGTGAGAATAACTCATGAGTGACATATCATCAGCAAAGGCCAAGATAATATTTTTTTGTAGTACTGTTATTCAAAATAAAACACACCACTCTTTGTTTAGTATGCATCTTAATACATCATCAACATAGGGGAAACAGGGCGAAACAATTAGATCTGGTCTCATGAATCTACATCTACCTTATGAAACACATTCATAATCTCCACTACCAGGTCATTACCTCAGTCACTTCACTTCTAAAGAGAGTACATGCACATTAATTTTCCTGATAGGCTAACTTCTCAATTTTGTATCATTATAATAAATCATGTTCCAACTTCATTTGTGTCTTCACATCTTCCCTTGTAAGCTGATTAGAAATATTTAATATACTCCAAGCTTGGTATGACTAAGGTTCTATCTAAGTTTAACTTGACTGTTTTTCAATTCTGTCTCTGCAGAAATGACTCCTGGTGTGTTTCTTATTAATATACAACTTTATTTCTAAAAATGTGCATACTTTAACCGATGTATATTTCTATTCCTCTTGTCCATTGAGACCCATTTTTCAGGGAATATATGGTCTTGTTATTCTTCCCATCTCACCTTGTCTTGCTGTACTTTGTGATGGTATTAACTGCATACCCCAGTTTGAAATCACCCACAAGTGATGAACTTCTGCTGCTGATTCCCGAGTCTAAATCATTATCCAAATGTACAACATTGATCCAAGCATCAATCCATGGGGTCAAGGAAAGAGCGTCCACGTCACTCTTTCGATTGGTGGAAACTAATGGAGAATGACAGGTATTAATTGGACTATTTTCTCAAAATGAACCACGTCCTGTTTCCACCAATCTTTCCACCACCACGCACAAGAAGCGCAAGACAGACACCATTGTGTGCAGATGCCGAGAGGTGTGTTCAGTTCTGGCTGAACAACTTCTAATCTTGTGTGTGGACTCAATAAGAAGAAGCATCAATCCATGTGGAACTACCATTTTCAATAAGTAACTACTTCTAATTCTGCATTTTACTTTGGACCCATGTCTCACCTGCTACGATACCAAATGCACAAGTTTATTCAAGGGAAGGGAGGATGTTGTGGAACAATATGATATGATATGATAGAACTTTATTTCTCCCAGGAGGGAAATTGGTCCTCCAACAGTCATAAAACATGACAAGATGCGTGAAACAGGAAATTAAAGTCACGAGTGGAAAAAATTGAGGATATGCAAAGATTGGGGGCGGGGGGGGGGGGGGTGATTGATAGTCACAGGGAAAAACAATCTCCTGTGGCATTCTGTCGTGCGTCTTGGCGGAACCAGTCTGTTCTCCTCAGGTTGACCAGTGTGTCATGGAGGAGGTGAGCTATATTGTCCAAGATGCTCTGAAGTTTGAGGAGGATCCTCCCCTCCAAGACCACCTCCCATGAATCCAACTCTGTCCCCAGGTTGGCAACGGGGTGGCAACAGAAGTACTGCTCCTCTAATGATCAGCATGGAGAAGACATACGAGCATACACACAAGCATATACAACATGCATGTTTTTAATCTGTCCCTCCAAACCTGGTTAAACCTGCAATCCACTGTGGAACCATTGATCACAAGTAGATAAATAACACACTCAGTCGTTTCCTGCTGCTTTCAGCAGAGAATCTTGTCTTAGTTTTGTTATTCTGTCCCCTTTCATTTACTTTGGTTTAAGAATGTAATCCTTTTTTTGTGTTATTGGAAATTATTCATTATCTTGTTTCAGAAGACTGCCAACAGTAGAAAACAAATGTGTTACACTTTGTGTGTACCTTTGATCATTTAAGTTTACAGGTTTGAGTAGGCAGTAGAACTATGCACAGCTTATTGCACAGCACAATGTTGTTGGTACTGCAGTACCTGGTAAAGTATAAGAATGATATTCGCCTTACGTAACTGTTTAATCTTGTTCCCTTACAACTTTTCATTCATGCCTTTCCCCCCTGTCACCCATCTGCAAAATATATGCAAGTCATCAGGCAAGTGGTCTGGTTAAAGCACTGGAAACTGTTATTAATGAATTGATGCTGATTCATTTTGAGAAAATAGTCCAATTAATACCTGTCATTCTCCATTAGTTTAAAGGGCTGATTTGTTTCAGATGTTAATTATTGGGAAGTCATGCTAGCTGGAGGACATTTGGAATGTGCACTGATATTGCCCACATTTTCAATAAGAAATATAATTGGCAGCTGATATCCAAACTTGGGTTATGAGTTCAATGATCTAGTGCCTGTGACTGAGGCACCTTCACAAGATGTATGTAATGCTCTGCCAGTGTAAAGTCCTGAATAGTCCATCCATTTCAATTGTCCAGAAGTAAGTAATTGTAAAACATTTAATTACAGCTCAATCTTGGCAGCAACAATTAGGCAGTTTTAAGAGAGTGTAATACCACAATGGTATTACATACAGTGTACACAGTGTACACAGTGGACAATGTGAGCAGAAAACCACTTCACTGATTATGCATGACTATGGAGATAGCACACGTTTAAATCAGGTGATCTGCCACTAATAGAGTATCAGGGCAGTGATCATATATGAAGGTACAAGTCTCGGGTCAAGATCTGTAAATCTCTCACACCATGTGCTTGTCAGTCAGATTTTAGAAATTAAATTTAAAAATGTGAGGTTATCAACTCACAGGTGGTTGTACCTGTTGAGGTATCTTTGTGGAGCAGCACATGAACATCAGATGTACATTAGAATAAAAAAGCATTATTTTTGGTCATTAATTTTCCTTGAAATTACACCACATAATAAACAGAATTTTGCACGATATTATAGAATTCAGTTTATTTTACTTCCTTTTCCTTTATTTTTAAAGACAGCATAAAAAGTAATACATATTCAACAAATGAAAAAGATTTGAAAATACAGGTAAGGCCAAGTAGAACATAAAATATTTTGCACAATTCAAACAGAATTTTTTTTTATCCAACAAAATTAACTTTGTACGTGTGGTTTTAAATGTGTGTTGAATGTGGATTTTCTGTGGGAACATTTTAGATAGCCTTTAAAGGTCAAAAATTTCAAAACTCAGTGGCATAAATCATGTAGTTCATTGGAAGGCAGTGCTATTTAATTTCAGTAGTGTAGCTACCAAAAGATAAATGAATTATGGAGAGCTTACGGCAAAGCGAGCACGTGCTACTAAGCTTTTGACAGCTGCTATATGATTCTTTTCCTTCTTGAGTTTTTCAGAGTTCCCATAATCTAATGCCTTGGCTTTCATTGCTCTCCAGGGAATATCCTTTTACATCATATTAGTTAGCAAATGCATCGGTCTGCACGTTCTCACATTTACTGTTAAACCTGGCTTTTTGTCAGCATGTGTTTGGGCGATGGCTCGGAGCCAGTATTCCCTATCATAAGATACCTGAGTAATGAGAAAATGTGCTTGAACAGTGCTACAGCCCAACAGATAAACCCAGTGAGGGCTCTACTGCTCACCACTGTAACTTATTGACATGAGAGAAAAAATATATATATTTATACATGGCCTTATCACATCTTTGAGAAATTCCTCAACTTTTTTTCCACAATAACAATGTTTGCTACACTATCAAGAGTAAGTTTTTGCTTTCATTGCTGGGGTGGCATTAGAAACATAGAAAGTAGGTGCAGGAGTAGGCTATTCGTCCCTTTGAGCCAGCACCGCCATTCAATATGATCATGGCTGATCATCCAAAATCAGCACCCTGTTCCTGCTTTTTCCCCATATCGCTTGATTCCGTTGCCCTAAGAGATCTCTCTAACATTCTCTTGAATATATCCAGTGAATTGGCCTCCACTGCCTTCTGTGGCAGAGAATTCCATAGATTCATGACTCTCTAGGTGAAAAGGTTTTTCCTCATCTCAGTCCTAAATGGCCTTCCCCTTATTCTTAAACTGTGACCCCTGGTTCTGGACTACCCCGACATCAGGAACATTTTAACTGCATCTAGCCTGTCAAATCCCTTAATAATTTTATATGTTTCTATAAGATCCCCTCTAGTCTTTTTAAATTCCAATGAATATATTGTAAGCCCAGTTGATCCATTCTTTCATCATATGTCAGTCCTGCCATCCCGGGAATTAAACTGGCAAACCTATGCTGCACTCCATCAATAGCACAAATGTCCTTCCTCATTCTGGTTGAATGGATGACCTTGTATCCATCCTCTAGTTACTGCCCCTACTCTCAGCCCCATCCCACCAACACCCGACAGCAAACTCATTCCAGTCCACCCACTCCCACCACTCCACCTTGAAATCAATGGGATGAGAAACTGACAGGATCTACAACCAGTGGCTGGTCAATCTGTCAAATTACTGCCTGGGAGCCAAGGATCAGAATCGACTACTGGGAGAACTCACTGCTCTTTTTCAAATGACAACATGGAATATTTCACATTAATTATTGATGAACCTTCAAACATTACCCACCTCAGCCTTGCCCTTTTTTCAAAAAGAAAATTTAGTTCGGGTCTTGATTCTGACATCAGTTAACAGCACAGATTAATTACATTAATTGTCCTTCTGAATAATGAAAATACGGATAAATGGAGGGAACGTTATTCATATATTTCATTTCAATAGTTTTGGTGGAAGTAAATTTTAGGAAGTTAGTTTGCATCAAAAAGATTTGTTGTTAAGCAGACAGGTCACATTTGCTTTATCTGTATTTCGAAACTCGTATAAATGTTAAACTCATTGAATACAACGTTAGTAATCTTAAATTTACTTTAGTTCTGTGATAGACACATGATCATTAGACTGTCTCAGTTTAAGGTCCCATGGGAGTCTCTGTCACTGTTTATCTTGCATTATTGTACAAAAAAAAGTTTTCATTGCCAAAGTCTACAACGCAGCACTTTGCTATCCTAAGAATTGGGCTGTGCAGTCCAAAGCCCCGCTCTATGATCTTTGGTGCAGTCTACAAATGAATTATGGGTTATAATACAATCACATCCATAATGCAACCAGTAGAGGGCAAAGTAAGATTAGTTTAAATGGCTCAAATTTGATTGTGTGATTCAATGTGTATGTGCGCTATACAACAGAAATGTAAATAGAAAATAAACCATCACGGTGCCTCTACTGTTTTTTTTTACAAAGATTGTGATTCTAATTAAAATGTGGATTATGGAAATGTCAGAGACCTTACATTTAGAAAGAACTAGACTTGTCTTAATGGACAAACAAGAACTTTCTGTCAGAATATGGTCTCCATTTATTGACTATTTGAAGGGGTAGATTGGTTCAGCACGGGAACCTGACTGAAGCTCGAACTCAGGATTAGATGAAAAATTATACTTTATAATTTACGAACCTATCTCCAATGTTGTATTATTAGTAAATTATTCCATTCTTCTTTATCATGCCTTTTTTTCTTTCTTATTCTCTATCTATGTAAAAAAAAACTAGAAGCAGAGTTAATACACAACTGATAATATTAGCAATGTGTGACTGATAGACATGAAATGTTTTTATTACGATATGTACTTGCTTCTAATAAAAATATTTAAAAAAAATTGTGATTCTGTTTCTGAATCTTCCAAATGAAAGGATAGCAGTGGCCACACGCTCACGCACTAGAAGGCCAAATCCAACACTTTAAGGAGAAATTGCTCTAACAGGTCACAGCTTGTAGAATGCAGCCCTGGGAACCGGATGCAAGTAGGTGCCCTTAAATCAATGGGTGGCAACTAAGTGACTTTGCTGCATTTTAATAGAACATTGATTTGATGATACAATTAATGTAGAAAAAAAGATGTAAACTGATTATATTGTGTTTTCAGTATATGTTTTATGAATAAAATATATTTATATATATTTTGATGGGAAAGGGAAGCTTGCCTATGACACTTGGAGTCAAAGCTGCTCTCTCTCCTCAGCCTAGTTTGGGGGTTGACCTATTTTGCTCAATCAACCAGGAAGCTCATGGAAATGATGGATGGCGATCTCAGGCAGCCAGAGCCCTCAAGTTAAAGCTTCCTTATACATGACCACCAACATTGCGGCCCCGTAGCAGAAATGTCTAGGTCGCGGGGCTGGAAACTGGAAGTATCCTGAGCTAATTCTGCTACCACCCTCATCTTGCAACAAGTGATGGCTCCCACTGATTGTTGCAGGAAGCTTGCGTCCTTTTCAGGACGGACGATGACAGCGATGTCAACATTTAAAACATGGAAGATAGACACGAACAGAAGACCAACATTATCATTTTCTGCTGGGAACAAATGTTGGGTCTGTAGAGTGATGGGAATCTGCGATTAGTTTGAACTGAGTCAATCATAGTAAAAGGAAGATAGACATAATTTAAACAGCAGTTCCTTCCTACACAGTAAGGGAAGGCATCTGGTCAGACTGATCCTTTGTTCACTTCACTGTCTGGTCAGATTACCTGAATGTGCTGGGAATCTGGTTCAGAGGAGCTAGAACAGTCAGCAATAACCAAGGAGGAGGAATTACCCATGGAGAAACAGAAGCTGAGAGTGGGCGTAGTGCTCCCGCTATGAGTAGTGTTCCCTGACTGCGGCAGGGAAGTTGGTCATCAGGTCAAGCTGCTCTTGGTGTTGCTGTGCATTGTGCAGGTTTAGCCCTTGACCCCGTCCTTACCGTGGCACTCACCCCAAGCCACGTTTCAACTCATTGGAATTCCAAAATGGATCATGCCCACAAGACAAAGTGCATAGAAAATATACCCAACATTGCGTTCATCCTGACACCACAGTTAGCTTTACACAGAGCCTGGGTTCACAAACACTGAGTGGCTCGGTGTGCTGAGTTTCCACTTGTCCTCAGAGTTGTTACAGAATACTCCAGTTGTTTTGACTGTGCACATCTCCTGTCCTTACAGTCATGTTGCTGCAGATAAATATCTTCCACCACAAGTCTTTAAGGTAGTATCTACAGGCATGTCATCCACTGCAGCAGGCACGTGCCCTCAGGGTAGGCAAGGTAGGCACTACCTACCCTGATTAAAATTATAACATAGTAATGTCTAAATATAAATAGTAAAGGCATGGGAGAATTATGCCTATATAAGAGATCGATCTCTTAGGTAGGCATAATTCTCCGTGCCTTTCATCCACAGCGCTTGTAACACGAGAAGGTCTGTGCAGCCCCCGTGCCATCAGCGCTGCCTGAAGCCGTCAGTTGCAAGCGGAGCTGAAGGCAGCTGAAATTCTGCCTTTGCAGCACTGTGCAGGCGCAGCATCCTATTGGCGGGGTTTTCAAAAATGGATTGTCATTATTTTAAGTGTATCTTAGGAAACAGAGAGAGAGGAATGGAATTTGTGCACCAATTTGTGTACGTGATAAGTACATTTCTTGGTGTGTTTTAAAAAAAATACCGTATTTCCCGGGGTGTGGGGGTGGGGGGAGAGTTTATTTCACAGCGTTTTGGGAGTCTGGCCTGGGGTAAAGTTGCGGGGAGGGCTCGAAGGAGGAGTTGTGAAGGAGGGGATCGGGATAATGCCACTTGCGACGCTCCTTGCACGGAGCCACTGCATTGAGGATGGGAAGAAGCAGCTCGGGTGGCTTTGAGCAGCCCGACCGCCATCTCAACGCCTTCTGCCGGCCCCCGCTCACCCTTGGCAGCTCTCCATCTAAAAACCTCTCTCCTGCCGCTCGCCGGCCTCACTCATGTCCTGCAAATCCTTAAATTCTAACAGCGCGATTGAGGTTCCTCGGCTGTGGGAATTTAAGGTTTAGCGGGAAGAGGCTGACATGAGCGAAGCCAGCGAGTGGCAGGTGTGAGGTGTTCAGGCGGAGAGCCAGAGGTGAGCGGGCCGGCAGAAGGCGCTGAAATGGCGACCAGTTCTGCTGTCGGCTCCCGGCGGCCGCTCGCAGCTACCCGAGCTGCTTCTATCCCCGGCCGCAATGCATGGCTTCGCGCCCGGAGAGCTGCGGCAGCAGTGAGTGAGTGAGTTACTGCCATTATCCCCGACCCCCTCCTTCTCAATACTCATGCTCTCCCCGCAACTTTACCCCTGGCACATACGCTGTGAAAGGAACTCCCCCGCCAATTGGTCCCTTGAGCAAGTGTTGTCACTCAGTAAGATGACAACTGATTCAACTTTTCCCTGTGCTCCCGTCCACCATCTCTCCACCTGTCAGCACCTTTCACCCCCCACCCATTCAGTAATTAAGAATAAAGGAGACTAGGAAGCCTTGGGGAAATTGAATTGTCACTGGTTTTATTTTTATTTGTTATTTTTACGGAATGAACAACCTGCGCATGCGCGGTTTAATTTTTTTTAATCCGACTGAGTGGCTACCCTGAGTAATTACTCACGGCACGTGCCTGCACTGCAGATAGACACAAAAAACTGGAGTAACTCAGCGGGACAGGCAGCATCTCTGGAGAGAAGGAATGGGTGATGTTTCGGATCGAGACCCTTCTTCAGACTGGTTAGGGATAAGGGTAATGAGAGATATAGACGATGATGTAGAGAGATAAAGAACAATGAGTAGTAAGATTAAATGAGAACTTATCAGTTTGAAGTTTGATCTTTATTTTATGAGGAGTTACGATGAGGGATTACGTGAAGACCCCGCCAGCATGCATGCGCGACATTCTTCAAAGCAGTGGTGTGAAATCACAGATAACAGATAAACATAGTAAGATAAGAGAACCAGCATACCAGTTGACCTTTATAATAGAGGGTTTGGGAGCAGAGGGCACGTAATTCCTCAACGTTACTCCTCATAAAATAAAGATCAAACTTCAAACTGGTAAGTTCTCATTTAATCTTAAGGGCCTGTCCCAGCAGCATGCAACTCCATGCGATGAGCGCAACCTAACGTGGTCGCTTGAGCCGTCTGGCGTCGCGGGCCGGTCCCACTTCGATCGCCGGAGCCGTGTGGAATTGTGCGGAGTTCGTCCCGACAT
Organism: Okamejei kenojei; assembly: GCA_035221665.1. NCBI lineage: Eukaryota > Metazoa > Chordata > Chondrichthyes > Rajiformes > Rajidae > Okamejei > Okamejei kenojei. The sequence continues at coordinate 21,962,155 of CM069151.1, read as the reverse complement.
CGCGTGGGGCTCCGAAAAACTGACCATGTTCAAAAATTCCGCGCGGCAACGGCTTGTCGGCTCGCAGTCGCCTCGACACATTACACACCGCCTCGACTTCGTGCCTCCGTGACCCTCTCTGTAGGTGCCTCTCTGTCCTGGCGAACTTACCTTTAAGGCTTCGCTCCAAGTTCGCCTCACTTTGCGCCACATTGCGCCACTCACCCTACCCCCGCTGCCGGTTTGGTCGCGCTCTTCGCATGCAGGCGCATGCTGTTGGGAACGGCCCTGTACAGGGATCACCCGACCTCCGCGCGTCCCCGCTGCCGGTTTGATCGCGCTCACCGCATGGTCGGATGCTGGTAGGACAGGCCCTTTACTATTTTACTTCGGAGTCACGTGAGTGACTACGTGAAGATTTCAAAGCTCTGTGATTACATGCCCTGGAACGAATCCATGTTCACACACTGCCATAATGACAAATGGAGGAAGTATGTTAACGTATTTCAGACATGAAACTGTGCTGAAAAAAAGGTATTTATTTAACAATAACAAATAATAATACCCCTACTTCGGGGAAATTATAATACAGAACTTAATATTCTGTCTGCAAACGTCTCTGGCGAAGGAACGGGTTTGTTATAGAACCGCTGAAAGGTTTTCTCATTAGTCCAACCCGCCGTTGCAAGGATGTGGTCCATAGGAACTTCCATCATCCTTGCCGCCGATGTAGATGCAGCCCTGGTGGAGCGAGATTTAAACACATTAGTGTCCACCTCCGCTGCACCCAATACTACCCTTAACCATCTTGAAATGGTTTGCACGGTGACTATGTGATGAGGACGTTTGTGACTTATAAGCAGAGCCCTTTCCGTGGCCCTGAGACACTTGGTGACCTCCATGTAGTGTAAAAGGTAGGTCACTATGCATAGGCGGCTGTCTACGGAGTAGGCCAGGAACTCCAACTTGTGGCCAGATGATCCAGGCCTGTCTTGTTTGAGTAACCCCTGAATAAAGAAAGTTATTGTTGGTTATAACCATGGTGTCCATACTTAGCTTGTGTAGGGACTGGACCCGTTGCGCCGTCACGAGTGCCATCAGCATTACCATTTTGTATGTCAATTTGGCTAAGGTAAGAGACGTTACTGGTGCCCACCCTCGGAGCATGGTTAGCACAATGCCAATATCCCAGGTCTGGGAATATCTGGGCCTGGGGGGATTTGAGTTAAAATTCCCCTCATTAGTTTAGACACCAAGGGGTGAGACCCCACTGTAAGATGATCGAAACCTTGTCCGAGGTATGAGGATAGGGCACTCCTGGCACAGTTGATGGCACTGAAGCTTAAACCTTCATCAAAATGAAGGCTTGCCAGGAACTCCAGCACTTCCGTAATGGTGGCTGTGTCATATGTGGTGTTTGTCTTGGTACAAAACACCTCCCATTTCTTCACATAAGTGAGGTATTGTCTCCTGGTGGACTCCCTGCACGATGCTGTGATGCTGTGATGTGATATTCATTGTTCGGTCCGAGAGTCCAAAATCCAGAAGTGGCCTTTTCAAACCCTGCAAACCAATAGGTTCATCCAGTCATAGCATGGGTGACTCTCCCGTCACAGGATGTACCAATAAACTCGGACATTTAGGTATTGGAATGCATGGTTCTGAGACCATGTCCAGTACCACAGGGAACCATGACTGAGTAGGCCAGTCGGGCACAACCAGAATACCCGATGCGGAGTCTTGTTGAATTTTCTGCAAGATCTGACTGATGAGGCAGAAGGGGGGAAATGCATAGAAAAACAAATCCCCCCAGTGTAGCGAGAAAGCGTCCATCGCTACTGCCCCAGGGTCTGGTTCCCATGCAACATATGTTGGTATTTGGTGATTAAGTCTGGATGCAAAAAGGTCGATATCTGGTGTTCCATACCGATCTACAATGTCGGCAAACACTTTGCGGTCCAACATCCATTCGGTGTTGTCATTGAACTTGCGTGACCTGGTGTCTGCCACTGTATTTAGCCTACCTAGAAGGTAAGTGGCTGATATCCAAATGCTCCTAAGCACCAGTGCCAGATTGTATTGACCAATTCATCACAAGATATCGACTTTATATCACCCATATGATTGATATAAGCCACCACAGTGCTATTATCAATTTGTAAGCATACGTGCAGATGGTGCATGTCCGAACAGTAAGCCCGGAGTCCATGAAATGCTCCCTTAGCATTTATAGATAATGAATTCCCAGTGCCGGGAGTAAGGTTAATTCATGTGCATTCCATCTACCACCGCAACTGGAGGTGGTATTAGTTGCTCCCCAGCCTTGAGCGCTGGCGTCAGTTTGTAGTATAAGCGAGGGATTTGTGATTGTGATGGGGTTAGAGCAATGTCGAGCATTGTCTATCCATCATTGTAAGTCCAATTTTGCTTATTCCGGTAATTGCATTGGCCTGTCAAAATGGCCAGCATGGTGTTTGAGTGCTGCAATTTTTGCCCTTTGTAGGTTTTGGTAATGCAAGGGCCCAAATTGTGTGGCTAGGAAGGTAGCCACAAGCTTCCCAATTACCCTGGCTATTTGCCGAATAGACGGTTTACTGATGCCAGTAAGGCTGTTGCATGCTTCTATCAAGTCTGACGCTTTGTTTGATGGCAAAGTGACAGACATATGAACAGAGTCAATTGTGAATCCCAAATAGTCCATAGTGGTAGAAGGTATTAATTTTGATTTATCTGGATGGATGATAAACCCCAGTTTTTGAAATAAGTGCTCAGTGGCTGAGACAGCCAATTTGGTCAACTCCAAGGTTTTCCCCACGATTAAAATGTCATCGAGGTATGCCATTTTTTGTTTTCTGAGACACGCTAAAGCTGGTTTCAGTAATTTGGTAAACAGTCTGGGTGCTGATGATAATCCATTAGGCAGCACTTTATACTGCCAGAGCTGCCCCATCCAGATAAATTTCAAATATCTGCGATAAGCGAGATGAGAAAGCACAGAGTGGTGAGTCTCTGGAACTCTCTGCCACAGAGGGTAGTTGAGGCCAGTTCATTGGCTATATTTAAGAGTGAGAGCTAGGGGGATCAGAGGGTATGGAGAGAAGGCAGGTACGGGATACTGAGTTGGATGATCAGCCATGATCATATTGAATGGCGGTGCAGGCTCGAAGGGCTGAATGGCCTACTCCTGCACCTAATTTCTATGTTTCTATGTTTCTATGATCTTTGTCTATTGGTACTGAATAGTATGCATCTTTTAGGTCGATGCAAGCTATGAAGTAACTCTTGGAAACTAGTTGTTTGGCAGTAACAAAAGTTTCCATTTTGAAGTGGACGTACTGCACGAAAGTATTCAGTTCTGTCAAATCAATAATGATGCGGCATCCGCCAACTTTTTTATTTTTGGTGAAGATGTTCGATACAAACTCATGAGACTCACTTTTGGTTTTCTCAATGACCCCTTTTGAATGTAGTCTTAAGAGTTCAGCATGACCTTCTGTCTTTTCTTTCTGTGAAAGTACAAACTTTCGACTAGCTGTATGCTGAACAGGAAGGGGGAGTTTGTGAACAAATTCAATTTTGTATCCCTGAATACTTTGCAGTATGAAAGGATCAGAAGTTATAGTACTCCATGCATCCCGAAACCAGTGCAACCGTCCCCCAATCCGTGAAGAATTTAAACATGCGATGTTCCTGACGCAACCAGACCAACCTACCTCCATGGTTACCGGCAGTGCTGCGTTGGTTTCCTCTGTCCTTGTTTCTTGGGAGGTGGAGGCGCTGTGGTGTGGGTGTGGTGCATCTTCCAAGAAGGCCGTGCTGGGCCATGGTCTAAAAAAGACTGTTGAGCAGGTTGGACGGCCTTCGAGCTTTCACCAGCAGGTGTTCTGTCGCTGTTAGCGTGGTTTGCTGGTGGATGCATAGGCTTGCTGTCGCCGCGAGTATGAGGACTTGGTGGCTGTCAGCACTTTGATCATGCCTATTGCCTTTGCCTCTTCATCGAGGTCTTTAGGCAGGTTGTCCCCGAATAGTAATGTAGGCGGCTGTGCACTGCTGGGTCTGCACAACCCCGCGAACTTGGGGTTCAGTGCAGGCCAGATAACACTCTTCCTGTAACAGTTTATCTCAAACTGAGTGTTACAGAGGAGTGCTAGAGCATCCTGTAGCTCTTCCGGCATTTCCACTCCGTCCACTGACCTGGCAATGGCTGTAATTCCGGCAGCCAGTAGTTTAAGGATCTTCTGGAGTTTTACTTCCTGACTTCTGATGCCAGGGCTCATGTTACCCCAGATGGGGTTGTTAACTGCAGGCATGTTGAGGGAGACACAATTCTCAGGAGCTAAGCATTTGGCTGCAGTGTCATTAATGGCCTGTCCCTGAAGTTGATTTGTTGCCATGTAGTTGATACTGGCTGCCAACTTCGGTTGCAACGGCAGCCCTTTTTGGGTAGGCATTCGCAAATTTTGTAACCATGCCCAATAGCTCCTCTTCTGGCACCCCTAGCATTGGTGTTTCTTCAGCCACACTCCCCTCTTCAGAGTCAGCCCAGTTCTGACTCCTTATGCTCCCCTGCGTGGAGGGTGAGACATTTGGCAGCCCTGTAAAGGGTGCTGCCGTGGGTCTGCGAGGAGACCCACTGTGACCATGCCCCTGCTGTAGCAGGTCACGTTGGAGCAACTGCTCCACCATCCGCTCCATGCGGGATAGTCGATCACTGTCGCTTCCCATGGGCGGGGTGTCCTCCAGTTCGGACTCAGCCGAGTCAGCGGACCTGCCCGACTTCTGGGTGGATTTGCTGCCAGAGCAAGGAACACCTGCGGGCTGTAGCGGCGTGACGTCGGGGGCTGCAGTTTGAATCAGCAGCTCTGGAGAACTCGACTGCTGCTGCCTGCTCCTTTCACCCTCAGCAGCAAGTTTGGACTTCGTCCTTGATTCCATGTTGGTGTGCTCTGTAAGACAAAACCAAACAGAGCCGACAACGACCTCAGGAATGGTAAGTACTTACCTGCGGGCCGTTTTTGAACTTACGCTGGAGGAGCGGTGCTCCTCCTGCTAGTCGCTTCGCAATGCGTTCGATGATATGTCGCGCATGCGTGCTGGCAGGGTCTTCACGTAGTCACTCACGTGACTCCGAAGTAAAATGAAAGATAGCAGGAGGAATCACAGAGGAGGAGAAGCGTGAGAGGGTGTTGCAGAACTAATCACTCACTGTGTCGGCCAGGGTGCAGCCCAGAGCTTCCTGAGCACGAAGCAAGGTACCAGTGCCCTTCTCATAAACCTAAACACACAAAAACATTCACTAAATAGCTGGGAACGTGGAAACGTTGGAATAATCATATAACAAAAATATAGCAAAACTGTAGATGCTTACCCCAAGTAAGAGAAGTTTAACAATGGGACTATATTCTAATGTTTCTTCCGTGTAAGGTATTTAAATCTCCAGCATAAATCATTTACTGTACTAATATTTGCAGTAACAATCTGACTTTACAAGAGATGCTGTGAGTGCAGGAAAACAATACAGTTTATTTGCAGTCACCATGGGAAAGTACAGAGAGTGGAACTAGATATTTTAAACATTGCAAGGCCTTGCACATACCAGACAACTCCAGAATGAGTTGATTTCTCATCAATTATTTGCACTGCAGTGCTTCAATTCTGGTTTGCACAACGTTATATAGCGATATGACATAATCCATGCACCATCGATACGATAATATTAATTTTAGATTGACATTTACTTGCTGTGTTCAATCATTTTAGTCACGTTTAGTGCATGTGTGAATGATGGGCTGGAATCTGCACACACTGAATCTACAGAATCTTCACCCTTCTTTTTCTTATTCATAGACAGTCCCTTCGGTTTCTGTCTGATTTCTACTCTGGTTTTGTGGGCTCCGAGTGGCTAATGAGGTTAACGTGGGAACCGCAGATAGAGCAGGAAGTGCTGCTGGGACTTGGCAAGTAACTAGTTGTAGAGATGGTATGCTCCTTCCACTACATATGCAGGGCTTCTGTATTCTCAATGCATGCCCTTGAGATTCATAACACCAACCTGAATGCTCCCGCTCTACTTTGCGAGGTCATGGGCCACAGGTTTGTAGGAGTCTGAGGAATTTTTGCATGGCTTTGAATACATCTTTTAATCTACCTAACAATCTCTTCCTATGACAGAGGTTGGAATAAAGTGTCTATATAGCAGTCTGCTGCCCACTTCCTTTAACCTTCTTATTGTCTAATATTTCTCCTCCTCTACCATGAGATTAATTTCATTCTGGATCTTAGTGATCTGAAGACCCCATTTAGAACTTGTCACGTCACCTGACAACAGAACTTATTGTCTTTAATTGAGTACACCATCGTTTCTATTGTTATGTATTTATTGAAAAGATGTTCACCTTTATTTTACCTGCATACTTTTTTTACTTCTTGCCCTTCTGACCTATATTTAAAATGTTTCTCTGTACCCTGGTCCTTCTATTTGTTGTAGTCTGTACCAGATAGGTCATAAAACATCTCCAGATTTATTTCAACCTCCTCGTAATTTCATCATCCAGGGAACTCTAGACTGAAATATCTTATCTTTCTGCCATCGGTAATATCATCGGTTTGTTTCTCTATGTTGAAGGTTGACTATTATTTACTTATAGATATTTTGGTTAATCTTTGTTTCTAGCTCACCTGCTCTAAATCCTTTCTCAAATCATCGGCTGGCTCTGAAGATCAATGAACAGCCTGACTAGAACAGGACCCAATGACTGCAGGTCACCAGGCCCTGCCACTGGTCACACTGGAATTGGAAGAGGTTGGATTTCAGGATAGCTGAAGATGGCTTTGTTGGAAGGTTGTGCATAACTGAAATGGTTCGTGCAAACAAAATTCCTCCCAATTCACTCATCGGATCTTAACATTGCTGATAAAACCAGAATTTAATTGCTTCCCTGAGACGATTGAGGTGAACTTGAATTGTTGCAGTTCAGTTCTTGTAGTAAAGATCATGGGTTTTATAAGTGGAATCATTAAACACAAGATCATGGAAATTGTGATGAACCTTTGCAAAGTACTGTTAGGGCCACAATTGGAAATTAGGTCCAGTTCCAGGCAACATGCTTCTGAGAAATAAGATAAAGGCTTTCGAGAGATCCTAGAAGTAAATTACTAACATGATTCCAGGGATGAAGAACTTTAGCTATATGGCAAGATAGGGTAAGCTGGGGTTGTTTTCCTTGGATCACAGAGGTTGTGAGGAGATATGACAGAAGTATTCAAAATCACAAAGACTACAGATAGAGAAGATAGAGAGACCTTCCATTGCAGAACAGTCAAGTACCAGGAGACATAAATGAAGGAGATTGGCAAAAGAAGCAAAGGTGACATGAAGGAACACACATTTTTAGAAAGTGAATCGTTAGAGCTTGAAATGCATTGCTGTAGGGGAGGCAGATTCAATTATAGCATTAAAAAAGGAGATGGAAAAGTGTATGAACAAATTTGCAAGCCTATGTAGCGAGAATATGACAATAGTATTAGCTGGATTGCTCTAACGTTGAGTCAGTGAGGACTTGATGGGTTGAATAGCCCCCATCCCTGTTGTAACTATGATATAAATTTGGACCACTTAGAAATGTCAAAGAAGATTGATTTTTGGAAACAGAAAGTGTGGAATGTGTGCATGTGTCGGTGTGTTTATTTGTGAGGCACTGTATCTGTGGGACAGCTGGACGGGGGTTAACAGATTGTTTACGGTGAGAAAGAAGCTACATGTCTGCCCATGAATTAAGATGTTTTATTGTTATCAAAGTCATTCTGCGGTAATAAATGTATTCCCCAGTTCCTAGCTGAGTTAATGCACATTTTAGACATAACTGAGAATCCTGAATACATGTTTTCAAGCACTGTCACTTCTTGAACGTACTAAGCGGTATGTTTTAACACTTAACTCTTGGCACGTGCTGTCTTCTCTCATCACACAACCTCTTGAAATGCTGAAGCAGTTTGAAGTATCGTCACCAATTGACGTCAGTGCGTGATACTGTTAAGTTACAAGTGAGCTTCTGTTCCATTTTCCCAATAGATAGCCCGCTCGTTCTGACATAAACGCTATGACTCATGTCTGTAGTTGGAGATGCTATTACTTCACATAATAAACAATGTTCATTTAGTACGCTTTATATTGTGAAAGAAAAAGTCCCAAGGCAAATCCTTTCCTGCTTTTGCAATAGGTTCTCATCATAATCTTGGAACATCATTTCCCCCTTTTAGAACATATTATTCTAGTGATATCTTCAAATTCTTTGTGATTACATTACATTTTTGTCATCTTATTCAGTTTCCTAACAATTCCCCGCCTGGCGCTAGAACGGCATACTTCAAAGCAGCGGCATGAAAAACACAGAACACAATAGCCGGAGTAAGATAGTAAGGCTCATCATAGATTTAGAACTACCAGATGATCATTTATTTTATGAGGGTGTGGAGTGGAGGGCACGTAATCCCTCATCGTTACTCCTCATAAAATAACGATCAAACTTCGAACTGGTAAGTTCTTGTTTAATCTTACTATTTTACTTCGGAGTCACGTGAGTGACTACGTGAAGATTTTGAAGCTTCTGTGTTTTCCATGTCGTAGAATTCTTCCATACGACAGTCCGGCTAGGTCAACACATACATGAGTAAAAACCTTTTACCAGACTAGTTTTAGTTCTTTCCATAAATCTTTTAATGATAAAAGAACATATAATAACCCCCTTTTTACATCTGAGGGAAACCATTACAAAGTGATAAAAGATATAAGTGATAACATAATTGATAATATCAATTGATAGTGAAACAAAGCAGGTGATTATAGTGAACCCAACACCGCGTGTCCAAAGCCTGTCATTGTGTGAACAGGTTTATTGTAGAACTTTGAAAAAGTTTTTTCTTTACACCACCCTGCGGTTTCTAAAATATGTTCGAGTGGTACGTCCTGTAACTTCGCCGCGGATGTAGCTGCTGCCCTGGTGGAGTGAGATTTGAACACATCAGTGTCTACTCCTGCTAAAAGTAACATCTGTTTTAACCACCTTGAGATTGTTTGCACTGAAGCTTTTGTGTGTGGTTTCTTATGCGTAATCATTAATGTTTTTTCATCACCTCGGAGAGTTTTGGTAACTTTTACATATTGATTCAAATGTTTAACTACACACAACGTTGGATCAATAGGGTAAGCTTGAAACATTACCTTTGCTCCAGTTCTCCCTGGTCTGCTTTGTTTGATCAGATCGTAAACATAGAACACAATGTTATCTGCAGTCACATGCATATAGTCTAAACGTAGCATTTGTAATGTTTGCACCCTTTGAGCTGAAACCAATGCCATTAACATTACTAATTTAAATGTTAACTTTTCCAATGACAAAACTTCGATTGGAGTCCATTGCCTAAGTAAAGTAAGTACAATGCTGACATCCCAAATTTCTGTATATCTTGGTTTGGGTGGATTTTTGTTAAAGATTCCTTTCATAAATCTGGATATTAATGGATGTGATCCAATTGATTTCTGGTCAGAGATTTGTCCTATATAAGATGATAAGGCACTACGTGAACTATTAATGGCACTATAACATAAGTGCTGTTCAAAATGCAACTCGGCAAGGAACTCCAATATGTTTGCAATGTTTACAGTATGATAGGATATATTTGATTGTCTACAAAAAAATTCCCATTTCTTTATATGTGTCATATATTGTCTCTGAGTGCTATCTCGCCATGATGCGACTATAATATCCATAGTTCTATCCGACAATCCAAGCTCTTGTAGTGGTCTGGTCAAAACCTACAGATTAACAAATTCATATAAGCATGTAATGGATGAATTTCTTTGGTTACTGGTTTTATCAATAAATCACTGCTGCTAGGAATTGACATATATGGTTCTTTAATCATGTTTAACATCAATGGGAACCATGGTTGTGTCGGCCAATTTGGAATCACCAATAATCCTGTGGCAGAATCTTGTTCTATTTTCTTCAGACATTGCTGAACCAGAGCAAATGGCGGAAAGGCATAAAAGAACATATTCCCCCAATGTAGTGAAAAAGCATCTACTGCTACTGCATCTGGATCTGGTTCCCAAGATACATATTTAGGCAATTGATGATTTAATCTTGATGCAAACAGATCAATGTCTGGTAACCCATATTGAATCACAATGTTACTGAAAATTACTGGGTTCAACATCCATTCTGTGTTGTCCTTAAACATCCTTGATCTATTGTCTGCCACCACATTGTCTTTACCTGGGATGTAATTTGCCGAAATCCAAATTTGGTGCTTAATACACCACTGCCATATCTGATTGACCAAACAATCACATGATACCGATCTGACTCCACCCATGTGATTAATATATGCAACAGCTGTTTTATTGTCTAATTGTATCAGTACATGCAGATTCTTTTTTGTAGAACAAAACCCATAAAATGCTCCCAATAATTCTAAATAGTTAATACCATATGTTTGGAGAAACATTTCCTCTTGGACAGTCCATCTGCCCCCACAGCTGGTGAATGAATCTGTCCCCCCCCCCATCTGAGAGCACTAGCATCTGTTTGTAAAATTACTTCAGGCTGTTGTATCAGAATGTTTTTAGCAGCTTGTGGGACATTTTCAATCCACCATTGTAATTCCAATAAAGCTTCTTTTGTTAATTGCATAGGCCTATCAAAATGGCCTGCTCTCTTTTTTAGAGCTCTTATTTTGTCCCTTTGAAGGTTTTGGTAATGTAATGGACCAAATTCTACTGCAGGAAATGCTGCCACTAATTTACCAATAACCTTTGCTACTTCTCGGATGGAGGGATAAGGTTTGTGAATTAGACCCCTACAGGTCATTAAAATATCATCAATCTTATCTGTTGGCAAAGTTACTAACATAGTAACTGAGTTAATCACAAACCCCAAATAGTTAATTGACTGTGCTGGCTGCAGCTGGTACTTAATTGGATGAATCAAGAAACCTAACTTCTCAAATAAAGTTTTAGTTGCTGAAACTGATTTTACAGCTGATTCCTGATTACTATTGATGATTAAAATGTCATCCAGATAAGCCATAATGATGTGCTTTTGTGCTCTTAATTGTGCTAAAGCTGGTTTCAACAGCTTTGTAAAGAGCCTGGGAGCTGAACTTAACCCATTTGGTAAAACTTTGAATTGCCACAGCTGTCCCAGCCAATTAAATTTTAAATACCTTCGAAAGAACTGATGTATTGGTACTGAATAGTACGCATCCTTTAAATCAATTGTAGCCATATAACAACCTGCTGATATCAAATGTCTTGTAGTGTTGAATGTTTCCATCTTAAAATGTTTATACTCGACAAATTTATTAAAGTTTGTAAGGTCCAGAATAATTCTGCAACCACCATCTTTTTTACTTCTTGGAAATATATTTGACACAAATTGATGTTTATGTTCAACAGTTTTTTCAATAACACCTTTTTTTAAACAATTTGTCAATTTCCACATTAATTTCTGCCTCTTCAATTGCAGAAAACATGAAACCATAAGCAGGTTTATTTTGTACCGGAGAATTAACACCTTCTTTGAATGTAATAGTAGCACCTGAAACTGTTTGTAAAATAAACCGATCAGATGTGATGGCAAGCCATTCATCATAAAACATTTGTAATCTCCCTCCAACTGGAGATTTGTCCACAGTTTCTTTAAGAATAGAATAAATTTTTTGTACCTCTCCATATGAACGTGGTGGTCTCCTTCTCCCCGTATACGGGTGAACATTAGGCTGTGTCGCCCCTTCTTGACGAAAAATACCTTTTTTGTCCAAAGACGAAAGGTCTCATGTGGCTAATAGATTTAGCCTCTTCATCCATTTTTCTTATTTGCTTAGGCAGGTTCTCTCCAAATAGATAACCAGGAGCTTGAACACCACTTGATCGACACAGACCTGCAAACCTTGGATGAAATATGGGCCGAATCGCAATTTTCCTCATACAATTAATTTCATAGAAGGGATTGCACAATAAGCCCAAAGTATCTTTTTGGATTTTATCCATCTCCGACCCCTCCATTTGCCTTCCAAAAGCAGCAATGGCAGCTGAAATCAATTTGAGGATTCTTTGAAATCTTATTTCTTGTCCTCTCATGCCTGGAGTCATAGGCGTCCATATAGACGGATTAACCGTAGGTACCTTCAATGAGGTGCAATTTTCCGGTGTTTTATATAATTCTGCTGTTTCAATCATCACAGAATCTTGAAGTTGGTGAGATACCATATAATTAATACTGGCAGCTAGGTTTTCTTCCATAGCCTCCCCACTTCCTTCAGGTATAGCAAAATCTTTTGCCATATCAGGCACATCTGGCCTCATCTTTTTTATTCGTGGTGTGCACTCATACTCCACATCACCACTTGCAGGGTCTGTCTTTTGCAGCCCTGATACACTTGGAATTATATCCAATGAGACTTCCTCCGCCCTTAATCCTGGGTCTGGAGTTTCAAATTCCCAATTTGGCACATAGCCATATTCCGTATATTCAAACCCCTCGGGGTCATTTTGGGAAACTTCTGGGTACTGTGACCCTTGTCTCATTATATTTTGGAGCACTTTCTCCATATGTTCCATTTTTAGCCATATAGCTTTATTATTGACTGATAATGACTTTCATTATCAGTCATTATCAGAAACCACGGGCCTCACGGATTTCTTTTTACTTTTTCTAGGAACATTTTCCTCCGTGGTTTGCATTACTGGAGAAATTATAGTCTCACTAACGGGTGAATCAGCGGCCACCGGTATCGGAACCGGATCCGCACTAAACTCTTGTCCCGACTCTTTAGCTTCTGCCGTCAGCGTCGACGTAATGCCGTTCTAGCGCCAGGCGGGGCTTCTTCACGTAGTCACTCACGTGACTCCGAAGTAAAATACAAATATTTGCCACGAATTTGCAGCTTCTAATAATCATGCTTAATCTTTATTTTCTTTAAATACGTTATTTAACTAAATTTACCCAATTCCTTAAAAGGGGATTAAAACAATCAATATTAAGAAAACCTGAAAATCTGTTCTGATCAAGATTCAAGAGAGTTTATTGTCATGTGTCCCTGATAGGACAATGAAATTCTTGCTTTGCTTCAGCACAACAGAACATAGTAGGCATGACCACAGAACAGATCAGTGTGTCCATATACCATTATATAAATATATACACACATGAATAAATAAACCGATAAAGTGCAAATAAACAGATAATGGGCCATTAATGTTCAGAGTTTTGTCCGAGCCAAGTTTAATAGCCTGATGGCTGTGGGGAAGTAGCTATTCCTGAACCTGGTCGTTGCAGTCCTCTGGCTCCTGTACTTTTTACCTGAAGGTAGCGGAGAGATGAGTGTGTGGCCAGGACGGTGTGGGTCCTAGATGATGCTGCCAGCCTTTTTGAGGCAGCAACTGTGATAGATCCCCTCGATGGAAGGGAGGTCAGAGCCGATGATGGACTGGGCAGTGTTTACTACTTTTTGTAGTCTTTACCGCTCCAGGGCGCTCAATTTGCCGAACCAAGCCACGATGCAACTGGTCAGCATGCTCTCTACTGTGCACCTGTAGAAGTTAGAGTCCTCTTTGACAAACCGACTCTGCGTAATCTTCTCAGGAAGTAGAGGCGCTGATGTGCTGTCTTAATAATTGCATCAGTGTTCTCAGACCAGGAAAGATCTTCAGAGATGTGCACACCCAGGAATTTGAAGCTCTTGACCCTTTCAACCATCAATCCGTTGATATAAATGGGACTGTGGGTCCCCATCCTACCTCTTCCAAAGTCCACAATCAATTCCTTGGTTTTGCTGGTGTTGAGGGCCAGGTTGTTGTGCTGGCGCCATATGGAGTCGCTCGATCTCTCTTCTATACTCTGACTCATCCCCATCAGGGATACGTCCCACAACAGTGGTATCGTCAGCGAACTTGACGATGAGTTCACACAATGACCGGCTACGCAGCCTTGAGGTGCTCCCGTGCTGATTGTTATTGAGGCTGACACACTTCCACCAATACGAACAGACTGTGGTCTGTGAATGAGGAAGTCGAGGATCCAATTGCAGAGGGATGCAGAGACCCAGTTCTGCGAGTTTGGTAACCAGCTTGGAGGTGATGATTGTATTAAATGCCGAGCTGTAATCAATGAATAACAGCCTGACATATGAGTTTTTGTTGTCCAAGTTATCCAGAGCGGAGTGGAGAGCCAGCCAGATCGCATCCACCGTTGATCTGTTGTGGCGGTAAGCGAACTGCCAGGTTTTTGTCGAGGTAGGAGTTGATATGTGCCATCATCAACCTCTCAAAGCACTTCATCACCACAGGCGTTAGTGCCACTGGTCGATAGTCATTGAGGCACGTCACCTTGCTCTTCTTGGGCACTGGTATAATTGATGCCCTTTTAAAACAGGTGGGAACCTGTTGCCTGGAAGGTCATGTTTGACAAACCTTCTTGAATTTTTTGAAGCGGTAACTAGGGAAATTGATGAGGGTAAAGCAGTGGATGTTGTCTATATGGATTTCAGTAAGGCCTTTGACAAGGTTCCCCATGGAAGGTTGGTTCAGAAGGTTCAATATTTGGGTGTTAATGGCGGAGTAGCAAGATGGATTCAACAGTGGCTGAATGGGAGATGTCAGAGAGTAATGGTGGATGGCTGTTTGTCAGGTTGGAAGCCGGTGACCAGTGGGGTGCCTCAGGGATCTGTGTTGGGTCCACTGTTGTTTGTCATGTACATCAATGATCTGGATGATGGGGTGGAAACTTGGATAAGTAAGTATGCAGATGATACTAAGATAGGTGGTATTGTGGATAATGAAGTAGATTCTCAAAGTCTACAGAGAGATTTGGGCCATTTGGAAAAGTGGGCTGAAAGATGGCAGATGGAGTTTAATGCTGATAAGTGTGAAGTGCTACATCTTGGCAGGACAAATCAAAATAGGACGTACATGGTAAATGGTAGGGAATTGAGGAATGCTGTGGAACAGAGGGATCTAGGAATAACTGTGCATAGTTCCCTGAAGGTGGAATCGCATGTAGATAGGGTGGTAAAGAAAGCCTTTGGTGTGCTGGCCTTTATAAATCAGAGCATTGAATATAGGAGTAGGGAAGTAATGTTAAAATTGTACAAGGCATTGGTAAGACCAATTCTGGAGTATGGTGTACAATTTTGGTCGCCTAGTTATAGGAAGGATGTCAACAAAATAGAGAGAGTACAGAGGAGATTTACTAGAATGTTGCCAGGGTTCCAGCAGCTATGTTACAGAGAAAGGTTGAACAAGTTAGGTCTTTATTCTTTGGAGCGCAGAAGGTTAAGGGGTGACTTGATTGAGGTCTTTAAAATGATGAAAGGGATAGACAGAGTTGACGTGGATAAGCTTTTCCCATTGAGGGTAGGGAAGATTCAAACAAGAGGGCATGACATGAGAATTAAGGGACAGAAGTTTAGGGGTAACGTGAGGGGGAACTTCTTTACTCAGAGGGTGGTGGCTGTGTGGAATGAGCTTCCAGCAGAGGTGGTGGAGGCAGGATCGATTTTAACATTTAAAAGTAAAGTGGATAGGTATATGGACGTGAAGGGAATGGAGGGGTATGGTCTGAGTGCAGGTAGATGGGACTAGGGGAAAACAAATGGTCGGCACGGACTGGAAGGGCCGAGAGGGCCTGTCTCCGTGCTGTAATTGTTATATGGTTATATGGTTAACCTCAGACCTCAGAAATGAGAGGTTGAAAATGTCCGTAAAAACTCCAGCCAGTTGGTCAGCACAGGTTTTTAGAACACGACCGGGTATACCATCAGGTCCAGGCACTTTTCGTGGGTTCACCTCTCTGAAGGATTTCCTGACGTCGGCCTCTGTGACTGAGACAGACTGAGACTGTCTCAGACTGAGACTGAGAGTGAATAGGGGCTCAGGAAGGCACATCAGTATTCTCCCTATCAAAGCGTGCGTAAAACGCATTGAGCTCGTCAGGGAGTGATGTTTTGCCGATATTCGAGCTGCCTCCTGATTTCACCTTGTAGGAGGTGATTGCATTCAGGCCCCGCCACAGCTGCCGAACATCTGTCTCATCCTCCAGTTTGGAGCAGAAGTCCCTTTTGGCCTTTTTGATGGCCTTACCAAGGTCGTATCTGGACTTCATGTAGACCACTGTATCATCAGACATGAATGCCCGATGTCCGGTCTTCAGAAGAGTGCGGATCTCAAAGTTCATCCAAGGTTTCTGATTGGGAAACACTCGAAAGGTTTTTGTAGGAATGCAGTCCTTCACACATTTCTTTATGAAGTCTGTAACGACTGTGGCGTATTTGTTCAAGTCCGTTGCCGAGTCCTTGAACATTGCCCAGTCTACAGACTCCAAACAGTCCTGAAGTAGTTCCTCTGCCTCCCCCCCCCCCCGGCCAGCTCTGTACTGTCCTCACCTCTGGGGGTGCGCTCTTTAATTGCTGCCTGTATGTCAGAATATAAACCATTATTTTCCATTCCCCACATTGTCACACATTGGCCAATAACCTTCCTTAATCCAGTATCAAAATCAAGGTGTCTGATCATCCAGCACATTAGCCTAATGGTGGTCCTTGCCACATATAAATGCAGTTTTGTTTACCAATATAATAAAGCAATATGTTTTTTGCACCTTAAAAAAAACAATATGCATTTCATGATTGTTACAAATATTTGTTTATTTTTAATTTTTACAATAGTGATTTTAATTTGAAATTCTTAGGCGGAGACCAAAAAATTGCAACGTTTAAAAAAGACAGTAGGACTTTGTACCCAAACAATAAAGCGAGTTTGAATGTTAAGAAGTCATACTTTCTTCGTAAAAACAAATGGATAATGTATAATTGTTAAGCATTAATAGTATTTTAATCGCAAGGCATTATAATTCCCAAACATTGGATTAACAAGCTTTGTCCCAGAGCAGTTATGCTTTGATAAATCACTCGGATAAAATTGCAGAGAGTAAGCCAAAGTTTTCATTGTATAGACTGGTCTGGTGACAGCAGATTTACTGTCTGTAAAACAGATGTTACAAATATGCCTAGAAAGAGCATGTTTGAAATCTCTAACCAGACAGAGGAAATCATCCTTCAATCTATGTTGTAAGAAAAGCCTCGAAGACCATGCTGTAATGCACCAGCAATACCATGATCTCTTTAAATAAGAGCATCATGGAAAATGTGGTATTCTCTGAGGTGGTCTTGCACCAATTGGATTCAGACTAAGCCTGTTCAAATTTAATTTACAGGCCTTAGCCCCAATAAAACTTCCACCTGGTGTTGAATTTAAACTATGATATTTAGTTTAGTTTAGTTTAGAGATACTCCACGGAAACAGGCCCTTCAGCTCACCGAACCCGCGCCAACAAGCGATCCCCGCACATTTACACTATCCTACACACACTAGGAACAATTTACAATTATACCAAGCCAATTAACCTACAAACCTGTACGTCTTTGGAGTGTGGGAGGAGACCGGAGATCCCGGAGAAAACCCACGCAGGTCACGGGGAGAACGTACAAACTCTGTACAGAGAAGCACCTGCAGTCACGATCGAACCCAGGTCTCTGGCGCTGTAAGGCAGCAACTCTGCCGCTGTGCCACCGTGCCACCCTGTATCAATACATTTTCTGCACAACCTGTGCATTTAGTCTTGACCTAAAAAACAGATACAAGATACCTCAAATCTTAGTGGAGGGTTTAAAGGTGTACTCAAGTTGTCAATGTCTGATGGCTTATACGTTGAAAAACAATGGTTAAGATCTCTATATGTACAACATTATCAGAGTAGTTTGTGATCAAGATGATTTCCTCCACTCGCTATTTTTATTAAAATTCAGAGCAAATTTTGAAAGAATTACATAGATAAATTCAGTAACTTTGCAAAATAGTCCGACAAAAAAACATCAAAAGCGAAGTAAAATGTAGAAAACTAAATAACTATTACAGCAACAGAACATTAAGCTTAATTCTTATTACAGTTTAGAGCCATGTTCACCTATTGTCTGCACAGGGGTGTAAAGGTTTGACTTTAGCTAATCGAGAAAGGCCTAATCGGAGGCCTTGGCTTGGACTTCTGACAGAAACTCTTTCCCATGAAGCATTGCTGTTTTCTTTTGAGGCTGTAAAAGCAAATTGAACATTTGCACCTTTCAGAAAGCAGTAAGGAAAAAAGGATATCATTTTAATTTACTTACATTCATTCTTGAGACATGTAAAAACAAATCTTTTGATACCATTTTGACCAAGATTACATTTGTTTTACATTGCTACTTTTACGAGTGACAACATTAAACACCATTTAGGTAGCCATAATTTGAAGGCTACCTCTTTAACATCAGTCATATCACAAGGAGTTTAAAAGACAGCAGCAGAGAAAAACACATCCTGAATTAATGTTTTAAAGAAGGAACTGCAGATGCTGGAGAATCGAGGGTACACAAAAAGCTGGAGAAAACGTCGCCTATCTCCTTCGCTCCTTAGATGCTGCTGCACCCGCTGAGTTTCTCCAGCTTTTTGTGTATCCTGAATTAATGTAACTGTTTGTAGATTCCATGTTGTAAGGGAAATGTGAAACTTTTATACTATATATTTGTAAATCTACAGATATATAGAGAAAGTAATTAATTGAATACCAAAGCAGGATCTTGGACTTTGTAAATAATGGCACAGAGTACAACGCTAAGAAGCCATGACAGACCTTTATGAAACACTAGTCCAGCTAAAGTTGGGGTGGTGTATCCATTTTGCATCACCCCACACTTTGGGAAAGATATGTAGGCCATGGAAATCTATGGGAGCTCTGATCACTTACTCAGCAAATAGCTGGCCTAATGTTATTTTAATTGATCAAAATGTATTGAACAGAAAACAAGACAGCTTCTTCCCAGTTGAAACCAGAATGGTTGTAAATATGGACACTCCCCGATTTATGTAAGGGCTACATTCTGTAAACCCTTACCCAAGTCAGATTTTATGCTAGTCTGAATCATCTTAAAACTAGGTAGAAACAAAGACCTGCAAATGTTGGTTCATGCACAAAATGACTGAATCAATCTGAAGAAGGTTCTGACCAAAACATCACCTATACAAGTTCTCTTGAGATGCTGCTAAGTTACCCCAGCACTTTGTATAATTTCAACATAAAATTTGGCGGCGATGGTGTGGTCTGCACCAGTAAGTCCTTCTTCACCAGCTTCTGCACCACCCAGTTGATGCGGCTGTTGTTGCAGCTCACGTTGTAGCCCCTGGCTAATAGTGCTTTCTTCATGCCGCCTCCTTCTTTTCCCCCAGAGTCCAAGGTGGAAGATGTTGGCTACACCAGGGGAGAAGGAGGAGGACGCCGCAGTGGAGAGGGGAGTGGATAAAGTGACGGCCGACAGGAGGAAGCAGCTTCTGGTGATAGGGGAGGATGCCCCACGGCGACTGTGCACATCCTGTTGGTGGTGGTGGCCTGTAGAAAGAGTGTCGGCCAGGGGCAACAACGTGAGCCACAACATCAGCTGTGTCAACCAGATGGTGCAGCTGCTGGTGAATAAGGGCTTGCTGTTGTACCTTGTGGAATATGTAGGTGACTCAGTCAAGAGTTGCTCTCCACTGTTCCCTTATTCTTGCTCACCTTCCCAGTGTCGCACTGAGCCCAGGTGATGCTTTTATTTCTATGAAGAGGATGGGGATTTCTCGCCATCATCCCTTTGCAATAACACAGGTTGTTCAGGAAACGGGACCATCTATTGTGAATTGTTTATATAAGTGGGAGTTTACTTGTTTTATAAGTGGGAGTTTAGTTGTCTATTATGTAAGTCGGGGAGTACCTGTAATGTCCAGAAAAGGTAAAAGAATCTTACATTTTCTTTGTGCAGTCAGGAAGAGCAGGCCCATTGTAGAATTAAATTATTCCAGTTTTGATAATTTACTCCTCACTGATTCAGTCCGAGTCATTACTATCAATGCTCAAAGTTGTGACATTGGGCAATTATAGCTAATATTTCAGTGCTGGCTACCTATCAAAGCTAGTTTGTTTGGTTTTACAGTATATTGCTCTTATCTCAAATTCATGTAACTTTACCTTCACATTCAAATTGAATACTCGTTGCAAGATGCACTCAATAATCCACAATTTGTATGACTATAATAACACACGTACAACATAATGCATGTTTTGTTATTTGGGCATTTTGATGTAAACGTATTATTAAAGTAAAATGCTGCTTAATTAAGTCACTTTCCATCTCCCAATTTCATCGCTAACTCGGGAATTAAATTATATTTAGCTATCCTAATCTTTTGCTTTGTTCAGAATCAATTTGCTAACATTATAAGTCTACACACCATATCTTTTATTTTCAAGGCAACCAAAATTGTTAAATCTTTTCTTAAAACAGTATGATACTTTCAACTTGGGCCTCTCACTCTACATGTGTTTCTTTGGTATATTGTTCAATAAAATGCAATTTATTAGATAACACAGACATATACCTGGTGGAATCCACTTTGGCTTTCTTATTCCAGTGGAAGGACTTTGTGCCTGTGGTGATTTGGAGGATGGTGGAGACACTGGCATTGCCTTCACCAACAAAGGTTTGTTTTTTGCAGGAACTGGAGCTGCTGGGGAAAAAAATTAAAACTTTGTATACATATAATTTCACTGTTGTTAATTGTCCTTTCCTCTGAGTATCATGGAAACATAGAAAAGTAGGTGCAGGAGTAGGCCATTCAGCCTTTCGAGCCAGCACTGCCATTCAATATGCTCATCATGGCTGATCATCGTAAATCAGTACCCCATTCCTGCTTTTTCCCTATATCCATTGATTCCTTTAGCCCTAAGAACTAAATCTAATTCTCTCTTGAAAACATCCAGTGAATTGGTCTCCACTGCCTGGCAGAGAAGTCCACAGATTCACAACTCTCTGGGTGAGGACATTTTTCCTCATCTCAGTCCTAAATGGCCTACCCCTTATTCTTAAACTGTGAACCCTGGTTCTGGACTCTGCTCATCCGCTCATTGGAGATGCCTAGGAATACTTCATTGCACTTGGAACCAGTATGAGGTTCACAGTGACATGACTGAATCCTTTGAATAAAATAGCATGGAAAATAAAACTGAATTGATCTACTTTATGAGATACAATTTGGAGTATCAAACTAGGAAAATCGATATGAAAAACCTCCCCAGTTATAAACTTCCCAAGAGATTACATAAGGAATATGCTTCAAAGCCTTGGTTTGTGCTTTTCTCACACAAGCCACTAGAAGGAGCATCAGCAAAAAATATGTGTTATTTTGTTATCGTGTTTTACAATACAATGCAACGTAATTACAATTCAATTGAGTAGCTTTGTTTTTATTCAAATAAGTTCTCTGCATAATAAAAATGGAATAGTATTTATTGGTTGCCTAAACATGCTTAAGCAAACTGGCATATTACTAGCAAAAAAGTAAATTGCTTCAGTTAGAATTAAGAAAATCATGAGAAAAAATAAATATGGCAAAAATCTATTAATTTTATAAACATTTCCTCAAACCATTGACGCCATGCAAAAGACTTTAAATAAATTGAATGTCTCCAGATATCTATGGTAAATATTCTGCAGTCAGTTAATCACTACAGTCAGGGGCGGAAATCCCGGGGGGTACAGGGGGGACAAGTCCCCCCCTGCTTTGAGAGGTGGGGGACGAACCCCCCCATGTTTTGTAATCTGGACTTTATCAGCCGCTTTCTAAGGGCTGAATCGGCCCGTTCGCGGGGCCTTTCAGCGCTCGGCGCAGCTTAAAATCAAGCTGCTACAACGAGGCTCCTGGTGTTAAAGCCCCCATCGGCCGATGAAAGACCCTGTGAATGGGCCGATTCAAGCCCCACGATTCGGGGCGGACGAAGCTGCTGTTGCTGTTGCCCACGGCTGAAGCCTCGTGTGTGTGCGCATGCGCGTGTGTATGCACATGTGCGCGCGCGGCTACCAAGAAATTATTCCCCCCCATGTTTTGACAGCGATTTCCGTACCTGACTGCTGTGTAGGAAGGAACTGGTTTAAACCGAAGATAGACACAAAAAGCTGGAGTAACTCAGCGGGACAGGCAGCAAAGGAATGGGTGATGTTTCGGATCTAGATCCTTCTTCAGATTACTTCCAACTGATTTGCATTCCACATTTATTATACAGTTGAGTATTTTACAAAAATGTTAGTAAGGATGTTATCTACAAAAAGCATGGTTAAACCTATTCATTTGTAATGATCAAACAAATCTACCTGTATGTGTAAGGAACTGCAGATGCTGGTTTAAACCGTAGACACAAAAATCAGGAGTAACTCAGCGGGACAGGCAGCATCTCTGGTGAGAAGGAGTGAGCGATGTTTTGGGTTGAGACCCTTCTTCAGAGTGGTTAGGGATAAGGGCAACGAGAGATATAGACGGTGATGTGGAGAGATAAAGAACAATTCATGTAAGTATTATAAATAAGTAACGATGATAAGGAAAACAGGCCTTTGTAAGCTGTTTGTAGGGTGAAAATGAGAAGCTAGTGCGACTTGGATGGGGGAGGGATAGAGAGAGAGGGAATGCTGGGGCTACCTGAAGTGACAGAAATCAATATTCATACCACTGAGCTGTAAAGCTGCCCATGCGAAATATTGGATGCTGTACCTGTATCTCTGCTGTTTGTGTTCAGGGCCTTTTCCTCCTTCTTCTTTGTTTGTATTTTGATTTGATTTTTTTGCTTTTTTTCCTTTGATGGTTTTTTAACAGTAAATTCCTCATCTGTATCTGCATTACTTCCATTGCTTTCTGATTCTTCAGCTGCAACACAAAAAAATATTGTATTAACCTCATGTCTATATCGGAGCTGCCAAGTTTCGTCAGAGCATTTCAGTATTCTAGTACCTGAAAATCGGTATTTTTACGCTGTGCCATTTTGCTGAAAAAAATGTTATTGTTTTTGTGCGGTCAAGGCCACGTAAGAGTAGAAGAATGCGTAACTTTGCTGCCAATTGACACGTCTTCTTCTAAGTTATGCACTCATTGCCATCTCTTTGTGTACTGCTGTTTGAACGGCTGCTTCCTGCTTTTAGCACCAGATGATGATGTAGAAGCCATTTTGGAAGCCTCCCTACTTTCCCTGCTTCCTCTCTCTCCCTCCCCCCCCCCTGCTCCCTCTCTCTCCCTGCTTCCTCTCCCTCCCTCTCTCTCCTTCCCTCCCTCCCCCTTTCTCCATCACCCTCCCTCTCTCCTTTTTTTTTTCTCCCTCCCTCTCTTATTCCCTCCCTCCCTCTCCTTCTCACCCTCCCTCCTTCTCCCTCTCTCCCTCCCTCCTTCACCCTCCCCTCTCCATCCTCTCCCTCTCTCCACCACTCTCCCCGTTGAGCCCACCCACCGTTCTGTAAAATCAAGGCCAATCCCAATGTAACTGCAATCCCACTGGTAACCTTTCACTACTAGGCTTATCCAGAATTCTACCACTGGCTGAAAAATAAGCAAAGGCTCAACTTCCACTGAGAAAGAGAATTCCAAACTCATTGTTATACGAGAATTTTCCCGAACAGTCTGTGACCCATAGTGCTGTGGCCATAGCGCTATGTGGAAAGCCCATAACGCTATGTTTAAAGCCCATAGCGCTCCAGCCGGTAGCACTTTATTTAGAACCCATAGCGCTGTAGCCGACAGCACTTTGTTTAAATTCCCATGCGTTAAACTGACAGCGCTTTGTTTAAACCTGGAGCAGGACAGGCAGATCAAATCTTACAAAAATAATCATCCAGATCTTGAAATTTAAAATAGATTTAATCTGCTACCATTTTTAGGTACAGTATGACTTTTTATATCCTTGCATTTTTTAAGCAGCAAGATCTTAAGTCAATTTCACCGGGTTATTACTTTTCCATTGGCGAGTGGGATGTTAATGAAACAGGAAGTCGGGCCGATTTTTAAATAAAATCCGTATTTAACAACACAAAATCGTACATCAGTATTCTTATCGCATTTCCGTACAAAATACGGAAAATCCGTACTACTCGGCAGCTCTGCTATATGAACCATAAAGCACAACATCCGTTAATTGTCAAAATCATCCTAAATATTTCATTTATATTCTTATCCTCTGCTCTGGTCCAACCTTGCTCTTTTCCCCAATGACGTTACCAGTTTAAAAAAAAAATCTAATTTCAACTCAAATATAGATTAATATAGCTTCATCATGCAATATAATATTCTGTTCAAAACTCCTTTGTGCAAAAATATTCTCCTCCAAATTAGTCCTAATAGAACACTCGAAATAGAAATAGAGCTTGGCCATTTTGATGTTCATGTGTACTGTCTCATTCAATAAAGTAATGAAAGATTTGTTTTTACCTCTGCACCCCTTTCTTGCATGAACTCCCCATATCCATTGATTACCTTAGAGTGTATCAATCTGTCAAATGGCTTTTACCAATGCAAATCTTGCTTTTGAGGATCTGTGCTCTTTGACGTCTCTGACTTCTCCACTTAAAATAGATTTATTCTCTCCTTCCCAAAGCATTTGGAAAATGCAGAAATGCTTGACACAATCTGTTTGTGCCCCACTCATGTCTAAATCATCTATCATTCGGTTTACTCTAATCCCCGGGAGCAGGAAAAGTGAATTTAGTTCAAGCTTTGATTGTGTTGCATATATCAAATGCTATGATTTATTAATTTTCTCACAGAATGTCTGAATAACATTAGATAGTTACGTTTCCATAAAACAAGTCACATAATGGCATCTGTCCTATAACAGGGTGACCAATACCTAACATTATACCCCTGGTGCAGACTCCCCAACGTCTGTATAACTGTAAAATAACCTCTCAATTTTTATACTTATTTCTCTGACTAAATCTAGGTCTGCATGCCAAAAGCCTTCTTCACCACCCTTTCTACCTGCAATGCCCCAGGGCTCCAAAATACAACACCTCAAACTTATCTGAATTAAACTTATACCACCTATTTTAATGTCATTTGCAAACTTACTAATTATGCCTTCCACATCTTCTTCCACATCATTGATAAGAATTATTCTATTTTGGCTTTATCTCAGCTTAGAGTACTTTAAGACCACAAAATTTGGGTTATAAAATTTGTAGCAATTTTGATATACAATCTTTTCTGACATGTATTAGTTCATTAGAAAATCTATGGTGCATCTACATGGTAATGTTGCGCTGAAGAGCAACGGATTTGATTTGGCAACGATATATTATAAAACTTAGTGTTTAAGTTTCATAGTCTAAAGAAGTATCTACTAGGGGTATATAGAACAATGGCCCAAAATTTGTGATCAGATATTCACGCATTTTAAATGCATTATGGTCAGAACCAGAACAAGCCTCAACCACAAAACGGCTTTAAAAATCTGACAGCATGTCAATTCACAAAACTGACCATTAAAGCTGTCAAACAAATTAAGCTGTTTTCACACATTCTGAAACAATGAAAAACCATTAAAAACCATTCAAATTAACGGGAATTTTCAAAAAGTATTAAAAATGTTAATCAAAACATTCAAACAATTTAAAGCAATTTCTTGTCTTATTCCATTGCAACTGTTTCCACTCACTGAAATCAATGCTGAACTTCCTGCATGAAGTTCCAGCTGGGGCAAGATGTTCATAGTGATTCACAACAGCAGAAAGCTATTGTGAAAGTACTTGATAGATAGCAGTAATTTACAAACTTTCACATTATGTAGCAATTTTGAGGTTGCATTGAGTTTTGTAGGATAATGTCAATATTTGGATGGTCTGGACAAATTCTCTCAAAACCCAGATCATTAATTGTCCTGTATATCAGGAATTAATCTTAAAATTCTGGGTTCCTGGGCTATCGTTTAACAGGGGGAGGGATCCTGGAAGCAATTTCAGAAGAATAATAAGCACTTCTGTGAGGAAAGAGGTAGATTATGAAACCCATTTGGAAGGAGAGGAAAAAAGATTAGAAAAAAAAGGCCAAAAAAGAAGTTTAGAATGCTTAATACATACTTTATTATAACAAATCTAGGAAGCCAGCAAGCTGAGGTACAGATAGATATGTGGGATTATGATATTGTGCCTATTAAATAAACAGGATAAAGAAGAACAGGATTGATAGTTGAGAAATTCCTGAAACACGATTTTTAGATCATATAGAGAAGCATAAAGGTGCAGGACGACTGGTCAAGGTAACAATGACAGATGTGAGGATAGATGCTAGAAAGATGAACAAATAAATTTAAAAAATGTAACATTTGAATTATAGGACTCCATAAGTCAGAGGGAGATAGAAATTCAAGTAGGTAGGTAAATTTCTGAGAAGTGCGAAGTAGTATTGCAATCATATTAAAGGATTTGAGCTTTATTAACACTAATTAAAGGGGACTAGACAGCTACTTAGAGATAATTTTGTATCAGTGTAGTGGGAGACATTCAAGGAGATAGTGAGGGTGCAGACCAACTGCATTCCCACTAAGAAACGGATTGGGACGTCACATACTACACTCCTTTAGATGTCGAAGTGGTGCAATACAAAAAAGGGAAGCTTACGTCAGACGCAACAGGCCTTTTACTGCAGAAAGCCAAGTGGAGTATACATAGGACAGGGATGAAATCAAGGAAGATAAGTATATACAATCAAAGAAAATGAATGACAAAATATTAGTAAGCAAAATCAAGAAAACCCCAAGATACCTAAAGGGAAAACAATGGGTGGGGTCAGACATATGAAACCAAAAGATAACTGGAGGATGCAGATAACATGATTCTAAATGAATAGTTTTTTGCTTCAAAAAAAGAGTAAAGCATTCTGGTTAAAGGGAAAATAAAGTGTGTAATATTAACTATAATTAATATGTGAAGAATGAATAAGCCTCTCCCCATCCCCATTCATGATGAAATTGTAGATAAGACAAAAAAGATTGCCTTTATTATGGCAGTTTACCCTCTTAAATAATGCTATGTCTGAAATCGTGCCAGTGCTTATGACAGATTTTATTTTGTCACTATTAAACAATATTAAGTTATAGCTCACATTATTGGAATGCTTCTGTCTGAAAAGGCTTCTCTGGAATTCTATTTATATTGAACCCTCTAAAAGAGCATTCATTCAATATTATGTTGTATGTAGACTTTAAGATGCTTCTAAAATCAAATTTCAGTCAAATGAAACCTAAAATAACAACAAAAGCACATCTGTCCAATAATATATTCATCAATACAGAAAGAGCTTCTGGTAATGATTTCATTGGTTAAAATGTCAAATAATGCAGGAAACAAAACATGTGTATGCGTAGATTTTATTAAAATTGTCTCCAATTTAAATTTTACCGTTGCTTTTTTAAAAAGCTGACATGGTGGAAGTGACCAGTGTAGGGGGAAAAAGTGGCTTTACAGTCTGTGCATGCAATATTAACACTTTGCATATGAAGCAAGGACAGATCAATGTTCATTTCTCACTCTTCGTGAAGCAGAAAATGGCCTCTCTGAATATTCCAATATATTACTACGTTTGTGTTGCAGGATCACATTTTCTGTACTGATTTAATTTAGATTCAATCAACACAGGAGATGTTCACCCCTTCATTCTGGAGTGATCTTGAACCAACATTGCATAGTGTATGGAAAACCTTCAGCAGTCAATTCAGCAGTTTTAGTTAACCATTAGTGCGGAGAAGTTTGAAAGGTTTTTCTAGGAAACCTTTATTTCATAATTTACCAACTAAAAAGCACACTTGTAACTGTTTTAACCTTGACCGCTCCTATTTTATCCTGCAGAATCCTAGACAAATGCTTCAGCCATCTCAACAGGAAGTTACTTGTAGTTTTGATCAGAGCAAACAATTTATCTTAAATTGCTTCTGACCAGGAGATGGTGTAATCTTGGTTCAAGGGTAGGTTTAGACCTTCTTCATTCCATTCTCCATAAAGGAGGTCATTTGAAATTCTGCTGCTCATCCCCGATCTTGCTAATCTACATTGTCTACTGGTTAAGCAACAGCATGATCATAAAATTCTATTCTTTTTTTATTGCACCTCAATTTCTCTGTAATCTCAAGAGCCTTGACCTTTCAAGTTATTTGTGTGCTTCCGATTATGTTACTCACCCTAAATTAAATTGCTTCATTACTGGCAGTTGTGTGGCCACTTGGCAAGGTTCCAGAGCGTTGGAATTTCTTTGCAAAATTTCTGCCCCTATACATATTCCTTCAATGATACAGCATCTTGAGAGATATTTTGCCACTTTAGATAAATGGAAATTGTTTTTGCATTGGCACCTAAACAAAAAAAGCTTAATTTTAAGAGTGTACTTAAAGTGGCTTAATTCATTCTGTAAGTGTGACTTTGAGAGTGAG
Source organism: Okamejei kenojei (assembly GCA_035221665.1). NCBI lineage: Eukaryota > Metazoa > Chordata > Chondrichthyes > Rajiformes > Rajidae > Okamejei > Okamejei kenojei. The sequence goes on along the minus strand of CM069151.1, from coordinate 21,933,818 downwards.
TGTCTTTTAAAATATATATTTTTATTAGAAACAATGTATATACATAAGTGTGAGTGAGTGAGTGTCTTTTGCTCTCATTTTTTTTACAAACAAAAATTTTCAGAAAATGAAGTTGTGTTGAAAGTAACACATGAAATTCTGTGATCTTTCATGTGATCTTTCAATCGAGTGTGAACAAATATATATTTCAGACCAAATTAAAATTTCCCTTGGATCTATTAACGTTATCTAAAATTAAATTTGTTATAGCATGAAAGTATATGCAATGCTGAGATTTTTGTAAGAACAATCCAATCAAACGCAAAGCCCAACAATGTCTCTTTAGTCACTTTGACCTGACCCTTCATGTCTCTCAAAGATCTGTCACATTACACCTTGTTTTTTCTGCTCCAAATTCTACTAAAGTGAATAATGGGTTAAAGCTATATTTATTTTTTGAGAACAGTATCAGGTGGTTGCAGTGTACAGTCAACAGACCTTGATCGTGCAGCTGATGAACTACAGTCTGGCTTTCTGCAAGGTGCAATGACAATATACTTTTGCACAAACTATACCCACATGAGCTTTGCTGACATTTGTTATAACAGTGGTCCAAGATTCCAAATGGATTATTAAGGCATGGGGGCAAGGAAAGAGCGTTCACGTCGCGGCCCTGTTTCCACCAATCTTTCCAGCACCACGCACAAGAAGCGCAAGACAGACACCATTGTATGCAGATGCCGAGAAGTGTGTTCAGCTCTGGCTGAACAACTTCTAATCTTGTGTGTGCACTGGATAAGAAGATTAGGGATGCAAATTTATAATCCGTTCATTTCTATTTTGTTCTCCACAAGAAGAAATCCAACGTATTTCTTATATGATCTAATCCTTTTGGTATCAGACGGTATGGCCCGTAAACAGATTTATATTAATGCAAAATTTGTTGTATTACAGCAGATTTTTTTGGATATCCCACTTTCTAATAACAGGTTTTGTTAATGCAAATTGTTTTATTAATATTCTTAGGCAGTACAATTTCACAAACATTCAATTAAAAAAAGGCTAGCGAGTCATTTTTCTTGAATAACTAGACTGATATTTGGTGGGTTATTGAATACCGCTATAGAAAAGTAACAAATAATGGATTGATAAATTTGAAGATAACTTCATTATTTCTGCAATTGGTTCAGCAGTGTCCAAACATCATTTTTTACAAACTCAAAAGGATTTTATTGGATCAGAAATCAAACATCAAAAATAATTATTTATTTTGGACTTTTCCCTCCTGGGTAATATAAAATGAGGCAACAGATGAAAGATAACATTTATTGTTTAAATCAGATAACTGTATACATTATCATTGATTCAAAGCCATGGTTTGTGTAGACATTGGTGCATATTTCATCTAAATAAAAGATAAGTAAATGATGTGTCACTGTTGGAATTAGATATTTATGGGCACCTCTGAAGGTTTAACAATGATGAAAATACAATATAATACTTTGATTTAGGGATGGAAATGATTTGCAACGTTACAAAAATGTGATTCTAACCAACTAACTACTTTTAAAAATAAATCATTTACTAAACTGGCCTTGAGCACCTTAAATGAAGTTACTAAATATTCATCAAGTCTGATTATTCCTTTGTTATTTTTAAAACAATGTAAAATGTCAAAATTAATGCACATACTTGTCTGCTGTAGCTAAACACAGGATGTCAAACACAGAAGGATATTTGGGCTAACCTCCAATAACAATACATTTTTTTAACCTTTATCCTTCCTTGTGTGACAGTTTTGGATCAATAACTCATGTCACTGACTCCTCAACCACAAGAAATACTTTACTTTGTTCATATGGTGGCTGATTAGGAAAAGGGGAGATGCAACAAGACCTGCGTGTCATGGTACACCAGTCATTGAAAGTAGGCATGCAGGTGCAGCAGGCAGTGAAGAAAGCAAATGGTATGTTGGCATTCATAGCAAAAGGATTTGAGTATAAGAGCAGGGAGGTTCTACTGCAGTTGGTGAGGCCACACCTGGAGTATTGTATACAGTTTTGGTCTCCTAAACTGAGGAAAGACATTCTTGCAATAGAAGGAGTACAGAGAAGGTTCACCAGACTGATTCCTGGGATGGCAGGACTTCCATATGAAGAAAGACTGGATAGACTCGGCTTGTACTCGCTGGAATTTAGAAGATTGAGGGGGGATCTTATAGAGACTTACAAAATTCTTAAGGGGTTGGACGGGCTAGATGCAGGAAGATTGTTCCCGATGTTGGGGAAGTCCAGAACAAGGGGTCACAGTTTAAGGATAAGGGGGAAGTCTTTAGGACCGAGATGAGAAAATCATTTTTCACACAAACAGTGGTGAATCTGTGGAATTCTCTGCCACAGAAGGTAGTTGAGGCCAGTTCATTGGCTATATTTAAGAGTTAGATGTGGCCCTTGTGGCTAAAGGATCAGGGGGTATGGAGAGAAGGCAGGTACACGATACTGAGTTGGATGATCAGCCATGATCATATTGCATGGCGGTGCAGGCTCGAAGGGCCGAATGGCCATCTCCTGCACCTATTTTCTATGTTTCTATAATCGTTTATTAAATAAAATCCTCAGTACCTTCTTGACAGCAGTAGGAACAATACCAATGTTCATATTTTCTCAAATTAGCTGATATTATAATGTATTCTGTAGCATTAGTGTGCTTACAACTTGCACATGGTACCCTAACTGTGGTCTAAAGATTGTTTGGTATTACATTTTTCCTCATAGACCACATGGCTCCTATTGTAAAGAAAGGCAACACATTTTATGATCTGTTAATTTACTGGAATTGCATTGTTAAATGTTTGAAAGTTCACGTTAATTTGTTTCTCCTGCATTCGATACATTATTCTTTGTCTTCATAAGTAGCTTCTCTCGTTTATGTAACACGTCTGTGTCCTCCAAAAATCATTGGGTAATATTTCCCAAATCTCAGTGCTATAACCATATCTTAATTTCATATCTTCCCTGTTACATTTTTAATTTATACTTTTTAACATATAATTAAACAGATTCAAATCTGGCAAATGATACATCACTTCACATCCTACTTCATACTGAACATACCATTAACCCCAAAACCCCATTACTTTTTGCCAACTAACTTACATGCTATTCTGGTAAATTTCTTGCATGCTACATGTTTGATTTTTTTTGTATTCAGTCCCCTGAAAAAAACTCCATGATGAAAACGTAGCCTTCTCTGTTGCTTATATTTCCTGTTAAATGCATATTTTATCTAACTGCAGTAACATTTTATTCTATTATTTTCTGCCTCTTATCCTTAACTGCCCTCAGAATTACTTGTACACTTTTCTTCTACTACCACTTTTGATGGAGCACTCCAAGTTCTCATGATCTCTAAAAAAATATTTTTTCCTGAATTCCTGACTGAATTCCTTAAAATGATCTGCAATATTAAATGATCTATGATCATTTTATATTGCAGGCCCAGGTACCAAGCTACCCTGACGAAAACATTATTCAATCACCTCCAAACCTTCCCTGTTCAAGAGCAAATCATCGTAGACAGTTCAGCTGATTGTGCTAAGTATATCTTCTTAGATGTGGTACTGTCATTGTGAATCATTTTTTGGCAAAGTCACTTGCTTATGTATTATTTCTATAATATATAGATCAGAGGAGTACAGTACTCCATGTGTGATATGGCCAAGGTTCAATTTGCTCCAGAGATGCTGTCTGACCTGCTGAGTTACTTCAGCATTTTGTGTGCATCTTTGAAACCAGTAGGGTACAATTTAGGATTTGACAACATTGAGATGTAAAGCAGCAACAAGGAGATCATATGACCATGCAGATACCTAGACAATTTTGTAGAGTATAACTTGACATTTGGGTTAACTAGTGATAGCAGTGTGAAGAGTTGGGGAGAAGATGCAGGAGTATGCACCAGCTATGGCTAAATATTGGAAAGGTATTTGTAGACAGGTAAGACAGTGTGCTGTGAGTTTTGATTGAATAATTCTGATAAATGGTCTAAATTTCTTTATTCTGTCATCAAAACCATCTGTCTAAGTTGGAACTCTTGTCTGCTAGTTTTGAAATTTCGACAGAACAATGTAACTTTACATCACAAGGACATCTTGCCAGTTCACAGGAGAGCAACATACAGAGGAATGTTAGAAAAAACTGTATATGTTCAGATGGGTCTTTTGGGGATTTCAGTGATGAATCTAAGAAAAACATCAAGTACGAGACTGGAATTTTAAGAGAGATTGATGCAATTAATCACGTTTTTAAAATACTAGGAAGGACTGTTTATAGTTATTCCTAACACTGGTGATCTGGAAATACCATTTTTTATAAAACCATTGTTCGACCATTAGCCCGAGACCTAATCAGAAAAGTCGAAGATTGTAAAAAAAAGGTAAGTTATTTTTAGAAATGCATTTAGTTCGATTTCCTTTCTTTCACTGTTAGCTTTTCCTGGTTCAGGTTAGGTTGTTTTTATTGAGGAAGTTATTAAAGTAATGGAAGTCAGGAGCCCAGTTAACAGTGTATATTTTGATTTTCAAATAGCCGTTGACGTCATAGTGTACAAAAAAGCTACAAAACAGGTCGAGTCCTCTGGGACAGGCAAGCAGATATTGTGTTGAACTGGTAATATTCCCATAGACACAGAATAATTATAAATGGTCGTGGTTTTGTGTGATGTGGGAGACCCAGTCACTAATGAGCCCCTTGGGTAGGGGAGAGACACCACGTGTGCATCAGGCAGGATGGTAACAAACGGGGGAGTTCGCATATCGTCCAAACAGATCCACGTATGATGCGGTCTCCCAGGTTTTGCACACCACTCTTTCTCACCTTGACAGCCAGAAGGGGGGCTATGTGAGGATGCTGTTCATTGATTTCAGTTCAACTTTCAACACCATAGTCCCCACCAGAAGTGCTGAGAAGCTGCTGGAACTGGGACTGAACGCTCCCCTGTGTGCATGGGTCCTGGACTTTCTCACCGTCAAGTCCCAGGTGGTCAAGATGGGGAGACATACCTCCAACCCCCTTGTCCTGAGCACAGGATCCCCCCAGGGTTGCATCCTCAGCCCCCTACTGTACTCCCTGTACACACATGACTGTGTGGCCAGGTTCAGCTCCAACTCCATCATCAAGTTTGCTGATGACACCGTGGTGGTGGGACTGATAATGATGAGATGGCCTACCGGGAGGAGGTGGCTGACCTGGCACTCTGGTGTCAGAACAACAGCCTCCTCTTGAAACTAAGGATCTGATTGTGGACTTTAGAAGGGCACAACAACCAAGGACGTACACGCCACTGGAGGTAAATGGGATTACTGTGAATAGGGTGAAAACAAATCAATAAATTACAGGCCTGTCTTCTTTATTTTCATACATCATAAGATGTTTCTAATTGAGAATACTCTAGTCTGTCCTTTACCGTGTCAATTTTGACTTGTTACTATATAATTCAACAAAATGCACTAATGTAGAAAAATACTTTACCTTACTCAGAAGGAAAGTTTATGGTCATCTGCAACCAGTGTTGCAGTGCTAATTTTTTAGGTCCCAGTGCGTCATTTTGCTTGGGGGGGGGGTCATTTTGTTTGGGGGGGGAAACGGGGGGACAAGCTAGTCACCCAAGAGGGTCAAACAACATTATAGCCTATCACTACATCCCAGTGTATAGCTAGTACAATAAAACTTATATTACTTAATTTTATAATATGACAAAATATTGCACGGTTGCACTCACTAATTATCATGAAATATAATTATCAAGCAAGTAAAGGAAAAAATACAGTTATCATGTATTTTTACAGAGGTGGCGGCCCGGCACAAAATCGCTGACACTCCCACAGCTCTGGGCCTTCACTCAATCACACACACTCACTCACATACTCACACACACTCACTCACTCATCCACCCACTCACCCACCAACACCCACTCATACACACCCACTCACACACATCCACTCACACTCACCCACTCACTCTCACCCACTCCAGACCGGTCTTTGCACCGACACTCCTGGCATCGCCCGCCCGCCCGCAGGCCCGGAACTCCACCACTGGAGCGTGGCGCCCCCTGCCCAACCATAACGAGGCAGAGATGGCCACCATGAGGAGCAGCAACAGCACCCACCACCTCTCTGACCCTCACCGCCTTCCCAGCCAAACCCAGGCCCAGACCAGCGAAACCACCGCCGCTGTTGCCGACCTTCACTGTCTCCCCGAACACCGATGCTGCCGCCGCCGACCCATATCTCTACTCACGGACCTCCACCAGCGACTCCGCCGACCCTCGCCTCTCCACCGGCCACCAGCGGGCCAGAGCCATCACCTCACCAGAGTTCCAGGCGCAGCACTAGGCCCACAACCTCCACAATGCAGACAGCAAGTGGTCTGACTCAGCTGGGTCCTAGTGCTCCCCCCCTCCTATTGGGAAGACCCATCAGTAGTGATGGGTCTTCCCCTTACCCCTTTTTTAATCAGGTTACCCCGACCACACACCCGCTCGTTAAAATTACCCATTTTTTTGGGTCTTTTTTTTACAGAGGTACCCGAGGCGGAGCGGCACTCCGGTGAGCTCCAGTAGCACTGCACCCCTGTCTGCAACAGAGAGCATTGCTTTCTGCTATGCATTGTGAATAACCTATTCAGATATGCTGTACACGTTTGTTCTGAAGAAATAATTAAAGAACCATATTCATCTCAGCCTAAGTTACTTTTCAAATATGCGGGATTTGCATAACATTTGAATACAACTGTACACTTATATAATGAATGAGATTATATAAATGTCAAAAGAATTTCAATATCCACCTAAGCACACCTCTATGACAACACCTTTGTGGAGAGAATTTACTATGGGCAAGGGAATGGGGCAACTGTTTGAAAAAAATCAAAAAGGACTCTGAGATATGTTATCAATTTGCAACCAGTGCATTTTATTTGTTTTTATGTAGTTCATTGTACTTACAGGTAATGTCTGGTGATCCATGTCATGGGATATAGTATGGAAAAATACCACTTAAAATAGACATTCTAGCTACAATTTTATTTGAACTTTTTAATGAACAAAATAATTTGACTGAGGTAAAATTAAACGTAGGCTAATTTAATATATATTTTTTCATAATTCAAAACTATTGGCATAAGCAAGAAAAGTCAAGGATCTTGAGTCTTGAGCATGTAATGAAACTTCTCTGCAGTGTCGAGGGACTGTTGCACAAGTGAAAAGTAATTTTCAGACTGTAACATTAAACTAAGGAGTTTCCATTTCTTAACTAGGGAGAATATAAATGTCCATAATGCACTATGTGAAGAAAACAATGGATTCCTCTCAGCTTTATTTCTTCCTGAACTAACATTGTAAATGTGCTCGGGTATCCCATTGCTATTTGTGGCAGAAAGGTGCAAAAAATGATTTCCCTTTCCTTCCCTTACAACATTGACCACCCTTCAAATTTACGATCATTTATAAAGTGCATTTATAGATCGTGTAGCATTGAAAGTTAGTATATAAAGCAAAACCTTTCCTCTATTTTAATTGTATCGTTTTCCGTATCAATTGTTAAACTGATAAGAAAGCATGTTTTTTTTAAATTTTTATTATTTTTAAACTTGTCAACTTTGTATAATTTTTAATTGTGTTTGCTTTTTATTCTGCTCCACACAATACTTCAATGTGCGTTACCATTACACATTTGTTTAAAATACCAGTGACCATCAAGCAAGTACTTAACATTTGGACATCACCGCAATGAAACAAAATTAATTCCAGAAGAAGCAATTTCTATTACTAATACTTTTAAAACAATTATAATCTGCAATTGTGAGACCAATCTTAGAAATGCTTGAAGCTGAACAATGCATCAGCAATGCAATGAAAAGTGAGCTGTTAAATTATTTTATTGGTTTCAAAAAAAACATTCACAAATGGCTCATTTTTTCTTATGAGAATCATATCTTGAGGCTGAGTTTGACCACATTCTGATTCCAACAACATTGACCTTCCTCTCACTCTTTGTGTAAATACCCAGTACGTGCAGACAAACATGCCCAGTAATGGATTGATTGCATCTTTATTTAGACTTGAACTTAAATACTTTTCCAGGATGTTAGATACTAACCATCATTAAAAATATTGCAATTTAAATGAATTTAAACCAAATAAATAATAGGTAATTAGAGCTGGGACAAGGTTAAAACCATAACTCTTCTTTGTCCTAAAACACTTTGAAGTGCAATTGTTGTTAATGTCTTTAAAAACGAGTTTTTGTACTAAATTAACTTTGGCTCTACATCATGAGCCACATACACATAATGCAATGAGATTTGTGATAGTTAACAGCTAAATCCCACCACAAGATCAAATGAAGAAATGTTATTATATTGACTAGCCCCCCCCGTTTTGTTTTATTTTTTCACAGGACATGGCTATGGCAGCAGTCAATGCCTGTCCATTATTGTTGCTTGTCACAGAAGGACCATACAGGGCAAGGAGGGCATATTTCCATCCCTGAATGACACAAGTGAACTTGATTGGATTTTACAATAATGTAATAAAAACATCTGGATTATTTGATCATTTGAATTTAAATTTCCCAGCTGCTATATTGGTATTCTGATTCATGTCTCTGGAATAATGGTTGAGACCTCTGGTTGCTTGTCCAACAACAAAACCAGCACTCTGCAATTTCTGATTGAAACTGATGGAGTGAGACATCAGAGGTTGAGTATTGTATACTGTAAGTGACAGATTTTATATCGTCTCAAGGATTCTTTCCTCGATAGCCACTTTAATTGATGACCGAGGATGAGAAGGTAATTAACACGCACAGACGAGCTCTCCACGAGACATTCAATGCTGTCGAAAGATACATCTTCCAAAAACAGTCTCTTGATTAATAGTTTCTTTATTGTATTGTTACAAACAGTAAGATAATCCACATTAGCTTCTTCTTGTACAAGTACATTTTGATTTACTCATGGCCATGCTCGTGCATGGTCAAAAACTGTCCCTTCCCCTATCTTCTTCAAACTAAACTAAAAACTCCTTGGGAGTCTGCGCCTCAGACTGCATATAAATTCCACCCACATAATTACAGGCAGATAAAATTTAAAGGTAACTAGTTATCGTTATAACTTGTTTAAGAAGGAGCTGCAGATGCTGGAAAGTCGAAGATAGACAAAAGTGCTGGAGAAACTCAGCGGGTGCAGCAACATCTATGGAGCGAAGGAAATTGTCAACGTTTTGGCCCGAAACGTTGCCTATTTCCTTCGCTCCATAGATGCTGCTGCACCCACTGAGTTTCTCCAGCACTTTTGTCTACCTATAGTTATAACTTACTGAGTTAAGCTAAATGGCTACTACACATACTAATATACAATTATCATAATTATTACGGGTAAAGTGCAGGTGGCAATTTTGAATCACTACATTTTGTAGGCTTAACTTGAATTAATTTTTTGTTGTTTTTATTTTTGCATTTGAGTAACTTAATAAACTTTATAAAGTTAAATCCTGTATCTTCATAAGATCTATCATGTTGGAGAAGTTCTAAGGGTGAATGTGGGCAGGGCAAGCATTGGAAACGATCTCCTTACCCAAAATCATGTCATTTCCTGACAAGAACATGCCGCTTTAAATGAAATGTGTGTCTTTGAACTGTAACCCAAGAGATTAAAGTACTACAACTTCCCAAAATGAAATTTTAATTAAAAACAACTAATAATGTACTCCTCTAAAGTACAGCCAAGATTCTGCAACCAGCAGTGAAGCAATGTAATTCGCAGATGACTTTGGGTAAAAGCTGCCTACAAAGGTCGAGATATCTATGTGCTTTGGATATCACCTGCTGGCTCACTTCATTTCACTGGGTGTCCAAGAATTTAGCAGTAAAGATATCATCGAGCTGGTTATAAGATACTCCATCACATTCAAACCAGGAAATAAATCACAGTGTTCTAAATTAATTTTATAAACATTTTAAAAATTTGCAAAGATTAAAACATACACGTTAGACTAAGGTAGAACAGATTAATCATACACCGATAAAATGCTTTAAAATGCATTCAATTGTGAAATATTTATACTAGGGAATTATATCCATATACATACTATATATGTATATATTATATTAAGGTAGCTTTTATAGGGCCAGTGATTTAACTAAACTGCAATCCTGCCATAGTACAGCGGTATTCAAACAACAGAAAAGTAATTGTCAGATATTTTAAAATGGCTGATTTGTAAATATTATAAGCAGCTTCAAGATTTCCACAAAGTTTTGTATGTGTGGCAATCCTTACACTGTTGTCATTTTTGACATTTACTAAAATTGTAAAATCAAAACCAAAGATTGTAATATCCACATGCCATTATATCAGAAATTGAAAATATCACAAACAAACTTTTTAAAATGTAATATGTTTCCCTAGGAGAATGGCAATCCATATTGATAGGATTTTGAAACAGTCATGATTAAGATCCAACAAATTATTTCCAGTATGTAATTTGAAGGCGAACCTGTAGAGAGTGTTGTTCCATTTGCAATTTTCCCTAGTCCTTCTCGGTAGCTGAGCTTGCACATTTGGCAGGCACTCTCCATGTAATGATAAGATTTTCTGTTCTAGAAATATTGAGCTTTGAGTGTTGCTGGAACTAACATTTCTAAAACTAAAAAGAGGATACGGTCAAAGACCAGGAGCTTTGCTTTACTTGGTGGATTCAGAAATCCTGTGGTATCATGAGAAACAAACTGAATTTGCTGAAAACTGATTTTTGCGATGCTGCGGTCGTTGGGAATATGCCACCTTGGATTATCTATTTAGCATTCATGCTGAGGATTGATGGAAATTCTACAGCAATGGATTTTGCACCTATGCCTTGGCTTCTGAGATTGTGAATTGTGGATGCTCCTATAACTACCTCTTCCTTTAAGCTGTTTTAACTTCTGCCACCTTTCATGACTGGATATGGCAAAACAGATTAGATCCATTGATGGTGTGACTGTTGCCTCAGTAGTGTACTGATTCCAAGTTTCAAGCACCCATGTATCTTTATAAAGGTGACGTTAAGTTTTTAAATATGAATGGTGCTGCACCTCATACTCTTTCATGCTGAATCAAGATTAGATGTGGGTTGATGGCAATGTTAAAGTGAGGTGTGGCTAGGCCATTAGATTATTGACAATAGTGGAAGACAATCCATTGGTTTTACTGACAGGCAGTACCTCACAGTCAACTGTGAGATGTGAGAACTGTTCTGAAACATATTTTGCAAGGTGGCAGTGCCATATAACAAACTAGAACATATCTTAGGTAAGAAGTTGCAACATTCACTCTTCAAGCATTATCTCCACAAGCATAATGCATGCTTGGAGTCTCATTTGATGTGGTGGATCTTTGATGACATTAGCTGCCTTCTGGGGGCAGTTCCTCCTGTAGATCCCTTCAATGGTGGAGATTCAGTACCTGTGATGGACTAGGCAATGTCCACCACTTTCTGCAGCCTCCTTCATTCCTGGGCATTTGAGTTGCCGAACCAGACTATGATGCCTCAAGCCAGTATTATCTCTACTGTAGACCTGTAGAAGTTTGATATTCCACCAGGTGGCGCTGTCATTGATGGCAGCATCGCAAATGGTTTGTGTGTCTTCTCGTCTTTTTTGTTATTTTTAGTATGCACCATTCAATCAGATTATCAATCTCCCTCCTGTACTCATTGTTACCTATTATTCGTTCAACAATGATGGAGCTGGCTACATAGTCATAGATATAGGGAGTTGAGCAGTGAACTGAGCACACAGCCTTAAGGTGCTTCTGTGTTGGTCATCGAGGAGGAACAGTTGTTTATAATTCATACTGATTGTGGTCTGCCTACTCCCTAACTCTAAGCCTAGTTTGTTGCCCTCCTAGATGGTATTCAACATGAAAGAGTACAGCAGTAGGTAGTAATCAGGAGGTTTTTATGACCATTTGTGATTTACATTAGACTTTATGAGTTTAGAACAGTGTTGTAGGTGGTTTTCCCAACCGTACACATTGCAATCTTAGTGGGTTTCTGTTACTCAAGGATTCGTAGATGCTGAATGAAAGGGGGATTCTGCGAGTCTGGTTAAGCTGATTATTGTTACACACAGAGAGATACAGTGAAAAGCCTTGTTTTATGTACTGTCCAGTCAAATCACACCATGAGTACAATCACTCACAAGTAAAAAGTGGATAACACCTCACATTTATCTGTAGTAAACTTGATTAGCCATTCTTCAGCCCACTTGTCCAAATGATCAAAATGTTGCTGTACTTGGTGACTGAAATTACCCCTAGAGTGAGGCTAATTGGTAGGATCTGTGGAGAGTCGATGAGATTGTGGGGAGAAAATTAGGATTAATTTAAATGGGTGGCTGTTGGCCTGTAAGAGTTTGGTGCGTTAAAGGACCTATTTCCATGCTGTATGCCTCCATGATTGAGTGAGTGTGCTTATTTGTGTTGTGTGTGAATATTTTTGTAACCTGAAAATGTCTTAATTTTTTCGAGCAATTTCTGAGTAACTGAATACTTAAATAACAGCTATGATAGCTGATATACAAGTTGCAGAGCCTCACAGCCGCCAATGTCTTCCTTGCCACTGTAGCCAGCCATGAAAGGTTTTGCATTACCTAAAGGTTTGAAGAGCTGGAAGCTGGGTGCTCAATATACAGCTGTACCCACGGCCACACTGGAAAGAATTGCAACTGATGTTGCAACAATGTACAAACTCTGAATAGTAATACACTTACTTGTTTTTTTCCCTTTATCATCCCAACACTCCTTGACCTTTTTGGGAGATTTTTCTGTTGCGTCATCTTACATTTCTCTAAAATATTGCTAACACGCATCTGAGGAGTTAAGGCCAGCTATCAATCCCATACAAACTACATCTGCAACAGAACAGATTCCAATCTCAGAAATCTGGACTGCACAAATCAAATATTTAATCCCTTACATAGGAAAGTAAAATCTGCAGATTTATCTCCAATACAAAGTTAACTATCATGTGGCTAGACAGCAAGATCAATCATTAGCACAGCCCATCCCTGAACAAGGCAAAGGTATTCATTCTAGACAAAGAATATATTGCACTTCCATTATTATTGCCTTTCATTGCAGAGGAAACCATTTGTCCATTTAGTCTATTGCTTCAATTGTCAATGCTATTTCTTCAGGGTCCCTGGATGGAGTCGAAGGAGGAGGCATCTCTTGCAATTACAGGGGAAAGTATCAGGAGAGGGGTTGGTTTAGGTGGGAAGAGATGAGTTAAACAAGGTGATGCTGAGCGAGTGGTCTCTGCAAAAGGCGGAATGGGGTGGAAATGGGAAAATGTGATCACATTGGAGGTGACGGAAATGTCGGAGGATGATGTGTTGGATGTGGAGGCTGTTGGGGTGAAAGGTGAAGCATTCTCCCAAATAATTATCATTCTTTAGGGAACGGGGGTTCCCCTCTTCGACTGTAGATGACGATCTCACCAGGGTCTCCTCTATATCCCGTAGTTCTGCTCTCACTCCCCATACCCCCACTCGGAACAAGGACAGAGTTCCCCTTGTCCTCACCTCCACCGTACCAGCCGTCACATACAACAGATAATCCTCCGATATTTTCGCCACCTCCAATGGGATCCCACCATACGCCACATCTTCCCATCTCCCCCCGCTTTTGGCTTTCCGCAGAGACAGCTCCCTCCGTAACCTCTTGGTCAATTCGTCCCTTCCCACCAAAACCACCCCCTCCCCTGGTACTTTCCCTTGCAAACGCAGGAAATGCTACACTTGTCGCTTTCTTTTTCGTATTTAAAATTGTGCATTTCAAATTGCTTTCTTTATTCACTTAAGGGCCTGTCCCACTTGAGCGACATTTTCGGCGACAGCCTGAAAAAAGGTTGTCGCGTCGTGACGTGGGTAATGCATGCAATGACACGTGGTGTCTCCTTGCCGCCGCTGGATTTTGAAATGTTCAAAATCTTTCCGCGACACTGGGCTTGACGCTGCGTGCCTTCTCATGACGTGGGCCTTGTTGCACACTGACGTAGGCTGTCGTGCGGGTGATGCCCGGTGACGCAAGGTCATGACCTCGGCTAATTCATTTTGCAATAGCCTGCGTCATCATGCTGTTGTCCTAAGATGTCATAGACAATGACGCAGCCTGTCGTATCTTGCCGTATCGTGTCGCGGGTGGAAGTATGTTGACTTCGGCTGTCGCTGTTTGATGTCTGTGCGGTCGCAGGATGTCGTAGGTGCTGTCGTATGTTGTCGCTGTTGAGGTCCTGGAAATTGTGACGTCGGCTGACGCAGATTGTCGCAGCTTGATGTCAACTGTGTCATGGCCTGTCGTAGAATGTCGTACAACTTGACTATTTTTCGGCGACTGCGGGCGTCAGTCACTGACGCCCGCAGTCGGCAAAAAAAAAATCGGAAAGTGGGACAGGCCCTTTAATGTTTTTTTAAAAATCCATCAATAAAGTTGCAGAGTTTTACAGCATAGAAATGCACCCATCAGTCTACCGCATCTATGCTGACCATTCTGCCCATCTACGCTAATCTTACTTATCCACATTAGCATCGTGACCTTCTGTGCCTTTCCTATTTATGTGTCTGTCCAAATACCACCTTTACCTGATAATTGCACCTGGTTCCACCACCTCAAAGGTGAACACATATATTAAGTTAATAAATGTAAAGCAATTCACTGCTTTTTAAAAAAAAGCAAGCATTACTACAAATGTAGGGGATTTAAAAAACATTTTCAAGTTAATTTACATTTCATGGAAACATTTGCTTGATCCAATTTTTTTACTAACCACTTACTTGTCACATAGTCTTGTTCACTTTCAGAATCCTTTTCACATTCACCATCACTACCTCGATCATCAAGTAGTATTTTCCTCTGTTTTACCATAGCTCCAGATGCTGCTTGTCTCTGTCGAGGCCGTACTCCTTCATTTTCAGCAGTAGTATTATCCATGCCTGTTGAGAAAGATCCTTTATAGATTACAATAGTATTATTCATTAATATGCAGAAAATATCATCCAATAGTTTATAATTCATTACATAAAAATGTTATCTCTATCATACATTTAGCCTCTACCATATTTCTACACCTTTTTGATGGTCATATTTCAAGTGTTTCACATTTTGAGCTTTTATCATAAAGTTAAAATATTCAAAAAACTAAAATATCAGAACCATTGCATCTTAATAATCAATCAAAGAAATTATAACCATGATTCTATGTTGGAGTTTAATTAGCAATCAACCCTTTGCAGACATTTCTCTGCCACCTTCAATCCAATTTATTAAAATGCAACCAATTGGTTCTATGCTACTGATATCCCAACTTTGTTGTTGCCAATTGCTGTGATTTGGGATTGTCAAAATATTTTCCTCATACATTGATGAAGAAGGCAAATTCCTTAATGCTTCTAATTATTTGAATAGTTTTTCCTATAGGATGTGTTCAATAAAGTGCATTAGATGGAATTAAGAAAATGTTAGAGATATATTTCTAATAGTTTTTAAATATTTCTTAATGTCAGAAATATTTAAAACTAACAACAATATAAGCTTTTATTATTTGCCAGTTATCAGGAGATTTTGAGGCAGGGTTTGTGTTATTAAGGACCCTGCCACTTTCAGACCTTTCAAAATAGGGCTCCTGATTCGTTAGGCAAGTTCAAGTCTTGGATAGCCAAGGGCGCACAATGCAGGTAGAAAAATCCATAATGTTCTCAGAGTTTGAGAAAATCTACATAAAGTAAAAGCGGCACAAAATTTAATAACACATGCTGCAACATTTCCATTCTCATATAAACTCTCATGGTAAATGGCATTAGATCCTAGATAAATTAATAATTTTAAATCAAAGATGTAAGACAGACTAGAAGAGGTTTGTTTCAAATCTGCTGCTACACAAAGCAGGGAATTTCAAGTGAGTTTATGTGTCCCTGATAGGACAATGAAATTCTTGCTTTGCTTCAGCACAACAGAACATAGTAGGCATTGACTACAAAACAGATCAGTGTGTCCATATACCATTATATAAATATATACACACATGAGAATAAATAAACTGATAAAGTGCAAATAACAGATAATGGATTATTTTACTTCGGAGTCACGTGAGTGACTACGTGAAGACCCCGCCAGCACACATGCGCGACATATCGTCCAATGCATTGCGCAACGACAGGTGGGAGGGGCATCGCTCCTCCAGCGGCAGGTTTAAAACGGACCTGCAGGTAAGTTTTTACTATTCTGAGGTCTTTTTTTGGCTGCTCTGTGTAATTTCTCTTACAGAGCAAACAAAATGGACAAGTCCAAGACGAAGTCCAAACGGACCGCAGCAAAACTGACTGCGGAGGACCGCGGGAATGCGGGCAGCCAGCAGCGGCCAACTTCACCTGGGCTGCTAACCGTGCGATCAGCAGTCTCCGACTTGGCACCACTACAGCCCGTAGGTGCACCTAGGACTGGCGGTAAGGCCACCCGAAAGTCAGATAAACCCGTAGACTCGGACCGGTCCGGGCTGGAAGATTCACCCCCTGCGGATAAGGACAGTGGACGTTTATCTCGCATGGAGCGGTTGATGGAGCAATTCCTCCAAGGTGACTTACTCCAACAAACGGAGTCTTGTCACCGTGGGTCTCCTCCGACACTCACGGCAGCACCTTTTACAGGGCTGCCAAATGTCTCCCTCTCCTCAGAGGGGAGCACAAGGAGTCACTTCTGGGCTGACTCTGAAGATGGGGGTTTGGCTGAAGACACTTCAAGCATGCTAGGGGTGCAGGAACAACAGGAACTGCTCGGCATGGTCTCGAAATTTGCGATGCCCTCGCAAAAGGGACAGCCGTTACAGACGCAGCTGGCAGCGAGCATCAACTATCTCACCACCAACCAGCTGCAGTAATAGGCCATGAGTGACACAGATGCTAAATACTTAGCACCAGAGAACTGTGTTTCCCTCAATGTTCCTGCGGTGAACAACCCGATCTGGGGAAACATTGGAGTTGGCATCAGAACCCAAGAAATCAAGATACATAAGATCCTCAAACTACTGGCCTCGGGTATAACGGCATTTGCCAGATCAGTTGATGGCAAGGACATGTCGGAGGAACAACAAGATGCTCTGGCACTCTTCTGCAACGCACAGTTTGAAATAAACTGCTTCAGGAAGAGTGTGATCCGGCCTGCCTTGAACCCCAAATTCGCAGGGTTGTGCAAGACCAGTAGCGCGCCACCGCCTACTTGACTGTTCGGGGACAACCTGTCGAAGCAGGTCAAAGACCTCAACGAGGAGGCAAAAGCCGTCGGGCTATTGAAAGCGCCGTCCAAGACCTCGCATCTTCGGCGGCTGCACCCTTACGCATCCACCAGCAAGCCGCGATACTACAATGAAGGAACAGTAGCTGGTGAAAGCTCCAAGGCCGTACGTTCAGGACAAAGGTCTTTTTTAGACCAAGGCCCAGAACAGCCTTCGTGGAGGATGCGCCAATCCCACACCCCAGCGCCTCAACCCCCCAGGAGACAAGGACGGAAGAAACAAACACAGCACCACCGGTAACCATGGAGGTAGGTGGGTCTGGTTTCTTCCGGAACATAGGGTGGGGGAAGGTTACATTTGTTTTGGAGTGCATGGAGTTCCATAACTTCTGATCCTTTTATACTGCATAGTATCCAGGGATACAAAATTGAATTAATCCACAAACTCCTCCCTCCGGTTCAGCATGCACCTAGCCGAACGTTCGTACTTTCACAAAAAGAAAGATTGGAAGGTCATGCAGAACTTTTGAGGTTACATACAAGAGGAGTAATTGAGAAATCCAAACACGAATCTCTTGAGTTTGTGTCAAATATTTTCACAAAATACAAAAAAGATGGTGGATGTCACATCATCATTGATTTGACACAGCTGAATACCTTTGTGCAGTATACACACTTCAAAATTGAACGTTTTGTTACTGCCAAACAATTAGTTTCCAAAAGATACTTCATGGCTTGCATCGACCTAAAAGATGCATACTATTCAGTACCAATAGAGAAGGGTCACTGCAGATATCTGAAATTTAACTGGATGGGGCAGCTCTGGGAGTACAAAGCGCTGCCTAATGGATTAACATCAGCCCCCAGACTATTTACTAAAATATTAAAACCAGCCCTGGCGTTTCTCCGAAAACAGAAACATATTGTCATGGCATATCTGGATGACATCTTAATTGTGGGAAAAACTCTGGAGTTGGCCAAATTAGCTGTTTCAGCCACCAAGCTCTTATTTGAAAACCTGGGGTTTATCATCCATCCAGATGAATCCAAGTTAATGGGTTCACAATTGACTCTGTTCACATGTCTGTTACTTTGCCAAAAGACAAAGCAACAGACTTAATAGAGGCATGCAACAGCCTTGTTTGCGTCAGTCAACCATCTATTCGACAAGTAGCCAGGGTGATTGAGAAACTCGTGGCTGCGTTCCCAGCCACACAATTCTGGACCTTTGCATTACCAAAATTTACAAAGGGCAAAGGTTGAAGCACTCAAACATCATGCTGGCCATTTTGACAGGCCAATGCGGTTACCAGCCAAAGCAGTTTTGGAGTTGCAATGGTGGATAAAGAACACTCGCCATTGCTCTAATCCCATCATAATCAGCAATCCTTCAGTTGTGTTACAAATTGATGCCAGCGCTCACGGCTGGGGAGCAACAAATACCATCACCAGTTGCGGTGGTAGATGGGATGCACATGAGTTAACTTTACTTCGAGCACTGGGTATTAATCATCTAGAGATGTTGGGAGCGTTCCACGGCCTTCGGCCTTACTGTTCGGACATGCACCATCTGCATGTTCGTCTACAAATTGATAATACTACCGTGGTGGCATATATCAATCATATGGGTGGAATTAAGTCGATATCTTGTGATGAATTGGTCAATACAATCTGGCACTGGTGCATCGAAATAAATATTTGGATATCAGCTACTTACCTTCCAGGTAAGCTCAATACAGTGGCGGACACCAGGTCATGCAAATTCAATGACAACACTGAATGGATGTTGGACCACCAAGTATTTACTGACATTGTAGCTCGGTATGGAACACCAGATATCGATCTATTCGCATCCAGGCTTAATCACCAGTTACCAACATATGTTGCATAGGACCCAGACCCTGGGGCAATGGCGATGGACGCATTCTCGCTACACTGGGGGGGAATTGTTTTTCTATGCATTTCCCCCCTTCTGCCTCATCAGTCGGGTCTTGCGGAAAATACAACAAGACTCCGCGTCGGGTATCTTGGTAGTACCCGACTGGCCTACTCAGCCATGGTTTCCTGTGGTTTTCGACATGGTCTCAGAACCATGTATGCCCATCTCCAAACGCCCGAGTTTATTGGTTCATCCTGTGACAGGCGAAAGTCACCCGTGCATTGACAGAATAAATCTGTTGATTTGCAGGATCTAAAAAGACCATTCCTGGAATTTGGACTATCGGACCGAACTATGGACATTATAACGGCAGCTTGCAGAGAGTCCACCAGGAAACAATACCTCTCATATATCAGAAAATGGGAAATATTCTGTACCAGGGCAAACATCACATACCATACGGCCACTATAACGAATGTGCTGGAATTCCTGGCCAGCCTATATTTTGACGAAGGCTTGAGCTACAGTGCCATCAACTGTGCTAGGAGTGCCCTATCATTTTACCTGGGACAGGGTTTAGGACACCACGGGGTTGGATCACACTCTCTAATGAAGGGTATTTTCAACTCTAATCCCCCCAGGTCTAGGTACTCCCAGACCTGGGATATTGGTATTGTCTTAGCACTGCTCAGGGATTGGGCACCAGCAACGTCCCTGACACTAGCTAAACTAACATACAAAATAGTGATGCTAATGGCACTAGTTACGGCACAGAGGGTCCAGTCACTGCACAAATTAAGACTGGACGCTATGGTAACATCCAAGAATAAAATAACTTTCTATATATTTGAGTTACTTAAACAGAACAGGGCTGGATTGTCTGGCCTCAAATTGGAGTTCCTAGCATACCCCATAGATCTCTGTCTATGCATAGTGACCCATCTATTACATTATTTAGAGGTCACCAAAAGCCTAAGAGGCATGGAAATGGCTTTATTAATTTGTCATAAACGCCATCATAAAAGAGTGCCCGTGCAGACCATTTTGTGATGGCTAAGACAGGTCCGAGGTGCAGCAGGAGTGGACATTGATGGTTTTAAATCTCATTCCACCAGGGCTGCAGCTACATCGGCAGCGAGAATGTTGGAAGTTCCCATGGGCAATGGCGGGATGGTCCAACGAAATGGCGGGATGGTCCAACGAAAGAACCTTTCAACGATTTTATAATAAACCCGTTGCCAGACCTGAGACATTTGCAGACACGATTTTAAGTTCTGTATATGATTTTATCCCGAATGTTAGGGGTTATTATTATTATTTGTTAATAAATGCATCATTATTTTCAGTAACCGATTCATGTCTGAATACGTTACATATTTCCTCCATTGGTCATTAAGGCAGTGTGTGAGCATGGACTTGTTCCACGGCATGAAATAACATAGCTTTAAAATCTTCACGTAGTCACTCACGTGACTCCGAAGTAAAATTGTAAGATTAAACGAGAACTTACCAGTTTGAAGTTTGATCTTTATTTTATGAGGAGTTACGTTGAGAGATTACGTGCCCTCCGCGCCCAACCCTCTTATCATAAAGGTCAACTGATATTCTAGTTCTCTTATCTTACTATACTTAGTCAACTTCTATTATCTGTGGTTTCACACTGCTGCTTTGAAGAATGTCGTGCATGCGTGCTGGAGGGGTCTTCACGTAATCCCTCAACGTAACTCCTCATAAAATAAAGATCAAACTTCAAACTGGTAAGTTCTCGTTTAATCTTAGTATTAATATTCAGAGTTTTGTCCGAGCCAGGTTTAATAGCCTGATGGCTGTGGGGAAGTAGCTATTCTTGAACCTGGTCATTGCAGTCTTCAGGCTCCTGTACCTCCTACCTGGAGGTAGGAGGGAGATGAATATGTGGCCAGGATGGTGTGGGTCTTTGACGATACTGCCAGCCTTTTTGAGGTAGCAACTGCGATTAATCCTCTCGATGGAAGGAAGGTCAGAGCCGATGATGGACTGGGCAGTGCCTATTACTTTTTGTAGTAAGATGGAATTTTCCTGCCTGTTTGTGTTTTATTTCCGTACGTACCCTCCCTACCCCTTACCTTTTTCTCTCCTTCTCCCTCCAACTCATGGTTTTACAATAATTTCATTGACATTCTAAAAAATGGAATGAAATGATAAGAATCTCAATGAAAACATTCCATGAGTTCAGCATTGCTGTATCCAATCAAATACACTCCAAAGATTTCTAAATTCAGGTCTAAATATCAGAGCATGGTCAGGAGTAGAAAATGTATTTGCCAAATGCAAATTTGATGAACAGCACCTCATATTTTGCTTAGGCAGCTCACAACCTAGCTGTAGATTTCTCCAACTTCAAGTAACCCTTGCATTCCCTCTCTCTCTCCCCGTCCCTCCCCTACCCGGCATTATACTAGCTTCAAAGTCGTCTTGTTGAGTCCCATTGTTTGTAACTCATTTTCACCTTGTCCACAGCTAACAATGGTCTGTTTCATTTATCATCGGTATTTTTTGTATACCTTTCATTCATTTCTACGTCTCTCTATATCATCATTTACAGCAGGGCTCGGCAACCTATGGCCCCCGGGCCGAATGCGGCCCATAACCCAAAATCATCCGGCCCGCAGACTTCCATCATCTCCGGTACCCCCCGGGCCTAGGCCGCAGCACCCAGGTGCGGTGACGCAAGGACGCATGCGCTGGCGGACGCAATGGTGGAGCCGCCGAGCGCCACTGAGAGCCAAGTGCTGACGAATGGCGACAGAAACGTCACCCGTTCCTTCTCTCCAGAGTCGCTGCCTGATCCATTGAGTTACTCCAGCAATTTGTGTCTATTCACAAGATACAAAATCCGTGTGGAATATAGACCCTGTGGAGACGTTGTATGGAATTATATAACTGGTTTGGACTGATGGTGGGATAGGAGAGGTGGAGTGTCTGCAGTCCATATGCTTGCTGTAAGAACAGTCGATTTACTGCCATTGTTTATGTATTTCCTGTAACCTGTTTCAGTTCAGATGCTTACCAAAACATAAATGATACATAAATTGTACTAGACTGTGAAAAGAAAAATACTGTGCAATGAAATCAAAACATTAGATCAAACAGCCCAAATTCAGTTGCAGTTCCTTCCTACATTGTTCCACTAAATCTTGTCAGTGCTCTCTGCCATGCTTTCGCGCTGTATAGTGCAGTGCCCGATATCCCAGCCTTAATGAAACCAATGTTTTAACGAAGTTCAACACAACCTCCTTGCCTTTGTACCCAGCACCTTTAGTTACAAACCCGTGCAAATGGTTGGCAAATGGTTGGCAGTACAGAGCTGGTCGGGGGGGGCAGAGGAACAACTACAGGACTGTTTGGAGTCTGTAGACTGGGCAATGTTCAAGGACTCGGCAACGAACTTGAATGAATATGCCACAGTCGTTACAGACTTCATTAAGAAATGTGTGGAGGACTGCATCCCTACAAAAACCTTCCGAGTGTTTCCCAATCAGAAACTTTGGATGAACTCTGATATCCGCACTCTTCTGAAGACCAGACACCGGGCATTCATATCTGATGATACAGTGGTCTACACGAAGTCCAGATACAACCTTGGTAAGGCCATCAAAAAGGCCAAAAGGGAGTTCTGCTCCAAACTGGAGGATGAGACAGATGTTTGGCAGCTGTGGCAGGGACTGAATGCAATCACCTCCTACAAGGCGAAACCAGGAGGCAGCTCGGATGTCGGCAATACATCACTCCCTGATGAGCTCAATGCATTTTACGCACGCTTTGATAGGGAGAACACCGATGTGCCTTCCCGAGCCCCCATTCGCTGTGATGGTATTTCAGTCTCAGTCACAGAGGCCGACGTCAGGAAATCCTTCAGAGGGGTGAACCCTTGAAAAGCGTCTGGACCTGATGGCATACCTGGTCGTGTTTTAAAAACCTGTGCGGACCAACTGGCTGGAGTTTTACGGACATTTTCAACCTGTCACTTCTGAGGTCTGAGGTTCCCACCTGCCTCAAGAGGGTATCAATAATACCGGTGCCCAAGAAGAGCAAGGTGACGTGCCTCAATGACTATCGACCTGTGGCACTAACGCCTGTGGTGATGAAGTGCTTCGAGAGGTTGATCATGGCGCAAATCAGCTCCTACCTTGACAAAAACCTGGACCCACTGCAGTTCGCTTACCGCCACAACAGATCAACGATGGACGCAATCTCGCTGGCCCTCCACTCCGCTCTGGACCACTTGGACAACACAAACTCATATGTCAGGCTATTATTCATTGACTACAGTTCGGCATTTAACACAATCATCCCCTCCAAGCTGGTTACCAAACTCGCAGAACTGGGTCTCTGCGCATCCCTCTGCAATTGGATCCTCGACTTCCTCATTCACAGACCATAGTCTGTTCGTATTGGTGGAAATGTGTCAGCCCCCTGCTGTACTCACTCTATACTCATGACTGCGTAGCCAGTCACAGTGCGAACTCCATCATCAAGTTCGCTGACGACACCACTGTAGTGGGACGTATCACTGATGGGGATGAGTCCGAGTACAGAAGAGAGATCGACAATAACCTGGCTCTCAACACCAGCAAAACCAAGGAACTGATTGTGGACTTTGGAAGGAGTAGGATGGGGATCCACAGTCCTGTTTATATCAAGGGGTTGATGGTTGAAAGGGTCAAGAGCTTCAAATTCTATCCTAGTCCGAGAACACAGATGCAATTATTAAGAAAGCTCATCAGCGCCTCTACTTCCTGAGAAGATTACGGAGAGTCGGTCTGTCAAGGAGGACTCTCTCTAACTTCTACAGGTGCACAGTAGAGAGCTTGCTGACTGGTTGCATCGTGGCTTGGTTCGGCAACTTGAGTGCCCAGGAGAGGAAAAGACTACAAAAAGTAGTAAACACTGCCCAGTCCATCATCGGCTCTGTCCTTCCTTCCATCGAGGGGATCTACCACAGCCACTGCCTCAAAACGGCTGGCATCATCATCAAAGACCCACACCACCCTGGCCACACACTCATCATCCTGCTACCTTCGGGTAGAAGGTACAGGAGCCTGAGAACTACAACGACCCGGTTCAGGAATAGCTACTTCCCCACAGCCAACAGGCTATTAAACCTGGCTCGGACAAAACTGTGAACATTAATACCCCTCCATCTGTTATTTGCACTTTATTAATTTATTAATTAATGTGTGTATTTAAGTATATAACTGTAGTCAATGCCTACTATGTTCTGTTGTGCTATGCAAAGAAAGAATTTCATTGTCCTGTCAGGGACACATGACAATAAACTCTTTTGACTTTGTCATTGTTGATACTGCAGATTTTGCACAGTGCATATACTGCGTAGTGGAGTATCTTGCTCCGCTCTATGATCATTGGCTAGTGCTCCAGGGGGCGTCCTCGAAGGGGCGGGATCTATGTGACACGTGATTTGTTGCTTGCCATCCGGGGCGGGATCCATGTGTGCACGTGATAGATGTGGCCCGCCATCCGCTCACAGACATGCATCCCGGCCCCTATGCAGAACAAGGTTGCCGACCCCTGATCTACAGTGTATATTTCTCATTTCCCTTTTCTCCTGACTCTCTGTCTGAGAAGGGTCTCGACCCAAAATATCCTTTTCTCCCGAGATGCTGTCTGACCCACTGAGTTACTCCAGCTTTTTCTGTCTGTCTTCAGTTTAAACCAGCAACTGCAGTTCCTTCCTACACACAAGAAAGTGGCAGAGCATGATTCAATTTTTATTGCAAACTTACCAAGATAATTGCTATCCTCATTGCAGTTAGAATGTAATGATGTATCAGTGTTTGTAGCTTCAGCTGATTCATTTGCTGTTTATTAAATAAAGCAAAACATTTTAGATTACAAATTAAGGATGGGCAATAAATATTAACTTTGCAAGCGACACCAACCTCACAAATTAAAAAAAGTTTGTTATATTATATATGTCCCAACAACTGTATGCTGTATGCATACTTTAACACAGAGAAACAATCCAATGCAGAGAATATAAAATGATAATTATATTGCTCTTAGATTGATAGGTATTTATTCAAAAATACTTCACTCTAACAATTATTAACTGTATCAGAAAATATGTTTTATAGTTGGTTTAGCTAATGGTGAATAAACTGATACAACCTTTTAAATCACCACCAAAGTCAAGACCTATACACATCATCTGACTCTAGCTGGGAATCTAAATCATCGGCACTCTCTACTTTCCAGCTCCTTAAAGTTATGATATCGGAAATTGGTACCCAATTCACTAGCCAGACTGTTTTTCCATTCAAAAGCACGCATGACATCAGCAATGAACCAGAATTTCACTATTGGCTTTCCATTAATACAAAGCAAGCAACTTAGCCATTTATACGCCTAAAATTCAAAGTTCTGTGGATTAAATACAACTCAGTGTTCTATTACTCTATGATCAATCCTTTCATGGTAGTTCCCAACATTCAGTGTTTGAGGACAAAGACCCATAATTTATTTATTTGCCTCTGTACCCCACAATTTGAGATTTTTAATGGAAAAGAAATCACATGTGGTTAAAGTGCACATTGTCAGAGTTTAATAAAGGCCGTTTTTATATATTTTGGTTTCACCATGTGGAAATTACAGCAGTGTTTATACATAGTCTCCCCATTCCAGGGCACCATAATGTTTGGGACAGCGATGTCATGTAAATGAAAGTAGCCATGTTTAGTATTTTGTTGCATATCCTTTGCAGCAATGACTGCTTGGACTGCGATTCATGGACATCAACAGTTGCTGGGTGTCTTCTATGGTGATGCTCTGCCAGGCCTGCAGTGCAGCCATCTTTAGCTTATGCTTGTTTTGGGGGCTAGTCCCCTTCAGTTTTCTCTTCAGCATATAAAAGGCATGCTAAATTGGGATCAGAACGGGTGATTTACGGCCACTCAAGAATTTACCATTTTTTAGCTTTGAAAAACTCCTTTGTTGCTTTAGCAGTATGTTTGGGATCATTGTCTTGCTGTAGAATGAATGCACCGGCCAATGCATTTTGAGGCATTTGTTTGAACTTGACCAGATAGGATGTGTCTATACACTTAAGAATTAATTATGCCACTACCATCAGCAGTTGTATCATCAATGAAGATAAGTGAGCCAGTGCCTTCAGCAGCCATACATGCCCAGGCTATAACATTCCCAACACTGTGTTTCACAGATGAGTTAGTATGCTTTGGATCTTGGGCAGTTCCTTCTCTCCATACTTTGCTCTTGCCATCATTCTGATATGTTAATCTTTGTTTCATCTGCCCACAAGACCTTTTTCCAGAACTGTAGTTGCTCTTTTATGTACTTATTGGCAAACTGTAACCTAGCCATACTATTTTTGTGGCCAACCAGTGGTTTGCATCTTGCAGTGTAGCCTCTGTATTTCTGTTCATGAAGTGTTCTGCGGACAGTGCTCATTGACAAATCCACACCTGACTCCTGAAGAGTGTTTCTGATCTGTCAGACAGGTGTTTGTGGATTTTTCTTTATTATAGAAATAATTCTTCTGGTCATCAGCTGTGGAGTTCCTTTGCCATTAGTAAGCTCACCAGTGCTCTCTTTCGTCTTAATGAAGTACCAAACAGTTGATTTTGGTAAGCCTAAGGTTTCGCTGATGTCTCTTGATTCTTGGTCTCGTAATAGCTTCTTTGACTTTCATTGGCACAATTTTGGTCCTCGTGTTGATAAACAGCAATAAAGATTTCCAAAGGTGATGGAAAGACTGGAGGAAAGAATAGGTGCTAAGAGCTCTCTTATACTTGCATTAAAGAGACAATTAAATACAGCTGAGAAATTACAAAAACCTGTGAAGCCATGTGTCCCAAACATTATGGTGCCCTGAAATGGGGGGGACAATGTATAAACACAGCTGTAATTTCTACATGGTGAAACCAAAATGTATAAAAAATACCCTTTAATAAAATCTGACAATGTGCACTTTAATCACATGTGATTTTTTTCTATTACAAATCTCAAATTGTGGAATACAGAGGAAAATAAATAAATGACGGGACTTTGTCCCAAACATTATGGAGGGCACTTTCTATTGAAACAGAATTATTTGACAAAATGACAAAGTGCAAATATGGCTCTTCCCTAAGTCTTCCCAAACCATGCCAAAATATACATGCAGCATACAGCAGCAGAGCATACATACCATCAGGTTAAGTTTCTGAGCATATGATGGGCATATTTGTACAGTTTCAATTGTCTGTTTAAATCTGTGAAAAATTACAGTTACCCCCATTTAGGGCGTCAGAACTATCGCTGAATCACGATGAATAAACCCAAAGCTTAATCATACATTAAGCATTAAACCATCAGATAAATTAATGCACATTCCCTGACATGTCAAGTCAACACATTCCAGCCACTGTAAACTTCAGATTCAGTTTTAATTTCAGCTGTATGAGAGATATCTGCATTTGGTACAGGAGCTTGTACTCTACCAGAGAAAGCCCTGAAACATGCAAGAGAATTATTTTGATATGTGTACATTACACCACAAATGACATTGAAATGACAAAAATGAAAAATATCTCGATTTCTTCGAAGTCTAGACCAGAGAAATATATATAATATGGCATCTAGCAAAATTCTTAGGTGTTGCTGTGAATCATCAGTAAAGAAAGACGGCATTTGGATCTTTGAATCAATACTTTCTAGGCACCCTTTAGGTCTGCGTTTTGAGATACACCCTGATCCTACTGATTAGGAAAATATTTAAATGACCGCTGGCTTCAGATAAGCCAGTCAGCAACCTAGTTTTGTTATCAGCAACTGCTATAATATTAACAGAAATACCTTGGTACTGAGTGAATGTATTCTTGATGAAGACATCAAACAGAATTGAAGACAGTGTACAATCTAGATTCAACATATAAATTTGAGTATTTACTAAGCACCTCTCAATAGGTGAGCACTTTGTGTTTTTTTATTTAAACCAACTTCAGCAGTTCCTTTTCTATATATTTGGTTGTGCATCGCTGGTACCATTGTAATGTAAGCATATCAGGTTGGAGAATGTATTTGTAAAGATTATTTTTATGAAAGAAGTTCCACTTTGATTCTGTTTTCTCTGCATGTTTTCAGGTGTCAATAATGCACTGTAGCAACACAAACAGCATCTTCAGAGCCATAGGTGTCAGCATGACTTTTTAACATTTGCCAGCTATTTCATTATCCATCTTTTGAGGAAAGAATCAATAATTAAACTCAGTACATGCTTTTATAGGTTCCTTATTCACCAACTAGTTGTGAAACTCTGATACCAACTGAAGATTTCCGCATCAGTCTGAAGGGTCCCAACCCGAAACGTCGCTTGTCCACTTGGTGCCTGAAGCACTGAGTTCCTGTTGCACTTTTTCCTTTGTTGAAGATATCAACCCTCATACTTCAATATTACTTTAAATCCACTCATTTGACTAGAGCAACTTTTAAAATATGGTATAAATAAAACATGTGTCCAATGCCCTGCATTGCTGAACACTGCAGGGTGGTACTTCTTTGCATTTGACTGGGTCCCTATTTAAAAACGCATTCTATCTACTAAGTTTTTCAGCTCTTTAATAGTCAGGAAATGCTTCAATATGGTGTATTCTACAGGTATAGTGAATACTATCCATGTCCTTGCACTAGAGAATGAGACTGCCAGAATCACAGAATAAAACTTCTGACTGAATAACAGACTTCAGCCAGGTTAAAAAAAATGTTTCTGATTTGTTGTACAAACCTTTGAAAATAACTCGTGAGCCCACTCTTATACCAAAAGGTGGTATGAATGTACCCATCATAGATTATTCCATTAAAAAGGTGGCGATTATATATTTTCATCTATAAATGTGTTCAACATTTTTATATGTTATATGTCACTGTATGTCGTTGCCACTTGCGGGCGGAGCACCAAGGCAAATTTCCTGTATGTGAATACTTGGCCAATAAACTTATTCATTCATTCATTCATAAATACAAAATAATCTTACCATTAAAATGCATTTGTATTTCAGTCCAATTACATAACAAACATGTAATGAAATGTTTCAATCTGTTTTTAAATTAGCAACAATCTCTATTACTACAGCAAAGGAAACTTGTACTTTGTTAAAATGAATCAGTCTCACCTTCACTAGTCGACTCTTGCACTGATAAGATGAATGCAGTCTTTAAGTTTCTTTGGTAAATCTTTTCATCAAGCGGCAATCTATGTTATAAAGCAACCAGACTAGCAAAATAATCAAGATCTAAGGGCAATCATCAGCAAAAGAAGAAAATATAAAGAATCGGATCGACACCACACACCATTTGTGTGGTGTCAATGATTATATTAATAAAAAACCTAAACCTTCAAAATCAAAGAACCAGAACAATTATTGGAATTTTCATTTTCTTCGTATGTAATTTTACAGAATATTTACCATGAAGATATTCAGTTGGTTTAGTATTTTTTTACTGGCAGTATTCTCCCCAAAATTGAATTTGGGGATTGAAGTAAAATTGCAAACAATACCTGAATATTATGACATGAGTACCCATTAGGAACTGGTCACTTTTGGTGAAAAAATGATACAGAGAAGCCCCTATGAACAGCTGAGTGTGTCAATAAAAACTCTTATACTCATTTGGAGTAATTCATTTCCCAGTTGTCTTTTACTGACTGTAAATTCAGTTCCCATCCAATGGCAATGTTTCTATTGGTGTTTTTACTTATCATTATAGAAGTAAAATGTATGTAGTGGCTCTATTCAATGTTGAATTCAAAGTGCATCCAGTTAACCGACAATTCTTAAAAATAATATAATGTCATATAAAATCAAAGTAAAAGAAATCAGCAATTAGGGAACTAATCTCAGACCTGCCTCAGAAAGAGACACGCTGCACAAAACCGAGATTGATTTTATGCAGGAAAATTTATGCAGGAAATTTATGCAGGAAATTTATGCAGGAGATTTGTAACTATCCACTAATTACTGCATATCCATGGAGAATTTCACATTATTCTCATTGAGAAAAAATTCAGTAAATCTGCCAAAATATTCCCCAATATAATCTCATTTTGAGTGGATTTTTTAAAGTGAATGTTTAAACATCATGAATACACTAGTTTATTGGTAAAGCTGTCACAAAACAACCTTGGTTTAGAACAATATCAACAGAATCAACTAGACACATATCAGTTCACCAGAAACCAAATCAATGTGCATTAATCTATTTGGTAATAGTTGTCTTTTACTGACTGTTACAACGCTTATTTCTGTAAAGAGGAAAAGATTAGTGAAGAGAAATGTAGGTCCCTTACAATCAGAGACAGGTGAATTTATAGTGGGAAACAAGGAAATTGCAGAACAGAAAACGAATACTTTGGTTCTGTTTTCACGAAGGAAGACACAAACAATCTCCCAGAAATACTAGGGGACCGAGGATCTAGTGGGAGGGAGGAACTGGAAGGAATCCACATTAGTCAGGAGATGGTGTTAGGTAAACTGAAGGCAGATAAATCCCCAGGGCCTGATGGTCTGCATCCCAGAGAATTCAAGGAGGTGGCCCAAGAAATCGTGGTTGCATTGGTGATAATTTTCCAAAGTTCTATAGACTCTGGATCAGTTCATGTGCGCTGGAGGGTTGCTAATGTAACACCACTTTTTAAGAAAGGAGGGAGAGAGAAAACGGGGAATTATAGACCAGTTAGCTTTACATCAGTAGTGGGGAAGATGCTTGAGTTGATTATTAAAGATGTAATAGCAGAACATTTGGAAAGCAATGATCGTTCAAAGTCAGCATGGATTTATGAAGGTGAAATCATGCTTGACTAATCTTCTGGAATTTCTTGAGGATGTAACAAGTAGAATGGATAAGGGAGAGCCAGAGGATGTGGTGTATCTGGACTTTCAAAAAGTGTATGACAAGGTCCCACACAAGAGATTAGTGTGCAAAATTAGAGCACATGCTATTGGGTATAGGGTATTGACATGGATAGAAAACTGGTTGACAGACAGGAAGCAAAGAGTAGGAATTAAAGGGTCCTTTTCAGAATGGCAGGCAGTGACTAATGGGGTGCCGCACGGCTCAGTGGTAGGATCCCAGTTATTTACAATATATATTAACGATTTAGACGAGGAATTAAATTTTAATGTAATTAAATTAAATGTAACATCTCCAGGTTTGCAGATGAGTGGCAGTGTGAGTTGAGAGGAGGATGCTATGAGGCTGCAGGGTGGCTTGGATAGGTTGAGTAAGTGGGCAGATGAAGTATAATGTGGATAAATGTGAGGTTATCCACTTTAGTGGCAAGAACAGGAAGGCAGATTATTATCTGAATGGTGTCAGATTAGGAAAAGGGGAGGTGTAACAAGACCTGGGTGTGCTTGTACATCAGTCACTGAAAGTAAGCATGCAGGTACAGCAGGCAGTGAAGAACGCTGATGGCATATTAGGCTTCATTGCAGGAGGATAAGAGTTTAGGAGTAAGGAGGTCCTACTGCAGTTGTACAGGGCCTTGGTGAGACTGCACCTGGAGTATTGTATGCAATTTTGGTCTCCTAATTTGAGGAAGGACATTATTGTTGTTGAGGGAGTGCAGTGTAGGTCCATCAGGTTAATTCCCGGGATGGTGGGACTGACGCATGATGAAATAATGGATCGGCTGGGCATGTAATCACTGGAATTTAGAAGGATGAGAGGGAATCTTATTGAAACATATAAAATTCTTAAAGGATTGGACAGGCTAGATGCAGGAAAAATGTTCCCAAGTTGGGGGAGCCCAGAACCAGGGCTCACAGTTTAAGAATAAGGGATTGGCCATATAGGACTGAGATGAGGAAAAACATTTTCAGACAGATTCGTGAATCTGTGGAATTCTTTGCCACAGAAGGCAATGGAAGCCAATTCACTGGCTGTTTTCAAGAGATTTAGATTTACCCCTTAGGACTAAAGGAATCAGGGGATATGGGGGAAAAGCAGGAACAGGGTACTGATTTTAGATGATCAGCCATGATCACATTGAATGACGGTGCTGGCTCGAAGGGTCGAATGGCCTACTCCGGTACCTATGTTTCTATGTTTAAATCTGTTTGATATAATGAACAGAATTACATGAATTCAGAAATGTGACTGCAATTTTGCACTCAAGTTTCAAATCTTAGCTACAAGGAAAAATATCCTCAAATACTCAGGACAGGGCTAAAGTAATTACATTCAAGTCAGAGACTTACATTTAATCGTAATACTTCCAACAGCATGAATACTTAATTATTGATAAATAATTGTTTTCATTGGTTACAAGACAAGAGAAGGGAACAATGATAAATGGTGGCCTTGATGGGGTTTCTAGGAAGTGAATCAGGCTACACAGATATCCCAGCTATCAACAGTGTAATGTATCAAACCAATCTCACCTTTGCTTAGGCAGTTCTTTTTTGATTTTTGAATCCTGACTGTCAGAATCTTTGACATTCTTTCCTTTTTTTGGCTTCTGATCAACTTTTAGACGAGGCTTTTTACTTGGAGGAGCCAATGCACATGCAAAATCTTCATCTGAAAATTATATAAACACCAATAAATATTCACTGTTCTAATTATTCATTAGTTTTTTCCTTAAATTTCTATTACAGCTGAGCTCACAAATCAATAAACATTTTCACATTCAATATTAACTGCAGTTCAGGTCAGAAATATTAGAAATAAAGAAACTATGAAGTTATATTACAAGTTGCCAAAGAAATGATTCAGTAAATATAACAGTAATAATTGCAGAGATTGCCAATTTAAATAGACTAGAAAGAAGATTAGACAAGCAAGAAAGAACCGCAAATAAAAGACTTCAGAGAACGCTGTAAAAAATGCTGGGTATAAAGTTATTTTTTCATTTACAGGTCCACCACCAATTTTACAGCATCTTTGGTTCCAGACCTTTTCTGGATTATCCGTTTTGCCGGACCAACAGAGGTCGCGGCCTTCTGGAGGAGTCGAAAAGTAACGGAACGGTCCACCTGGGCCGTCTAGGGGCCAAATACCGGGCAACAAATTCAGCCTCGATAGTCGGCTATGGGAACGGATCTGCTGGCTCCGGCCAGACAACGGAGTTCCTGAGTCCCATTTGCACGGGAAAAACTCCCTGGTCGAGATCAGCCACTTCACCCAGCCTAGGCGCCACAGTTTCAGGGAGATTTCTGGGGGGAATTTCAAGTGCGCTCTCGCAATTTTGTCCAGAAAATCTGTGATGGACCTGTATATTTTGCAGCTCTTAATATGTTTTTTTTTTAAAGCAGGAACTGGGACAGAAAAGGTTATGGATCTAATTAAAAAAACAAGATTATGTACACTGGTGAAATCTGAAAGTCACAGATTTGTAACAAGTAAGTATTCATCCAAATGTAATTAGGAAAGTATAAAATGAATGATTAGGAAAATATTTTTCTGCCTTTTTAAGTAATTGCATTAGTTACCCACATACTTCAATTAAATTTGAGAAAGTAAAAGGCGATAGGCAAATGGCTTGGAAATAATATTACATAGGCAGCTTTAGTGAGCGAGCTGACATCCACATAGCACTGCAGTGTACCAATTGTTTAATATTCTACAGAAATCAACGAGCACTTTATAACATTTAGGTCAAACTTACCATCATCAAAGTCTCCACTCTGTGAGTAGTCTACAATTTTCTTGTTTCTAATGACAAAAAAAACTTTTCATTAAAAGTTTTCAACAATCCATTTAAATTATGTATTTCCACCATTTTCAAAGTTAGACGTCTTTAATTGAAATTAATAAAAAATACAGGTTGACTCAAAGAAGAACTTTAAAATAAAATTTGCAGTGTAAGTACATAGTGTCTTGAAAGTGGCGTCACAGGTAGATAAAGTGGTCAAGGTTTTTGACACGTTGGCCTTCATCTGTCAGGGTAGTGAATACAGATGTTGGGTAGGCTTGTTTCCATGCTGTATGACTCTATAACTCGTCTCTCCATTCCCATGTTGACCTTTCTGTCGTGGCCCCCCTCCGTTGCCAGACTAAGCATCTGCAGTTCCTCGTTTCTACTAACCTCTAGTTGAACTTGACAATACAATACGTGATATTCTTTTCAGGGTTTTATAATCAATGTTCATACCCTAGTTTAAGTATTATATTGAAAATCTTAAACCCTTTCCAGGTATTCACATTTTGAATACCATCTCCACAATCCCTACAATCGTATTACACAATTTATTTCCTTCCTGTCATCACTCCAAACCCTGATAAACACACTCTCAAGCTTAATCAAAAAACATTAATCCTTTTACCATCACAGTAAAGTACTTCAACCTTCCTGCTCTCCACAGACCATTAAAACACTGTTCGCATAATCCAATAACACCTTCCTCATTTCCTTCATAACTATGAATAGTTTTATCTAATTTCTAATTTCCAATGTTCAAAATTTCTCATAGCTTTTTGCTAACTTTCCCTTTCTCTCTCTTGGTCCTGGAAATTAATCTCACCAAATCAATTTACCTGTTACCAAATTAACTCAATTGGATATTTTCTCTTACCTTCTCTTAAACTTTGTATATTAATGTTCAACTTGCTGCAGATTTCGAAATAAATCCACATTCATTGTTAATATCCCCTTTTTTCCCCTTCATTATCCCTTCACATTTCATAACACCCACCACTGAATTGGGACATCCCAATCTTACTTAATATGAAAACCAAGCCTCTATATAAAAACACTTTTGCCACAGCTCTCATTGCACACCAATTTTGACCCAATATAAACAGCTTCGCCCACTACATGAATGTACACTAACCAACTTAAAAGACCATAAATATTTTTATTATATCTGTATACAAATTGCTTCACACATGTTATATTGTATACAGAATGTATAAACAAAAATCAGCAGATGACAAAGCTATCATCTTATTCTGTGACTCACATATTTATACGCTGTTCTAGTATATTTAAATAAATAAATAAATAAGTATTGACATTTCATTTGGAAGCCAATATTATGGCACTTTTCCAAAGTAAAATTATATCAAAGTGCAGAGGTATAATCCTGTAGCACTGAGAAATGCTACTGAGATCTGCCCCAGTTTCTCAACAATACTTCTCAAAGCTTGCTTCAAGAGATGCTTCTCTCTAATCCTTTCTTTAACACTATCTCTTTCACCTATGGTCAAATTATTAAATTGCTTCCACCCTGCAAACTCCTTCTTTCACCATTTCATCTGCATGTTCTTCAAACTGTGGTTTCACCACCTGTCCTAGTCCATACATAGGTAAAACTGTCACTTGGCACCAACATCAGATCTATACATAATCAGAAATAAATAAATCTGAAATAAAAAGCTAATTGCTGCAATCCCTCCCTAACTCCATCATCCCTCCCCAGCATCCGATCATCCTTCTACTCCCCCACTTCCCCTCTTTATTACCATTCTCATTATCCTGCCCCGGTAACGATTGAATGGTACAGAGGTCCCTGGTTGTTGAAGGCCAGGCTGACAGAAACCTGATTTAATGCAGTTCATCCCACTATTTTTTAAAGAATTTTTCAAGAAAGTCAGTTGCAGAAATTCAAAAATCTTTTAGTTATGGAATAGGGGTAGCAGCTAGTTAATTTGTTCCTAGAAAACTGTGATTATTGTGATTTTTTGTAAAAGAAAGCCTGAGCGTGCGTCCAGAATCATGAGTTGCAAAAAAAAATCTTGTTTATTTATTTACTTTTTTACAATGGAAGAGGGACATAAGCTAACTACGTTCCAAGAATCTCTCTTTAATTATGGTTTAATAACAGCAAAAAGCAAAATTATGACGATAAAACCTCAAGAGCCGACACATCTGTTGAAATTCCCTTTTAGAATTGCAACAGAAAAATTCAAGTATTTGGGTATCCAAATTACTAGGAAATATAAATTAATACTCAAATACTCAACGCAAACTATATGCCTTTATTAACTAAATTAAATGGGTTGATTACATTCTGGAAAACACTGCCGATGTCCTTAATAGGAAAAATAAATGCCATAAAAATTATCTTCTTACCACAAATACTGTACCTATTGCAATCAATACCAATATACTTACCAAAACAAAACTAGATTCTGATATTACAAACTTCATATGGGACTATAAATCACACAGAATTCAAAGAAAACACTTGTGTAAATCTAAAGAATCAGGGGGACTGAAACTCCCTAACGTATTGTATTACTATTGGGCAGTGAATATTAAAAATATAATCTATTGTTTGGACAGTTCTGCCCAACAAGTAGATTTGATAAGAATGGAGAAAGAGGATTGTTCCCCTTATAATATAGGAGCGATCCTTCTTTCCCCGATGAAACTGAACAATATAATATATAAGACGAATCCAATAATTCGGATTAACTATCCAGACTATCCAGTATGATTCGGACGAATCCAGAATAATACAAATTTGGAAACAAATAAAATTAACTTTAAAATGAAGAAATTTATTGCTTCTTTCCGCAATAGCTAACAATCCCTCATTCATACCATCTATTATTGACTTACCATCATTACTGTACTTACTTCTAACAAAAAACATGAAAAATAAATAAATTTTAAAAAATTACTTTTTCACATTTATCCCATGAAAGGAAATTTTATTTTGTATGTCAAATTTTTGGGTAGTGAATTTTCTGAGGCCAAATTTCCATTACCCAAACGACCATAAGAGGGGGTGCCTGTGTGTTTCACCTCCTCGCAATGATAAAACAGTAGCCATTATCTAAAAACTGCAGGAAGTCACTGAGGAGAGTTGCTTTGGAGGCCAAGAGTCTCCACATCTAACATATCATTCTCCGACATTTACGTCACCTTCAACGTGATACCACCACTCGCATCTTCCCATCCTCACTCCTTTCCGCAGACCCCTCCCTGAACAACTCCTTGGTTCACTCATCCCTTTGCATCCAATCTATCTCCTCCCCAGGTACTTTGCCCAGCAACTGCAGGAGATTCCACACAAGTCACTATACCTCCTCCCACACATTCATTCAGGGACTTTAACATTCTTTCCAGATGAGACAGAGGTTCATATGCACCTTATCTACCGCATTTGCTGCTTCCGATGTGGCATCCTTTACATTGGCGAGACCAAGCGTAAACTAGGCAACCATTTTACTGAACACTTGGACTGGATCCACCAAGGCCTACTGGATCTCAGTTTAGAACCATTTTAACTCCCCTTGCAATTCCCATACTGACCGTTCTGTAATGGGCCTCCTCCATCTCCCATGCAGCCCCAGTCTCTCCTCCTCCATCTCTCCCTGGTTTGTTTCTATCATCAATCCCAGCGTACCCTTTCTATCCTTAGTCCTTCCCCATCTTTCTCCGCTCTCATTCTGTTATTTCCCCCTAACAACACCTGTCATCTCTATTTCCCTATACCCCCAATATATTACCTCTTCCATTTCTCTCCACCTCAAGCAGTTTGGCAGTCCAGATGAAAGGTCTTGACCCAAAACATTGACTGACCATTTATTTCCATGGATGTTGCCTGAACCATTAAGTTCTTCCAGCAGTTTGTATTTTGATATCTGTGACCCCAGTCTGTTGTCTTCCCATTTCTCCTCTACCCACAACCTGTTGTCACCCCATCTCTGCTGACAATATGGAGTCTCCCCATCTCTCTCTGAACCCCCAGTCTATTGCGTCCTCTTCTTTCTCTACCCTCTGGTTTGTGGTCTTCCCATTTCTTTGCCCAACCTGTCTTCTCTATTTCTTTTGACCCACAGTCTATTTTATCTTCTCTACACCACACAGTTTTGTTTAGTATCTTATAGTAGAGCTGGAAACCAGCTATTGTTCCTGCCTGGTAACTCTGGACAAATGCCCACTTTTCCTCTGAGCCCTCAGTCCCTTTCTCTCTACACTTGCCTACTTCAGTATTTTCTTTATTTATCTCTCTCTCTCTTCCTTCTCCCCACCTTCTCCTCTCCAAAAAAAAACTCCAGTGGCCCGTGTTCGATTCTGGTCTTGCGAATTCTCAGTGTAAAGTTTGTATGTTTGCACTGTAACTGCATAGATTTGCCGAGGGTGCTCCGGTTTCCCCCCACATTAAGATTATGTTGAATGATAGATCAGTTGTTTATTGTAGATTGGCCCTGGTTCCCCGTGGTGAGAGTTGATGTGAAGGTGGGAACAGACATGGGATGGTGCTTGATGGCTAGTTAAGACAAGGATAAGGATCTATTTCTGGGTTGTTTCACTTAATGGCCTCTCTCTTCTCAGTCTGCAGTCTTCCTCTCAGTGCCATCATCCCAACTCATTCTCTCCTTGTCCTAAACCCTTTTCCACTCATCCTTTGACTCTCACCTGGCCCTCTGCCCCTCGACTGGCCACTCTCTGTTGGTCCTCTGCCCCTCTCCAGCTCCCCTCGTCCTCCACCCATCTCTAGGCCCACTGCATCTCCTCGGATCCTATCCATTGCTTCTCTTCCTGGTCATCCTCTCTGCTGAACCTCGGCCCCTCTCCATCTCCCCTCATCATGTGTCTCTCTGCCTCTCTCTTAGTACTCTGCCCCTCGGCCTTCACCCCTCATCGTCTGGTCTGGACCTCTCCTGGCCCTCTGCCCCTTTCCATCCACCCTCATTCTCTGCTCATGGCCTTCTGCCCCTCTCCTCAACTACCCTCATCCTTTGCTCCTCTCCTCAACTACCCTCATCCTTTGCCCCTCTCCTCAACTACCCTCATCCTTTGCTCCTCTCCTCAACTACCCTCATCCTTTGCTCCTCTCCTCAACTACCCTCATCCATTGCCCCTATCCTCAACTACCCTCATCCTTTGCCTCTCCTCAACTACCCTCATCCTTTGCCCCTCTCCTCAACTACCCTCATCCTTTGCTCCTCTCCTCAACTACCCTCATCCATTGCCCCTATCCTCAACTACCCTCATTCTTTGCCTCTCCTCAACTACCTTCATCCTTTGCTCCTCTCAACTACCCTCATCCTTTGCCCCTATCCTCAACTACCCTCATCCTTTGCCCCTCTCCTGTGCCTCTCCTCATCGACCCTCATCCTCCTCTCCTGGCCCTCTGCCCCTCTCCATTTCCCCATATCTACCACCATCTGCCCCTCTCCACCTCCTCAACCCAAGCATCCAACGCCTCTCCTCCATTTCCACTTTCTTTCTCTCTCTCTCTCTCTCTCCTCGACCCCCGGTTTCTCTCCAATGCTCTAACCCTCTCCCCTCCACTGTTTCTGGTTATACTCACGGACCTGACGGGCCTGGCCATTGCAGCAGCTTTCTGCGAGCCGGGAGCTCGGGGAGGAACGACCGCCATTGCCACCGCGAGCGCCAGCGGCGGCGCTCAACCGTCCGTCCGTCGGCCCGCCCGCCCCTCAGCCGCACTTTCGCTTCTCCAGCTACGCGGGTTTTGCGATCGAAAGAATAACGTAACAGATCCCCCCAAAAAGTTTAAAAAAAATACCCCCGCCTATTTCTAGCTTAATGTTGGCTTTTATTATTTTCCTTTTCTCGGCGTAGACAGGCGGGCAGGGAATCCGAGGCCGGTGATCTTTGGGGCCGCCTGCAGTCGGCCTTCCTGTTGCCGGGAGCCGAGTGGAGGATTCAGCTGGGACTGCCTGCTGTTTGCTGGGGTATCAGGTCTCGCATCTTACCGTTTACTCTTGGCTCTATTGCGTTTGTTTGTCTAGTATTAAAACCGACAAGGGGAAAATGTATTGACGTTTGAACAATGCTTTATGCCATGCGACATAGTGGTTTGTACTCTAGTGTGGTGGAAGGAACTGCAGATGCTGGTTTACACCGAAGATAAACACAAAATTCTGGAGTAACTCAGTGGGACAGGCAGCATCTCGGGAGAGAAAGAAGAGAATGACCCGAAACGTCACCCATTCCTTCTCTCCAGAGATGCTGCCTGACCAGCTGAGTTACTCCAGCATTTTGTGTCTACGGTTTGTACTATAGTGATGGTCATTGAACACCGTCCTCCATCTCTACCATCCACTTCTCCTTTCTTTCTTTCCCTGTTGAATTGTCTTTTGTTCCCCTCGCCATACGATGACGTTTCATTAGTTTCTCTTTTTTGTTCGCCCCAAGCTTCTCTATGAAACAACCTACCTTGTGCCATCTTCATTTCTTCTCTGCCCAATTCTTGGCCATTCACTTTAACTATTGCATATCAATGTCACCTTGATATGCAATAGTTAAAGTGAATGGTCAAGAACATAGGAGAAATGAAAATGAATTATTGGGAAAAATGGGCTTGAGGAAACACATTGACAATGTGTTTCCTCTAGCCCATTTTCCCCAATAATCCATTTTCATTTCTCCTATGTTTTCTGTCTCTGGCATTGTTCACAGGCGTTGTCAATACGTTCAGAAATGTTTGTTTGCTAACCTGAACCTACCCTTTTTTAGTGCTTAATTCATTCTGTATTCTCAGTCGTTATTATGGGACATTGATCAAATCTTGCAAATCCAGACATTGGGATGGAATGGCGAAGGAATGGGTGACGTTTCGGGTCGAGACCCTTCTTCAGACGGGGGTGCGGGAAGAAGGGTCTCGACCCGAAACGTCACCCATTCCTTCACCATTCCATCCCAATGTCTGGATGTGGGAGAGCTGGGAAGGGGAGGGGAAGGAGGGAGAAAGCAAGGACTACCTGAAATTGGAAAAATCAATGTCCATACTGCTTGGGTGTAACTACCCAAGCAAAATATGAGGTGCTGCTCCCTCAGTTTGCAGTGGGACTCACTCTGGCCATGGAGGAGGCCCAGGACAGAAAGGTTGGATTCGGAATGGGAGGGGGAGTTGAAGTGCTGAGCCACCAGAAGATCAGGTTGGTTAATGTGAACTGAGTGGAGGTGTTGGGCGAAGCGATCGCCAAGCCTGCGCTTGGTCTCACCGATGTAGAGCAGTTGACACCTAGAAAAGCGGATGCAATAGATGAGGTTGGAGGTTGCAATAGATGAGGCTGTAATAGATGAGGTTGGACCTCTGACTCACCTGGAAAGACTGCTTGGGTCCTTGGATGGAGTCGAGGGGGGAGGTAAAGCAACAAGTGTAGCATTTACTGCGGTTGCAAGAGAAAGTACCAGGGGACGAGTGGGTGGTTTGGGTGGAAAGGGACGAATTGACCAAGGAGTTACGGAGGGAGCGGTCTTTGCGGAAAGCCGAAAGTGGAGGAGATGGTAAGATGTGGCCAGTGGTGGGATCCCGTTGCTGGTGGCGAAAATGTCGGAGGATTATCTGTTGTATGTGACGACTGGTAGGGTGGAAGGTGAGGACAAGGGGGGACTCTGTCCTTGTTACGAGGGGGGGGATGGGGAGTGAGAGTGGAGCTACGGGATATAGAGGAGACCCTGGTGAGAGCCTCATCAATAGTCGAAAAGGGGAACCCCCATTCCCTAAAGAATGAGGACATCTCCGATGCCCTGGTTTGGAACACCTCATCCTGGGTGCAGATGCGATGTAGACGGATGAATTGGGAGTAGGGGATAGAGTCCTTACAGGAAGCAGGGTGGGAAGAAGTGTAGTCCAGATAGCCATGGGGGTCAGTGGGTTTGTAGTAGATGTTGGTCAGTAGTGTGTTACGTGCGATTGAGATAGTGAGGTCTAGAAACGATAGGGAGATGTCAGAAATGGTCCAGGTGAATTTGAGTGTCGGATGGAAGTTAGTGGTGAAATGGATGAAGACATTGATTTCTGCATGGGTGCAGGAGATGGCACCAATGCAGTCGTCAATGTAGCGGAGGTAGAGTTCAGGGATAGGGCCACAGAATGCCTTGAACAAGGATTGTTTGACGTACCCTACAAAGAGGCAGGCATAGCTGGGGCTCATGCGCGTGCCCAGAGCTACACCATGGATTTGTAGGAAGTGGTAGTAGTCAAAGGAAAAGTTGTTGGGGGTAAGGACCAGCTCCGCTAGGCGGAGGAGAGTATTAGTAGAGGGGGATTGGTTGGTTCTGTGGTCAAGGACGAAACGGAGGGCTTTAAGACCCTCCTGATGGGGGATGGAGTTGTAGAGTGACTAGACATCCATGGTGAACATGAGGGAGTGGGGGCCCGGAAAATGGAAGTCATGGAGGGTTAAGATCTATACTGACAGCTGAAAGTCAACTTTGTATAAGGTTCTCCTATTTCTGACTACTTTTTCCAAATAGATTGCTGACCATTCTCTGTCTACATTCTAGAATCTTTGGAAACCATTTCAGAAACTAGGCTACTCTGTGAATAGCAGGAGGGTTTGCTTTCTTAATAACATTCTTTTTTGTAAATCTTGTAAAACAGCAAAATAAAGGATGAATGGTGCTACATACCAGTTATTTGCACTGTAACCATGAAACGAAACTCAGACGTAACTCGTATGTCAATAACAAAACTAAGCTCACACACTACAAAAGTTACCATTGCAATTATAATCATTCAAGTGACAATTTCAACAGGCCACTTCGATTTAACAGATTACCCAGTAAATGATTTTGTTTTTTGTGAAGAAAATCCAAAATGACAACACTTTTCTCGTCCACATTCTGAAGAACTCCATTATAATTATAACTTTTACATCTACATTGAATCTTTTTGCAATTTCAAACATACCAAGATGTGTGTTCTAGTGTTATAGTGAAGGCAGGTACAGGATACTGAGTTGGATGATCAGCCATGATCATATTGAATGGCGGTACAGGCTCGAAGGGCCGAATGGCCTACTCCTGCACCTATTTTGTATGTTTCTATAATTGGTAATCTTATTGAGATGTTGTAAAGTTTGTAATCCTATGTGGATAATCAAATCTTCCTAGTTGCATTTTTATTGCTCGGGGAGTGATTTTAACAAGGGTAGGCAAGTTTGATGTGTAGACTGCAATGTTTGGGATTTTGGTCATTGGAAGGAAATGGTAATTTCTTACCTATATGCACCATATTTTAGAATAAACTACTGGTTTGTGGGGAGGATGTGTCATCGTGTATCTGTTGAAGTATTGTATAGTATTTATTGTGCATTATGAAGAAATTAGTCATTTCAAACATAAATCTGACAAATGACCAGCATCTGCAGTTCTTTCCTGCACAAATGATCAGACAATCTATTTTATCAATGTTGATTGCCGGATAATGCCTGTTAAGAGGGGCGGATATCGCTATCAAAACATGGGGCACACACAATTTCTTGGTGGCCGCACACGCACACACGCGGTTTCGGCCGTGGGCCCTGTGGACGGTACCATCAGGAGCTGACCTGGTTGGTGACCGACTCCGAACTCCAGCAACAGCAGCATCGTCCGCCACGAATCGTGGGGCTTGAATTGGCCCGTTCGCGGGGTTTCATTGCCCAGCGCGGCTTAAAACCGGCCGCCGGATCTTCCATTGCCAGCGGGGGCTTCAACATCGGGACCCTCGATCACCTCGACA
The DNA here is from genome assembly GCA_035221665.1 of Okamejei kenojei. Classification (NCBI taxonomy): domain Eukaryota; kingdom Metazoa; phylum Chordata; class Chondrichthyes; order Rajiformes; family Rajidae; genus Okamejei; species Okamejei kenojei. Next base: position 21,890,198 of record CM069151.1, on the reverse strand, counting down.
CCACAATTTAACTGCGGGTCGGTGGAAAATCCCGCGGCCGATTTTAAGCCGCGCAGGGCGATGAAAGGCCCCGCGAACAGGCCGATTCAATCTCCGCTCTATCATCTTTGGTCCACCAGGACATCTCCCTCCTCCAATCACCGCACTCTATGCTTAGTCCCACCCCCTACTTCCGCCTCTGACCGACACCTCCCTCCTCCAATCATCGCACTGAATCATCATGTCCCGACCCCCCCCCCCCCCATTGCCTGCTGACTGACGTCTCTCTCGTCCAATCGGCGCCCTCGATCATCAGTCCCACCCCCACTGTGGAGATATTTAATTTTTTTTTCACCGAATTTCAAAATCCAATTACAAAACATGGAGGGGACGCGTCTCCCCTGTGCCCCTCGGGATTTCCGCCCATGCCTGTTAAGGCATTGGGGGAAACACTATACTTAATTTTACCACTGGACAATCCCACATTTCCTATATAATAATCCGCTTGAGTGTCATCAGAAGGTGTGCTCAACTTTCTGTAGTTGGCTATGAGTGCAAAATCCTAGCGTCAAAACTGGGAGCAATATTAACTCTGGCAAGAAAATAAATGAAAGCTAAAATACTTATCTGCCTAATTCTTAATTTGATGCCTTTTGAACATCATAACTGAAAACATTATTTCCAGCGATTCCTGAATATTAACACTATCCTACACACACCAGGGACAATTGTTACATTTACCAAGCCAATTAACCTACATACCTGTACTTCTTTGGAGTGTGGGAGGAAACCGAAGATCTCAGAGAAAACCCATGTAGGTCATGGGGAGAACATGCAAACTCCGTATAGACAGTACCCATAGTCGGGATCAAACCCGTGTCTTCGCCGCTGCATTCGCTGTAAGGAAGCATCTCTACCGTGAACATATGATTACATATTTCCCACAACTAGACTGTGGGCCGAGGTGCTTTTTCATTTCATTTTGTGGCCCAAATGACATATCTACTTGTATTTATAACATATTGTGTAGAAACATTATAGAAATCATACCTGAAACTCGTCAAGACCAAAACCTGCACATATTTCTAAAATATGAGGAAAAACCTCCAATTGTCCGAGTAGTAATTGTCCAATCAAAGCACGTTTCACACTGAGTCGGACACCAATTGGCCAATCACGTGCTTTCATGACAGCTAGGCTGCGAGCACACTGGGATCATGGTCTGCCTCCTAATTACATTAAAACAATAGCAAGGTTTTGAAGGAATAAAGGTAATGCTAACCTTGCTGATAATTTTGTTTTACAACTGATTTATCGTTGTAAAGTTATAATATGAACTGTTAAATAAAAATGATAAATAAACATGTAGAGCTAGGGTTAGGGTCAGTCAGTCGGTCGAGCTGTCGTCCCACCGCTGGGTGCTGCGGGGGTCGGTCGGGCTGTCGGCCAGGCGGTCGGTTCTGCGAGGGGTTGTCAGTCAGTGGAGTTCAGTAATGGGGGAACGCACAGGATCTGCCCTCACCCATTAATTAGGTGGGTTCAGGAGCCGGTGAAACCCGGGACCTCTGCGGCAGGCTCAATCAACATACACACTCACAATTATATTAATTATATTATTTCTATATAATATAATTACATATAATTATATATAACTCAAGTCTTATTCACAAGTCATATATATATATATATATATATATATATATATATATATATATATATACACAGTATAATAATATATGGTTTAAATAGACCGCAGCATGGAATTAGGCTCCCCATAGAGTAATATGAGCATTGAGCACTAGATGGTGCTTACTTTTTCAATCTAATTTTCTAATTAGCTTAATTAATCAGTGTGCAGCTTTTGACACTGACGAGTTATGAATTCCTTCTCAATTATATTTTATCTAAATCTGTGCCAAATTTCAAGTTGATACCAGACATGGGTCACAAAAGTTAAATTCTAGACACATTTTCGATGCACGGCCCACGGCCTAAACAGATTGAGCTTCATAAGGCCGTGCCGCCCAAATTGCCAAATTGCACCGTGCTGCCCACATTGCTGATTATTGTGCTTTACTATTGGTTATGTTTTGTTACCGAATGTAGGAAAGTGTGCCAAAAATGAAAATTAATGCTGGAATTTGATGAAGAAGAAATGTGCTGCCCAACTGTGACAGACAAACTACAAAGTAGACTTTTTATATGAAGTTTTCAATGGAGAATATGCTACTTTACAAAAACTGAAAGGAAATTAAAGAATTTACAGGTTAAATTTAGCACTACACACTACCAATCCCAGCTGTGGAGACATTGGTATAGTTGTCTTGTTGTAGGACAATGATCTTTCTTTTTATTCTGGATTTTAAACCATGTATTGTGTTTTTTTATATAATTTATGATGCTCTTATAAGTAATTTACTAAGCTTTTATATGTACCTTATGATGTTTTTATATGTAATGTATTCGATATAATGTCGTCTTTTATCTGGACCTTGAGTGAATTAAGTTTAATAATAATAATAAATTGGTTTAAAGTATACTATAGCATGAATATAAAAGTGTTCCAGTGTCATCATATGAAAAGTGATACTCAATAGTAAAACAAGGTGAAATTGCAATTGCAGTGATTAATCCATGTTCTCTTGGATGATTTTTGATTGTTGTAGGCAAGGCTTTGGGTTTAGTGTCTCCTGTTATAGACATATTTGAAATATAGGCCTATTTCCTTCGCTCCATAGATGCTGCCTCACCCGCTGAGTTTCTCCAGCATTTTTGTCTACCCTTTGAAATCAGTTCTCCTGTTTATGTATATCAATTTGCCCTTGAGAATTATTGTTTATTTTCTTCCTAACTTCTCCAGTACTTTTTGTAAACTAATATTTATTTGCTTCAGTTCTTCATTTCCTGGTGCTTCTAGCAGATGTTTTTATCTTCTCCCATGAAGGCACTAGGTAGTTATTTAACTTATCTGCTACATTCTTACTCTCTAATATAAATTATCCTGTCTGTCTGTTACATACTACATTTGCCCTCACTTGGTCACCAATCCATAGAAGCACAATCTGTCTTTATAGTCTTTTTGCCAGTTTAATTTCACATTTTATCTTGCATTTCTTTATCAATTTCTCAGTCTTTGCTGATTTGTAAAATGCACCCATTCCTCGGTTATTTCTGGCAACTACAAGGCCTATTTTTTTCCTGTTGCATTTTTAGGTCTTGAGAGAATATATTATTTTTGCACAGTGGCCCAGTTAGTAGAGCTGCTGCCTCATGGAACTGGAGACCACGTGCTCCTGACTTTGTGTGCTGTCTGTGTGGAATCTATATGTTCTCCCTGTGACCGTGTGAGTTTCCTCTGGGTGCTCCAGTTTCCTCCCACATCCCAAAGACCTGAGGGTATGTAGGTTGGTCTCTATAAAGATTGCTCCTAATGTGCAGGGAATGAATGAGAGAGTGGGATAACATAGAACTGGTGTGAATGGGTGATCAATGGATGGCACGGACTCGGCGGGCCAAAGAGCTTGTTTCCAAACGCTATCTCTAAAATAAACTAAACTAATTATGCAATGTATTTATTTAAATGATAATTATTGCCTTCCACCATCATACCTTCCTGCGCATTTTCCCAATCTACCAGTTAACTCTTCCCTCATACCTTCAAAATTCCCTTTAAGACCTTAGTTTTGCATTGAATCACATCCCTTTCACACTTAATATAAATTTCTATCATATTATCACAATTCGTGAGGCTCATTTACAATGTGATTATGAATTGCCTTTATTCTCAATGTAGAAAATAAGTCTTAAATTGGCCCTTTCCCTCGTTTATTACAGTAATTTACATGGATAGTAATTGCCATAAGCTAGGCCAGCTTTGGACATGTTAGAAAAGTTAGGACATGTTAGGATATGTTTGGAGAAAATATTCCGTAGAAGTTGGGCATAATAGTTTACATGAATAAATAATCTGGAACTAGTTATAATGTTAATTCTGCCTCTGAATTTGATATTTTCCATTCAAAGACAAGCCTTCTTCTTTGAGTGGAATTGACTTTTAAGATCGTCCTTTCTGAAGCGCAATCTGTGTGGGAAATGTATAATCATATGTTCTCTAAAAATCCAAACAGAATTGAGAAACACCGAATCTGCTATATGAAATGTGTAATCATATACTCACCAGAAATCCAAACAAAATTGAGAAATACTGAAAAATCCACATCTTTTACACACTTGGGCAGTTTAAAAATGGGTGAACAAAATAAAGTATTACCATAATATAAACTTAACGGAAACATTTTAGGATGGAAAAGTATGGCAGCTCAATCATTATTAGAGAAGGTATGATATTTTGAATGGGTTTGGTCTTCATCAGCATGTTTATATATTTTTTTCAATCGTCTACGGGTTTGCTTATCTATTTTTCATGCAAACCTTTAGATCTCAATCCAGAGTGAAAACCACTATTTTGAAATCTTAGGAAATATAAATATGTTCTGGGAATTAAGCTTGCATGAAGTAGATGCAGTTTTATAATTTATTAATATGACGTACTGGTTTTGAAACATCCGCTTAAACTTCAAGCGCCAGGAAAACAAGGCGCGTGATGTGTATGCTATTGTATACATATTTTCATTCCCTTAGCAATCATAATCAAATTCGTCTTGTAATGGTATCTGGCCAAAATTGCTGACTTCATTGGCAGTTCTTGATATGTTCCCTGAGGAAATCTTTATTAGTCATAGTCATACAGTACTGAAACAGGCCTTTTGGCAAATAATTGTTCATGAAGACCAGGATGTCCCATTGAAGCTAGTCCCATTTACACACGTTTTGCCCTTTAAACGTTTCCTGAATATATTTGACAAAACAAAGTAAAAAACACTACCCCATCAAGTAAGTCCTTGATACTATGGCAGCCCTGGTCTATATGAGGAAAGTTTAAAAAAACCCTACCATGACAACCATATTAGCCCTGCAGCTGTTTGCAATCTCACGGCATATTTGTTCCTCTAATTCCTGTTGACTATTAAGGGATCTATAGTACAATCCCAATGAGATGCTCAACCGCTTTTTACTGCTCAACTCCACCCATATAACCTCACTCGGCGATCCTTCTGTAATAACAACTCAGACTATGCCTTGATATTCTCCTTAAAACAATTCCCTCCCCTATTTCACCTGTAGCACTTGTACCCTGGAACATTAAACTGACAGCTCTGTCCTTCTCTTAGCCTCTTTTCTGTCCCTCTCTTATAATGGCTATAATGTCATGAAAGCAAGTACCTATCCATGCCCTGAGATCATCTGTCCTGCCTGTTAGGGCTCTCCAATTGGAATTTAATCCCATCCATTTTTCCTCGATCCCTACCATGCTCCTGTCTGTGCTGTCGACTGAACTTGGTATAATTGACATCTGTACTGACCCCCAGCCTCCCACCTGCCTCACTACTGCATTGGAACCTGTGCTGTCTCCCCGCCAATCTAGTTTAAACCCTCCGGAGTAGCACTAGCAAACCTGACTGCCAGGATATTGGTCCCCGTCCTGTTTGGGTGTAACCTGTCCCTCTTCTACTGGGGTCACATCTACCCCAGAAGAGATTTCATTGTTCCAAAAATGTGAATCCCTGCCCATGCACCAACTGCTCAGCCATGTATTCACCTGTGCTATTTTCCTAATTGTACCCTCACTGCCATGTGGCACCAGGAGTAATCCAAAGGTCACATTCCTTGAGGTCTTGCTTTTTAATCTTTTGCTTAACTCTCTATATTCACTCTGCTCCCCTCCCCCTTGAGAATGGTCTGCAGCCACTCTGAGACATCCTGGCATCAGGGAGGCAGCACATCATCCTAGAGTTTTGTTTGCTGCAACAGAATTTTCTGTCTATCTTCCTATTTAATGACCCAAGCCTGCTGTGCCACTAGAACCAGATCTAGTGCAACAGACCTGACTGCCGCTTTCCTCTGAACGGTCATCTCCCCCAACAGTATCCAAAAGGATATACTTGTTTTGCAGGGGAATGGTCACAGAGTATTGTTGCACTCTCTGCCTACTCCCTTACTTGTGGTCACCCATCTACTTTCTCCTTGTACCTTAGGGGTGACCACTTCGCTATAACTCCTACCCAGGACGTTCTAATTTTCTAATTACCGACTATCTTGAGGTTGACCAGCTGCATCTACAGTTGCAGCTGAACACATTTCTATCTTTTCCCCAGAGATACTGGAAATCTCCCTGCTTTCCCACGCCCTGCTGGAGGATCATACCAGTACCCTAATTGCCATCTCCACTGCACTAGACCAAGAGTGACTTAACCAAAAAATAGATGTTTCCTTACAATAAACCAGGAATTTCCACTGAGTCTTGGAAGAAAACATTAAAACTCAATAAATGCATTATCTGGAATTGCGGTATAGAATGTGGATGTAATGCATCTATTTTGGAAGGATTGGAAAACAGCTATTTCTCATCTTAGATTCATAAAATGTTACAGCTAAAACTGTCAGTGTAGTCTATTAAATCCAGAAAATAAATACACCAAATCACTGGAAAGATTAAAAACGGGTAGTAGGCACTGGAAATACGCAATTAATCAGGCAGCATGTGAGGAAAATGAACATTAACCAGATGAGAGGTCGTTAGTTAGCCTAATATGTTTTCATACTGTCTTCATATATGCTGCCTGATTTGGTGAGTAGTGTTTTCAATGTTTTATTTATTTAATGTCATCAAGTCAGTGTTTCCCCACATACTGTATTTCCACACTCACCACATGGTGTTGTCTTGAAGTAGAGCAACAGAGCTCTTTCTGATATTCATCCTTTAACCAAATAAACAGATTATTCACTTTCACATTTCTGCTTGTAGGCAAATTAGCTATGTTGTTTTTCTACAGTATGGCAATGTTTAAGCATTCCTGCCATCTTAAGATCTTAAGATTAAAGGCGCTATTTAAACTACTTCTTTCCATAGCAAGTAAATAAGGATTACCGACACAATTAGACAACTTAATTTCTTTGTCGCTTGATTATGATGTCACTTACAAATGAAGGAATGAGATTTGCAACATTAATGATATTGCTATTTAGTATTGCTATTGAATAAATTTGAGTTGCTAATAACTAAGTGTTTCAATGAATGATTTAATTAAGAACATGTTTTTAATTTTTTTCCAATTTCATCCCAGTACTAATGAATTATGCATGTTAACTTTATATATTTTGCCCCACACTTGGATGTAGAGTGCACTGATTGGTTTCTTTCTATACTGTAAATTGTGTTAAATTTACCATGAATGAATCTGTTATACAGTACTCTATACAATAATTTATTGTTTAATGACCTAATGGTTTATAATCTATTGTTATTTATTTCAGAAGTGGAAAGATGCTTTTGGGCACAAGAATAAAAGAGAAACCTCCACACTTCCAGTCATCGGAAAAAATATTTGTCTTTAACTTTAAGACAGGACATGAGACAAATGTGCTGACAGCACCCATCTTGATCCCTATGCAAGGAAGCATCAGTGATTTACATGGCCGTCTTATGCTCTTACACACTCTTCCTTATTTTGTCGAGAGTGGTGAGTATTTTATTTGAAATTTGAAAACCAGCTCGACCATTGAGCAAGATGTATATCGTCAAGTGCTTTCACCTTGATTATTTAGCAAAACTGGAATCCTCCTGTAGTTTTTCAGTGAGGGGAAGATCCAGACTTTCCTGATCTAGACAGCCATTAGTTAATCTGTCTACCCATTCATCCTTGTCTACCCTTTTGTTGCTGATCATATCTTCACCACTGATGCTATGGTAAGTATATTATTCTAGCTTGTTTGTACATAAAATTTGGCGATTTATTGTGTATTTATATATTTTGGCTGCATTTCTTTCCTTACAAGGCAAATTACAAGCATCCATGAGTTAAGTAGTGTGAGGAGTAATGCCAAAAATATACCACTTGAAACCAAATCATTTTGTTATATTAGTAAATATACCTCAGTCTGAAATTTCAATACTGTTAAATATAAAAGTGGCTTGCAAGCTTTCTAAAATATAAAGAATACTGCATTTAAAACATACAGCGTAGGCTTGGCGATCGCTTCGCCCAACACCTCCACTCGGTTCACATTAACCTAACTGATCTCACGGTGGCTCAGCACTTCAACTCCCCCTCCCATTCCGAAATCCGACCTTTCTGTCCTGGGCCTCCCCCATGGCCAGAGTGAGGACCACCGTAAATTGGAGGAGCAGCACCTCATATTTCTGCGAAATCTCCTCAAGTTATGCCTACTTTGAAGCAGTTCTCCTCCTCTCTCCGACAACAGTTTAACAACCTCCTCTCTCACTGCCCCCCCCCTGTGATTTCCCCCCCCTTCCCTCCAAATCTACGACCACGTAGTTGTCCACCAAGTGGATGTTGCCACCGACCTTCACCTGCCCACCGATCACGCCGATCTTCGCTGCCTCACCGGTAACTCTGACTATCGCCCCCTCTCCAATCATGCAGACCCTCACTACCTTCCCGATTCCTCCGACTATCGCCACCAAAACGTGACCACCGAACCTCTCCACCTCACCGGGACCGTTGAAACTCTCCGCCTCACCGGGACCTACTCACCTCGCCGGGACCTACTCACTTATTTCCACATACCCCGACTCCATCCAATCCTCCCTACCTATGTTCAAGACACCTCACACGCTCTTCGTCTACTCCAGGATTTCGGTTTGCTAGGCCCCCACTCCACCATGGACGTCCAGCCACTCTCCTCCTCCATCCCCCACCAGAAGGGTCTTAAACCCTCCGTTTCTTCCTCGACCTCATAACCAACTAATCCCTGTCTACTGATGCTATCCTCCGCCTAGCGGAGCTGGTCCTTACCTTTAAAAACTTTTCGTATGAATCCTCCCATTTCCTCCACATACAAGGCATAGCTATACAAGGCACGTGCATGAGCCATAGCTATGCTTGTCGCTTTGTAGGGTATGTCGAACAATCAATGATGGAGTACTAGGGCCCTATCCCCAAACTCTACCTCCGCTACATCGACGACTGCATTGGTGCTACCTCCTGCACCCACACACAACTCACTGATTTCATCCATTTCACCACTAACTTCCATCCGGCACTCAAATACACCTGGACCATTTCCGACATTTCCCTACCATTTCTAGACCTCATTATCTCCATCTCAGGTGATAGACTACTGACCGACATCCACTATAAACCCACTGACCCCCATGGCTATCTGGACTACACTTCTTCCCACCCTGCTTCCTGTAAGGACTCTATCCCCTACTCCCAATTCCTCCGTCTACGCCGCATCTGCACCCAGGATGAGGTGTTCCACACCAGGGCATCGGAGATGTCCTCATTCTTCAGGGAACGGGAGTTCCCCTCTTCTACTATAGATGAGGCTCTCACCAGGGTCTCTTCTATACCCCGTAACTCTGCTCTCACTCCTCATCCCCCCCACTCGTAACAAGGGCAGAGTCCCCCTTGTCCTCACCTTCCACCCTACCAGCTGTCACATACAACAAATAATCCTCCGACATTTTCACCACCTCCAACGGGATCCCACCACTGGCCACATCTATTCCCTTCTCCTCCCCTGTCTGCATTCCGCAGAGATCGCTTCCTCCGTAACTCCCTGGTCAATTCGTCCCTTCCCACCCAAACCACCCCCTCTCCTGGGACTTTCCCTTGCAACCGCAGGAAATGCTACATTTGTCGCTTTACTTCCCCCCCTTGACTCCATTCAAGGACCCAAGCAGTCTTTCCAGGTACGTCAGAGGTTCACCTGCACCTCCTCCAACCTCATCTATTTCATCCGTTGCTCTAGATGTCAGCTGCTCTACATCGGTGAGACCAAGCTTTGGCTTGGCGATCGCTTCGCCCAACACCTCCACTTGGTTTGCAATAACCTACCTGATCTCCTCGTGGCTCAGCATCTCAACTCCCCCTCCCATTTCGAATCTGACCTTTCTGTCCTGGACCTCCTCCATGGCCAGAGTGAGGACCACCGTAAATTGGAGGAGCAGCACCTCATATTTCGCTTGGGCAGTTTGCACCCCAGCGGTATGAACATTGACTTCTCTAATTTCAGGTAGTCCCTGCTTTCTCCTCACCTTCTCCGCTCTCCCTCAGCCCACTGTCTCCACCTCTTCCTTTCTTCTTCCTGCCCCCCCATCCTCAACATCAATCTGAAGAAGGGTCTCAACCCGAAACGTTGCTTATCTCCTTCACGCCATAGATGCTGCCTCAACCGCTGAGTTTCTCCAGCATTTTTGTCTACCTGCATTTATATTCACTTGCTTGAAGCTGTGGCTTAACCCAACTTACAGTCCATTATGCTCATATTAAAATTGAATGCAAAAAGTATCGTCCCAGCACTATAAAATAATCTCATGCATCATCAAATCTGTGCGTATGGGAAGGATGATTATTTATTAACTATCTATTGGAAATGATCGAGTGAATCAGACACTGACAGTCTATCTATTGGGCCTTGTTTCAAATGCATCCCAGGCTGACAGGATGTTCCACAGGATATGATTGTTGCATGGGAAAAAATCGGTTTAATTATTATCATGCCTTCTCTGTCATCCAGTAAAAAGAAATTCATAACTTTATTATCTTAGCATTAAACTGGCAGTTCCCTCAGAGTGGTTGCAAGCTATAGGTTGCAATCGAAATTAGGTGAATATTTCATTATTAGCCCTTTGGGGCAAATTAAAGTTGGGACAGTAGAACATTGATCGGGCATGTAAAATAACTTTATACAATGCAAGAAGCTGAACAAGATCTTGGGTTGTTTTTAAATGCACACGATTATCATCTCCTGCTTTGATGGGAAAATTATCTTCTACACAAAATGTTATGCCGAGAAGTTTGGTGTTTATTACTAAAACCCAATTGAGTTCCAGGCAAAAAAAAGTGTCACTAAATTCAGTTTAAAACGCTCCTTTTTTGAACAAGGGGTAGCATTTACAGACTTCCAGTTCTTGGGCTAATACACCTATGAATCTATATGTTTGGAAGATTATGACTAAGGCCTCTAAACGTGTCTTCCTCAGCAATGCGGATACATCCATCTGGACTATTTTAATTGTTATTGGTCTGTGTCGGACTTCATCTTTCTAGTATCTCTTCATTAACAATTTTGAGATTGTAGCAATATTGTTTTTCTTGGTAAAGGCATGTTCTCATAGAGACATATAGAGATATTCATATTAATAAAATGAGAATTACACAAACCATATGCTGCCTTAGACTTTTCTAGTAATGTAATACTGCCAGTGTTGTCCCCACTGAAATGCCAATTTGAGTGTCTCAGCATCTAAAAACTACAAAAATGCAACCATTATGCATGTTTCACAACAGTCAAAACTTTCAGTTTTCTGTTCCAATTTATAATGGCATCAGAGGAAATTATAACGCACAAAATCCTGTCTGGTGTGCATCAGAAAAGGTCAGGATAGTAACATGATTAGCATATGGTATTCTCGGTCCATTTTTGGAACTGTTGCAATTTAATCTGAAAATGATTACCAATGCAGTCTACTTTAGGAAATGTCAAAATTGGCTGTATCGTATCAAAAAAAAACAAATACCACAAATGTGAATTTCTAGGTTCTTCCTTTATAATGTAGTATTTTATTTAAATTTGTACCTTTATGTTACATATGCTCTGTCAGATTTAATACAATAACACAAAATGGTTGAAAATAGGGTGTATCTTATAGTATTAAGAAATTTATTTTAAATGTAGGAAAATTACATCCTCAGCGTTGTTTCAAATGTCTTACAGATTTAAAAAAATCTCTCTATCAATTTATTGATGAAGAAACTAAAAATAATTATGACAAAGAAGCAGAAGCTGCCTTAGAAAAACTAAAAAGCAGCGACTGGAATACTGAACAACTTGTTAATGCTTGGGCTAAAGCTTACCATGAGGTATGTATTTTAGTAATGTCAGTCAGTAGTTTGCAGATATCTAATAATGTGAAACCAACTAGACAATTGGCAGAAAAATAGATTTTTGTTTAGAACTATGGTTCAGTATCTGCTGTGTCCAAAAGAGAACTGTCAGTAAAACTCCTATACAATTACAATTTTGTGTATTTAACAGGGCTCATGTTTCAGTGACTAACCTAACATAGTAATAATACAAGATGTTGTACCAAAATATAGATGGCTGTTGAAATGGAGATTATAGACAATTGTTTTAAGTACAAGTCGTGGCAGGTCTTATAACTTACTTTACAAATGTTTACAGCCACACAATTCCAATGCGCAAATATTTTATTGATGTTTTACTCAAATTTACTGTTGTTCTACTATTGCATGTCTTGTGTCATATGTTGTGTGGTTGCAACCCATTTAATTGTATAGATTTGTTTCAATTGTGTAAAATACAACATAAATTTAGAGACTAGACTGGCTTACGTTTGACTAAATGATTACATTATTTACTAGACCACGTTAGAATATGCTAGGCCTGAAGAGCCAAGTTGGGATGAAGATTTTGCAGATGTGTACCATGATTTGATTCATTCTCCAGCATCCGAGACTTTACTCAACCTGGAACATAATTACTTTGTCAGAGTCTCAGAGCTCATAAGTGAAAGAGACATGGAATTGAAGAAACTGCAGGAAAGGTTTGCAGTTTTTTTTATACAAACAAAAGTGTCTGCATAATAGACCTTTCTCAAAGATGGAATGTACACTTGATCCAAGAAATCCAGCCAAGCATTGTTGAATCCAGCACAAATGAAGAAGGAACGCAATAACCATGGAATTCCAGACTAGAATTATTTGTCATTATGTGCCACGTTTGACCAGAGCTATGAAGTTGAAATTATAATTATTTAAACATGGAATGCTGTCACTATAATTTGAAGCAGTTCACTAGACGAGGTTAGCGAGGCCAAATTGATGCAGTCATTGATCTTCGCAACTTCACACAACTTCACACAAAATCTAATACCAGCGGTAAAACTACTATCTCTAAAACAATTATTTTAATTGACAGCATACACCTTCACAAAAATGATTCCCTCAGTTACACATCATGACCAAATTTAACGTAAACTTTCAAGTCTTTTACTGTTCAATAAAAATGGAATCTGAATAAATTACATTTGGTGTATTACATTGCATTAGAATAATAACATTATGTATTTTGATGTTACCTGTTGTTACTTTTTGTTGCTTTTCTTTGTGTTTGGAAGGATAGTATATTATCTATCTTCCAAAAGAAAGCAGTTGTTTTTTTTTTTTAATAGGCAGTCTGTGGAAATGGACAAAGTGATGCAAGAGCTGGGAAAAACACTTACCGATCAAGATGTAAACTCAGTCGCTGCTCAGCACTTTGATTCCCAGCAGGTAATCCAACTGTACCTTCACTGATTACACTTTATCCATGTAATATTTCCAGGTTCAACGTCACAGTCACTGTTGGATAAGTTACATCAGTATTGGTGCACAAAATTAATAATGTGAAACAACACCTTTCATTTTATGAACTGCCATGTATTTTTGTGTGAAGAAATTTGTCCTAATTAATATGCAGGGGAAAAAAATTAGCTCCTCAAGACATCATCCAACCTGCACTTAAAGCACACGTTAACATCTTTAACTCTGGCGCTGATTGCATTATATAATATTGTTCTGTGTGTACATTTTTACAGCATGAACATGGTATTGGAATTCGCTGAAATTTAGAAACATGAGAGGGGATCTTACAGAAACATATAAAATTCTTAGAGGATTGGGCAGGGTAGATGCAAGAAATTTGTTCCCGATGTTGGGGGAGTCCAGAACCTGAGGTCACAGTTTAAGAATAAGGGGAAGGCCATTTAGGACTGAGATGAGGAAATACTTTTTCACCCAGAGAGTTGTGAATCTTTGGAATTCTCTGCCACAGAAGGCAGTGGGGGCCAATTCACTGGATGTTTTCAAGAGAGAGTTAGATTTATCTCTTAGGGATAAGGGAATCAAGGAATATGGGGAAAAAGCCAGAATGGGGTACTGATTTTGGATGATCAGCCGAGATCATATTGAATGGCGGTGCTGGCTCGAAGGGCCGAATGGCCTACCCCTACACCCATTTTCTATGTTTCTATGTTATTGGAGTAAAGGAGTGGGAGATTGCAGCCTTCACGTGGTCCACACCGTTTCAACTAATGCAATCAACCCGACGTGCACAAACAAATAGATGCAGTGTTTTGGCGTCTACAACTTCAGGATCTGCACGCCATACGCAAGAAGAAAAAGACTGGAGTATAACTCTGATTATTTGCTATCCAACTATTCAGAATTTCTGATGGTTCAGCGTCTGGCTAACAGTTGGTCTTTGTGTTTTCTGCTCTATGGGCCCCACAACCAAGCTCCCGCTCACACACCGACGCCCCAGTTTCTACCCTCCCATTCCACTCACCGAGGCCCCAATTCCCATGCTCCCTTTAAGCTTACCTGATTAACTGGCAAAATTTGTTATAATACTGCCTAACATCTAGAAGAATTAACTAAAAATGTTTTGGGCCATTAGTAGAAATTGAATCCAATGGTCCACATAATTGGCTAGGCTGACACCACCAAACCTCCGAATCCGCCAGGTTATCAGAGTTTTATTGATTTGAGAAAACCAGTTTATGCTCACTATTACAATATGAAGGTGTGAAAGTATTGCACTTTATGCAAAAAGTAATACTTAAATAATAATTTGTAAGCATCTGTACAATTTCTGCAATTAGGTACTGGAGAATAAATGGGCCAGCGAATTGAAACAACTCATGACTATTCAGAAACAGGAGTACCAAGAGTGGGTGATAAAACTACATCAAGATATGCAAAATCCTAACAACAATACAGTCAGGTAACCTATCTATGAATTGTCTTCTTTCATTTATTTCCATTGTTATCATGACACAAATATTTTAAAAGGCACTGACCTAATCAAACCCAGAATGCCCTAGTCAATTAGTAGTTCTTGGGCACTATGTTGTTTTATAATTCAATTAAACATTGTTTCTTGTATTTTGCATTTGGTTTTGTCATATTGATTTTTAACTGCTCTGTATCACTTTTTAACTACCAAATTAACCATTTCGAAGACTAATTAGTTTAACATTTGTGATTTAGTTTCTGATTCCAAAAGGACAATAATAAAGGAATGGCAGAGCACTAATGAAAGCTAATAGCTGGTCTGTGATTTAGACTTCAGTTCAGTAAGCATAGAACGCTTCATTGACTTCCAAGCCTGGTCTTTAAATTTAGTAGTCATTGATTCCACGTGTTGAAAGTTGAGATTAAAAACAAGATTCTTCAAATTTTTGGATGCTTTTGAATTTATTATATACTTACATATGCTGATATGTTGGCACAGTTTCTGAATAATTAATTCTATTATGATTGAAGAAAATTTGATTATTTTCCGTTTTCAACATCTAAAACTTGAGAACTCGATAAATTATTTACATTTGATGTACATAGAAAATATATTAATTTGCAGTAAATTGAATTGCAAATAAATAATTTTCCTGCTTTTTGAAGTGAAGAAATCAAGGTAAAGCAAAGCCAATCCACTGTAGCAAATGAACGAGTGTTTGAAGAACGATCTTTGTTGGAAGAAAGTTTTACCATACATTTAGGTAGGAAATTATTTTACAGTTTTAAATCCTCCAATCTTAGATATATCTTGAAATGTTTATCTATTTAACCTGGGTCTTAAAATACCTGTACTTTCTTACACCACAGGAGCTCAACTGAAAACCATGCACAATTTACGGCTGGTGAGAGCTGATGTCCTTGATTTTTGTAAACACAAGCGCAATCAACAAAGTGGTGTTAAACTTCAGAGATTACAGACAGCACTCTCACTATATTCCACTTCCCTCTGTGGACTTGTCTTGCTTGTTGATAACCGCATCAATTCCTACAGCGGTATCAAACGAGGTACTACAAAGCAGTATTTGTGTTTGTTTAAACAAAACACTGGAAGTAATTGACCTATCAGGCGGCATTAACGAGGGAGGAAGGGAATTAACCTTTCAGTTCAGTGATCTTTCATGAAAATGGTACGATTTTCAATTAACAAGTTTTATGATCAAAGCAATGGGAAGATCAGATGAAAGCTGAGAAAGATTAAATGATAAAGGCGTTGAAAATGCAAAGTTAATGCTAATGAAACAAGAATACTAGGGATGCTGGTAATAGATGAGCAATTGAAAGGTGAAAACAGAAAATTTAGTTGGCTGTGTAGAGAAGGAGTGAGATTGTAAGTAGACACAAAGAACTGCAGGTGATGTTTAATACACAAAATGACATAAAGTGCTGGAGCTCAGGCAGCATCTCTGGAGAATATGGATATGTGACGTTTTGGGTTGAGATCCTTCTTCAGACTGATTGTGGGGGGAGAAGAAAGCTGGAAGAGGGGAGGGGCAAGACAAAGTGTGGCAGGGAATAGATCGTTGGGGGAAGAGAGAGAGATTAGTTAGAGGTCACCTAAAATTGTAGAATTCAACGTTGGGTTGTAAGATTTCCAAGGAATAGGAGGTGCTGTTCCACTAGTTTGTATGTGGCCTCACTCTGGTAAGAGTCAAGTTATGGAATGGATCCTTACTTGTCAAGTCAAGTCAAGAGAGTTTATTGTCAAGTGTCCCAGACAGAACAATGAAATTCTTGCTTGCTGCAGCACAACAGAGTATTGTAAGCATAAATACAGAACAGTTCAGTGTGTCTATATAGCATAGACCACACATAAACGCATAAATAAACAGATAAAGTGCAATGTTTAAGAAGGAACTGCAGATGCTGGAAAATCGAAGGTAGACAAAAATGCTGGAGAAACTCAGCAGGTGAGGCAGCATTTATGGAGCGAAGAAAATAAACAATATTTCGGGTCGAGACCCTTCTTCAGATAAAGTGCAATAGGCTGTTACAGTTCAGAGTTTATTGGTGAGTTTAATAGCCTGATGTCTGTGGGGAAGTAGCTGTTCCTGAAGCTGGATGTACCAGATTTCAGGCTCCTGTACCTTCTACCCGATGGTAGAGGAGAGATGAGTGCTTGGCCAGGTGTGGGTCGATGATGTTGGCAGTCTTTTTGAGGCAGCGATTGCGATAGATCCCTTCGATGGTGGGGTGGTCAGAGCCGATAATGGACTGGGCAGTGATCACAACTTTCTGTATTCTTTTCCGCTCCTGGACACTCAACTTGCCGAACCAAGCCACGATGCAACCAGTCAGCATGCTCTCTACTGTGTACCTATAGAAGTTGTCAAAAGAATACAAGACACTAACAGCATCAGAACAGGTGTAATGGCAATGGATGACTGAGAGATTGGAATACTGTTCATGTAGAAATTGGGCAAAAGGAGGAATGTAAACAAAATAGATGTTTAATTAATCCCCAGTAAGCCTTTTATAATAGTACTGTCTTATAATGTAAAATCAGGAAAAGGAATTCCACACAATTCTAATATTTTAATTATCCATCCATACTAGATTTTGCAACGGTTTGCCAGGAGTGCACAGATTTCCATTTTCCTAGAGTGGAACAACAGCTTCAGATTGTCCAGCAAGTTGTACTTTATGCAAGTGCTCAACGTAACAAGAAATTAAAGGAAAGAGCCGGTAACTTAGAAAGTGCAAATACAGTTGCAAACTTCATTGTTACTTTTTCTGCCTGCCTGACCTAGTTCTATAATGAATAAAGTTGCTTCAAACTGCACTTGTGGTTTGGAAGTTTATATATGATAGGCTGTTATGATAGAAAGCCAGTTTCAAATCTTGAGTATTAATCCAAAAAAAAAGTATCTGTTATTATTGCTAACATTTTATTTATTTTTGCCTCATGATGTAAACATGAGATCTCTTATGAGTGTAGCTGAAGTTCTATCAATGTTTCAGTGTTTCTCTTCCCCAGCCAAAATGTCATTACTAATAATGTGAGAGTTGAACACAAAGCATGGCTTTTAATGTAGTTGATAAAAAATTTAATGATTTTTTTTAAAAATGTAGTTGATTCTTTTATTATGGACCTAAAAGTGATGATAATGATGAAACTATCAAAATTTGGACAATAACTGAGGAACCATGTATTTTGGTTTAGTTTATTATTGTCGGGTATACCAAGGGACAGATTTTTATTGGATGTTTTGCAGTTCAACACAGAAGTCAACAAGTTCCTGTCTCTCTCGAGAGCAATGTTAGTAGCGTTCTGCTATGTAATAAACGGAAATCAGAGAATCGATACCAACTTACAACTGTTCTGAATTTAACAATGCCTAAAAAATTGATATTGTTTAATGGGATGTAATTGAGTCTTTAATATGTATAACCAGATTTATTACATATCAGCCTCTCTGGCTTGAGAAAGTAATTTTATGTGGATCCTACAACTGATAATTATTTCAAAGCTCCTGATTTTTAAACTATTTTTACTTTATTAAAGTTTGTTTATGATAATTAAACTTTTAACATTATCTCCTGTATATAGCCCATTTTTAAATTTTCATTCTCGATAAAATGATTAAAAAGGTAGTTTAAATATTAGAGCTTTTGCTGTCTGGATGTTAAGTACTGTTAAGAAATCTTCAGTGTGTTTGGCTAGTCATTCTGCTTGGTGACTTCATTGTTGCTGAATGGTAGATATCCCAATTGACTGATACCTGACGGCAACTGACAAAGAGAAATGAAACCTCCTCGCCGCAGAGATCAGTGAATCTTTGAGGGTATTCTGAGTGCCTTGCTTCATTGCTGATTACAAAATCCAGGCTAATAAGTTACAATTGCGACATTTACACTTGTAGACCTGTACAGTAATTATCTTGAAACACTGGATGATCTATTAAATATTGATAAAAATAAAAGCAATACATTCCAGTAGTTACTAAAATAGTTAACGCCAAAATCTATTTTCCACACAAGAGTTGTCAAATGGAAATGGGGGGAATGAAGATAAGTCAAAGACTGGAGAAAGAAATCCATCGAATATTTTGCCAGGTAAGTGGAACGGCAAATTTCATTGTGAATTAATATCTTGCATTCTATTGATTAATCCCCCAGTAAGAATGGGAAAGATGGTGAGGGAGCCGAAACCATGGCTTATCATGGATTATGCTCTGCACTCTTGCAGTCAGTAATTTTTAAACTTCTGGTTTTTGGTTCAATTGTGAGACTGTGTTTGTATCCAGAACTGTAAACTCTATTTCCGTAAATGTTGCATTGTGGAACTGCTCCGTTAATTGGAACTTTAGGAAAGAAACATTTAAGGGCCTGTCCCACTTGGGCGTCATTTGCGTATAATTTACGCGTCATCATTTATGTATCACGACGCACACGATGTGACGTGCATGTCGTGATGCGCTCGTGGTGTGCATTACGTGCGCATGGTTCGTGGTGACCTAGGCAGTCGCGCGCAGCGCCCCAGGAATTTGTGATGTACAAAATCTTCGCACGCCATCTGCGTGACACGCAAATGACACCCAAGTGGGACAAGCCCTTTAAGCTCCAATTGCAGTGCCTGTTAATCAACCTGTTTATTTGGAAACATTGATTCTCCTTTAACTTGTTCTGCTGAGCAATCTGTGAGCATAAAAGTGATATCAATTACAAGAATCAATGCAAATTATCACAGAATTTATACTATATAATTAATTTGTAATTTTTTAAATAAAAATAATACACTAGAAATTCATGATATAAAAAATGGTTTTCTCTTGGGTTAGGTGTGTCATTCAATATCTAATTAATTTAATTTGAACTTCCATTTTTGTGAAGATAGACATTAAAAATCTGGAGTAACTCAACAGGACAGGCAGCATCTCTGGAGACAAGGAATGGATGACATTTTGGGTCGTGACCCTTCCTTGAAAGTTTTGGCATGAATCTTTCTGCAAGACCACTGCTGATGTTTTGAGGCCAGATTCTGGAGATAATAAAGCAGATTATATGTTCCCAATTCCTGGCTCAAACGCCTTATTTATCAACATTCCTAATACCTGGTTCCGGTCATGTACCTAGCCATGTTTCTCACCATTGATTCACACTGCATATCTAACCAAATTCCTTGTCCACCCTGAATACCCATATCAGGTACTGTGTCAGTCAAAAGGCTGTACTATCATTCAGCTGTAGAGGAATACTGTGCCCCACCAGTGCAAGTCCCACAAAGGGTAACTGTCCTCAGACAGCATCCCACACTACAGCCTGCAGTAGCTATAAAGTGTCCATCTTATGGGCTGCCCCAAGGTTTACCATAATTGACACCCGCAAAGAAACTCTTGACTTATCTACCAATAGGAAATGGTGCTAAAATAACAACAGAAAAAGATGAAAAACTCAGCACATCAGGCAGTATCTGAGGAAAATAAAATATAGCTGAGGGATATGATCGGATGGGTCTTGTGCTCAGCATTCACCAAATGAAGTCCTGCACCAACCTGCCTCTGCTGAACCACAATGCCCCTACCATGAGTTATGTCAGGATCCTGGAAGATGTGGGTCATCTGCCAGGTCTTGGTAGACACTCCTCAACAAAGGCTAGCATCAATGGTGAAAATCAAATCTACAGACTTGGCATCAAACTCTTGATCTCTGGCCAGCAGTGATCCCAATCTTCCTTTGTGTGTCAGGGACCGTGATTCTTGGCAACTGGCATATCAATACCACCAATGCCTTCCCAACAAAATCCACAAAATTCATTGGAAGGATAGGCCGACTATCAGAATAGTCCTAACCAGTGCTAAGATGGTCAAAATTATGCAGTGCATTGTTAGGGTAGGTAATGCAAAACGTTCCCCTTAGTAGAGTGTCCAAGACCAGAGGACACAAGCTTAGAGTAAGTGGTATGGGATTCAAAGGGAATTTGAGGAAGATTAGTTTACACCTAGAGAGTAGTTGAAATCTTGCGAGTGTGTGTATACATTTTGTCCAGTTGCCTGCCAATATTTGAATCGTGCAGGACTCAATTTTCATCATACTTGCACAAGAGTTTTCAATCAGTCTTTGGAAAGATACTCTTTCATTAGTGGAGCATATTAATGGGTTTAAATATAGTTGTCATTGAGATCAATTATATGAATTATCAGTAATACAATGAAGACAATATGAATTGCATTGATCGTCCATTAATTTGCCATGACAACCCAGATTGCATTCAGCGCACTAAGGAATGTGAATGATTCTTTATTGATGTTCTATAATGACCTTGTCTACACATGGCATAATGCTTCTTTTACTTTAATAATGGGTGGTACCACCTCATATTTTCAACACCTTCAGTAGTTATTTTTCTTCAAATGTTTATCAATGTAGGTGTGCTTGAAGTGATTTCAAAAAGTATAATTTTGTCATATAAAATGTTTTTATTTACTTCGACAGGAGAATTTTACACCACAAGACATTCTAACCTTTCTGAAGTTCATGTTGTCTTTCATCTGTGTGTGGATGACAATGTGAGATCTAGCAATATTACAGCCCGTGATCCAGCAATTATGGGCCTACGTAACATTCTGAAAGTCTGTTGCACTCATGATATAACAACGATAACAATTCCTCTCTTATTGGTGCATGATATGTCCGAGGTAAATGGAGAAGTGTTAAGGCAAGGAAGCATTGGATTGTATCAAAGTGATTTATAACATGTTACAACGTGGGCGGCATGGTGGCGCAGCGGTAGAGCTGCTGCCTTACAGCGCTTGCAGCGCTGGAGACCCAGGTTCGATTCCAACTACGAGGAATTGTCTGTACACAGTTTGTACATCCTCCCCGTGACCGCATGGGTTTTCTCCAAGAGCTTATGTTGCCTCCCACACTCCAAAGACATAAAGGTTTGTCGGTAAATTGGATTGGTATGTGTAAATTGTCCATAGTGTTTAGGATAATGTAGGGACATTTGTTATCTTTCTTTAATTCCTCCCTCTACATAAATTCACCAGCATATCAGATTTGGCAGACAGCTACTGTAGACATCGAATGTGGCAGGTCGTGTCTTACTAACTTGATTGAGTTTTTTGAGAATATGACAAAGGAGATTGATGAAAATAAGGCAGTGGATGTTGTGTACATGGATTTTAACAAGGCTTTTGATAAGGTCCCTCATGGTAGGTTATCCAGTAGATTACGATGTATGGGATTCACGATGACTTGGTCATATGGATTCATAACTGGCTTATTCATTGAAGACAGAAGGTTGTGGTGGAAGGTATATATTCTTGTTGGAGGTCTGTGACCAGTGGAATTCTGCAGGGATCTGTGCTGGGACCTCTGCAGTTTGTGATCTATATAAATGACTTGGACGAAAATGTAATTGGGTTAGTGAGTAAGTTTGCTGATGACACCAAAATTCGAGGAATTGCAGATGGTGAGCAAGGTTGTCAGAAGGAAAACTAGGATATGGATCAGCTACAGAAATAGGCGAAGAAATGGCAGATGGAGTTTAACCCAAACAAGTGTGAGGAGTTGCATTTTGGGAGGTTGAATATTAGGTGAGAATATACAGTTAATGGCAAGACGCTTAACAGCATTGATGTGCACATAGATCTTAGAGCCCAAGTTCATAGCTCACTGAAGGTGGCAGGATACGTAGATGGATGGTAAAAAAAAGCATATGGTATGCTTGCTTTCATTGCTAGGGGCATTTAGTATCAGAGTCAGGAAGTCTTGATCTTCTTGTGTATGGCGTGCACAGCATAAAGTTGTAGGACAACTTGTTCTATTTGATATCATTTGATTGTGCACGCCGGGTTGATTGCATTCGTCAAAACCGGGCGGACCACGTGAAGTTTGTAATCTTCCACTCCAAGGATGTCTTGATGCAGCTCTATAAGACTTTGGTTATGCCGCATTTGGAGTATTGCGTGCAGTTCTGGTCACCCCATTACAGGAAAGAGGCTTTGAAGAAGGAACAGAGGAGGTTTACTTGAATGCTGCCTGGATTAGAGGATTTCAGCTACAGGGAGAGGTTGGAGAGACTCGGATTGTTTCCTTTGGAAGGTCAATGGTTGAGGGGAAACATGATAGAAGTATATAAAATTATGAGATGTATAAATAAGGTAGACAGAACCTTTTTGCCAGTGTGGAAATGTCCAACATTAAAGGGCATAGCTATTAGGTAAGAGGGGGAACGTTTAATGGAGATTTGCATGGAGATTTTACTGACGGTGGTGGGGGCCTGGAACACTTTGTCAGGTGTGGTGGTAGAGGCAAACATGCTAGTGATGATTAAGGTGTTGTTAGATAGGCAAAATTATTCTGGTAGTTTGAGCCATGGAGAATATATGACCAGATGCTATAAATCTTATAGCCTTATTCTAAAATGGATTAATTTTTTTTATATATCATCAATCTACACACAATACCCCATAATAAAAAAGTGAAAACATGTGTTTAGAAATTTTTGCAAAGTAATTAAAAAGAAATAACTGAAATATCACATTTACTTAAGTTTTCAGACCCTTTACTCAGTACTTTGTTGAGGTACCTTTGGCAGCGATTACAGCCTCAAGTCTTCTTGGGTATGACGCTACAAGCTTGGCACACCTGTATTTGGGTAATTTCTCCCATTCTTCTCTGCAGATCCTCTCAAGCTCTGTCAGGTTGGATGGGGAGCGTTGATGCACAGCTATTTTGAGGTCCCTCCAGAGGTGTTCGATCGGGTTCAAGTCCGTGCTCTGGCTGGGCCACTTAAGGGCATTCACAGAATTGTCACAAAGCCACTGCTGCATTGTCTTGGCTCTGTGCTTCGGGTCGTTGTCCTGTTGGAAGGTGAACCTCCTCCCCAGTCTGAGGCCCAGAAGGCTCTGGAGCAGGTTTTCATCAAGGATCTCTCTGTACTTTGCTCCGTACATCTTTGCCTCTATCCGGACTAGTCTCCCAGTTCCTGCTGCTGAAAAACATCCCCACAGCTTGATGCTGCCACAACCATGCTTCACCGTAGGTATGGTATTGGTCAGGTGATGAGCGGTGCCTGGTTTCCTCCAGACGTGACGCTTGGCATTCAGGCCAAAGAATTCAATCTTTGTTTCATCAGACCAAAGAATCTTGTTTCACATGCCTTTTGGTAAACTCTAAGCGGGCTGTCATGTGCCTTTTACTGAGGAGTGGCTTCCGTCTGGCCACTCTACCATAAAGGCCTGATTGGTGGAGTGCTGCAGATATAGTTGTCCTTCTGGAAGGTTCTCCCATCTCCACAGAGGAACTCTGGAGCTCTGTCAGAATGACCATCGGGTTCTTGGTCACCCCCCTGACCAAGGCCCTTCTCTCTGATTGCTCAGTTTGACAGGACAGCCAGCTCTATGAAGAGTCCTGGTGGTTCCAAAGTTCTTCCATTTAAGAATGACGGAGGCCAGTTTGCTCTTCGGGACCTGCAATGCTACAGAAATTGTTTTATACCCTCCCCAGATCTGTGTCTCGACACAATTCTGTCTTGGAGGTCTACAGAATATTCCTTCGTCTTCATGGCTTGGTTTTTGCTCTGACATGCACTGTTAATTGTGGGACCTTATATAGACTTTCCAAATCATGTCCAATCAATTTAATTTACCACTGGTAGACTCCAATCGAGTTGTAGAAACCTCCAGGATAATCAATGGAAACAGGATGAACCTAAGCTTAATTTTGAGTGTCATAGCAAAGAGTCTGAATACCTATGTAATTATGATATTTCAGTTATTTATTTTTAATCACTTTTAAACACCTTTTTGCTTCTTCATTCTGGGGTATTGTGTGTACATTGATTATATTTAGAAAAAAAAATTTAATCCATTTTAAAATAAGGGTGTAACGTAACAAAATGTAGAAAAAGTGAAGGTGTCTGAATACTTGCTGAATGCACTGTATGTTGTTTATGAAACACATGTTGAATATTTTAGATTGTATAATATTTTATCCGGTATGTTTCATATATTTACAGGAGATGACGATACCCTGGTGTTTGAAAAGGGCAGAGCTTGTGTTTAAATGCGTAAAAGGTTTGTGAATTATTTGGAATTTCTAATTAATCTTGAAGTTTAGGGATATCAAGTTAATTTTGCGAAATGAATGTTTTCAGTGAGTGTCAATCATGGAGGCTGCACGATGAGTTTCTAATAATAAAACTTGTCCATTAGCAGCTAAGAGATTAGATTTACTCAAGTGTTTATTCCATCTCTACTGATGTGCAGTTGAATGATTGTGTGCTCTGTTGCCCGTTTTATCGAGCCAACTAAACTCAATACACTATACTCAGTTGTATTGAACACGATAACCTTGGGGAGTGCAGCTTTTGTTGCAGACAAATAAAGCTAAACTGGAACAGTTTGCAGAACTTCAATGGTTTATTTATAGTTTGCAAAAGGAAATGTTTTAATTATCTGGTGCCTTGTAAAATCATTTGGCATCTCAAAATAATTTACAGCCAATTAATACTTAAGAACAGTAGGGCTGACGTGACACTGTAGAAAAAGTAAGTTGTTTTATTTGTTTATGTGAAATTAATATACATTGGTATTGTAACTATAGTTTGCCACTCTTAACATAGAAACTTAGAAACATAGAAAATAGGTGCAGGAGTAGGCCATTCGGCCCTTCGAGCCTGCACCACCGTTCAATATGATCTTCATCCAACTCGGTATCCTATACCTGCCTTCTCTCCATACCCCCTGATCCCTTTAGCCACAAGGGCCACATCTAACTCCCTCTTAAATATAGCCAATGAAGTAGCCTCAACTACCTTCTGTGGCAGATAATTCCAGAGACTCACCACTCTCTGTGAAAAATGTTTTCCTCATCTCGGTCCTAAAGGAATTCCCCCTTATCCTTAGACTGTGACCCCCTTGTTCTGGACTTCCCCAACATCGGGAACAATCTTCCTGCATCTAGCCTATCCAACCCCTTAAGAATTTTGTAAGTTTCTATAAGATCCCCCCTCAGTCTTCTAAATTCTAGCGAGTACAAGCCAAATCTATCCAGTGTTTCCTCATATGAAAGTCCTGACATCCCAGGAATCAGTCTGGTGAACCTTCTCTGTACCCCTTCTATGACAAGAATGTATTTTCTCAGATTTGGAGACCAAAACTGTACGCAATACTCCAGGTGTGGTCTCACCAAAACCCTGTACAACTGCATTAGAACCTCCCTGCTCCTATACTCAAATCATTTCGCTATGAATGCTAACATACCATTTGCTTTCTTCATTGCTTGCTGCACCTGCATGCCTACTTTCAATGATTGGTGTACCATGACACCCAGGTCTCGTTGCATCTCCCCTTTTCCTAATTTGCCACCATTAAGATAATAGTCTAACCACCTGTTTTTGCCACCAAAGTGGATAAACTCACATTTATCCACATTATACTGCATCTGCCATGCATTTGCCCACTCACCCAGCCTATCCAAGTCACCTTGCAGCCTCCTAGCATCCTCCTCACACCTAACACTACTCCCCAGCTTAGTGTCATCCGCAAACTTGGAGATGTTGCATTCAATTCCCTCGTCCAAATCATTAATATATATTGTAAATAGCTGGGGTCCCAGCACTGAGCCTTGCGGTACCCCACTAGTCACTGCCTGCCATTCTGAAAAGGACCCATTTACTCCTACCCTTTGCTTCCTGTCTGCCAGCAAATTATTTGTTAATCTGTTAATATTAATAAATGTAATATTAGGTGATTAGTATTAAATCAAAACTACACAAGCAAGAAATGTTTGTGAAAGTATTCTAGCCGACATTGCACAGTACTGAGCAGAAAAGAAAAGACCAGAGAAGTCAGTGAGACCCAAAATGTCACCTGCCCTATCCCTCCAGAGATGCTGTCTGACCTGCTGAGTTACTGTAGCCAATCTATGAACAGAAAACTTCCACAAACAGCAATGTGGTAATGAACATATCATCTATTTTTGTGATACTGGTCTATAAAGAAAATAGAGTTACTATTTCAAGTATCAGTATATTTTGAATTGAAAGGATAGGAATAGTAGGTGAAGACGTGGAAGGTGAGGTGAGGGGTTTAAAAAAAAATTACAAACTGAGTTTAATTCTTATTTTTTATTTAAATCCACGTATCTTATTTTCTTCAAGGTTTTATGATGGAAATGGCATCTTGGGACGGAGGAACTTCTCGCACAGTTCAATTCCTTGTACCACAGGTAGATCAATTTTGTTTGATCAAGTTTCCTTTTTGTGGAAATGTTTGTGAAAGCATTCTAGCCAACATTGCATAGTACTGCACTAATTCACATCCACGCAGTTCTTCATTTTGAATTGTATATTGAAAAAGCCAAGAGAACTTTAAAACGAACAATGCTGGAAATATGAAAAATAGAAAGTGCTACAACTTATATAAGTTAACACCTATTGTGAGAGTGTAACTTGAGAAACATTATGCAGCTTCATATCTGTCTCAAATAGTGCTTTAGTGACGGGGTGGACAACCACGACACACAAAGTTCTTATCATCTGCAGATTTAATGCTCACAGATCCACATACTCGTGAGGTTAACCATTTGTTATTGAGAATTTTTGGCTACTTTCATGACTGGAGCTGAGATTTAGAGCACGGGAGAAGTCAGGAATGTGGGTAGGAATTTGCCGCCAGTGTCCAGAATACTCAAGTCAAAACAAGTTGAAAGTTACGTTGAAGTTGCCATACAGCAATCAATCCTTCTATAACTATGTCATTGTTATCTGCTGGAGGCTTAAACCCCTACTCCTCAAAAATAATGAAGACTTAATATAAACACCTAGCATCGCTAATTATACAGGATTTTGGAATTTAATTTGAAAGCTATGTCCTGAAAATAATGTGCTCAATGTTTTCAGCGTATGGCACAGTAATTCTTTTGACAGTAACTGCATTCTCATGACAAAGTAATTATTAAATATAATGCCAAATTCAGATGGGTCTTAGAGTTCTTTTCTTCACTTCTTGACTAATTTGTATGACGTAGGTTATTACCAAGTAAGCTTCTTTGCCAAAGCCCACCCTTCACAAGAATTAGAAAAAAAATTATGGAGTATTTGATTTTAATATCAAAAAGAGCAACCATTGAAGAAGGGACATAAACTGTGCTGTTTCTTGCATTGTGCCAAACCCAGATGTCCATCAATTGACTTATGAACAAAATAATACATGAGATAGCAGTGTTAATGTATGAGCGTGTTAATAAATGGCTGGACACATGTGCAGAAGTTGATTTATTTTGATCCTCTTTTCATCCATGATTGTCCGCAACAAGGTGAGTGGAACCAGGAATTTTTCAAATTAATCAAAGTTCATTAAATATGATCCGTGTACACTCTACATCAGGAGTCGGCAACCTTGTTCTGCATAGGGGCCAGGACGCATGTCTGTGAGTGGGTGGCGGGCCACGCCTATCTCATACACATGGATCCCGCCCCGGATGGCAGGCATCAAATCACGTGTTCACATAGACCCCGCCCCTTTGAGGACGCCACCCGGAGCACTGGCCCCTTGTTACGGGCACTCACGAACATGGCGTACCTACGAACCATTGCCTTGGCTCTGTCCTGAAGGCGGTGGCTCAAATACAAATGGCTCAAACTCCGATCCCAAAAGTTAAGCCCAGATACAGAAGGTGCGCGGCCGTGCCGACGGCTTTGCACAGGATGCGATACAGCCAGAGCTCGGCGCTGCTCGGCTGCTCCGCCATTGCGGCCGCCAGTGCAGGCCTCCTTGCGTCACCGCGGCCTTGGGTACCGGAGATAACAGAAGTCTGTGGGCCGGATAATGACTGGAAAAAAAATGTCTGCGGGACGGATGATTTTGGGTTATGGGCTGCATTTGGCCCAGGGGCCGTAGGGTGCCGACCCCTGCTCTACATCGTTCAAATTATTGTTGGGCACACCACATATCATCCCATTTGGAAGTGACTTGTTCCTGTCAGTTTCCTGGTGATCATGTGGTGACCATCAACTTAAATGTTTGCAGCATGATTTCTCTAACTTTGGAAGCTCAGAACCAAGTCAGTCCTCAATAGCAGTTTTGGTGTTTTGATATTCTAAATGGGTAGGTCCACAATACACCAGTGCGTTTCCTACGCCCAAACAGTCATTTGAGATATTGACTCAAGTTTTGATGTGAAGATATTGGTGATAGCGATGGATTTTACTGTTATGATGTGCAAATTGAATGACAGATTTTGCCAATATTAAACTATACCAAACAAGCTGACAATTAAATGTTTGCGCTGAGATGGGCTACTCCACCATAAACCATGCACTGGCAGTTAGGCTGTTCAGTCAAATACATTGAATTATGTGACATATGTATATTGGCATCATAGATGCAGTTTAAGCGTGTAACAAAAAGCTTAAGCTTCTCTATTCATGTCAATAGACCCTGTTAACTATGTCATGTCTATTAAATAATCTGCTGGCACTATTAAAAAATACAATCATTAAGACTGAATCCATTATCTTTTAATTATCATTAAATGATTAAAAAAACACAGTTTTCAATGAAATTAGGTAGAGCTTTTAGCTGTTTCAGTTTGCCAAGTGAAGTACATTAACCACAATAAAAATAGATGTAATTATTGAGCAGTCAACAAGAAGAGTATGCCAGCAAGGTACCTGATGGTTTAGTAAAGTCCTCAGTCTATATTGTGGGGCAGGACCTCGTAAACATATATGGCATAAGCAGCAAATGGGGATACCTGGTACGTTTTGGGGAATCAAGACCAAAACAACATTAGGAACATGCTTTTGTCAACAACTTAAATGCAGAATGCCTACTGCATTGTAACAAGCTTGAGAAAGGCAGAAAAAAGTAAATAATTGAGAATTGGGACAGCTGATGCTCTGATTGTGGGAGTGAGATCAGAAGTGGCAGTGGGTCACCCTGCTCCTCTCCCAATATTTCTTTATCACCCCTGCATCTTCTGACCTGGTCTGTTGAATGAAACAGTCATGGTGGAAGTACGGCCAAATCGGCATTTAAAGCTATTCAGGAATTATATATTTTTCCTCCACAAGGCACTGATTTGCATAAGTTAACAAGCTCCTGTTTGATTGAATGGATAACCTTGGCCCCCTAACCTAAGGGTCCAACCAAAGTACTTATGATAATCAGTTTCAGTATTGAGCCATTAAAAGATCACATTCAGGCACTTGTTTAAGAAAGACTGCAGATGCTGGAAAAATCAAAGGTAGACAAAAATGCTGGAGGAACTCAGCGGGTGAGGCAGCATCTATGGAGAGAAGGAATAGGCGACGTTTCTGGTCGAGACCCTTCTTCAAGGTATGTCTACTTTGAAGAAGTTCTCCGCTCTCCAAAGGAAGAAGGGTCTCAACTCGAAATGTCGCCAATTCCTTCTCTCCATAGATGCTGCCTCACCTGCTGCGTTCCTCCAGCATTTCTGTCTACATTCAGGCACTTGTTTTCTGGAAGGCACTGGTTCATAAACAAACAATAGTGGCCAATATTCTTTTGCCTGCAATTTAAACACAAAATGCCTACTGATTGTAATGTCTTAGAAAATTCCAGAATAAATACCCACATTTTTCAGATAAATAAGCTATTTCACCTGGAAAATTAAACAATCAGTAACATAGAACAGTAAAGCACAGGAACGAACCCCTTCAGACCACAATGTTTGTCCCGAACGTGATGCCTAGTTGAACTGATCGCGTCTGCCTACATGTGATCCATATCCCCCCTATTCCCTGCATTTGCATGTGCCTGTCCAAAAGCATCTTAAACAATCTATCTGCCTCCACCACCACCCCCGGCAATGCGTTCCAGGCCCCCAAAATCATCTGTGTAAAGAAAAAACTTTGCCCCACTCCATTAAATTTCCCCCTCTCACCCTTTAGTTATGTCCTCTAGTGTTGGAAATTTCCACCCTGTGGAAAAAGGTTCTGAGTGTCTATGCTATCCATGTCTCTCATAATTTTATACACTTCTGTCAAGTCTTCCCTCAACCTCCGGCGTTCCAGAGAAAACAAATCCGAGTATATCCAACCTCTCCACGTAGCTGAAACCCTCTCATCCAGGCAGGTAAACCTTCTGATATACCTTCTCTGCACCGTCTCCAGGCTTCCCCATATTGTCCCCCAACCAAAGTCCTATAGTGCTGCATCATGACTTCCTAACTCTTGTACACAATGCCCCTAGCAATGTATACAAGCATTCCACATATGCTTTCTTTCCCTCCCTATCCATTTGTGTTTTGAACTTCGGTAAAATGTTTAAGCATTTAGTTGTCCACTCCTGGCTCTTCATAAATTTTGGATGCCGAGAATCCATATTACTGAAATCATATTGCACAAGTTGTGAGAAGTGTAAAATGCGCTTGAGGTTTGTTAGGTCATTCAGTCATGCCTAGTTTGCAATTTTGAAAATTAATGATCCAAAAATTAGTGCAATGCTCATGTAAGCCAGTCTAGAATTACTTCCAAACACGTTAAATAATGGGAAGTCTACAGTGAGTAATGTATGTGAGTGTTGAAGCGGATCGTGTCAAGCCAGTTAGAGAATATTTGTAAGCGATCTTTGACTACAGTGTGTGCGTCATTAACAAAATTCAATGCAGTTACTTGCCAGGCCATTGTGATAGCACCACCCTAACCTGAACCTCCAAGAAGGACAAGGTCACTGGGTGGATTAAAACACTTTCAGGCTCCCTACCAAGACCCACAGTATCCTGTTTTGGAAATTTATCACCGTTCCTTTTCTGTAGCTGGATATAAATTGTGGAACTCTCTACCTGAGAACTGTGCGAATACTTTCACCAGCATTGGTCCAAAAAGGTATCATGTCCCGACCTTATTAATGGCATTAACTGCTGTCAATAAATAAAATTAAATAAATTAACAGATTCTAAAGTACTAAGATAGTACCTCCGATCAGAGTTGTAATAAGTTGCTAAGAAACAAAATGAATGTCTGTAGATTCAAGTGGGTATATGGATCCCATGATGTAAACGCACATCTTTAGAATATAGTTTAACTTGATTGTCACTTATTAAAAAGAGAAAATATTGAAAATATTCAGCATGTCAGGCAGCATCTGTGAAATAAAAAAACATATTTGTTCAGGGCCAGAATTAGTTGGTACTACTGAACAGCAATCCCTTGCACACTGAAGACTTTAATGCATGCAGGAAACTGACTAATGTTGGGGACCTTGGCTGGTTCTGAGTGATTTGGGAGGAGAGAACCCAGGAGTGGGAAGGAATGTCAGTTTTTAGAAATATATCAGGATTAATGCATGTATGGAGTGAGGATTGAGACACGGTTGACACAAAGAGGCTTGTTAGTCATGAGAATGAAATCAGTGACTGGGTAGAGGGAGGAGTGGGAGTGGGAGGATGATCATGATGGGACGTGTGAACGGGCAGAGCATCTGTAGTCGTAGATTTGGAAAGATCATGAGCATGACAGAACTGCAGTTTGCTCCAAGGAAGGCAGGAAGGAGGGGTATTAAAGGAGACTAAGTAAATGCCCCCCTTGAAGAAGCCGTACCCGAGACGTGAACCTAGCATTGGCCATGGCCTGATATAGTAACGTATGCTTAAGTTGCTCTGAAGCAGGCACACTACTGCCGTGGATGCTTGACTATAGATTATTGCCCTCTGGGCAGTGTGGACCACAAATTACAAGTTGTATCAGCATGATTCTTCAATTAGGCTTCACAGCTATGTCACATTAGATCACACAATTAACAAAAAAAAAACAGGTGCTATTGAATCCAGTTTCTATGCAAGTGTCTAACCATTCAACTGAAATATAAATATCTTGAAGTTTACATTTCTATATGTTTGATTGGTTTCTAAAAGTGGGAGACATGTTTTAAATTTCTTCAATTGATAAAACTTTGATTGATTGATCCCCAATTAAAGGTTAATTTTGGGTGTGTTTTGCTTGTAGTTTAGCACATGCAACACACTTGGCCCCTTTCAAAGGACATGAACTTGTAGCTACCTTAGAGCTACCTTTCATCTTTATTATTTATTGGCTGTCTAATAACATTATCAGTTCATAACCATTGCCACTGTCTAGTGTGTATTTTTTTTATTGCACTGTGAAGAACGATTGCGTTAAGAAAGAAGTTAAGATTTGATAAAAATCTGTAAGTGTAAATGTAGTGAATAGGCCTGGTTTATTACAAATTCCTGGAGAGGTAGAGGTTCATGCCACATTCTTCGAAGTAAAGTCCATATATAAGAATGATGCTATTCTTTGAACACCATGAAAATATCTAGTTAAGACAAAAATGGAATGGATACATAAAGAGGGTCACAATCCCAAAAGCTATCGCTCCATTGCAGACGATAATACCAATTGTCTCAATTGAAGGGAGAATGAATTTTGAGGTTAATCATTTAGAACTGACAACTCCACTGATTTTGCAGACAATGTTGTATCTTTTACATTTAAAGTTCGAAGGGTTTATTTAGAAATTATCTCTAAATTACCCATACTTCAAACACCTTGAATAAATAATGTTTTCTAGTTTTTTTTAAATCCTGGTGAAAAATCTGCTTTGTCCTTGACTTTGATAATGTATTATTAATATTGGTTTAAGATAAGCACAACTATATTGACCTACAATGTTACTTCAGTTTATTTGGAAGTGGATATGCAGATGGAGTGATTAGTAGCAGCATAAGGTATCAAACCTCTCTATCGCTAAATTTAACTGGTGAGTTAAATTTGGCAAATAAAGTTGTTGCTATCATTGTGCACTGAACCGCCCAAGGATAATTCTAATGCTGGGATGAATATTTGGACAATCTGAAATTGGGGGAGCCAGGCTTGGATGGCCACATTGTGGGAAAACAAGGCTGGATGTCTGAAAAGTTCAGTCAACTGTCAATGGCATTTAGTCAGTTGAGGCCCCTGGCTCTGTGGAATCACTGATCCCATCCATGCAGCCTCTGTCTACTAAAGAGCACAACACAGAACAGCTGGTACTGGATCGGGCTTTCCACAGAATAGCTGCAGCCCATTTCCAACAACTGTGGCTTTCCCCAGTCCTCCATCCCCCACACCCAGTGCGCAGTGATGGCAACATTCTACTTATAGCAGCAAATTGGCCATTGAGTTTAATTTATAAACACTATTTGGATGACATTTCTTTGTTAATTTGCTTAAGCATATTAACGTCTCTAAAATAGCAGACAAATGAATGTCAAACCAGTTAATATTTGCACAAAATAATTTCACAATCTGTGTTTTAGTGCAGTTTAAATCAGCACAATTGCTAACATCACGGGGAAAATATAACCAAATACTCAATACTTGGAACAGTTCAGGGTAGAACTATTCCCAGTGTTATCTTGACACCCGAAGCTTCTTGTGCGCTTCAAAGTAACAAATGGTCAAAGTTAACTAAGTTCATGTCTTGGACTTGTGCAAAAGAATTATCTCTTAATTATCTTGGTCATTTTGTCCATCAACATTTTACATTGTTTCTCTTTATTTAATCTATCTAAATGTTCATATTCAAGATTTTAAACATTTCTGCCACATCTCCAATCAGTCGTTTGTGTTCCAAGGAAAGCAACCACAATGTCTAGTCACATAACTAATTATTTCTGTGGAAATCATTCTAGATCTCTTTGGCACCATCTCCTAAATTATGGTGCCAGAATTGACTGATGGCACAACTGGGGCTAAACTGATGTTGTGTACAGTTTAGCACAGTTTACAGTATTTTGCGGAAGATGAATTTGTGCAGAGGAGAGGGTAAACCAAACAATAGCAGAACTGAGGTTAAAAACCCTGCATTGATGAAAATCTGATTAGTTATGTGAAATAAACATTCAGCGGTGACGTCAGTGAGGAAAAAAGAAAAGTTCTGTTAACTTTGCAGAGGATGACCTTTCACCAAACTAGCTAGTTCATTTCAAATGGTTTAGTTTAATTTATTATTGTCACCTGTACTAAGGTACAGTGAAAAGTTGTTATTGCGTGCTTCCAGACAAATAAACTATAGATGATAGAATCAAGCTGTCTACAGTGTACAGATAATGGGTATGACATTTAGTGCAAGGTAAAGTCTGATTAAAGATAGTTAAAATGTCTCCAATGAAGTAGATGGGAAGTCAGGACCGCACTCCAGCTGTTGAAGGGATTGTTCATTTGGGTGATAACTACTGGGAAGAAACTGTTCCTGATTTTGGAGGTATACATTTTCAAACATCTGTACCTCTTGCCTGATGGGAGAAGAGAGAAGGAGTGACAGTGGTGAGACTGATACTTGATTATGTAAGTGGGCTTGCAGATGCAGCATGAAGTATAGATGGAGTCAATGGAAGATTGTCTACGCCCACAACTACAATTTCTTGCGGTCTCCCAAACCATGCTGTACAAGTTGATGAGGGTTGCTGGGTGCCGTTCATTATCTGAAATTGTTGAATTCTGTGTGCCTGAACACTGAAGATGTCCTCAAATTTACATTTGGCTTCAATGCAACATTGCAGAGATCAGTGTGGGAATGAGATGGAGAACCTGTATGCTTTTTTTACATGAATCTGGATGATCTCATGCTGTTCCCTCTCAACCGACTCACCGCCCAGCACTACCTCCCATCACATATGATGATATTCGTCCTCTTGGTAATTTCTCATCCCAGCACCCAGGAGGCAATCTGCTCTACAGATCTCATCATAATAATTACAAAACTGCCTGTGCCCCACGGGTATCAAATCCATAGTTGTTACTGTATTTGTTGCCTATGCAATCCTTTGTCTCACTGCTTAGTTCAGGATTGCACACCCTCACCAATATACAGAGTATCTTCAGAGACATAAACTCATTTTCCATTTGGATCTCATTTTCATGTATAACCATCTCCTGAGTTCTGTGATCCAGAAAACATTCACCAACCTTTATGTCCTGCGGTGTATCCAGTTATCCCTCAACCTCAGAAATCCTCAAGGCTCAACATGGTAGAGGCAAGTTCGGCGTTCAACA
Organism: Okamejei kenojei; assembly: GCA_035221665.1. Classification (NCBI taxonomy): domain Eukaryota; kingdom Metazoa; phylum Chordata; class Chondrichthyes; order Rajiformes; family Rajidae; genus Okamejei; species Okamejei kenojei. Next base: position 21,854,300 of record CM069151.1, on the reverse strand, counting down.
CCATCTAAACCTATTGCCAAACTCGGGGAACACGGTTTCTGCTCGTCCGCATGCAACTCAGTCCTAGTCTTCCCCATCGGCAGACCTCAATCCGGAAGAATTGGCAACAACACTTTCTCCTGGTTGACCATCAACACAAGTGCACTTCAAGACAGCGTTTTCAGTCCCATGCTCTAATCTCGCTATATCCGTGACTTTGCAGCCAGACACAACTCCAATCCATCGTTAAATTCTCTGATTATACCACCGTTGATTGATGAATAATAGTAACGATGAATCAGTATAGGAGGAAGATTGATAACTTAGTTCAATGGTTCCAGAACAACAACCTTGTAACGCGGACAGACTAGTTGCATCATAGCCCAGTTCAGTAACTCGAATGCCCAAGAACAATGGATGCTGCTGAAAGTTATGGAATGTGCCCGGTCTGTCACCATTGAAGGGGTCCACAGGAAATGCTGCCTCAAGAAAGTACAGTGCCCTCCATAATGTTTGGGACAAAGACCCATCATTTATTTATTTGCCTCTGTACTCCACAATTAATTTCTACATGGTGAAACCAAAATGTATAAAAATGGCCCTTATTAAAATCTGACAATGTGTACTTTGACCACATGTCATTTTTTCTATTACAAATCTCAAATTGTGGAGTTCAGAGGCAAATAAATAAATGATGTATCTTTGTCCCAAACATTATGGAGGGCACTGTAGCTAATATCATCAAAGCCCCAAATCACCCTGGCCACACACTCATCTCGTTGCTGTCATAGGGAAGAAGCTACAGGAGCCTGAGAACTGATGTCTCCAGGTCCATGAGCAGCTTCTTCCCATCAACCATCAGGCACTTGGACCACATTGCACAACCCTACGTCAGCAATGATTCAATATGGACTTTGTGTAGGTTGCACTGCTGAACTCGTTGTTCAGCTGAATAAGTTGTGCTGTCATGCTTTCTGTGCCGAGTTTGCTCTTTTTTCACATGATTGCTTTGCTTCCTGCCACAACCCAGTGTTTTACTGGTAGTTTGCTCTGTTCCTTTCTAATATGGCATGAGGCACTGTATTCCTCCTTTTGTTTGAATTCCTGCCTTCCTCTTTGGAATATTATCTTGAAATACAGCTGCATCTGTCCACATGTTATATCTTCCTTGGAAAAGGATTCAATGTTTTGCCATTGCTCATTGATTTTGTAAGACATATTTTATATACCTTTTTCCAAGAAAAATGTTAGATAAGTTAATTAATAACTTTGGGAGCTAGATTCTGTAAACAGGACATTTTAGGTTTTTATTATCCCAAGTTCATGACCCACTGCATGAAAGGTTTGAGCTTGCATTTCAACCTTGACCTCGGCATCAGTAGAGCCATAGTGATACAGTGTGGAAACAGGCCCTTCTGCCCAACTCTCCCACACCGACCAACAATTTCCCAGTTACCCCAATCCCACTTGCCTGTGCTTAGCCCATATCCCTCCAAACCTGTCCTATCCATGTACCTGTCTAACTGTTTCTTAAACAATGGGATAGTCCTAGCCTCAACTACCTCTGGCAGCTTGTTCCATATACCCACCACCATTTGTGTGAAAAAGTTACCCCTCGGTTTCATATTAAATCTTTTCCCCCTCACCTTGAACCTATGTCCTCTGGTCCTCAATTCCCCTCCTATGGGCAAAAGACCACCCGATCTATTCCTCTCATGATTTTGTATACCTCTATAAGATCTCCCCTCATCCTCCTGCGCTCCATGGAATAGAGACCCCAGCCTACTTAACCTCCCTATCGCTCAGACCCTCTAGTCCTGACAACATCCTTGTAAATCCTTTCAAGCTTGACAATATCTTTCCTATAACATGGTGCTCAGAACTGAACACAATATTCTAAATGTGGTCTCACCAATGTCTTATACAACTGCAACGTGACCTCCCAACTTCTATACTCAATACTGATGAAGGTCAAAGTGCCAAAAGCCTTTTTGACCACCTTATCTACCTGCGACGACCTTCAAAGAACCATGCAACTGTACTCCCATATCTGTCTGCTCTACAACACTACCCAGAGGCCTACCATTTACTGTGTAGGTCCTGCCCTTGTTCGACATCCCAAAATGCAACACCTCACATTTTTCGGTATTAAATTCCATCAACCATTCCTCACCTGGCCAATCGATCCAGATCCTGCTGCAATCTTTCACAACCATCTTCACTATCTGCAAAACCACTAACTTTTGTATCATCTGCAAACTTGCTAATCTTGCCGGTATGTTCTCATCCAAATCATTGATATAGATAACAAACAGTAACGGGCCCAGCACTGAACCCTGAGGCACACCTCAGTCACAGGCCTCCAGTCCGAGAAACAACCTTCCACCATCACCCTCTACTTCCTTCCATGGAGCCAATTTTCTAACCATTCAGCTATCTATCCTTGGATCCCATGCGATCTAACCTTCCAGAGCAGCCTACCATGTGGAAACTTGTTGAATGCCTTGCTGAAGTCCATGTACACAACATCTACAGCTCTGTCCTCCTCAACCTTTTTGATCATGTCATCAAAAAAGTAAATCAGATTTGTGAGACACGACCTCCCAAGTACAAAACATGCTGACTATCCCTAATCAGCCCTTGCCCATCCAAATGCCTATATCAACCTGTCCCTCAGAATACTCTCTAGTAACTTACTAACTGCAGATGTTAAGCTCACCAGCCTATAGTTCCCAGCAGTTTCCCTGTAGCCCTTTTTGAAAAGAGGCACAACATTTGCCACCCTCCAGTCTTCCAGCACCTCTCTTTTATTAAGGACGACTCGTAAATTTCAACCAGGGCTCCCATAATTTCCTCTCTAGTTTTCTGCTATGATCTTGGATATATCAGATCAGAGGTCATCCAGCTGCTGCTCCAGTTCCCCAACATGTTCGGAGCTGCATCTGGACACAATTTCTGCAGGTGTAGTTGTCAGAAGCACCAGCAGCGTCCCTGACTTCCCGCATCCTGCAGGAAACACGCTGCACCAACTTGCCTGCCATTTCTTCAGTGGACAAAAAATTACAAATTTCAAATGAAGTGTAGCCTCCTTGCCTCAGCCTCCTCGCCGAAGACTCTTGAGCCAAAGACTCACACTTTACCTCCCGTGGCACTTCACCTCAACAAGGCCGCTCCCAACAACCTGTCAATTGTGGCATAGTAGCCAGGCAGTTATTGTTGCTGCCTCATAATTCAGGAAAATGTGTAGGAATGGAACTGCAGATGCTAGTTAAAACTGAAGATAGACACAAAATGCTGGAGTAACTCAGCAGGACAGGCAGAATCTCTGGAGAGAAGGAAAGGGTGTTGTTTCTGGTCAAGACCCTTCTTCAGGTTAACTCAATCCGAAACGTCACCCATTCCTTCTCTCCAGAGATGCTGCCTGTCCCGCTGAGTTACTCCAACATTGTGTGTCTATCTGAAAGTTCAGGGATCCAGGCACAATCGTGACCCTGGGGTGTTGTCCGTACAGCATTTGCATCTTAGCCCTGCAACCGTGTGGGTTCCTTCGGGATGCTGCAGTTTCCTCCCACATCTCAAAGTATTGCTGACAATTCAATTGGCTATTGGAGATGACCTCCTTGCGTAGGTTAATAGCAAAGAAAATCTGATGCTCACTCTATTTTAAATGAATGTGCTTTGTGAGGAAAAAGTGCACTTTATAAATATATGTGAAGTTGGCCTGCACAGACCCATCTAAAAAAATGTATTGATTTTAATTATAAACATTTCTTCAGTTAACGTAGCTAAAAGGATAAGAAAGGCTGGGAAACTCTTAATACTGGAAACGTCCACCAAATCGTATCTCTTCCTGGAAATGCTTCCGGTTTAGCTAAGAATTTTCTTTTTTTTCTTGTTTTTAGATTTCCAACTGTTGCATTATTTTACATTTTAAATGTCTAGCAGTTCATTTTTGATATTTCTATAATCAACTGTTTTCAAAAAAGTCTATAGAATATTTTGAAATAAGTATTTTATTAACAGCAGTGAAAATAACTGTAGTCTGGCATTAAAATGTTTTCCATATTGAATTACCTATCTTTCTTTGTCAGAGAATTAAATAATGCAGAGAATGCCTCAAGGCTTAAATTTCAGTTCTGAAACAGTAACAGCATTGCTGTCTTGAAGATACAGACAGTGGATCAGATACTGTTTTCCAAAAATAATGAGCTTTGTTAACAATGTGTTTTAATAAAACATAACATGTGGTCATTGTAAACATAGTCATCACCAGCTTTCGTACTTTTCTTAACGTACTGTCAATTGCAGTGTGAGACTAAACTTCCAGCTGAATAAAAATTGAGGAAATACTTTGAAATGTTATATAAAGATCAAAAGTGCTTCAGTTCAATCTGAAAGTAAAGTCTTAAATCTAAACAAAGCAAGCTACAAAAGAATGGCAGTTGTATGTAGATTGGCATTAAATGGTATTTAATGAATGTGCTTTGTGAGGAAAATAACCATAGAAACATAGAAAATAGGTGCAAGAGGAGGCCATTCGGCCCTTCGACCCAGCACTGCCATTCACTGTGATCATGGCTGATCGTCCCCAATCAATAACCCGTGCCTGCCTTCTCCCCATATCCCTTAATTCCACTAGCCCCTAGAGCTCTATCTAACTCTCTCTTAAATCCATCCAGTGATTTGGTCTCCACTGCCCTCTGTGGCATGGAATTCCACAAATTCACAACTCTATGGGTGAAAAAGTTTTTTCTCACCTCAGTCTTAAATGGCCTACCCCTTCTTCTAAGACTGTGGCCCCTGGTTCTGGACTCGCCCAACATTGGGAACATTTTTCCTGCATCTAGCTTGTCCAGTCCTTTTATAATTTTATATGTTTCTATAAGATATCCCCTCATCCTTCTGAACGCCAGTGAATACAAGCCTAGTCTTTTCAATCTTTCTTCATAAGAGAGTCCCGCCTTCCCAGGAATCAATCTTGTGAACCTATGCTGCACTGCCTCAATCACAAGGATGTCCTTCCTCAAATTAGGAGACCAAAACTGTATGCAATACTCCAGATGTGGTCTTACCAGAGCCCTATACAACTGCAGAAGAACCTCTCTACTCCTATACTGAAATCCTCTCGTTATGAAGGCCAACATTCCATTAGCTTTCTTCACTGCCTGCTGCACGTGCACGCCAACTTTCAGTGACCGATGTACAAGGACACCCAGGTCTCGCTGTACCTCCCCCTTACCTAACCTAACCCCATTGAGATAATAACCAATGGCAAACATACCAAAAAACTATAGTTGACATTAAATATGTATTTGTTTGAGGCAAAAGAAAACAGGAAAAGTGGTCTGGCCATGACTAACAAGAGCAGTGGAATTAGATCAAAGGAAAAGGCCTAAAATGTTGCCAAAAAGATTAGCTCACCTGAGGATTGAGAGAATCTCATAATTCAGGATAAGAGGACCAATACATTAATAAAGGAAAGGGAAAGTAGAATACACCGGTAATCTGGTGAGAAACATAAAATCAAATGGTAAAAGATTCATTAGATATGTAAAAAGGAAAATAATCTCAGATTTATATGAGAAGGTGGTACATAAATGAAACAACTTGTCAAAGGAAGTGATAGAGGGAGGGACTAACAACATTTAAAACACATTTGCTCATGTACATGGAATAGGAAAGGTTTAGTGGGATATGGGTCAAATGCATGCAAATGGAACTGGTATGGACGAGTTTGTGCTGAAGGCCTTGTTTCTATGCTTTATGATTCTATGACTCAGTATCCGGTTTGCTAATCTTATAAAGCTGAATGCCAGTGTGGACTATGATAATGATCAGACTTCAGGAGAAAATAGGCAGGCTAAGTAAATGGGTGAGAACAGGGCAGATGAGGTACAATGTGAAAAATGAATGGTCACTTTGGTAGAAAAAGTACAAAATCAAAGAATGTAAAATCTTGAGTGATTGTAAGATGTTCAAAGACGTCTTAGTAAACAAATCTCTGAAAAGTAACTACAGCTACAGCAAATAATTAAGACGTCAAACATGTTGGTCTTTATTATAAGAGGATTTGAATACCAGAGAATAAGCATCTTGCTGCCATTATGTTTGCTTGGTGAGACCATACCAAAATACCGTGTACAAGTCTTGTCATCTTTCTAGGTAGGTATGTAATTCCAATGGGATGTGGGTAGTGAAGGTTCACCACATTTGGTTCTTGGTATGTGTGGGGTGATTCCAATGTGGAGTTGTAAAGAGACTAGGTCTATCTATTCAAATTTAAAAGAATGAGAAGTGATCTCATTAAAACAAGCATTTCTTATAGGGCTTGCTAGGGTAGGTATAAGGTATTTTTCTGGCGAGGGGGTACAGTTCCAAGATAATAGTTGGGCCTTTCAGGACTAAGATGCAATGTATTTGTTTCTGCAGATGGTAGTGACTCTTTGGAATTTTACACTCAAGAGGACCGTGGAGATTAAGTCACTGAGTTTATTCGAAAATGAGACCTACAGGCAATGTTCCCTCTAATTTTCAGTAGTTTGTTTGCGCAGAAATCTTGTATTTGCAATTTTTTATGCTATTACAAATGTGTGTGCACTGAATTCTTGTGCAAATATATCACCTCGAGCTTTTGGTGTAGCAGTTTTTACTATTTCATTAAGCCATTCAACTTTAAACCAATTTGCAGTTCTTTTGCGCTTCACACCCTTTGCATCCTTTGAATTTGACATGGTGAATCAAAATTTCTTTCAATAAAAACTCAATAAGCCAGCTACAGAATTTGAAATGGATCTTCGTAAACTGTACAATAAAGTCAATATGATTATGAGATTTTTACAAATAAGTATAAATTATATACTGTATAATTATTGATTACTTCATTTTAGGTAACTTTGTAGTGTCTGACACACTCTTGAATGCTTTCGTTTTTCAAAAGAAACAGTTCTTTATTTAACACTGTAACAAGTCCTCACTCTCCCCTCCTCCTCTCCCCTCCTCCTCTCTCCCCCCCCTCTCTCCTTCCCATTCCCTCTCCACCCCTCTCTCCCTTTCCCCCATGCCCTCCTTCCCCACCTCCCTCACCGTCCTCTACAACGTCCAGTCCCATCCATTTACCGCTGGGTTCCTGCCAGCAGCGCCACCATCTTTGAGGAGGGCGGCCCTTGCGGCCCGCGGACCGGATGCGGCCCGTGAAAGGGTCCAATTGATGATTTCCCCAATGCCAGAGCGGGCTGCAGCTGTCCCTGGTGCCAGATCCGGGCGGTGGATTTTGAAATTGGGTGAAAAAAAAATTATAGCGGAGATTTTTTTTCCGAATTTCAAAATCCTTTTGTGCGCACATAAATTTTCTTTGTACACTGGTTTCAAAACTTGTGTGTGCCACAACACGCGCACAGCTTGGAGGGAATATTGCCTACAGGTCATCAGATATTTAGAGAATCAAGGAATATGATTTTGTTTAGTAAAGTGGATTTGAAGTAAGATCAGACTTGATCTTATTGAAATAGTAAATTGCTCGCAAGTGGTTAATTGTCCCAGTTCTTCTATTTCACATGTAATATGAATTTTGGTTGAATTGGAATTAATGCTGTGATCTACTCTGTTGAGGTATCAACAGAGCATCTTACAACATGAAACGATCAGATATGGGGGGGGGGGGCATGTGAAAGCTAAGCAAACTGTTCACACCATTTACAATCACATCTCATTTATTTTAAAAAATGATGTGTGTTCACCGGCACCATTTGGAAAAGGTAATCTCTCTCGCAAGGAGTTATGAGGGAGGGCATTTCAGAACTTGAGGCCAGGTTGACTGACGGAAGGATATCAGAATACATCAGAAAGCCCAGAGTAGAAGAATGCAATGACCTCTAAAGATTGTTGTCCTTACCATGGGCAGTAGAACTCTGATGAAATAAAAACCAGGTTCAAAAATTCCTCTGAATGTCAATGAATGTCACAAATGCTTGAGGAAACTTGCCTTCCTGGTCAAATTAATGACATTCTACCAATCAGAAGCAATATCATATATATATGAATATGTAAAGTTTATTTTTGGCAATTAGAATGTAAATTGAAGCCCTGCATTAAGGTGAAGCTCTTACTGACAACTTTTTACACACTTCAACAATCAATTTCCCAACCATACTAGAGTAAAAGCATTGCATTGGTATGAATATTTCTGTTAATGTGTGCTCCGCACCATGGAATGCAAATGGTAATACAATTTTTTTATTAACAGAGTATTTCAGAGGAAATGTTCTACCAGTTGAGCAACATGCTACCTCAGATTTTTAGAGTGTCGTCTACACTGACCCTGACCTCCAAGCGATGAACAAACACAAAAGATCCACTGCACTGCAAGTGAGTTATGCTGACAAGTCACCTTTTGTGTGGGCTTTCAATGAGATATTAAAAATAATTAAAACTGCACTATGTTCCCACTGCGGCTGGAAAAGACTCTTTTTCTCACAGCAAAATTTCCAACATTTAAAATTCTTACACTTAATGTGATATATGCATCAAAACTTCTTATACTTTCACAATGATGCTGATCTGTCTAAAGCTGAAACTTGTCTCCTTTTCCAGAATTAAAAATTAGCAAGTAACGTTGTTGCAAGCAGATTTGATGAGTTGCACAAGATTTCTCCTTCCATAATTTCACTGTTTAATTGCTCCACCAAAAAAGAGAGATTTGACAAAAGATTAAGCCTTTGTAACATCAATTTTTCACTATATTTCCAGATCAAAGTGCATATAATACTGAAATAATAGAAAAAGCATTCCAGTTTTTCCATCCCTGTTGACCTAAGAATTATTAGTTTGTGAAACTAATCACTGTCCATATCTTGGGTAGACAAAAATGCTGGAGAAACTCAGCGGGTGAGGCAGCATCTATGGAACGAAGGAATAGGTGACGTTTCGGGTCGAGACCCTTCTTCAGACTGATGTGAGGGTGGGGGGGAGGGGGGGACGGGAAGAAGAAAGGAAGAGGCGGAGATAGTGGGCTGTGGGAGAGCTGGGAAGGAGGGAGAAAGCAAGGACTACCTGAAATTGGAGAAGTCAATGTTCATACCGCCTGGGTGTAAACTACCCAAGCAAAGAGGTAATTCCGGACACTCAGTGGCACACAAATTGCTTCTGAAATTCATTAGAGTTGTAAATGGAGGATGGAAGTGGCGGGAGCTGGTCCACTTTGCAAGTCGGGAATAGGGTCGGAAGCCAGAGCTTTAAAAGGCCAGGGAGATGGGTCAGCAGGTCATTCTATTCACAATAGTTTTATATTTTATAATTGTTTTCTTTACATTTCTGGAACTCCATGTAGAGACATGGGAGGGACGTCATTAGCAGGCCAGGGGTTTATTGTCGTTTCATTATCATGTGACCTCTGTTGGCCCGGAAAAATGTATAATCCAGAAAGGCTCTGGAACCAAAGGTGCTGGAAAAACAGTGTTCAACAGTGTTATTAAAGATGGGATAGCAGCACATTTGGAAAGTGGTGAAATCATTGGACAAAGTCAGCATGGATTTACAAAAGGTAAATCATGTCTGACGAATCTTGTGGAATTTTTCGAGGATGTAACTAGTAGCGTGGATAAGGGAGAACCAGTGGATGTGGTATATCTGGACTTCCAGAAGACTTTCGACAAGGTCCCACATAAGAGATTAGTATACAAACTTAAAGCATACGGTATTAGGGGTTCAGTATTGATGTGGATAGAGAACTGGCTGGCAAACAGGAAGCAAAGAGTAGGAGTAAACGGGTCCTTTTCACAATGGCAGGCAGTAACTAGTGGGGTACCGCAGGGCTCAGTGCTGGGACCCCCAGCTATTTACAATATATATTAATGATCTGGATGAGGGAATTGAAGGCAATATCTCCAAGTTTGCGGATGACACTAAGCTGGGGGGCAGTGTTCGCTGTGAGGAGGATGCTAGGAGACTGCAAGGTGACTTGGATAGGCTGGGTGAGTGGGCAAATGTTTGGCAGATGCAGTATAATGTGGATAAATGTGAGGTTATCCACTTTGGTGGCAAAAACAGGAAAGCAGACTATTATTTAAATGGTGGCCGATTAGGAAAAGGGGAGATGCAGCGAGACCTGGGTGTCATGGTACACCAGTCATTGAAAGTAGGCATGCAGGTGCAGCAGGCAGTGAAAAAAGCGAATGGTATGTTAGCTTTCATAGCAAAAGGATTTGAGTACAGGAGCAGGGAGGTTCTACTTCAGTTGTACAGGGTCTTGGTGAGACCACACCTGGAGCAGAGATGCCAAGTGTCCCGGATTCGCCGTATTTTATCCCGGCGAAATAAACTTTTTACGGTGTTCCGGCAGCCAAACATGCTGTTATGGAACACCGCTGCGCCGGTGTTCCTCCCGTGGTGAACACCGGCGCCATGTGTCCCCGGTTTGCCAGCCCGCGCGATCAGCGGCACTTTGCCGGGCCCTAGTGTCCGCGCCTGCGCAGTGGGGGAGGGTTGCCGGGCCCCAGTGGCCGCGCGTGCGCAGTGGGGGAGGGTTGCCGGGCCCCAGTGGCCGCGCGTGCGCAGTGGGGGAGGGTTGCCGGGCCCCAGTGGCCGCGCGTGCGCAGTGGGGGAGGGTTGCCGGGCCTGGAGCCATTTCGAGCCACGCCCGGCCCAGAGCCCGGGCGGCGCCGGCCCGCGCGATCAGCGGCACTTTCTTGCCGCCAGCCGGCCGCTCGCGGCAGCCCCATCACCGGGCCTCCCCCCACCCCCACCCAGTGCGCAGGCGCTGACCCGCCGGCAACCTTGCCAAGTGCGCATGTGCCGCACCCGTCCGCCGGCAGCCCGCTGATCTGCACCAGTGCGCAGGCGCATAGCCGCCGGCAACAACCCCAGGTGAGTATGTTACGGAGAGAAATGCATTTAACCCCATTTGTTACGGACAAATGGGTTAAATGTTACTGTGAACTAAATTTAGGGTTGGCATCTCTGCTGGAGTATTGCGTACAGTTTTGGTCTCCAAATCTGAGGAAGGACATTATTGCCATAGAGGGAGTGCAGAGAAGGTTCACCAGACTGATTCCTGGGATGTCAGGACTGTCTTATGAAGAAAGACTGGATAGACTCGGTTTATACTCTCTGGAATTTAGGAGATTGAGAGGGGATCTTATAGAAACTTACAAAATTCTTAAGGGGTTGGACAGGCTAGATGCAGGAAGATTGTTCCCGATGTTGGGGAAGTCCAGGACAAGGGGTCACAGCTTAAGGATAAGGGGGGAAAATCCTTTAAGACCGAGATGAGAAAGACTTTTTTCACACAGAGAGTGGTGAGTCTCTGGAACTCTCTGCCACAGAGGGTAGTTGAGGCCAGTTCATTGGCTATATTTAAGAGTGAGTTGGATGTGGCCCTTGTGGCTAAGGGGATCAGAGGGTATGGAGAGAAGGCAGGTACGGGATACTGAGTTGGATGATCAGCCATGATCATATTGAATGGCGGTGCAGGCTCGAAGGGCTGAATGGCCTACTCCTGCAAATAATTTCTATGTTTCTATGTTTCTATTTCTAACCTGTTCAATCAAACAAACTGTCCGTAGATCATAGTTGCTGAGGTTAGTGTTGTGTAATGTATTCAAGGGCCTAATGGTTGCTGGGAAGAAGCTGTTCTTGAATCTGGCAGTCATGGTTTCAGGTCTGAAGAAGGGTTTTGACCCGAAACGTTGCCTATTTCCTTCACTCCATAGATGCTGCCTCATCCGCTGAGTTTCTCCAGCATTTTTGTCTACCTTCAGATTCCTGTACCTTCTTTCCTATGGTATTATGAAAATGAAAGTGTGACCAGGATGGAGTAAGTCTTTGATAGTGGTTGCCTTTTAGAGACAGCAGCTTCCGTAGATCCTTCGATCGTGAGGAGGTAATACCTGTGATGGACTGGGCAATGTCTACCACTCTCTGTAGTCTCCCTCATTCCTGAGCATTTGAGTTATTGAACCAAGCCCTGATGTAAACCAGTCCGTATGCTCTCTACCGCACTCCCGTAGAAACTTCATAGAGTATTTTTTGATATTCTAATATTCCTCTACCTTCTAAGGAGAGGCGTTGATGAGCTTTCTTTGTGATTACACGATGTGCTGGGCCCAGAAAAGATCTTTCGAGTTATGCATTCCTAAGAACTTGAACCTGTTGTCTTTCTCCACCTCTATCCCATCAATGATGACAGGTTCGTCGATCCCGGGTTTCCCCTCTTAAAGTCAGCAATCAGCTCTGGTCCTGCTGAGCAGATACCGTTCTCTGAGTTTGGAGAGGAAGATGGAGTTGAACGCTGAGCTGTAGTTCATGAACAACAGCCTGATGTACATGTTCTTATTGTCCAAGTGGTCCAGTGCAGGGTGGAGAACACGTTAAATTTCATCCTCTTGTGGTATATAAATTGTAACGGTTCTAGATCCTCATCAAGGCAGGAGTTGATATGTGTCATAACCAACCCCTCAAGGCACTTCATCACCATAGACGTTAGTGCCACCGGTTGATAGTCATTGAAGCATGTCATCTTCCTCTTCTTGGGCACCAGCATTATTTATCTCCGTTTAAAGCAGGTGTGAACCTTAGACCTTTGAGAAGTTGAAGATGTCTGCAAAAACACCAGTCAGTTGATTCACGCAGGATATAAGAACGTAGCAGATACACCATCTGGGCTGGGCCAATTGCTTTCCAAGGATTCACCCTCATGAAGGATCTTCTGACTTCAGTGACTAAGAATACAATGTCCTCTGGGATTATGGGGACCCAAGAAGGTACATCGATGTTCTCCCACTCAATGCGAGCTTAGAAAGCATTGTGCTTGCCTGGGAATGATGCTGCACTGTCAATTGAGCTACTACTTGGTTTCGCCTTGTAGGAAATGATGGCATGCAAGCCCTGTCACAGCTGCAGCACCTCCATTCCATCCTCCAGTTTAGAGCAAAAGAGTCTCTTTGATTTTCTGATTGCTTTATCGAGGTCGTATCTGGTCTTCCTATCGGATCCTGTATTGCCAGAGTTGAATGGCCAAGATCTGGTCCTCGGTAGATTGCGGACCTTCTGGTCAGGGAACACCTTCATGGTCTTGGTGGAAACGCATTCCTTCTCACATTTCCTTATGATGTTGGTAACAAACTGTCACATAAAATTGACGGATGTTTCCCAATTTGGCTGTTCTTATGCGTAATCTAAGCTATTATATTTTGGACTAATATGATGTAATATATGGTCAGACTTTGAGTTGATAGGAATATATGCGCATTGCATCTTACCAAAATATACCCATATTTGCAGGAATTAACAATAGGCTCATTGTAATTAACATACTAAGACAAGAGAGCTACTCATACTAACACAAAATAATCAATGCAACATTTTCAATGTATTTATATAAAATACTTATGGAGTGTATTTTGTTTTTAATTAATATTCACAAATACCCCTTCAAATTACTATTATTCTGTTCAAAAATAAGATTTCAGGTTATCAAAATAAATAGGAATTAGGAAAATAAACTCCATCGTACACATCAACTTCTTGTCTTGATAGATTTAAAAATGTAATTTGTTGGATGCATGCAGCCTTGCTGTGATATATTCCATATTTATATTAATTTCTAAACTCGTTAGAAATTCTTACTTATCGTTCTATGTCCATGGTATATGTCCCATGTACTTTCTTTCCACAATTCATTTAAAATGAGTAGAGAATATTTTTTCCTTGAGTGACTGAGTAAAGTGGACTTAATGAATTCAGTCATTTATGTCTGCAAATAAAGAATGTCTGAATTTAAACTGTTTTATCACCAATCTGTTTTAGGATAGAACACTGCAACATATCATAGGTTAGACATACCCAGTGCCCCATGCATAATTAACAAGTATTAATCTGCAATAGAAACAAGTGGTGCAGTGGCTCGGCAAGACGGCCTCTACATATGTGGAGAACCCAGAGAAAATATCCGTGCGAGTGAACACCTATACCTGTAACCATTTGCAGTTGGGACCAACAGATCGGAGATTGATTGGGACCCTCGTTCTCCAGGTCTGTGATTGGGATCTGTGTATCTGGTAAAGTGTTTCAATGACAAATAATCGCCTAGGTAAATATGTGAATGTGTTGTTAGCAAGTTGCACTGGGATTAATGGATTAAATTAATATGTTGTATTAGTTAATCAATGTGGTAAATTAATGTGCTTAATATAAATGGAACAATGAAATCTATAGTGTTAGTATTCTTTTTAATGTAGTATATTAAATTAAAGAGTGATCTATTATTTGTTACATTGGATTAATATGCTGTAATACTTTGAATTAGCTTGTGATCTGTGTTTATATTTCTATAAGCTAACTAATGTTGATCATGTTGAACTTATCCATGATGTTGCAAATTTAGAATAGAGTTCTTTGCTGCACCACTTCATTAGAAAATAAATCCTAAATCAAACGGTTAAAGTGTGCAAGCATTTGAAACCAGAGATGAACTTTGATTGATAGGAATTGAGTTTAAACTTAACATGTGGCTGCTGCAACTGAAAACAAATAAAGGTTGGATACAAACTTTGGTGATGAAATGTTCCTGATATAACTCTACATATCTTAGTTTCTTTCATCTTGCAGTATGAATGTTAAAAAATACAAATTTCAGACATTTAGTCTACATAACATCATAGATATGCACAATTATGAAAATAATTAATGAAATAACCATAATTTCCACTGGATTCTGTTGAATCTTTTTCTGATTGACTTTAAACTTGGTGTGACTGATTCTATTTGAGCATAACAAATAGATGGAAATGTAATGGTTTGTAATTTATAGACAATGCTCAACCGTTTGAATACTTTGTATATCTTTTCATTAAAAAAATAAGATCAATATTTTATCTTTGTTAACACCAATGTACAATGGCAATAGGGAATCGAAGGATACGGTCTTCACCTACATCTATCTATATACTATTAAAAGTCTCTACACTTATACATATTCTAACACATTTTTCCCGACCACGCCCTACTCAGCTTCACTTAAGATTTTATCCTATATTTCTCAAGTTATTCGTGATTAAAGTTCAAAAAAAGGCAAAAAACGGTTCTCACGCAGTCTTTTTCCAGGACTTTCCACTGATGATGTCATAATGCCACTCACAGTGCACCAATCACAATGGGTTCTCAAGCTGCCGAATGCCACAATTCCATCACAATGGGACGTTGCCAACGGTAATCGCAGCAGAAGGAGAGGTTGCCAAAGGCAGTCCCTATCAGAGGAGGGGCAAAGAGTGCCATTTGGCATGGTTCATGCCTCTGCTTCAAAGGGATCTTGATTTGGGGGCCTCTAAAATAAAGGGGCCTCGGCTTGATCTTAGTTTGGGGTCCTCTAAAATTGAAATTGGCCTTGGCCTCAGTTCATCTACGAGAGGGTCTGGCCAAAGCTGCCATAGAGGGAAAAGAGTGAGAGTGTGTGAGAGATAGAGCGAGAGAGAGAGTGTTGCACAGGGCCGATTTATGGGCTTTCCGGCCTCCTGATTTTCTGCGGCGAGGTAGAGACCGTGTTCCACGTGTATATAGAGTGTGTGAGGTTGCTGCCCCTGCCCCTGTACCTAAAGGGGCTGCTCCTCAAGTTCTGGTTGCATTTTAGTCCCACGATCCTGATGTTTTGACACAAGGCAGGGAGTGGGGAGGGCCGATGGGGGGAAGGGGGGATCTCCCGGTTGGTTTGCTCCTGGGCCTGGCCAAGATGCCCATTCGCGGGTCCAGGCAAAGGGCGGTTGATGGTCACACCAGAGTCAGCTGCCTGCCCCTCTTGCGAGCCTACGTCCGTGCTCGTGTTTCCCTGTTGTGGAAACACACTGTGTCCACGGGGACGCTGGAGGCCTTCCACGAACGCTGGCCGCTGCGGGGGGAGGAGAATGCTGCGCGCTGCCATCGGAGAGAGAGAGAGAGAGAGAGAGAGAGAGAGAGACTGCCTGCAACCACCCCCCCCAGGTTTAGTCCATGCTGCACCCCCGACCACAACCCCGCACCACACAGTATCATTAAAATAATTAATTTGAATCCAATTAATTATACGAAATGGCACTAAATAATAAACTGAAATCTTTCAAAATCACAGTTGTTTAATGATATCATGTGTCTTATGATCTATATAATTGTATAAGGATAAAATCAAAAAAGCATCATTGAAACAACTACAATTTCTGAACTATTGCCCTAGTTCATTATATTTAGCATAAAAAGAGCTTTTATTTTTCATCATTACTGTGGAATTGCTGCCTTTCTACATCACCTGTTTTGTTAATGATTAAATCTGCATTATTTAAATAATTTCCTATGACTAATACTGTACATATAGCCTTTGAAACAATGTGTGCAATTAACTAATTATTTTCTAATTTCCTAGATTAATACAAATTTGTGAACAAAATCATAAGTAAAACTTACAATGCCAAGAAAATAATAAAATTATTTTAAGCAAACAAGGGAATGTAAAAGAAAAATGTGTGTGGCCCATCAGTTAAAGAGAGAACATTTCAAAATTTGCAGTCAACATTAAATTTTGTTAAGAGCATAGTAATATTGTAGATTGCAAAAGGAAGTATATAGTCTGGCAGAATGAGCTGCATTTTCCTTTTGCATTCCCTCGTTTGTATACAATAGATTTTTGATTTCCCTGGAATTGCAAGTTTATGCGCAATTGACAATAAAATGCCATACAAAAAATGTAGTTAAATACTTTGGCAGTAGAAAGGCACTAAAGGCTAAATGATGTGGTAATTGTAGGATTTTTCTACAACTGGACATGAGTGAACATGTCCATGAATCTAGAAAGTTACAGGAAATGTTAGAAAAATGAATCAATAAAGACAATGGATTCCTGAACTTCACATAAATCTCAGGGGTTACATTTAAAGAACATTAAGTTAAGTTACAACTTCATTGTTACATCCATGTATCACCACACTTTAATGTGCATGTGAAGGTCCAGGAGAGGGCGCACAACGGATTCATCAGCATGGTTCCAGGGATGAGGGATTTCAACAACAGCTCGTTGGTGCGCAGAAGGTTGAGAGGAGATTTGATAGAGGTGATTGTTTTACGATAGAAAAGAGAAGGAAGCTATTCTCACAAGGAATCGGTTGAAAACGAGGGACAGATATTCAGAGTAAGGAGCACAAGAGGGATAGGAGGGAAACAATTTCAAGCCGGAAGTGGTGACAACCTGAGACTTGCATTTTGCAGGGGTCATGGAAACAGTAAAAAATCATTCAAAATGGAATTGGATATTTCAGCAAATACACAAGAACTTAGAAATAGAAAGATAGAAATTCTAGATGAATGCTTAAATAAACATCCAAATACAGAAAAAATGATTTCATATATATACAATATTCTATTGGAAAGTGATGTTCCATCAACAGAAATATATAGACAGTCTTGGGAAAATGAACTAGGCCAAATTATAAGGCCAGAACTATGGGATGAAAGTTTACAACATACACATCATTGTTCGTTAAATGCTAAACATTCCCTTATACAGTTTAAAATACTACATAGATTAATTATTCCAAAATCTAAATTACATAACATCTTTCCAAAAGTATCCCCCATATGTGATAAATGTCAACATTTAGAAGCAAATTTGTCACATTCATTTACAAACTGTATAAAAATTACAAAATTCTGGATAGAAATATTTAAGATAATTTCGAATGTTGTCAATAATAATTCTGACTCCTGACCCAAAGTTAATAATACTAGGACATACTAGAAACAGACCAATTAGTAACAATGAATCAAAGAATTTTTATTGACTATGGTTTAATAATTGGGAAAAAATTAATATTAAAATTTTGGAAAGGCCCTACATCCCCAACAATCAAAATGTGGAATACAGAAATGTCGGAGACACTTCATCTGGAGAGATTGAGGCTTGTCCTAATGGACAGGTTAGATCTCTTCAGAGAGATTTGGTCTCCATTTATTAAATATTTAACAGGGGTCATAATGGCTCGGTACGAGGGCTTGACTGAGGCCTGAATATTAGAATGGATGAAGAAACATATATAATAAATCATGACTATATCTCCAAGGACGGATTAATGACTAACACTCCATTCACCATCATATTTCTTATACTCTTTTTCTATATCTTTTCTTACTTTAAAAAACATTTAGAAAAATGTATAGAAACATATAATCTTAAATTTTTAATATTAATAAGAATATAAATATTACTAATATCATGAAGGTATTATTAGTATCATGTATTTTCAATTATATAAAATATAGTCTTAAATTTTAAAATCAATGATAATACAAATATTATTAACAGTATGAATATATCATTAATATCATGTATTTTCATCTATGCAAAATAATGTATTTTTTATTATTATGTTTCTATAATAAAAATACTTAACAAAAAAAAATGGAATTGGATGAGCTGTTGATGTAGAGAGAGGGAAAGAAACTGAATAAGGTTACTCAAGGTGTCAGCTTGGACTCGAGTTACATATCCCAGTGTCACGAAGATTCTACAAAACAATGTTACAAAGAGAACAAAACTAAATATAATGACAAAAATGGCAAATTTGAATATTCGGAGGGCAAACAATAAGGGCATGCATTTGTAGTTCAAAGTTATTTTATGAAATCAAATAACTAATGAAAAAAAAAATATATATATATATATAAATAAAATATATATATATATATATAGAAATTAGAGCACATCTATTCTAAATGCACAAACCCTGCATTTGGTACATTTTGTGCATGTTTGAACATAAGTTATCCACATGAGAAATAACTTGATGCAGCTATAATTTTCCAATATTATTTGTGCATGTAACAAGGTCATAACAATTGCAGCTCTCATTTATACCATTCTGACACAAACTTTCTCTTGGGGTGCTCCGATTTATTTCCATTTCCCAAAAACACTCGGGTAGCCTAATGTACAGTGCACTCCGTAATGTTTGGGACAAAGATCCATCATTTATTTATTTTCTCTGTACTCCACAATTTGAGATTTGTAATAGAAAAAATCACATGTGGCTAAAGTGCACATTGTTAGATTTTATTAAAGGGTATTTTTATACATTTTGGTTTCACCATGTCGAAATTACAACTGTGTTTATACATAGTTCCGCCCCCTCCTCCCCCCCCCCCCCCCACCCCCCCCCCCCCCCCCCATTTCAAAATGGGTTTTTGTCCCAAACATTTTGGAGGGCACTGTAAATTACTTCTTAACTTAGGTTAATGGCAAATTGCACTAAATGTAAGCTGATTATCTTTATGAGACAAGAATGTGTTACAGGGAAATAAGGAATGGGACATCTGGGATTCTCCCCTGTAAGTACCGTAAACACAGTGGTGCAGCAGTGTAAGGCTTGTACCTGCTCAAGCAAGGCGTGAGTTAACATGTCTGAAGTAGGGTCTCGACCCGAAAGTTCATCTATTACTTTTCTCCAAATATGCTGTCTGACCCGCTGAGTTACTCCAGCTTCTTGTGTCTATCTTTGGCTTAAACGAGCATCTGCAGTTCCTTCCTACACATAAGTTAACAATGTTTTGCCCTCTGCTCTCTGCATTACCAATGCCTGCAAAAATGCTCATTTACTGTTGTCTGTGCAGTCTTCATGTGCTCATGGCCTTTGGAGGCTCATCAATACTAAGGACATTTGTACATTTCTACATACCCACCCCCTCACCAAATTTGCTTCACCTCGATGCTAATACTATTTTACTCTGATGCTCCACGGAGAATGTATATCAGGGCACAAAGAAGTTAACAAGAGGACAGTGCAGGAATGCTGTGGCAGCTACAGTCAAGAGTCCCACGTGTAGACATGAGCTTGTGTTGTTCTAATGGTAAGTTCGCCAGCTTTCACGCGTAATTTAAATGGACCTTGGAACTAAAATAGGGGGGGAAATTGGTAAAATACAATTCCCGGCCATTTGGAAGATATTGTTCAAATAGTGTTGTTTTAACTTCCCATGGCATGTTAATCTAGTTACAATCACACATGTTGTATTAATTCATAAAACTAATTTTTTCCTTCAATTAAATCTCTCTTCAGCTTCCTTTGAACAAACTCCAGCATTGATGTGTAGGGAGAAGCTGCAGATGTTGTTTTCACTGAAGATAGAACACTAAAATTTGGGGTACACTAGGTCAGACAGATCTCTGGAGAAAAGGAATTAGGTGACATTTCGGGTTGGAATCAGTTGAAAGATGGAGATCAACCTAAAATGTCTCCTATTTTCTCCAGAGATGCTGCCTGACCCGCTGAGTTTTGTGTCTCTAGAAATTATGTCATGGGTTGGGATTATTGATCTTCAATGATCTCATACATCATCTTTTGTGAGAGATATAACTGTAATCAGTGAAGGGCCTTGCCTGAAATGACCATGAATGTTATTTTTACCAGAATACCTTGATATAAATTCAGTCCTTTGGTGCATGAATGGGAATTAAACCATGTTTTCTTGATGAAAGCCAGAGAATCAATGAGTAAGTTTTTGTTGGAGAGCATGCAATGCTTGACTATTAACTTACAAGACTTAAACAAATGCCAAACTTTGCCTGAGCAAACGTCTTCACGGCTTTTCTTTTATCCACACACGACTATTAGCAAATGATCTATGGTCATCTCCTTGTCCCAACCAAATGTTCAGATCGGCTCTCTTTCTCTTTTCACACTGAGAGTGATACATAGATGGAACAATCAGCCAGAGGAAGTAGTCAGGTACAGTAACAACATTTTAAAACTAATTTGGACAGGTGCATGGATATGGCAGTTGAGAGGGATGTGGGCCAACCATAAGCAAATGAGACTAGTTTAGATGGGGCATCTTGGTTAGCATGGTCGAGTTGGGCCATAAACGTTATTTTTTACGTGCTGTATGACTCTGATCCTATGACCCTCTTGTCCTACATTGGGGTTGTCAGAAGATTTGCTAATCAAACCTGCTGGAGAATCCCTTTCCTTTGAAATTAACCATTCAATGCCTAATAGGATAGGACATCGAATCTCCCATAGTGTGTATCTTTGTTGGAACTTTTGAAATTAGGTAATAAGTTTGCAGTTGTTCTTGATAATCCAGGGTATCAATATTACTGTCTGGCCTGCAGATGTCTGAGGCCTATCAAATTGTTGTTTAATCCTATGTGTCAATTTCCCTTTTATACACCATTATCTGTAAAGTTATTTGTTTCCATATCCATCCTGTGTAAATAGTCTGAATGTAATAGAACACATATACATAGAGAACTGAATTTTACACTGGTAGCATGTTTGTCCCAATGGACCACTCCCTAAATATATGAGAAGCAGCCGTTCTAATATTCATCAGAAATGGTAATCATTTATTTGGCTGCTGAAGCGTTATGAAGGAATACTTTATAGGAAATCGTAGAAAATGAATTTCCCGTATCTGCAGCAAAATGTTACATCATAACCATTGGTTCCGCTCATCGATTTGAAGGCAAAAACATAAGATTATAAATAAACAATGGCTGACATGAATCATGGTTTAACTGGAATTGGTCCCTTTACGGAATTGATTATTAATACACACATTACCTTCAACTGTTGTCAGGTTTGCACTGTTGTAAATTGTAGGTTCACCAATCTATAATTATCACTTCTTCATTTCTATTTTTACATTATGTCTAATGATGGACCAGTTCAAAGAAATTTACATTTCATTTCCATTCTTCCTGCTTATCCTACTGGTAAAATGATCTGCTGATTCTGCTTTTGAGTTTTATCCACAAGGACACTGAACTCAAACACAAGGAAGTGATTAAAACCTTGTTTAAAACTGTGTTGGATACCCAAATACAACAAAACTGGATTTCAGTCTGTGGAGAATTTAGGAGAATTGCCACCATCACTGTTGATGGGAAGCTCAACTTTAGCTTGCCAATGTACTGTCAGCAAATAATCAAACAAAAGTAAGCGGAGACACAAGAGACTGCAAATTATGTCCCAGTCCACTTCACTTCAGATTTATGGAATCTGAACAAATATTCTGCTGGATTATTAGCGGGTGCAGCAGCATCTATGGAGTGAAGGAAATAGGCAAAGTTTTGGACCGAAACGTTGCCTATTTCCTTCGCTCCATAGATGCTGCTGCACCCGCTGAGTTTCTCCAGCACTTTTGTCTACCTTCGATTTTCCAGCATCTGCATTTCCTTCTCAAACACTGATGGATTATTATCCAAGAGGTTTGCCAGAATATTGCCTGATTGGGGGGTATTAGTTACAAGGAGAGGTTAGATAAGCAGGTTGAGCAGTATCTGTGGATAGATAAGAATAGTTGATATTTTCATGTTGAAACCCTACATCAGGCCTAAGTGTGGTGTGGGGAGATGGCCAATATAAAGAGGAGAAAGGGTGTGGTGAGACAGATGGTGAAAGTGATGAAGGTTTGCTGGAGCTTCCCAAATGAAATCTTTATGTTTTCGAGCTTGTGGTTATTTTAGACCTGTCTGTGATCCTCGCTCACTGTGAGATCTGTGCAAGGGGACCCACAATGGACAAGCACCAGATCAGGAAACTGAACAGCACTGCTCCCTCTGCAGACAGCATGTTTTCAGTACTGGAGCAAATTAATGTTTTGAATGATTGATGGGAATGGTAGGGCTGACCTTTCCCAGTCCTCTTCACTTCTTCTGTGTCCATTGCCCATGGCTCGTAATTCCACCATCTTTCAAAAATGTGTCTCATTCCACTTTAAATTCCCCACTAATCTAGACTCCACTAACATCCGGGTTAGAAAATTCCTGAACTTTACCATCCTCTTCAAAAGGTTAATGCAGGGATCTGTGTTGTGATATCTGTTGTTTCTGGTATGTATAAATGACTTGAACATAAACATAGATGGGTTGCTTTGTGCATTTGTCGACTACTCCAACATTGGTGGATTTGCAGACAGTGAAGAAGGCTGTCAAGGGATACAGCGGGATATACATCAGCTACGGAAATAAGTAAGTAAGTAAGTACGCTTATTGGCCAAGTATTCACATACAAAGAAATTGCCTTGGTGCTCCGCCCACAAGTAACAACATGACATACAGTTACGAATGACTCAGAAAAAACTAAAAATTAATAATAATAATAATAATAATAAGACATTAATGTTAAAACACCATTGAACAAGCATGTAAACCAACAAAATACCAAATCAAAGGGATGCTACAGATTTTTGGCTGTTGAGTAGAGCGACTACTCGTGGATAAAAACTGTTTTTATGCCTGGCTGTGGCAGTTTTACAATCCGGAGTCGCCTTCTAGAGGGAAGTGTTTCAAAGAGCTTGTCGCCAGGGTGAGAGGGGTCAGAGATGATCTTGCCCTCTCGCTTACTGGCCCTTGCATCAATCGAGGGAAGGTTGCAGCCAATAATCTTCTCTGCTGATCGGACGATTCGCTGCAGCCTCCAGGTGTCGTGCTTGGTGGCTGAGCCAAACCAGACCATGATGGAGAAGGTGAGAACAGACTCTCTGATGGCCGTGTAGAATTGGACCATCATTGCCTGGGGCAGATTGTGCTTCCTCAGCTGCCGCAGGAAGTACATCCTCTGTTGTGCCTTTTTGACTGTGGAGTCGATGGTAGCCCCCCACTTAAGGTCCTTGGAGATGATGGTTCCCAAGAACTTAAAAGACTCCACAGATGTAACTGTGGTGTTGTTGATGGTGAGTGGGGTGAGGGGAGGGGGAGCTCTCCTAAAGTCTACAATCAATTCCACTGTCTTAAGAGCATTGAGCTCTAGGTTGTTTCTAACGCACCAGGACGCCAGCTGTGACACTTCCTGTCTGTAGGCAGATTCCTCCCCATCCTGGATCAGTCCAATCAGGGTTGTGTCGTCTGCAAACTTGAGAAGCTTGACAGAGGTTTCTGTGGAGGTGCAGTCGTTGGTGTAGAGAGAATAGAGAAGAGGAGAGAGTACGCAGCCTTGCGGTGCTCCTATGCTGAGCGTTTGAGGGTCCAAGATGTGCTTTCCTGTCTGTCAGGAAGTTGGTGATCCACTGACAGAGGGGTTCAGGCACAGTCAACTCGGAAAGTTTGGAGTGTAGTAGCTCTGGCACAATGGTGTTGAATGCAGAGCTAAAATCAACAAACAGGATCCTCGCATAGGTCCCCTGGTGGTCTAGGTGCTATAGGATGAAGTGCAGGCCCAGGTTGACTGCATCATCCACAGATCTGTTGGCCCGATATGCAAACTGCAGAGGGTCCAGCAGGGAGTTTGTGATATTTTTAAGCTTGGCCAGCACAAGCCTTTCGAGTGTCTTCATGACTACAGAGGTCAGTGCGACAGGCCTGTAGTCATTAAGATAAGTAATCCTTGCCTTTTTGGGTACTTTGTGGAGACTTTGAAGCAGGCAGGGACAGTACATGTTTGCAGGGACTGGTTAAAAATGTCTGTATAAACCGGTGCCATCTGTTTGGCACAGAGCTTAAGCGTAGAGGACATTGTCAGGACCTGGAGATTTCCGGCTCTTTTGTCCTCTGAAAAGCCTCTCCACCTCTATTTTTATTGGTGATAATGGATAAGTTATGTTGTGCAGCACAGAAGGTGTGGGTGATTGGGTGTGAAGTGGTGATTGAGGGGGGTTGGTGTCAAAAGGCCCAGTCTTTGCAGACTGAGGTCAGGCTGTGACTGGGTGTGAAGTGTTGGTTGGGGTGGGAAATGGTCCAGTCTTTTCAGAGTCTTGCCTTAAGTAGGTGTGAAGTGGTGAAAGGGAAGGAGAGGGTGCAGGGTCCATTCTTTGTAGACTGGGGTCTGGCTGTGTTGGTTGGGGAGGCTGGGGGAGGGGGTACCAGAGTTACATTTCTGATTTTCAAACCTGCAGTAAAACTCATTCAGGTCATTGGTCAGCTGACAATTGTCCAAAGAGCGGGGGGCTTTCCTCTTGTAGCTGGTAATTTCTTGCAAGCCCTTCCAAATTGAAGGAGAGTCACTAGCTGAGAAGTTGCTCCTCAACTTCTCAGAGTACCTTTCCTTGGCAGCTCTCATTCCACTTCTCAGCTGGCCAAATGGCCGGAGAAATGGCAGATGGAGTTTAATCCAAGCACTTTGCACTTTAGGAGGTTGAATGTAAGGAGAAAGTATACATTCAATGGCAAGACCCAGTGGCGCAATTGTAGAGTTGCTGCCTTACAGCGAATGTAGCGCCAGAGACTGTACGGGTGCTGTCTGTACGGAGTTTGCACGCTCTCCCCGTGACCCGCGTGGGTTTTCTCCGAGATCTTCAGTTTCCTCCCACACTCCAAAGAAGTACAGGTATGTAAGTTAATTGGCTTGGTAAATGTAAAAATTGTCCCTAGTGTGTGTAGGATAGTGTTAATATGCCGCGATCGTGGATCGCTGGCCGGCGCGGACCCGGTGGGCTGAAGGGCCAGTTTCCACGCTGTATCTCTAAACTAAGCTAAACTAAATCCCTTAACAGCATTGTTGTACAGAGGGATGTTGGGATCCAAGTCCTTAGCTCCCTGAAAGTAGCAACAACAGTGGATAGAATGGTAAGAAAGACATATTGTATGCTTGCCTTTATCGGTCGGGGCATTGAGTATAGAATCAGGAAGTCTTGCCGCAGCTATATAGAACCTTGATTAAACCGCATTTTTAATATCATATGCACTTCTTGTCACCCTATCACAGGAATGATGCAGAGGCTTTTGAAAAGGTGCAGAAGAGGTTTGCTAGAATGCTGCCGGGATTAGTTGGTATGAGCTATAAGGTGAGGTTGGACAAACTTGGATTGTTTTCTATGGAACGTCAGGTTGAGGGGAAACCTAATAGAAGAAGATTAAAATTATTAGATGCATAGATGGGGTAGTCAGTCAGTACTTTTTTCTCATGGTGAAAATGTCAAAGGTTAGAGCCCATAGCTTGAAGGTGAGAGGGGCAAAGTTTAAGATGTGCAGGGATTTCTTTTTGCATGGAGAGTGGTGGGCGCCTGGAATGTGCTACCGGAGGTGGCGTTAAAAGCAGGCACAGTGATGGCAATAAGAGGCTTTGGAAAGGCCCATGGATTTGCAGGAAATTGAGGCATGTGGATCACATACAGGCAGAGGAGATTAGTTTAACTTGGCATCATCTTAGGCACAGATATTGTTGGCCAAAGGATCTGTTCCTGTTCCTGTTCTGCTTCATGTATCTTCATCAATAATCTGTTTAAGAAGGAACTGCAGATGCTGGAAAATCGAAGGTAGACAAAAATGCCGGAGAAACTCAGCGGGTGCAGCAGCATCTATGGAGCGAAGTAAACAGGCAACGTTTCCTATTTCCTTCGCTCCATAGATGCCGCTACACCCGCTGCGTTTCTCCAGCATTTTTGTCTACCTTCATCAATAATCTTTCTGCTATCAAATGGGAATGTTGATAATTGCATGATATAAAATTACATCTGAAACTCTTCAGAAAAGTAAACAATTCCTTCTAGCAAGACATGGATAACATTACATGGGCTGCGATCTGGCATCTTATGTTTGTGGCTGACAAATGGCAGGCATGGCAATCTCCCACACAATGTCCAACTCTCCCCCCCCCCCTTACATTCAATGACATTAGGTATGAACATAGGGAGTGGTAGGTCACAGTGAATGATGTACAATGATGATGATTGGGACCTAGGAGTACAAGTACATACTTCTCTGAAAGTGATCTTCGATAAGGGTTCAACAATATCCTCTTTCACTGCTCCCCTTCTGTGATTCCTCCTTCCCTCTGACTCTAGGACCATGTCTTAACCCAGACCCGTGGCCCTTGCTTTCCCTCTCTATCCCCTCCCCCTTCCCAGTTCTCCCGCCAGTCTTACTGTCTCCGACTACATACTATCTTTGTCTCGCCCACTCCCCTGACATCAGCCTGAAGAAGGGTCGACCCGAAATGTCACCCATTCCTTTTCTCCAGAGATGCTGCCTGTCCCGCTGAGTTACTCTAGCATTTTGTGTCTACCTAGGGCACTATAGAAGTTGGGATGTGTAGAAAGGAACTGCAGATGCTGGTTTAAACCGAAGATAGACACAAAATGCTGGAGTAACTCAGCGTGACACACAGCATCTCTGGATGGAAGGAATGGGTGACATTTTAGGTCGAGACCCTTCTTCAGAGAGTCTGAAGAAGGGTCTCAACCCGAATACAATGTTGAATACAACATTTAAAAGACATTTGGATAGGTACCTAGATAGAAAAGGTTGAGAGAGACATGAGGCAAACACGGACAAATGTGACTGGCACAGATGGGGCAGCATGGACAAGTTGGGCAGAAGAGCCTGTTTCCAAGAACCAATGACTCGATGACAGTGACTCTGAATCCCTACTCTCCTCACTTTAAATGACCATGCTCCCCTCTTGGAATCATGTCCACTCATTCCAGATCCTTCCTTGACATCTACGCACTCATTCCCCCTCAGGATCTTCTATGTTCCAGTAAGATGTCACCCCTCATTCTTCTAAACTCCAGAGAAGGTAGGTCTTTTCTTAGCCATCCATGGCAGACAACCCTCTCATCCCAGGAATTAGCTGAGTTACCTC
The DNA here is from genome assembly GCA_035221665.1 of Okamejei kenojei. Classification (NCBI taxonomy): domain Eukaryota; kingdom Metazoa; phylum Chordata; class Chondrichthyes; order Rajiformes; family Rajidae; genus Okamejei; species Okamejei kenojei. The sequence goes on along the minus strand of CM069151.1, from coordinate 21,826,794 downwards.
CAATCCAAAATATTATTTCCCGAACAAGTACTTCAGTGTTGACCTCATCAGCACCCTGTACAATACTTGTCTATTTTTCAACCTAGCTCTCTTGCAATTAAGGTATTTCCATGATCCCTTGGTTCCTCACTAACTTTGCCACCAATGGTGTAATACCGCAAAATGCTTGGCTGAAAAGATTTCGTACCAATCCATTTTGGGGAAGATTTTCTGCATGTTGTATTGTACTAAGATTCCGATTGATATCTGCTCTCTGTATAATAGTCTCACGACATCTGGCATCTCAGAATCATATCACTGCTGAAGTTTGACTCAGAATGCAGTTTAGAAATCGATCCTAATTGTTGAAAGCCAGTTTTTGAAAGCCAGTTTTTACTATAGTTTGTTATATGAATCTGACTTGCACAATAGAATTAACTATATCACTGAAATTTAACATTATTTGGCTTTTAAAAAAATGCCACGTTTTTATCTCGAATTGATTTGATTTTGCTGTAGATTTCTAAATTCATGGCAATAATTTTCTGCAGAACAGAGGAAATGAGTTGGCTTTCTCGCCCTTGGGACTGTTCCCCATTCATTGAGTCCATCTCGCTCTGTAACTTATTTGCATTCGAGTCAATATAGATTCCATGACTACAGACGGCGTAAGCCATTTGATACAATTTATTTTCCTACATTTACTGCCAGCCGTTCCGGATTGTTAGAGTTTCTGAGAACCGGCGCATGTTGAACAGTGAGGCAGTGTTCAGGTGGTTCTGGTGAAGTGCATACTTGCCCAGTAAGTCATATCTCAAGTGATTCACTTTAAATGCAAGGTGTGTGATGCAAAATACTCTTCTTACTTTCCTGCAAAGTATCACACAGTGAGAGCTTTAAAAGTGCACTGACTAAAAGTGCAGTATAGAATGTTTGTTTCCTATGCTGCAACATGAGGCAACCTTAATACCAGACTGACCGGCATCACAGCCAGAAATGTGAAGAGGTTTTGGTTGCCAAGCTGTTTTAATGTTAAGATATAAAATGGTACAGAAAATTTAACCAAGTCGTTTTTCCCCCTTTTTCTTTTAGATTTCTTGAAATGATTGTCAGAGATCACCTTTTTTGAGGAGATGGGGGTGGTTGGTGGGGAGGTGGGTTTGCAGTGACACACAACAAGAACCTTGGGGCTTTTGGTGGGACTGGGGTACGTGGAATGGACCGGCACCAGGGCGAGTGCGTCCCCTTGTGGACATTGCAATGCCTTACTCGCTGTGGAGTAACTCACCTTCCCGAATGATTTACAGAGCAACTTTTCAAAAGGATTTTTCAAAATGTCCCAACTTTTCACGCAACAATTGATATTTTGCTCAAAATTACAGCAAAGCAGGAGACATTTTCATTACATTTCTCGATTCACCGCGGCCAATGGATTTGGATAAAGTCGGTATAGAATTTTAAATCCTTCGCAGATGGAAGAGTTAAACTGGACCTGGAGGCAGGAGAGACTACAGATGCTGGAATCTTGAATTAAAAAATAAAGCGCTGGCCGAACTCAGCAGACGAGGCGGCATCTGTGGAGGATGTTTCAGTCTCTGGAGAAGGAAGGGTCCCGAGCCGAAACGCCTCCTACCCATTTTCATTCACATTTAACTACTTCTGCTTTGAAACATGCGTTTACTTATTCACATCTTTTTATGAGATGGTCCACTTAAAAGTGCACAACAAACGTTTCAAATGATCGGAATCGAGTATATTTAATGTGGAAACCTTAAAACAAAAAGTGGTAGATATCCACTCGTAAGAACTTGACGCCGAGTTCGTGCGAAACATGCCTTTACGTGCTCCCACGCTGCAGACCTCGGGTGACCGTTGACTTTCCCGGAACCTCTGCCACCCAGTCCAGGTTTCTGGAAATGACACACGCGTTAACTGGCCCTTTCCCCGGAACTCCAGCGGCTCACACGCCGGGCGTGAAGGGAGAGAAGTGGTTGTGTGTCGGCATTCCCTGCTCCAGGCAGCCCTCGGGGTGGAGGCAGCAAGGCTCTCGTCGCAGGGGACATGCGGGCAAGATCCGTGTTCGCCCAGGGAACTGAGGCCGGCGGAAAGCGGCACTCACTCTCTGCTTCTGGCGTGTGCCGCTGGAACTTTACTGAGGAAATTAAAAGAAACTAAAGCATCCAGTAAAATAAACTGTCCCCGGTTAATAATCACAAGAGTTGTGAAATTGGCCTGAATTCAATCTTCCATCCAAATAAAAGATTACATCGTTTTGCGGAGGAGTCGGTTTATCGGAAGAGCAGATTTCAGTGGCTGTTTACAACAAATTTGATGTCATTTTGTATGTACAAATAAAGTTATTGGCGTTGGAGTTAGTAAAATCAAATATTGTTCGATGTTAACTGGGAAGATACAGTCGGGTGGGCAGGAGAACGCCTCCAAATCAGGGCTTATGGTTCTTAACATGGACAGGAGTACCTCCTGAGATTAAAATGATGCATAAAAGAGTTAAAGTTAATGTGCGCTCACCCGCTACAGCACCTGCCCTGGGAGAGAAGAGGCAAGAATTTGGTGAAGGCTGGGCAGCAGTGATCTGGTTGTAGGGAGAGAGAGCGCCGAGCAGATGGCTGATAGCCAGGTCAGGGATTGCCAGAAGTTGCTGGTGAACTTGGAATGTAAAGTCTGCAATGGAAAGTGGTGCTAAAGTTGGTCCTGCTACATACAGTCCGCGTTGGAGGGCTGGCACTGTGTAACTATGGCAATTAGAGCCCTCCCCTCCCCTCCCCTCCTCCAACATGACTGTCCCACTAAGGACCAAGTGCAGAAACCCATAGCCTGACCCAGAGCTGTCGCATCACTGGCTTTTTGCCGGGGTTTAAGGTGATTCTGATGTCATTTGCTGGATTGACTTTAAAAGCAGCGCCATGGGTTCGGGAGCGGAAGAACGATCGGGGTTGACCAGGAGAAGGTCCGAGCTCCACACACCCAGCTCCAGCCCTTGGTCTAGACATGGGCGCCTGGTTCACCCACCTGATCCTGCAGCTCGCCGCAATACTAGGCTTCTCACTGGTCACGCCAACTCCTCTGGACAGGACGGACTCAGGAGCGCAACTGGAGCGGGACTGGGGTCAGCAGGTCCGACTCAAGCATCTGTACATGGAAGGCAATAACAGGCACTTGCAGATCAACCCTGACGGACACATCAACAGCTCGCAGGCCCAGAACGTTTACAGTAAGTGCTGCGCTTCCCCACTTGGCACGTCCTGACAATGTAACTTTAAATCTTCATTTATCTGAATAGAACTTGAGCTTCTCCTGTTCATGTAGTACAGACTGTCACATTAGACTCGTGTTGCGGTCAGAGTGTCTAATGTAGTTAGCGGGCAAGTAGTAGTTTAACAAAAACGTCGAGGCCATCTGGAATCGTCAGACCGATGGGATCCTCTCTAATTGGGGATCCACCTATTGTGGAAACGCCTGTCCGTTCGCTAACCGTGATAAACAGAACAAGTCACTCTACAGTAGGTAGACAAAAATGCTGGAGAAACTCAGCGGGTGAGGCAGCATCTATGGAGCGAAGGAATAGACGACGTTTCGGGTAGAGACCCTTCTTCAGATGGTCTACCTTCGATTGTTATCAGCATCTGCAGTTCTTTCTTAAACACTATGCACAGTATATTATCAGTAAATACATTTATCTTGTTTCAGTTGTAGTTTAAGCCGAACGGTTCCATCAAATTCAGTTAATTGCTCTTCAAAGGGGAGGTCATTTAAGACTCAGGTGAGAAAAAACTTTTTCACCCAGAGAGTTGTGAATTTATGGAATCCCTGCCACAGAGGGCAGTGGAGGCCAATTCACGATGGATTTAAGAGAGAGTTAGATAGAGCTCTAGGGGCTAATGGAGTCAAGGGATATGGGGAGAAGGCAGGCACGGGTTATTGATAGGGGACGATCAGCCATGATCGCAATGAATGACGGTGCAGGCTCGAAGGGCCGAATAGCCTCCTCCTGCACCTATTTTCTATGTTTCTAAAGGCAATTTGCACAAATTTTGAACGTTCCTTTCATTTGTCTACTTGTTTGGGGAATTGTGGAATGCCAAGGGGACAAGGTGGTGGGATAGTTGAGAGGAGGAGGCGATCCGTGGAACGTACTGGGGTGCAATTTCTCACATCACCCCTGACTCAACGATATAGCACAGATAAAGGCCATTCAGCCAGTCTTACTGTGCTGTATTTTTGAAAGTGTCCTCCAATTGCCCCCAATTCCACTGCCCTGCACATCTGCCTCTTCAACCGTAGTCCTCCTTAACGCTTTGTCAAAGGGTAGAATAGGGTGAGGCATGTGGGACGGGTCTCCCGCTCCCTCGGTTATATTACTGAGCCGTGAGCAACACGAGGCTGTTTTTTTTTTGGTTGCAGCTCTACTGGAGATCAAAGCAGTGGAGCGGGGCCAGGTGGTGATCCGAGGCGTGAACACAGACCAGTACCTGTGCATGGACATTGAGGGGAACATCTTCGGATCGGTGAGTCCCGCCCGCCTTCTGGTTGCAGGGGACTGACTGTCTGGGGCCCGGGGTTTGAACACGAGGATCCCACTCCCCCCGAATCGTGCTTTCCCTGGGATTCTGAATTAAAGAGCGCTTCATCATGGCGGAAATCACAGCTTGTCCCCGTCGACCTGTTACAGCACAAGAGCAGCCATTCGGTCCATCGCCCACCCGTCCCATCAGAACAACCTATTAGATCCATCGCCCACGGCGGCGCACAGCTCCCCCTCTAATCCCTACCCACTTCTCTCTAAATGCCCCAAAGGAACCTGTCTCCATCACACGGCAACTTGGGCAATTTACAGCCCAATGGTATGAATATTGATTTCTCTAACTTCAAGTAACCCCGACATTCCCGCTCTCTCCATCCCTCCCCCACCCAAGTCGCATAAGGCTTCTCGTTTTCACCCAACAAACAGTTACCAATGGCCTGTTTCCTTTATCATCGTTACTTTTTTGCATATCTTTCATTCATTGTTCTTTCTCTCTCCATCATCACCCACATCTCTCGTTCCCCTTATCCCTGACCAGTCTGAAGAAGGGTCTCGACCCGAAACGTCACCCATTCCTTCTCTCCAGAGACGCTGCCTGTCCCGCTGAGTTACTCCAGCTTTTTGTGTCTATCTTCAAATTCCCAACATCCCCGCCGCTTGAAATAGTCTGTCCTCATGTCTCTCTTTATCCTCTAGCTCTTTGTGTTACACCTGTCACCCCTTCACCAATAGTCACAGACTCTATCTTCGCCCCCTCTCATTTTACTTACTTCAGTCCGTCTGCTCTTCTCCAGAAGGACGTGGCCCCCAGTTTCGAGAACTTGTAACCGTATTCCCGCTGTTCAGGGACATCCCTGGCAATCTCCCCACTGTTCCACGTCCTTCGCAGTATGAGGCCACCCAGAACTGAATGCAATCCTTCACCAGGAGCCGGACGCTAATCTCTCTCCCTCTCTTTCATGCACAGACAACCTACAGTGAAGATGATTGTAACTTCACCGAGGAGCAGCTGGAAACATATTACAACGTGTACCACTCGCCCAGGCACAAGAAGGTGCTAAGTCTAAGCCTGGAGAAGCGCCCATACATCCCCAACAGAGAACTACCTCCCCTTTCGATGTTTTTGCCGAGAGAAAACGAGTTGCCGACGGCAACCTACAGCAGGCGAGGCTTGGAGAGAGGGGCGAACGATACCGACCCCTTTGGCATGAGGTCCTGGCGGCATAGGAGCCCGAAACTGTCCAGGGGCAGCAGGGGCTAACGGGACTCCGGCCGTCCCGCGGTGACAGACTCGGAGCACTGTTTCTTGTGTTCCGTTCTATTTATTTATTGCTGTACAAGGCGCAGAGTTCATGAAATCGAAAGTAAGTGTAGGTGTGAGTAAATGAGGAGTTGTTGGCCAGGTTAGGGCAGAAGATGACAGTCATGGCAGTGGATGGAAGCCATTCCTAGTTAATCCTTCCACAAGACCAAAGATACCCCCATCGGAATATTCACTTTTATATTACTGGTTCCACTACTCTCCTTGAAATTCTATTGATTATATTGTTCGAATTTTCTATGGAGAAATTTAAAAAATACCCTGTACCATTTTAGACCAAATCCATCCACCTGCTCAAACTGGTTAAAGTATTACTCAGCCTTTCCATACTTGATTTCCTTACCTCTGTGTAAGGCCATCTTTCAGATATTTCCTTTCCGTGTTTCTGGAGTCTTTATTCCCGTCTCAGTCCTCACACCCTCTCACGGCATTGCCTCAGGATTTGGAGATCATCCTTATCCCAGTAACTAGAAATGATCATGACACACCAACCAAAGCAACTGTTGATTAACCAGGACTTTCTCTGGCATATTCTTTATGAACGAGGTGAAATATTCAATGTCCAGCCTTTAATGTCTTTAATAAGTCATAGAGATATTTTTGGGCTTGGTTCATGTTGACTTTAAAACCATTTGTAGAATTTGTGTATCACCTTATTTGTCTTTTCCTCCATGCATTAGTTTACACTGGCCTGTATTGAATTCCGTGCCTCCAGTAGCACACTTCCTCAAATTCCTTCCAATAACTTTACAATCTCTTGCTAGCTTTGGAAAATGTGTCCACTGTGCCTTGAGCTACCGGCGGCAGCTTGTTGATGTCAATCTGCAATTGGTCTTGGTCTCAGCAATGAGACCTCACCACCTCACAGTCCTTCTCCATCACCCGCATAACCTCCCCAACAGCATTGGCTGCATTTTACTCTTCAACATATTTATTTTCCATTCCTGCAATTTACCTTAAACATTTAATTTCATTGTTTTTTTGTGTGTGTAACTATGTCAAATGTCTATTTGCAATCCAGTACTACTGTACTTAAGGCCAACCCAGGACCACTTGGAGTCCCGTTTCTCAAAGGAGGCAGATCTAGCTGATTGACTCCCTTCAAAAATCAAATAGGTTTATTAGCCTTCTTACCTTATTACCAAATTTCACAGGTTGCGATCAGAAGGACAATGTACCTGTACATGCCTTTCATTTCACATATGCAAAAGACTTGAATCACTCCCTCTGCAAATAAAGTAGGCGAATCTCGTGGATGAAATTATACTGCCTACTCTGAATTATCTATTTATTTAAATTATTGCTGTCAATATTTATATTTATATGCATATACAACTACTTTTTATTAAAAAATACTTTTTTATTTAAGTGGTAATTTGTATGATGTTGATAATAAAGCAATAATGGAACATACATGTTAATTGTTCCCCTTTGAAGTTTTGCATTTGTTTGAATAATTAATGGTCACTACTATATGGTCAAATAATAGTGGTCAGTTTGTCAGCGACTATTTTATGCAGTACTTTGAATAAACAACAATTAAGAATTTCCTTCAAACTCTCTTTTATTTTTGGTAGTAACTTCCTTGGGGCATAATGTCTAAAGCACCCACACAATAGAATATCAGTATGCAATGGAGCATTTACACCACAACCTTTATTTATGAAGAGAGGACCATTGGGAGTGACAAATCTTAGCTAATTAATGGGTGTGCAGTTTAATGGAGATATTCATCATATCATGTAAAATATCATTCAGTTTCAAGCTCTTGAATGTTATCATTCCTGGAAAGGAGGATATAACTTATTTTGTATATTTTTAATCTGGAACTGTCCAGCATTACTGAGGAATGACATCAATTGGCACGATTTGAAGTATGCAAGTCAAATACATTTATTTTACATTAAAACTACATACTCCCCTACATTCTGCACAATATTTAATCATTTTGCCCATAGTATTTCAATTGGTACTGACTGGATTTTTACTGGAAGGGTTTGCAAATACTGTTTCAGGTCAAGTTGCCAATGCAAATAAGAATGGCCCCAATATTTGTACCATACGTGCAATGACTGAGATAAGCACTGGACTGGACTGGAGAATTGCTGAGTTACAATAAAAATATGGTTTCAGTTTCATCCATTACACATCATTTCCCATCAAAGGTACAGTTTTAGCTTGTGAACTGTTGTAATAATTTGCAATGTGGCTTCTGTAAGAATTTGAAATTTGAAAATCAACTTAGTTTTGTTACCTTTGGGCTTGGCAGAAATAATGGCCGCATGCCATAAAGCATTTTAACTTTTACTTCATTTAACATTGACTTTATTTCAAAAATGAAATAAAGAATTATGGGAAGGAACACCTTTTATCATTCTGTAATAAGGTGATGAAAGAACATTTGCTCCATGAAAATGTTATTCTTCAGCAGACACAAAAACAGGCAAAACTGAAGCTGTCAGTGACCAAACCATTTCAGTAATTTTGTGCAAGTATCTAATATTTACCTCGTACTTACCTCTGCCATAAACATCAGAGTTCCATTTCCCAAAACAGCAGAAAATATATAAAGGAAGATAATTACAAAATTCGGAATGCCCAGCCAATCAGTACCTGCCATTAATAAACACAAATCATCACATCATTCATACTCTTTTGGGAAAATTCTTCTTCTTGACACTGAAAGTTGTAATTTCCAAAATAAGGCATTAAATAAAAATTAAAAAATCAAATAATAATACATCTCCCAATAATAATTGATTTATCTTTTAGGCGTTAAATACCTTTTTTTACTTGCAAGCTTCAGCTCTCGATGGCCTAGTCCTTGATATTTTGAGGAGAAGGTTCCTTAGCTGATATTTATTAGGTGGAATACATGGTAGAGAAAGGAGAGTTTTGATTGTGACTGCCTGGGTGTGAAGCCCCCTTTTAAAAACAGAATCACCTCAAAAACGATTAATTCTAGGAGGAAGCCACAGCCCCACTAGCAAATAAGGAAACCTCTGTTGTGTAGGTGGAAGTGCAGATGGCTGCCTCTACTGGGGAGGAGTGTAGAAAAAGTCTAGAGATTAAATGATTCCAGAGAGTTTTAATCACCAATCCTTATCAGGGAGTTTAAAAGTAGGGAAATTGTTCAACATTGGGAGGAAGAGTAAGACAGTGGGGAAAGAACTCTTGCTCATCTGGGCACATGAGCTAAATTTGTGTGTTTTTCCCAAAGCTGTCCACAACTTTGAGCTACTAGGATTCCTATGGCGCATGCATTAAACCTGTAAAGCAGGTTATACCTGTGGCTCCTAGTGCCAATAAAATATATCAATAGGCACAAAAAGCTGGAGTAACTCAGCAGGACAGGCAGCATTTCTGGAGAGAAGGAATGGGTGACATTTTGGGTCGAGACTATTCTTCAGACTCGTCAGGGGATAGGGAAACGAGAGATATAGACGATGATGTAGAGAGATATAGAACAATGAATGAAAGATATGTAAAAAAGTAACGATGATAAAGGAAAGTGTCCTGCTGAGTTACTCCAGGTTTTTGTGTCTATCTTCGGTTTAAACCAGCATCTGCAGTTCCTTCCAACACATAATATATAAATAGACACCATATCTCTTTGAAGTCAGTTGGCTGCCAAGCATCTGTCTTGTCAATTTTGGAGGTGGTAAAATCACATTAACCCCATCACTTTACAACCTTGTAAAATATTGACAGTAGCTGCTGTTCAGGAACTAATAAAGATCATGATAATCCCCAGCACAACTAAGCCACAACCACTGCTGAATATCACTTTCCCAAATATCTTGCACCATTATCCTGTGTATCCACAACATTAAAATGGTTAACATTAAAAATTTGCTCAAGTAATACATATGAAACATAATTTGATGTTGGTTGTACAGAAGAACGATTGGCCATGTATTCAATCCTCAAAACATCGGGAAAAGTCCATAACCACTTTGCAGTAAATGCAGAATATGGTTGCTGGCCTCGGCATTTGATATTGGCAGACATTGGACTTGTTCTGTTATTTGTAGTCTCCAGGGCAATCTGCAACATTCATTTTTTTGCGAGCCTGTAACGTTGCTGCTGTCTGTTGGCAATTATAGGGACTGAAGGTTGTGTGTTTGAACTCGGTTAAGGTCAGCTACCACTTCTTAAAGAGGAAGCGCACCCTGGCTGCAGGCAAGGAGACAGCTCCCCTATGCTCAGACATGGGGATGTGGCAAGAACTGAAAGGGCACCAGATTTTTCTGCTGATGTTCAGGCCACAGGGTGAGAGGAAGAAGATGCTGCTCCTAAAAGGGGTAGAAACAGCTTTGTGTTCTGTGGCACTTAGGGGCAAAGAAGAGACCCTGCCTGTTCATGGCATGAATTCAAAGGTTTAAGAGATCTTCTAATTATTGAGCAATATTGACATGATCTCTGACGGCACCTTGCACTCCTTTCATTCCAGCACTCATTAACATGCTTTGCTGCAGCACACTAACACACATCATCCTCTCCAATGAGTGCTCTCACGATTATTTCAAATCCTACACACCTTACATTTGGCTCGCTCTGACTGAAATTGCATGCCCTCACCGTGACTGCCTGGGTTACTCTCCAAGATCGGCAAGTTGGGCCACGGGACTTGGTTCCGTGCTGCATGACTCCATGACTCTCCTTGCATTCTTTCTTAGTTTGGTAGGTTAATTGTCCGCAGTGTGTAGATGAGTGGTAGAATGTCGGGGGGAGGGGCTTGGGGGGGGGGGGGGGGTTAGACAATAGGTGCACGAGTAGGCCATTTGGCCCTTCGAGCCAGCACCGCCATTCAATGTGATCATGACTGATCATCCCCAATCAGTATCCCGTTCCTGCCTTCTCCCCATACCCCCTGACTCCACTATTTTTAAGAGCCCTATCCAGGCCCTATCCCATTCATACTATCCAGTATGAACGGGAATGTGGGGAGATCAGGTAACAGGGAAAACTAGTGGGAAATTGTATTTTTATGTGATCATCGTATGCACAATGGGCTGAAAAGTTCTCCTTTCATATCTTAGAGATATGGTGACATGTTACATGTGTGCATGCCATCTAATCAAGCATGACAAGGACATCTACAAATCACCCCCATCACCATCTTTCATGATGGGGATCATCACCCACGACTGGGGAGATGGGGAGCTGACACCAGGGTTGGTTAGTGCGATCAATGCAACGGTACAGTCTCTCCACTTTGCACAAAGATTCTGGTTATGATGGCTAGGGAGAAGAGTCATGGGCATGGCAATGATAGACGAGACGTCACAAATGATTTCCTCCTTATTGCTACATTGATATACTGTGTGCCTGATTCTCTTCCCAAAGACTGATGCAAATGCAGAGTAGACTAGATGGGCCGATTGGCCTGATTCTTCTCCTATCACTTACAACATACCTATTTCCTTGCTACGCAATATCAGATGGTCCCATGAAGGTCTGATCTTGAAATGCCACCTGAATTTCCCCAAAACACATGGCTAAGTCAGAATGCCAATAAAATGAGATCTCTCCTCCTTCAATGTTATACCTGTGATTGATCCTTCTATAATTTGTAAACCAAGTTTCTTGTAATCCGTTACTGGCAGGTCAAGAATATAACTGGCATTTGGCACTTGAGGGATATATTCAAGATGATGGGGGCTGTAGTTGTTGTAGAGTAAACCACTTACTGGATAGTTGAAAATGAAATGATGCAACATCTTAAACAGGCTACTAGTTTCTGGAGATCAAGGTGGTAAATTAATTTTACCACCTTGTTAAAAAAAATACCTGGACACCATTTAGTGATTCAATAGGGTAATGGAATTTACAGAGGTCTGGTGACATAAAGGCATTACAATGACATGGAGATATTAGTTGCCGATCAGAAAGAGAACCCAGAGGAAAGGATTGCTGTGAATGCATGGAAAAAGTCAGTCCGACAACTATCAGAGGCTTGTAGAGTTTGCTGACAATGGTACCAGCTTCTGCCTTCTACTTTCTAGCAGTTCAGAGCAACAAGAATTCAATGGCTCAATATGACAGGTAATGGAATGAATGTGCACATATATTGAATGTGCACTGCTCCCTCACTTGTGATGCAATGGAAACGTGGCTACATGAACATATTATTGTATTAAGCACATTCTATCACAGTATATTTAGATGGTTTAATTCTGTCATACATAAGAATAAACAAAATCCTTTGAGTTATACCCATGGGTTATGGTATCACAGCGATTATCAACTTTTAGCGTCTATTTATAATTAACATTATTAACCAAATCTGTACATATTCCTGTATTTACAGAGTAAGAACACCTTGTATCTGATATATCCATACAAAATATTCAGACATTGATTTCAACGCTTCAGTTTTACAGGGAAAACCTGGTGGGACATTTTCAGAGTCGCACACTGAGAACATTAGGTTGACCATCTGAGCGACGTGTAGCTGCACTGAACTGATGCCCATGGCGCATGTCAGTGGTAGAGCAGGGATCGTCTACCGTGAAAGAGCTCTATTTCACAAAGGTAGAGATCACTAGGGCTCTTGTGACATGGTTCTCAGAAGCGGATTCAAATAGCATGTAGTTAACCGCGCAATTCGTGACACAAGAGATAGAGTCCAAACTCCATGTAGGATCTAGCCACAACAAGAACCACTGGGGAATTATATCAAAGCTGTGCTCCTTCACTCGACTCCATTCAGCATCGATGCACAAATTACTGACAAAGCGTGTTCAGCAAGCTTGGGACTTCCATGTTAATGGATGTATCTTACATTAACAACTGTGATGTGAGAGCATTCAACACAGAACTGTTGTTCTTTTCCAACAATTATCAGCCGAGATTAAATTTCATCTTTAATAAATGTCACTTTTTAAAATATCATATTTTAAATGTACAGCATCACCCTCATTTTTGCAAACTTCAATCAAAATGATGTAAATCTCCTCCACTGTAGCAAACACTGACCGAGAACTGGCCCCAATTTTCTCTAATAGAAACACGGAACCGTAGGTGTTTATATACAAAAATAAGACACAAGGTGCTGGAGCAACTCAGCGAGTTCTCCAGATATACTGAGTTTCTCCAGCTCCTTATGTCCAGTTTTCACAGAGCACCTACCCACGATGGTTTGTGAAAATGGCAGGCAAAACATCTGACATTGTGGAACCTGAGTTTGTGGACTTGTAATAGGTTATTTGTAGCTTGAAAAGAAGAAATAATTGGGCATATATTAAAATACATCAATCACAATCGTGAAATGTCACCACCAAGTTACCTTTTCTACAAAAATGGTCCGTTTTGTCTGAAGTTTCACAAAATTATTGCAAATACTTTAAATTAAAACATTAATCAGATTGGGTTTTGCTAGTAGAATGTGTCCCTAGCAGGGAACCATTTAATTGTAAAACAATCGGTCCTTATCCTAGCTATTTTTTTTATTATTAATCTAACTCAGGCAGACAAACTAAGTGGGGCACCATATTCTACAGCAAGAGCCCATGTTCTGTGAAGATATGTGGCCCAGAGGTTGAAATCTTCAGACCAATTATGTATTCCAAACAAGATAAATGTCCTCAGATTAAAAGACTGTACTGCTGGAGGGAGTGAGGACAGAGTCCGGAAATTGTGCCCTAAACCTCAATGTGAGGCCAACCCGGAGTAAGAATAGTCAGAAGATAGACACAAAAAGCAAGAGTAACTCAGCGGGACAGGCAGCATCTCTGGAAAGAAGGTATGGGTGACCTTTTGGGTCGAGACCCTTCTTCAGACTGAAAGCCACGGGAAAGAGAAAGGAGAGATATAGACAATGATGTAGAGAGATATAGAACAAATGAATGAAAGGTATGCAAAAAGTAGCAATGATAACAGAAACAGGCCATTGTTAGTTGTTTGTTGGGCGAAAATGAAAAGCTGGTGCGGCTTGGGTGGGAGAGGGATGGAGAGAGAGGGAATGCCGGGGCTACTTGAAGTTAGAGAAATCAATATAGTCAGCTTCAGGGGTGATTGTGATGTTTGTGACATCAGGGGAGGATCCTCTTTGCATTTTAGGCATAAAAATATTAAAGGTCATAAGTAGAAGTGATGTTTATGTTTATTGTACTGCAACAGTTGTCATTAGTAGTGTTATTTATATTTACAGTAACTAATAAGGCTCAAAACTCAAAAAGCCTGTCAGCATAATCAGAAACCCGCACCACCCTGGCCACACACTCATATTACCCCTGCCATCGGGAAGAAGGTACAGGAGCCTGAAAACTGTAACGTCCAAGTTCAGGAACAGCTTCTTCCCTACAGCCATTCGGCTAGTAAACAACCTCAAATAAGCTCTGAACTACATAGACTATTATTGTTATTATTGCACAATTAAGGTTTGATTTTTGTGTATACGTGTGTGTGTGTGTGTGTGTGTGTGTGTGTGTGTGTGTGTGTGTGTGTGTGTGTGTGTGTGTGTGTGTGTGTGTGTGTGTGTGTGTGTATATATATATATATACACACACACAAGTAAATTGATATTTGGCACTTTGGACTTTTAACATGTTGTCCTGTGTATTTGTAAACACAGTGGTCAAGATGAGACTTTTAGTTAAAACTAAAAGTTTCATCTTGACCACTTCCTGCCTGCTTATATTGATTTTAGAAAAAATGCTACCCTATATCGCTACGATTTTTGGCCATCCTATTCACAGTGCTCCTCCGCTGAGGCAGCCCCGAGGATTTTTTCGATCGATGAAAAATAAAAAAGTTATGAGCGTTTAATAAATCTTGATGTGGAGGGTAACACCCCTTCTGGGGGAGGGCAGAACTAAAAAACCCCGGATGTCTGGATGTGAGTCAGTCACTCTGAAAGATCGTGAAGGAGAGGCTACAACTCTGATTCTGCTGTTACTGAACTGTGAATCTACTGAACCGTGAGTCTACTGAGCTATGTGTCTACCCTTTATGTGCTTCATGTGGTTTATATGGTTATGTGCTTTATGTGGTTAACGCTTTATGTGCTCGCAATAAATGATTTGTTAGTCAGCAATGTGCTTGCAATGAATGATGATTTGTTAACTGTTAATGTGCTTGCAAAAAAATGATTTGTGAGCCCTTAATGAAATGAAATCAGTTTTTAGGCCTGCCCTGTGCTTTTACTTTTGCTTTGCCTTTGGTTTGCTTGAGCTCACTTGAAATGAAAGCAAATGGATTGGACTGTTGGCTGGCCACGCCTGCCCTGTGCTGTTGCTTTGCCTCTGCTTTGTTGGAGCTCACCTGAAATGAAAGCAAATTGATTGTTTTGTTGGCTGGCTCCGCCTGCCCTGTGCTTTTGCTTTTGCTTTGCCTTTGCTTTGCTTGACCTCACCTGAAATGAAAGCAAATGGATTGTATTGTTGGCTGGCCCCGTCTACCCTGTGCTTGCCTTGACTGACTTGACTTGAAATGAATTGACTTGACATGAAATGGATTGAACTGGATTGTTGGCCCTGCACTCACTGTGCTTGACTTGACTTGACCCACAACACCCATGCTAGTGCTCCAGAACCTCCCCCCTCTATAATATATATGTGTGTATTTGTGAGTATGTGTATACTGAACTTTTTTTCTCTCTCTCGTTTATTAGATTGTTTACAGTGTACTATGTTTACAAACTCTGTTGCACTGCTGCAAGTAAGAATTTCATCGTTCTATCCAGGACATATGACAATAAAACATTCTTGAATCATGAATCTAATAACTTCATCATGAATCATGAATCTAATTAACTTTGAGTTAAGTTGATACTGTGTAGATAAGTACGATTATATCATCTTTACAGCTGGGAAGTTTTGTAGTTATGAAAAGCACAATATAAATGCAGGTCCTTCCATCTTACCATGGCAGAAAACATATCAATTATCACTAGAGCCAGGATTTTGCCATAAATGCCATGTGTCTTTTTTTTTGACGTTTTGCTAAAAGGTCGTGCTATTTTCTCTAGTTGTACCGTGATCAAGACACACAAAAAAAACATTAAAAACGTACATCTAAACACACTAAAAAAATTCAAAAAAGTAGAAAAAACTAACTGCAGGACTGCCGGCTTGCAGCACCATCGGTACACTGGAGGATTGTCAACCATCAAAGGAGTATTTGTTGACATCAGAAGTATTGGAAAAGTCAAACAGCTTAACTATTGATCAGTTATATACATCTTCACTTGTTGTACTTTGGCCAGTAGGTTTAAAACATGAGAATGTTCTTCTGTTTGTGACTGGTGCATTTCTGTACATGAAAAAAGCTGTTCATGCTCTTAAAGTTTAATTCCCCAAAATGATGCATTTGAGAAGCTTAGCTCAAGGACTTCATAGAATTGCCAAGCACATATGTAGAATGTTTCAAAATGTCGATCGCCTAGTTTCCAATGTCAAGAAAATCTTCCTCAAAGCACCGTCACGTGCGGGGTTGTTCAAGGAAATGGCACCCGAGATTCCGATACCTCCTCATCCCGTTTTGACGGTGGGGTACATGGCTCTCTGCTGTACTCTACTATGCTGCAAATTTTGAATAGATAAAATAAATCATCAACTGTTTTGAAGAAGAAGAATCTGCTGCAGTCAGGATCGTCAGTGAAATCATGCAGAAAAAGTTCCTCCAAAGCGATCTTGTGTTTATTGCTTCCAATTTTGAAAACTTCCCACAAGCTATCACTTCCCTTGAGAAATGTGGCGAAACATTAGTGAATAAGTTGCAGGTTTTCAACAAAGTAAGTGACGATATTCGTAAAGTTCCTGGCGATGTAGGTAAAGACATACAAGGAAAATGTGAGAGAGTGATTTTAGCTAACAAAGATCTTGAAGAAATACACAACATAGCTAAAGTTCTCAAAGGTAGTTGCAATACACAAGATATCAACATGAATATAGAGTCTGTAGCTTGTTTCAGGTATCGTGAGGTAGAAGGAAGTTTTTCACAACTGAAGCATATTCTGTCTGACAGACAGTATAGTTTCACACCAGATAATTTGAAAAATATGCTAGTAATTATGTGCAACCAGACAACTTTATGCCTTTTTTGTGCCTTTTTTGTAATTTTTATTATGCCTTTTTGCCTGCCTATTTCAGAGTTTTTTAGCGCCTAAACATCCTGTTTCTAATCATCACATTCATTGTATACTCCAGTTCCTGAAATAAACCTCTTCCTGCAATTGAATAGTGTTTTATACAATTTCAGTTACATTGTAAGCCAGCTGACGTGAAACCAGAAGGGAATATCTGGAAATGGAAAGTGGAACCAAAAGAAAATATCTGTGTAGACCCAGTCAACAATGCTGACTTAACACTCCCATGGAGAAAAATGCATCTGTAAGTCTTGGATTAACCTCATGAGCCATCTTTGGTCCACAGGTAAAATATTCTCTTGGAGACTATGATCCTTGACCAAGAGAGTCTATTGATAATCATTTGTAATATTAATCACATAGAAAACATAGAAAATAGGTACAGGAGTAGGCCATTCGGCCCTTTGAACCTGCACCGCCATGCAATATGATCATGGCTGATCATCCAACTCAGTATGGATAGGAAACGCAAAAGACCCAATCATAGATAAACATAATAAGATAACATTATTGAAATTTAAACTTAATCGAATATTATCAGCAAGAGTAATAAGATTATTTCAGATCACAAAACAAGTACAGTTTGAATTTGGGGATAAACCACATAAACTTCTAGCACGACAATTGAAGAAGCAAGAAAAGGAAAAAGCAATTAGTAAAATTAAATCAGAGAACGGGGAACTATTAACTCTGCCTAAGGACATTACAAAAGGTTTGCTCAATTTTATCAAAATTTATATACATCTAAAACTAACAATGAAGACAATAAAATTATAAATTTTTTAGATAAGTGTAACTTGCCAAAATTGGATATCTTATAACAAGAGGAATTATGAGCTCAGATTACGTGAAGAAATAAGAAAAACAATAAAACTGAAAAATAAGAAGACACTAGGGCCTGACGGTTTTAATAATGAATTCTATAAAAGATTTCAGGAGTTAATGGTCCCACGATTACTTAAATTATACAGTTATGCTTTTACCGAAAAGAAATTACCAGAAACTTTAGCAGAATCTACAATTACTCTTATACCAAAAAAAGATAAAGATCTAGAAGATCCGGGCTCGTACAGAGCTATATCACTTTTAAATACAGATCAAAAAATTTTAGCAAAGATTTTAGCAAGAATATTGAGCAAATATATTAATAAAGTGATAAACCAGGACCCAGCGGGGCCTATACCCAAAAGACAATCATTTAACAATTTGAGACGACTTTTTAATATAATATATTCACGAAAAGGGGAAAAAGGAAGACTTATCTTTGGATGCAGAGAAAGCATTTGATCAGGTAGTGTGGCAGTATTTATATATAGTACATCAAAATTGTAATATGGGAGATAATTTTATTAGATGGGTAAAATTATTATATGATAAACCAACGGCAAGAATATTAACTAATAATATGTTGTCTCCAAAATTCCAATTATCACGGGGCAATAGGCAGGGATGTGTTTTATCATCCCTGCTATTTGCCCTTATGATAGAGCCTCCGGCTGAAAGGATAAGAACACATCCGAATATTCAGGGATATAATAGCCAGGATTCTAAAAACAAAATTTCATTATACGCGGATGATATACTTTTTATATATTAGAAATTCAGAAACGAGTATCCCGAATTTATTAAATGTAATAGAGGAATTTGGCTCATTTACTGGATATGGAATAAATTGGAATACAAGTGAAATTATGTTATTACAGCCCCAGAAAGCGAATCATCTATTAAAATTTCCATTTAAAATTGCCAAGTTACCAGAAGATAGAAATCATTATTTAACGCTAATTTTAGTCCTTTGTTAAATAAATTGAATGCTCTGATTAAATTTTGGAAAATGCTCCCACTATCATTAATTGGCAGAATAAATGCTATAAAAATGATAGCGCTACCACACATAATATATTTATTTCAATCCATACCAATATATATACCAAAATATTTAAAACAAAACTAGACTCCAATATTACTAATTTTATATGGGACTACAAAGCACATAGAATTAAAATAACTCATCTGTGTAAACCTAAAGATGTAGGGGGACTTGCACTGCCTAATTTTTTAATATTATTATTGGGCAGTGCATATTAAGAATATTATTTATTGGTTGGATTGTCCTTCTCAACAGATGGAATGGATAAGAATGGAGAAAGAGGATTGTTTTCCTTACGATTTAGGAGCGATCCTCTTCTCCCCGATAAAGTTGAATAATATATTATACAAGAAGAATCCAATCATACATAATATAATTCAAATTTGGAAACAAATAAAATTAACTTTAAAATTAAGAAACTTATCATCATTAACACCAATAGTGAATAATCCGGTATTTAAATCATCTTTTATGGATAAAACATATAGACAATGGGAAAGATTGGGAATTAAAAAGTTGGGTGTCATGTATGAAATGGGAAATTTATTATCATTTCAACAATTAAAATCAAAATTTAATCTTAATAATAACCAATACTTTAAATATTTACAGATATGTGACTTTATAAAAAAATATATACCAAGATTACAGAATATAACAATAGACCCACTGGAAGAAGCAATGAAGATCAAGGTGAACTCACAAAAATTAATATCATATCTATATAACAGTATTCTTAATAGAGAATTGCCATCAACAGAGGCAATTAGAGAAGACGGGGAAAAAGATTTAAGTATAAAAATTTCTAAAGAAACATGGGAGAGGTATTTGATATATATGCATAAATGTTTGATTAACACTAGACATAATTTAATTCAATTTAAAATATTACACAGATTATATTATTCAAAAGTTAGGTTGAATAAATTTTATTCAAATATTTCTCCCATCTGTGATAAATGTCTTTCTCTAAATGCCAATTTCACACATTCTTTCGTTTCTTGCACAAAACTTAAAAGATTTTGGTGTGATACATTTGATATATTCACTAGTTTATTTAAGATTAAAATGGAACCTAGCATGGAAATGATTATTTTTGGAGTAATAGGAGTTGGAAACAAATTCAATATATCCCAAATCTTATTTTTTAATTATGGTTTAATAACAGCGAAAAAACTCATACTCAAATTCTGGAAAAAGGCTACTATACCAACACTCAAAATGTGGATTGGTAAGATGTTGGAAACGGCCCATTCGGAAGAAATGAGACTCCTCCTAATTGGAAAAAAAAGACCAATTCTTAACGAGCTGGTCTCCATTTATTGACTTTGTGGATTCATGTGGTGCAATAGTATCGTAAAATTAAAAATTCTGGGTTTGAGTGAAAAATGATTAAGAATATTAAAAAAAAACATTGACTTGTGGTGTGGGAGAATCTCCTTTCTGCTTCACTTTCTCACTTATTTCTTTCTTTACACCACATTCACTAGACTATTCTTTACTCTTCACTACCCCTTTCTTTCTAATTTCTTTCTAAATAAAAAGGAAGTTGTACAAATAATGTTTTCATAATTCTGGGAACCGGTAAAAAGGTACCATTAAAATGTAAAGTACTTACTTCTAATAAATAAATAAATAAAATAAAAAAATCCAACTCGGTATCCTGTACCTGCCTTCTCTCCATACCCCCTGATCCCCTTAGCCACAAGGGCCACATCTAACTCCCTCTTAAATATAGCCAATGAACTGGCCTCAACTACCTTCTGTGGCAGAGAATTCCAGAGATTCACCTGTGTGAAAAATGTTTTTCTCATCTCGGTCCTAAAAGACTTCCTCCTTATCCTTAGACTGTGACCCCTTGTTCAGGACTTCCCCAACATCGAGAATAATCTTCCTGTATCTAGCCTATCCAACCCCTTAAGAATTTTGTAAGTTTCTATAAGATCCCCTCTCAATCTTCTAAATTCTAGCGAGTACAATCACTATTTATCAATGCTTGTCATCTTCTTTCTATCCTTTTGTTTCACAATTTTTCGTGGCCTTTAATGACATTTGCTGTTCTTTTCAAAATTCTAGAAATCTGAGGTTCAAGATCGCACTGTTCTGTCCAAACAGATTTTGAATCCTCAATGTCATCACTCTTCTCACTGCTACTTTGTTCTTAGACTTTAGATATACAGTGTGGAAACAGACCTTTCGTCCTTCCAAGTCCACGCCGACCAGCGATCAACCCATACACTAACACTATTCTACACACTAGGGACTATTTACAAGCCAATGAACCACAAACCTGTACGTCCTAGGCATGTGGGAGGAAACTGAAGCACCCGGAGAAAACCTATGTGGTCACAGGGAGAACATACAAACTCCATACAGCTATCACCCGCAATCAGGATAGAACCTGGGTCTCTGGCGCTGTAACGCAGCAACTCTACCACTGCGCCCTGGTGCTACTCTGTTATCTGTTATCTAATTGAGCCTTTGAAAATTTAGCTTCCGTTCTTATTTTGGTTTACAACTCCTCACTTCCCACAAACATTGACAAACCAGAGCTAACTGTCCATGGATACAAAATTGAAAGTTAATGTACATCAAATCAAAGATCAGATGAATTGACAAAACACAATCATGACTGCTTGGCTTGACTAGATGACTTCTGGAACAGAAATGGGCATTTTCACACATCATCTTGCTCCAGGGTGATGTCTCCTTCATATTCACTGGTGGATGTCAAGGAAACCCTGGCACTGGGGGTAAGGGGTTGAAATTTAGGAAGCATTGGTGTCACAAGATACAACAGTCTAAATTATATCCTCCACAATAATAGTAAGATTAAATGAGAACTTACCAGTTCAAAGTTTGATCCTTATTTTATGAGGAGTTACGATGAGGGATTACGTGAAGACCCCGCCAGCATGCATGCGCGACATTCTTCAAAGCAGCGGTATGAAATCACAGATAGTAGAGTTGATTGAAGATAGTAAGATAAGATAACTAACATACCAGTTGACCTTATAATAGAGGATTGGGAGCGGAGGGCACGTAATCTCTCATCGTAACTCCTCATAAAATAAGGATCAAACTTCAAACTGGTAAGTTCTCATTTAATCTTACTATTTTACTTCTGAGTCACGTGAGTGACTACATGAAGACTTCAAAGCTCTGTGATTTCATGCCCTGGAACGAGTCCATGCTCACACACTGCCATAATAACCAATGGAGGAAGTATGTTAACGTATTTCAGACTTGACAGTGCTGAAAAACAATCATGTATTATTTAACAATAATAATAACCCCTAACTTCGGGGAAATTATAATACAGAACTTAAAATAGTGTCTGCAATATCTCAGGCGTGGCGCAGGTTTGTTATAAACGCTGGAAGTTGTTTCATTAGACCAACCCGCCATTGCAAGGGTGTGGCCCAGAGGAACTTCCATCATCCTCGCTGCACGATGCCCCAATTTGAGGCCAGATGACCCAGGCCTGTTTTGTTTAAGTAACTCATGAATGTGAAAGGTTACCTTATTTTGGGATGTTACCATGGCGTCCAGTCTAGTTTGTGCAGAGACTGGACCTACTGCGCTGTACAAGTGCCATCAGCATCACTGTTTAATACGTGAGTTTGGTTAGTGAGAGGGACGTGGTGCCCAATCTCTGAATAGGGTCAGGACAATGCCAATATCCCAGGTCTGGGAATATTGAGCCCTGGGGGGATTTGAGTTAAAAATCCCCTCATCGTTTTGACACCAGAGGGTGAGCTCCACCTCCATGGTGTTCTAACCCCTGCCCCAGGTATGAGGATAGGGCACTTCGAGCACAGTTGATGGCACTATAACTCAAGCCTTCATCGAAATGTAGACTTGCCAGGAACTCCAGCACATCCGTGATGGTGGCTATGTTGTAAGTAGTGTCTGTCCTGGTACAAAATACCTCCCATTATTTGATTTAGGTGAGGTACTGTTACCTGGTGGACTCTGCATGATGCTGCGATGATATTCATGGTTCGGTCCAACAGCCCAAATTCCAGGAGAGGTCTTACCAATCTTGCAACCCAATAGGTTCATTCGGTCATGGCACGGGTGACTCTCCCGTCACAGGATGTACCAGCAACTCGGGCGTTTGTAGATCGGAATACATGGCTCTGAGACCATGTCGAGTACCACAGGGAACCATGGCTGAGTAGGCCAATCGGGTACTCCCAAAATACCTTATGCAGAGGCTTGTTGAATTTTTCGCAAGACCCGACTGATGAGGCAGAAGGGTCTGGTCCCCATGCAACATACGTTGGTATCTGGTGATTAAGTCTTGATGCAAAAAGGTCAATATCTGGTGTTACATACCGAGCAATAATGTAAGTAAATAACTGGTGGTCCAACATCCATTCAGTGTTGTCATTGAATTTGCGTGACCTGGTGTCCGCCAGAGTCCCAATGTTTCTTTCTGTGCACCAGTGCCAGATTGTATTGATCAATTCATCACAAGATATCGACTTGATTCCACCCATATGATTAATGTATGTCACCACGGTGGTATTATCAATTTGTAGGCGAACATGCAGATAATGCATGTCTGAAAAGTAAGCCCGAAGTCCGTGAATGCTCCCAACATCTTTAGATGATTGATACCCTGAAGTAAGGTTAACTCATGTGTATTCCATCTACCACCGCATCTGGAGGTGGTATTGGTTGCTCCCCAGCTGGTGTCAGTTTGTAACACAACCGAAGGGTTTGTGATTGTGGTGTGATTTAGAGCAATGTCGAACATTGCTAATCCCCATTGTAATTTCCAATTTGCTTTGGCTAGTCTGTCAAAATGGTCAGCATGGTGTTTTTGAGTGCTGTAGTTTTGGCCCTTTGTAGATTTTGGTAATGTAGGGTCCAAATTGTGGCTGGGAAAAAGGCAGCCACGAGCTTCCCAATTACCCTGACTATTTGCCGAATAGGTGGTTAACTGACGCAAACAATGCTGTTATATGCCTCTATCAAGTCTGTTGCTTTGTCCTTTGGCAAGGTGATAGACATATGAACAGAGTCAACCATGAATCCCAAATCCATAGTCACTGGCAGGCATTTACTTGGATTTGTCTGGATGGATAATAACCCCGATTGTTGAAATAGGAGCTTGGTGGCTGAGACAGCAAATTTAGCCAATTCCAAGTTATTCCCACAATAAGATGTCATCTAGATATGCCATGACAATATGTTTTTTGTTTCCGAAGAAACGCCAAAGCTGGTTTCAATATTTTTTGAAACAGTCTGGGGCTGATGTTAATCCATTAGGCAGTGCTTCATACTGCCAGAAACTCCCATCCAGATAAATTTCAGGTGATCTTTGTCTATTGTTCTGAGTAGTGAAGCACCCCTTGGAAACTAGTTGTTTTAGCAGTAACAAAAATGTTCCATTTTTAAGTGGGTGTACTGCACAAAAGTATTCAGTTGTGTCAAATCAAAATTATGCGGCATCCGTCATCTTTTTTGTTTTGGGTGAAGATGTTTGATACAAACTCCAGAGTGGTTTCCTCTATAGCTCCTTTAGTACATAGTTTTAACAGTTCCGCATGACATTCCACTTTCTCTTTTTTGTGAAAGCACAAACTTTTGGCTGGGTGCACGTTGAACCGGAAAGGAGGAGTTTGTCAACAAATTCAATTTTGTATCGCTGAATATTGTGCAGTATGAAAAGATCAGAAGTTATTCCCTGTACAAGTGTAACCTTCCCCAAACCTGTGAAGAAGTTCCACATGCTATGTTCCAAGGGCAACCAGACCCACCTCCCTCCATGGTTACCGGTGGTGCTGTGTTGGTTTTCTCCTTCCTTGGTTCCTGGGAGGTGGAGGCGTTGTAGTGTGGGGTTGGCGCATCTTCCAGGAAGGCTGTTCTGGGACATGGCCTGACAAAGACCATTGTGTAGGTTGTACGGCCGTCGAGCTTTCACCAGCTTTTCTTTCGGTGTGATACGCAGCCTGCTGGTGGATGCGTAGGGGTGCTGCTCTTTGTCAAGGTCTTTTACCTGTTTGGGCAGGTTGTCCCCGAAACAGCCCGAGTAGCTCCTCTTCTTGCACCCCTAGCATGTTGTATACTTCTGCCAACACCCCCTCTTCAGAGTCAGCCCAAACCCGACTCCTCATGCTCCCCTGCGAAGAGGGTGAGCATTTGGCAGCCCTGTAAAGGGTACTGCCGTGGGTCTGCTAGGAGACCCACGGTGAACAGACCCCTGCTGGAATGTGTCACGTTGGAGCTAGTGCTCCCCATCCGCTCCATGCGGGATTATCGAGCCCGGACCCTGCCGAGTCAACGGGCTTGCGCGACTTCCGGGTTGTTGTGCCGTCAGTCTTGTAGTGGCGTTAAGTCGGGCTGCTGCTCTGCCGTTGCTACCCGTGAACGGCGAGTCTCCGAGCCACAACGGGCTGCCCGACTTCCCGGTAGCATTGCCGCCAGTCCGCGGTGTTCCTGCGGGCTGCGGCGTTGAGTCGGGGCTGCTGCTCTGCCGTCGCTACCCGCGAATGGCGAGTCTCCGGGCCCGGACCCTGCCGGGTCAACGGGCTGCCCGACTTCCCGGTAACATTGCCGTGAAGTCTTTTGCCGCCGCTGACTGCCTGCGGACCGCAGTCAGTCTTTCGAGGCGGCCCCTTGGAGAGGTACTGTGTCCCACAGAGTCCCTGAAAGATAAAACCGACCTCAGGTTAGTTCACCTTACCTGCAGGTCCGTTCCGTTAGAGGAGTGACCCTCCTCCCTGTCTGTTGCTTCGACATGCGGTCGACGATATGTCGCGCATGCGTGCTGGCGGGGTCTTCACGTAGTCACTCACATGATTCCGAAGTAAAATTCCAATGACAGGCTGTGGTAGGGTTTCTTTGGTAAGGATGGCCCTGATGCCAATTTTTTGCTCCTTCTTGGAACATGGACACCAAGCAATTGATTAAGTACATGGGCCAGCAAAGATTGGGTAGTTGCTTATCCAATTCAGATCAATGAATGAACAAACACTTAGTTTACTCAAAATGTGAGTCAGCAACAAGCTTCCCATAAAATCGAGAATTGTAAAATATTGCTCAAATCAAGTCGGGAATACAAGAGTTAGCAACAATTGTGCAAATAACATATTATTAAATCATGTGGGATTTATAATAAAATTTACAAAAGATTAAAAAATGTGGGGGAAAATAAAAAAACAAGATCTGTTTGAAATGGGAATATGCTGATTATTGTGCAATTGCCAAGAGTCCAGAGCAGGGGGATGTCATAGCCTTGAACAAAATGCAGAGATGAACAAAAGCGAAAAGATATGAAGTGCAGTGGGTGATAAAGTCAGCCAAAAGTGACAAACGTTGCAGCAATACCAAATATCTCAGATAATGTTGGGTGAGAGAAAGCAGAGAATGACATAATTTGATATAAACCTAGAATCAACTCATGACCAACAGCCACATACACATTTTGCAAATGAGAATCTCACAAAAATGAGGCAGGAGGCTAAGTAACTTCATTGTCCAAAGCTCCACTGCTGGATCAAATAAAAACATGAGGTGAACTTCATCGGCGGCTGCCAGCAATAAACACATGAAAACATTATCTGCACTCAACTCCAAACATTCCATTAACTTCAAATCTTACCAACAACTAGAGAGCTGACCTAAGCTACTATCTACCTCATTGGAGACTCCTGGATTATCTTTACTGAACTTTACCTTGCACTAGATGTTATTCATGTTATTCCCTTTATCGTGGGGCTCGATTGTAATCATGTATTGTGTTTCCACTAACTAGTTAGCACGCAACAAAAGCTTTTCACTGTACCTCGGTACATGTGACAATAAATTAAACTCAAACTCAATAACTGGGCGTGCGAGGATGAGAACAGCGCAATAAATCTAAGGAAAGATATTGTCAAGCTTGAAAGGGTTCAGAAAAGATTTACGAGGATATTGCCAGGACTAGAGGGTGTGAGCTATAGGGAGAGGTTGAGTAGGCTGGGTCTCCATTCCATTGAGCGTAGGAGGATGAGGGGAGATCTTATAGAAGTATACCAAATCATGGGAGGAATAGATTGGGTAGATGCACAGAATGGTTTACCCAGAATAGGGGAATCAAGGACCAGAGGACATAGGTTCAACGTGAAGGGGAAAAGATTTAATAGGAATCAGAGGGGTAACTTTTTCACAGAGGGTGGTGGGTGTATGGAACAAGCTGCCAGAAGAGGTAGTTGAGGCTGGGACTATCCCATAATTTAAGAAACAGTTGGACAGGTACATGGATAGAACAGGTTTGGAGGGTTATGGACCAAGTGCAGGCAAGTGGGACTAGGGTAGCTGGGAAAATGTTGGATGGTGTGGGCGAGTTGGGCCAAAGGGCCTGTTTCCACACTGTATTAATCTATGACTATGAATAGGCCTCAAAGAAAGTACAGATCTTGCAATTTAATCAGAATAATAAACATCCGAACATGTCATTTTGTGAGATCAATGTAGGAAAATCCAAGCGCAGGCAGGTGAGACTAGTGTAGCTGGGACATGTTGGCAGGTGTGTTGGCAAGTTGGGCTGAAGGGCCTGATTCCACACTGTATCATTCCATGACTAGGCCTCAAAAGGAAAATATAACAGAAATAAATATAATCTGCAGCACCATGTTGGTGCAGTAGAGCTACAGTCTTACAGCGCCAGAGACCCAAATTCAATCCTGACTACGGGTTCTTGTCTGTACGGAGTTTGTACGTTCTCCCCATGACCTGCGTTGGTTTTCTCCGAGATCTTTGGTTTCCTCCCGCACTACAAAAAACATACAGGTTTGTAGGTTAATGTAAAATTGTCCCTAATGTGTGTAGGGTAGTGTTAATGTGCGAGGATCACTGGTCAGTGTGGACTTGGTGGGCCGAAGGGCCTGATTCTCCAAACTAAATTAAAACTAAATTATTGAAACAATGTAAAAGGGAAGACGTAAAAACCACAAGAGATGAGAATGAAAAAAGAGAAGAGCTGAAATATAATGTATAGTAATATTTCCTCCAAGTTATGGGAAGTTTTAAAAAGGTGATTAATGGGAACTAACAGGACATATTCTTGCAAGTGGAAAATCAATGCATCTAATGCTTGAATTCCATGGATGACTAGATTCAGAGAATAAAGTAAAAGAAATGGGGTTGCATTATGATAACTGTCAATTTAACAATGGAACAGGGAACTAAGCTGAATTTAAAAATATACAAAATAAAACTGAAAAGAAAGTAAGAATGGCTGCGAGAATAGATTAGCAGATAACGATACAGAACCAAAAGTGTTCTGCAGTAAAAGAGAAGACAAAAGTTGGCTGTATCAGTTAAGGAGATGTGTAAGAAAGAACTGCAGATGCTGCTTTAAATCGAAGGTAGACACAAAATGCTGGAGTAACTTAGTTGGTAAGGCAACATCTCTGGAGAGAAGGAATGGGCGACGTTTCGGGTCAAGACCGCTCTTCAGCTGAATAACAATTTAAAAACAGTTGCATAAGCACAAAGGCAGAATTGTACAGTTTAGAGTATTAATCAATGAAATGGGATAGCACTTCCAAATGATGAATCAAATGATCTATCTTTGTTAGACCAACAAGATTTGGAAAAACTGTAAAATATCCGGTCAGCTCTCTTTGCTACTAGTAGGATATCCCAGTGTACCCCAGATATTCTGTCTTGTATTTCATCTTTGTTAAACTTTCCATTGCCATGTACATACAATAAATCAATAAAAGATTGTAACTAGACTTCAATATGGACTAAGGTCAACAATTACTAAGTGCTCATCAATGAGACAAGCTCTACCATGCTGTACCGTAAATTATGTTGCTTCATTTAAACTATTTGTATTAGTCACTTTTACTGCATTTCTAATAGAATTTATCCTTGTCATTACTTTTTCATAGTTACTGACACTTTTTTCAGAAAACCCTTTATAAATAGATGAAATTTGAAATTTGCTAAGTTTGATTTTTTTTAAATAACATTTACAACAAAAAAAGCAAAGTGCTAGAGTAACTCAGCAGGTCACACAAAAATAGGAAATGTTACGAAACAATTGCATGTTTGATTATGAAGATTGGGAATTACAAAGTACAATTTTAACTGAACATTTCAATCCAGGAAAAAAAGTAAAAAGGGACCCTTTCTAAATCTTGATAAGATTCTGAAGATCTCTTGATAGAATGTTCCTGTTAACTTGTTCACAATATCCTTTCTATAACGAAGGACAACACCAACACCACAACCGTATTCCTAGCCTTTGATCTGGTCTTGAAACCATGTTATGTATATGGCTACTCCAGTTTGGTTGTTGGTCAGTGGTAACACTGAGGATATTGTCAGTGGGGGATTCTGTGATGGTAATGCCATTGAATGTCAGAGGGTTAATGATGGATCTTCTCTTGCCGGATATCGTCATTGACTAGCACCTGTCTGGCACAAATGTTACGTGCCACCTATTCGCAGGGCCTGGATATTGTCCAGGTTTTGCTGGGTTTGGTGGTGGACTGCTCTTCATCACCTGAGGTGTCACAAGTGCTGCTGTACATTGGGCAACCAATAGTAAACATCCCTAATCTGATCCTAGAATTGAAGGAAAGAAGAAGGGAAAGAAGAAACATCACCTATTTCCTTCTCTCCATAGATGCTGCCTCACCCGCTGAGTTTCTACAGCATTTTTGTCTACCTAGGATTGAAGGAAGGTCATTGATGAAGCAGCTGAAGATGAATGGGCCTAGGACACACTCCTGAGGAATTCCTGCAGAAATGTCCTGTGGGCATGTGACCACCACAAGCATCTTTTTTTGTGCTAGGTATGATTCCAACATGTGGAGGGTTTTTTACCCCTCAATCTCACTAACTCTAGTTTAGCCTGGCTCCTTGATGCCTTCCTCGATCAGATGCTGCTTCGATGTCAAGGACAGTTACTCTCACTGCACTGCTGCAGTTCAGCCCTTTTGTCCATGATTAGTTCAAAGCTGCAATGAGTTTTGGAGCTGAGTGACTTTGCCAAAACCCAAGCTGAGCCTCGTTGAGCAGGCTGACCACAACCTGTGCTTTGCTACCATCTAGAGTTCACATTCAGCCTGTGCTTGCGGAGATGTGTAATTGTTGCTTGGAGCTGTGCATCATTCGACATACTGCATAATAACCCCTTTTTGCGCTGATTCAATTAGCAACCACATTTTTGCAAACATATCTTGAATTAGGTGAACCACTAGCGTAGTGATTAATCAAAGCTGTGTAAATAGAATTTATTCCGTGAATAATAATAGCAAACGTTCATATTTATATTTCATTTATATTTTTATTTGGCAAAGCTGACTATCATGCAGGAATTCCTGAAGATGCAAGTTAGAAGTTCAGAAATTTGGAACAAAAAGGAAAAACAATATGTTTTTTACTGGGTAGAGGACAGATGCAGGCACGAACAATGATCAGAAGGGGAGTGTGGGCAATAAATACAAAATAAAATCATTTTGAAAAAACCATGAATGCTGATAATACAGGAAAGGGCAGAGTAATGTTTCAGGTAGACACAAAATGCTGGAATAATCACAGGTCATGCAGCATCCTTGGAGAAAATGGACAGGTGATGTTTCGGGTTGAGACCCCTCTCAATGTTTCAGGTCTATGCCTTGATGAGATATTATAATTACAAGATAAGCAGGTGGACCAACAGCATTAAAATGTAATGCCATATGCCCAAACAAAACTTCCCTCTGCAGTCAAATAGTAAATTATTTCTAAAATATGAAGTGTGATAATTTAAATTTCTGTGCTACATACGAATGAATGTTCACTAAGGTAACTCAGCGGGACAGGCAGCATCTCTGGAGAGAAGGAACGGGTGATGTTTCGGATCAAGACCCTTCTTCAGACTGATGTCAGGGGAGTGGGCGGGACAGAAATAGAATGTAGTCAGAGACAGTAAGACTGGTGGGATATAACACTTTCTCCACTCCAACACTTTCTCCACCTCCAACGGGATCCCACTACTGGCCACGTCTTCCCATCTCCACCCTTTTCTGATTTCCGCAGAGACCATTCCCCTCCGCAACTCCCTGGTCAACTCGTCCCTACCCACCCAAACCACCCCCTCCCCAGGTACTTTTCCTTGCAACCGCATGAGATACAACACCTGTCCCTTTATCTCCCCTCTTGACTCCATCCAAGGACCCAGACAGTGTTTTCTGGTGAGGCAGAGGGTCACTTGCACCTCCTCCAACCTCATCTACAGTATCCGCTGTTCCAGGTGTCAACTTCTGTACATCGGCGAGGCCAAACGCAGGCTCCGCAATCGTATCGCTGAACACCTCCGCTCAGTCCGCCTTAACCTCTCCCAGTTGCTCAGCACGTTAACTCCCCCTCCCATTCCCAATCTGACCTTTCTGTCCAGGGCCTCCTCCATTGTCAGAGTGAGGCCGAGCGCAAATTGGAGGAACAGCACCTCATTTTTCGCTTGGGTAGTTTACACCCCAGTGGTATGAACATAGACTCCTCTAACTTCAAATTGACCTTGCTTTCCCTTGCTCTCCATCCCCTCCCCCTTCCCAGTTCTCCCACCAGTCTGTCTCCGACTCCACTCTATCTTTGTCCCATTTACTACCCTGACATCAGTCTGAAGAAAGATCTCAACCTGAAACGTCACCCATTCCCTCCTTCTCTCCAGAGATGCTGCCTGTCCCGCTGAGTTACTCCAGCATTTTGTGTCAACATTCGATTTAAACCAGCATCTGCAGTTCTTTCCTACACAAGGTAGATCGGGTGATTGGGAATACATCCTCAGCATATGAGAAATCCATCTTCGGGTCATATTCATAGTCTTCAAATCCCACAACACAGAAACAGGCCCTTTGACTCAATTTGTCTGTGCTGACAAAGATGCTCTATCTATACTAGGCTCATTTGACCTATTTCCCTCTGGGTTCAGGTTTAGGTTTATTATTGTCACGTGTACCAAGGTTGTGAAAAGCTTTGTTTCATGCTGTCCATTCAGGTCAGATAATACTATACATTAGCTGCGAAAGCACAATCTGCCACAGGCAATGATGGTCCAATTCTACACGGCCATCGTAGAGTCTGTTCTCACCTTCTCCATCATGGTCTGGTTTGGCTCAGCCACCAAGCAAGACACCTGGAGGCTGCAGCGAATCGTCCGATCAGCAGTGAAGGTTATTGGCTGCAACCTTCCCTCCATTGATGAACTGCACACTGCAAGGGCCAGGAAGCGAGTGGGCAAGATCATCTCTGACCCCTTTCACCCTGGCCACAGACTCTTTGAATCACTTCCCTCTAGAAGGCGACTCCGGACTGTCAAACTGCCACAGCCAGACATAAAAACAGTTTATATCCACGAGTAGTTGCTCTACTCAACAGCCAAAAATCTGTAGCCTCCCTTTGATCTGGTATTTTGTTGGTTCATATGCTTGATCAATGGTGTTTTATCATTAATGTTTTATTATTATTAATGTTTAGTGTTTTCCGAATCATTCGTAACTGTCACTGTATGTCATGTAGTTACTTGTGGGCGGAGCACCAAGGCAAATTCCTTGTATGTGACTACTTGCCCAATAACTTACTTACTTAGTACAATCAAGTCAAACTCAAGTACAACATGGTGAGCAAAGGAGAAGATACAAAGTGCAGAGTATAGTTCTCAACTTTGTAGCACATCAGTTCCATAGACAAAGTCCAATGTCCGCAATGGGGTGAGATGAATCAGACAGTACCCTACCTAATGGAAAGACTGTTCAGAAGCCTGATAACAGAGGGGAAGAAGTTGTTCCTAAGCCTGGCAGTGCATGCTTTCACGCTTTTGTACCTTTTCCCTGATGGAGGGTTGGAATGACTTGGGTGGGACAACTGTTTGATTATGTTGGCTGTTTTTGTGAGGCAGTGTGAAATGTAGATGGTGTCAATGTTGGAGTCTAAATGTGTAATGGACTAGTTATGCTCTTAAAACCAATGCAGACCAACTGGCTGAAGGTTTTGCAGACATCTTCAACCTCTCGTTACTGAGATTGCCACCTGTTTTAAAAGGGCACCAAAAATACCAGTGCCCAAGAAGAGTAAGGTGATGGTTCCACTAACATCCATGGTGATTAAGTGCTTTGAAAGGTAGTTTATGGCGCGGAGGTGTTGGGGAACTGGTTTTCCTGGGATCCTGTGGCATCCCGAAGGGACGCATGCTATGCTGCACCTGCAGAAATTGGTAAGAATCGTTGAAGTCATGCCAGTTTCTTAGACTTCTGAGTGAGTAGAGGCTTGGATTGGTTTTTTGGCTATTGCATTACCCTGGTTCGATAAGGACAAACTGTTGGTGATATTCATACCTAAAAACCTGAAGCTCTCGACCGTCTCCACTTCAGCACTGTTGATAGACTGTGTACTCCACCCCACTTCCTTGAGCTGGTGATCACCTCCTTCATTTTGCTGAGATTGAGAGGTGGTTGTTTTGACAACATGCTACTAGGTTGTCTGCTTTGTTCCTGCATCTGATCTTGTCATTAGTTGAGATCCAGCCCACTACACTGGTGTCATTTGCAAACTTGTAAATGGAATTGGAGCAGAATTTGCTGCAGTCATGAATGATAAGGCGTATTGTGAGGAGAAAAAAGAATGCAGCCCAGTGAGGCACCAGTGATGAGAAAGATGGTGGAGGATACTTTGCTGTCAATCCTAGCTGAGGGCACATAGTTATTGTCATCAGACTAAAGAGAGGTGGACTTTTGTGGAGAAATAACATGTCAATTTAATATAGCCTGAACTTATCCTCAGTTCACACTAACTTTGAAGCGAATGTATGTTATCTTTTTTTAAAAGCTGTGCAGTTATATTGTCACAGAAAGGAGATCAACAAGGGTATTTATGGAGGAGTAAAATGAATCATTAAAAAAACACTGCAAAATATGAATAATGAAAGATGGGTAACACAATAGGGCGTAATTAGTAATACATGGAAATAAATTAATAAATCAATTGAAAAAGGAATTATTTCACATGCAGGATAAGGGACGATGAAGATGCAACTCCCATGGCACCAGATCAAAAGTCCTGAACATCATCTGTTCATCTATCACACATCCCCTCCCCCCTCCCCATCCCACAATTATCTGGACTACACCTCCTCCCACCCTGCCTCTTGCAAAGACACTATCCCCTACCCTCAATTTCTCCGTCTCCACCATTTTGCTACCAAGATGAGGCTTTCCATTCTAGGACATCCGAGATGTCCCCTTCCTTTGGTAAATGTGGTTTCCCCTTTCTGTGACAGATGGATCACTCACCCACATATCCTCTGTCCCATTGTTCTGCTCTCACTCGCCCTGAGACAGAACAAGGATAGAGGTCCCCTGGTCCTCATCTTTCACCCCACCAGCCTCCGCATCCTACACATCGTCCTAAGGCATTGCTGTCACCGCCAATGTGATCCCATCCCAACCCCGTTCTGCCTCTCAGAGACTGCTCCCCGATTCACTCATTGCTACCCACCCAAAGCACCCTCTCATTCGGTACTTTTCCCTGCACCTGCCTAACACCTATCCCAATAACTCTTCCTGGACCACCTTCCAGGGACCCCAGAAGTCCTTCCAGGTGAGACAGAGGTTCATATGCACCTCCACTATCCTCGCCTACTGCATCCAGTGCTCCCACTGTGGCATCCTGTTCATCGGCAAGACCACGCGTTGACTCGACGACCGTTTCACTGAACTCTTTGTTCAATCTGTCAAGGCATACTGGATCTCTCGGTTGCGAACCAATTTAATCCATCTTCTCATTCCCATACCGACCGTTCTGACCGGAGTCTCCTCCATTACACGTACATTTTACATCTATGGTATCAGGTTTCTGTGGCTCATTCAGTGATATGTACGACTGTTGAAGGTGGAGAGAGAACCAGTGTTAGAGAAAAACTTACCTGACCCTGACCTCACCAATCTATCTCATGCAGATTCTTCTGTCCACTGATAGGAGTTCTTGTGGAGACAAACATCATCTCCACAACTAGGGCACCTCTGCCAATCTTATGTGATAAATGGAATAGATTCAAAACAGATTGGCACACCAAACTGGCTGATCAGCTAACTTATGTTCACCACAATATTCAACCTCTCCATGGCCAAGTCCTTGGTCCCTACCTGCTTCAAGAGATCCACTATTGTACCAGATTGCCTAAGAATGCCTCTCCAGCCTGCTTGAATGACTACCGACCAGAAGCCCTCATCTCAGTAGTCATGAAATGGTTCGAGAGGTTGATCAAGAACGACATCTGCGCCTTCCTCCCTCGCACCATGGATCCGCTGCAGTTCGCATACCGTCTAAACAGATCCACGGATGATGCGGTCTCCCAGGTTCTGCACACCACTCTCTCTCACCTTGACAGCCAGAAGGAGAGCTATGTTAGAATTCTGTTCATTGATTTCAGTTCAGCTTTCAACACCATAGTCCCCACCAGACTTGCTGAGCTGCTGCTGGAACTGGGACTAAACACTCCCGTTTGGCTGGGTCCTGGACTTTCTCACCACCAGGCTCCAGGTGATCAAGATGGGTAGCCATGCCTCCAACCCCTTCATCCTGAACACAGGATCCCCCCAGAGTTGGGTCGACACCCCCCTACTGTGCTCCCTGTACACACAACTGTGTGGCCAGGTTCAGCTCCAACATTACGTTTGCTGATGACACAGTGGTGGTGGGCCTGATCTCCGATAACGATGAGAAGGCCTACCGGGAGGAGGTGGCTGACCTGGCACTCTGATGTCAGAATAATGGCCTCCTTTTGAATGTCACTAAAACTAAGGAGCTGATTGTGGACTTTAGGAGGGCACAACAATCGAGGATGCATACGCCACGGGGGATTAATGGGATTACTGTGGCTAGGGTGAGCAGCTTCAAATACCTGGGAGTCCACATCATAGAGGATCTGACACGGACAACACACACTGCCGCACTGGTGAGAAAGGCAATGCAGCGCCTTTACCTCCTCAGACAGCTGAGGAAATTCAGAGTCTCTCTGAGAATCTTTCAACTCTGGTGCTGTAGAAAGTATCCTGACTGGAAACATCTCGATCTGATTTGGCAACAGCTCTGCCCAGGACAGGAATGCTCTGCAGGGAGTAGTGCGTACCACTCTCGGCCGAATGCACGATGGGAACTACACTCCCCCCCTCCCTGCAGGACCTATACACCAGGAGGTGCAGATCCAGAGCCAGCAAGATCATGAAGGACCCCTACCACCCCAGCAAGGGCTGTTCCAGCTGCCAAGGGCAGGCAAGCACTTCCGCTGTCATTCTGCGAAAACAGGGGATAAGACACCGTTTTTTTCCACAGGCTAATGGGACTGTAAACTCTGATCTCACCAGGGCATAAATACCGTTGCTTCTTTTTTTAATGTAAATGCTGGTTCTGTTATTCTGTTGTTTTGCACACTTGCATTTCACTGTACATCTTGTATGTGTATGTGACAAATAAAGTTGACTTGACTGTCAACTACAACTGAATTTTAACCTAGTACAACATTTATCCATACCTTACTCTTCCATTACCATCAAACCAAGGGATTAACCCTGCTCTATCGAGGAGCGAAACAGCCCAGAAGAACGACCAAGTGTACCAGAAATATATGTGCCAGACCGATTAAGCTACAACATAAGTAATTAAAAAAACAAACCAAGTTGTGACATGGCAAGTCTAATTTATTTTCATTTCTGTCACAGCAAACATTATTGGGTTAGTTTAGTTTTATTTCCTTATAAATAACGCTTCAAATTGAATTTTCATGTTTAAATGCTTTTGGTTTACATATTAATATCTACTGGGGTAAACAATTTAATGCAGCACAGTTTATAATTAGTAATGATAACTTTCAAGGTACTTTAGTTCCGTTAATAAGCTTTGTACTATTAATATGAAGGCCAGATTGCAAATATTATATTCTGGTTTCTAAGGGTTGCGATATAAACTATTTCTTTGCACAATACGGTCATGAATAATATCACAAGATCAATCAGTAACCAGTCTTCAATAAACAAATAGTACTCTTCCCTCAACCTTCAAATATACATTGATAAGTACAGATTCACCACACGATATAGGCCAGACACAACCTTTTGCTGCAAATTGCAAAAACAATTTTCAGGAAGTTTCCTAAAATAAGTTACTTTCTCAGTACCATTTAATTACAAATTAATTTTATCTATTGAGCTCACATTCTTGCATATACTTTTTATAACATGTCAATGAAGAATAAGTTATTTCCTTGGCTTTACAGAGTAATGCCATCAAGATGGCTACAATTATATAAATAGTTGCATCTTATGGAAGGAGAAGAGCTAACCACCTGATTAAAAGTAAGGGTAAAACTGCTTACTGCTGTATTTGGACAGACAGAAAATGCCTTAGACTCGTCAAAGGATTGTGGTAAAAGACATTTCAGATCCTCTACAAAATGCCTAACCCATTGCCGAATAAATCCACCGTGACTGACTATAAGTACGTGAGCCACTGGAGTATCCGAATTGTCATCATTTATATCAGAACCGTTTAAGTCCACACAGCTTGGATTTTTTAGTGAAGTGTGCGTATCTCCTGAATCATCAGCAACTTTATCAAGCTGCTCTGGTGCACTATCTTTTTCTGTAATTTTCATAAGAAGTTGACATAAATGATTAAAAAAATCCTCGGCACGAGCCTGAACCTGTAAAACAATTAGAATCTTATTAATCAAACAGTTGCTAATTAATCAAACATTGCTAAAAATAATTGTTACTGCTGGTTTCCTTTTGCAGCTTCATTGAACCCAATGTTATGACTATGCATCACAGAAATGGCGATGATTTGGCACTACCTTCTCCCACATAAAACAGCATATTCCTGCTTCAGAATCTTTAAACTGGCAACAGACTAACGCGTATTAAAGAGACCAATATCTCAATGTAAATCAAAACATCAGAAGTATAGAAATTCATATTTAGTTCAGTGGCTAGGACTACAAATGTATTTGTCAATTTGAGAGAATGGAATTTGTTTGTATATGTAGAATAGGTAATCTGCTGTAACTCTGATGCAATTACATACTGATTTTCAAATACCTTGTTCAGGAAAATATCTTACCTGAACAACCTACATGTGTCGTTATTGGATAGCTTACTTTTTGATTTGAGGTAACAGTTTGGTACTGGTATTGATGAAACTTGAAGAAATGGCATTCAGATTCCACCACATCAAGAAGAAAACCAAAAAGTGTGGTCCAGTCATCCCTCAATTTACATTCATGCAATTCATTGAAGAGAGTGGGAGTATTTTGATAACATTCACAACCAAGTCCTGTGCTGGTTTCACGAGAAGATTGACATTTTAAGCCCATCGGCCTCAGCACGGCCATGGAATCGTGCCATTTCCTCATGGATCCAGCACAAGCCGTTATGCAGTCAGTCTTCCGTTAGCACTCTTCACTCCATCCCAGAACTTTCAAATATCTATAATTTTTAGACTCTGTGAAAAGGAATAGGTGACCATTCTGGTCGAGAGATGGGTCTCGACATGAAATGTCACCTATTCCTTTTCTCAGAGACACTGTCTGACCCGCTGAGTTACTCCAGCATTTTGTGTCAATCTTCGGTTTAAACCAGTATTTGCAGTTCCTTCCTGCACATCTATAATTTTATGTACGGTTAGAATCTAGTACGGTCGGCACATATTTTATGAAACTGAATTCCAACCTGAAGCACAAATCCAGAGAATGAGATAGAACTTGAATTTTTGCAATAATGCTCACAACTAAGTTTCCAAAAGTAATTTTACACCAAAATAACTGATGTGTATTAGAAAGTGTTTGAAGGAACTAATTTGCATCTTGCAAAATCTCATAAATAGCTAATGAGTTAAAGACAGGACAATCTATTTGAGGTGTTGAATGTGGAATAAAGTTTGATACAGAGATTGTGAAAAATGTCACGGATTCTTATAATCTATTTACAGGGGCAGAGAGATCCTTAGATTAATATATCAATTCAAATACCTTTGCGTGTGTAGCACTGAGGTATCAGTCTAGATTGTACACTTATATTGGGAATATAAACTGTGCCCATGTCCTTATGATTTAGAGTTGAGAATAACAATGCTAGGTAGTGAAGATGGATAAATACAGATATAACGTATGCAGGTTAATTGTTACCTCACTAATTTGATAAATCCAATTTAATGTATAGCTTAACTATTCAGTAATAAATAGTAACATTAATTGTACAAACTCTATTCAGGTCTTTATCTAAATATAAATCAATCAAAGTAGATGTGTTTATGGACAAGGATATGTGTAATACATATTCAGTACTAAACAACTTACTTCATCCACAGTCTCAGCTCCTGGTGGTGTGAAAAAAGGACACTTTTGTCCTGCAGCCTTTGCCATCGCCCTGAGTTCGTTCAGGGGCTTTCCTTCAACAATCCCATATTTCTATTAAAAAAAAGGACTCAAAGTTGCAAATGTGTTGCTGTAGCTTGTTTATTTTAACACATGCAAATAATACATAATTACACTAACTTTATATATAATTAACCTCTTTTGTATTTAATGTATAATATTTCACTTACATATATAATCTCTTTACTTTCTTTGGAAACTCTCTCATTAGTTTACACTCTCTCATTAATTTACAGCACCAGGTGGCGCCTGTAATGGCTGCCTCGCCAGCTGTCTGTCTTGTCCCTTCTCTGTTTTTATTATTTTAAATATGTCTTGAATGTTTGTTTTAATGTCTCTTGGTATGTTTTATGTCGGGGGTGGTGCGGGGGGGGGGGGAGGGGGAAACTTTTTCCCGTCACTTACTTCAACCCCCCCCCCCGCGGCCTATAACGTGGTGTGGTGCAGCCTTTCCTGGAGACCGACCCGGAGCTTCAATCCACGGGTGCGGTGCGGACTTACCATCGTGGAGCCTGGGATCGTTTGCCGAGGATCGCCAGTGTTAGAGCTCGGACCTCAGGGCCTGTGGACTTTAACACCGTGAAGCAGTGGTCTCCGGTAAGAAGCGGCCGACTCGGGAGCTCCATGCCACGGAGTATTCCGATCTGTCCCGATGCCGAAGTTTCGATCATCCCGACGAGAGGGCTTGAACAGCAGACCGTCGGCAACGGCCCCGTTCAAAGGCCCCGACCGGGTGAACATAGGAAGAAGACGATTGAACTTCATTGTCTTCCATCACAGTGAGGAATATTGATTCCACTGTGGTGGATGTTTAAGTTAAACTTTATTTTATGTGCTGTGTGTATTTATGCTTTTTACTTAGTATGGCTGCGTGGTAGATCAAATTTCACTGCACCTTAATTGGTACATGTTGTGGCGGCCTCTGGTGGTGGGCCACACACTGTACATAACCTTCAGCTCTGGGGGGGGGGGGGGTCACGCGTCCCGGTGACAAGAGGTAGGGGTCACAGGTGCCCCAGGGGAGTATTTAAGGTGTTAATCGCGTGCCCACGGGGTGCTGAGTTAGGAGACGTAGCAGCAATAAAGAATCGTATATCTGGACAAACTTCGTGTCTTGCATCGTTCTTTGACGGACAGCTCAGTATCCGCTACGAAGTGACAATTTAATTGAATCTTGAAGCAGAATGCTAAACCTAGCACTGCAATTTCCTCCATCAATTGGGATATTTTGCAACTCCCTTCTGCTCAGAGTGTAATACAGACGAATTCCAATAGAGCATCCAACTGTACTTCAATGCTTCCCAGATTACAATGAGTTCAGTCACTATATTAATAAAACATTTAATATTATTCTTAACATGCATATCAAGTAGTAACTACTTAATACACATGTTAAGAATAATGTTCAGTGTTTTATTAATATACTAGGAACTACTTGATACACTCCAACTATTTCTCAACCTTTGGCCCTTCTGACTGAGGAAATTATATCCTTTGTCCAACACAATAACATTTGACTAATGCAAAAATAAGCTTTCATGACCTTTATGCCCCTGGGTATTTCTGCAGGAAAGTCTATGTACATTCCTTACAATTCCATTCATCGTTAATTTGTTTTCAAGTGCCCGAGAGACTTGTTTTAAATCTGCAATACTACGAGCATCAAAAACTATCCACTGGCTCGAGCAAGTTGCGCTAGTGACAAGCAGATATAAAAAGTGAACGGATTAAACAGGAAACATTATTTGCTTAATGTCCAAAGAAATATTTGATTAAGAGAAATATATGAAATAGATATCAGCAAGACTTAAGAAAATTACCAGCTCACTGAGTAACTATTAATAATCAAAATAACGTACAAAGCATAATATACACTGAGCAACAAAGCTTGTGACCATCTCAGTTGTGAAGTGTTGATGTTTTGCTACTTTGATCAATCTGAAATCATACAGTTCCATTATCAAAAATTATTAGCAGCCTTCATGTTAATATGCTGCAGCAAATGAACCATTAAGTGCACTAACCATAAATGTGGTATGGCCAAGTAAAATCCAAGTACCTGCAGTCCAAGTGCCCTCCAAATTTCAACCAGTTTTAGATTTTGCCTATTTTATAACATAAAACTCAAAGGACTCCCTTGTAAACATGAGCATGTAACTGCCTTCAAATATAGCATTGGTTTAGATAAGATCAAACAACATAACAATTATATTTACTGAAAACGACATTTCACTGCTCAGGGATATTCCTGCAGACAAATCTACATGTGGCATCTAGAAATATTCTAGCATTTTTGCTGCTCAATATTAATAATTATTATAAGAGTAAAATTTGTTCCATTAATTTTCTAACTTTAAGACAAAGGATTGCTTACAGGATTCCTTGCTGCAAACTATCATCACCATGCACTCCATCAGTCCTTCATTTCATCTAACAAAATATCAGAATTTTCATGACCACAATTGACATTACAGTCAATGTTAAAACAAAAGTTAAGGCATTTCAGAGTGGCATTATCAAATGGAATTTGATGCATGAGATATGGGCAAAGGAGCAAGTTTTAAAAATTGATTTATGGGGTAGAAACATGCAGAACAGAACTCCAGGGAGTAGAGCTTAGCTGTGGCCAGCAAAGGTGACGTGAAGGAAACTGGAAATGCAAAAGAGTTCAGGTTTTAAAAA
This sequence comes from Okamejei kenojei, assembly GCA_035221665.1. Classification (NCBI taxonomy): domain Eukaryota; kingdom Metazoa; phylum Chordata; class Chondrichthyes; order Rajiformes; family Rajidae; genus Okamejei; species Okamejei kenojei. Next base: position 21,784,894 of record CM069151.1, on the reverse strand, counting down.
AACAGAGTTCCCAGTGTTGTAGAGCTGGAGTAAGTTACAATTACAAATTTAGGGCATAACAGAATCGTGCAAGGATATGAACCAAAGGAAGAGAGTTGGAAATCTGAAATAGTGCTGAACAGAACATTCAGGTCGGATGGTGAGCGGAGAGATGGTGGGTGAATACTGTTGAACATTGGCAATGATAAAGCTAAAGGAAAGTGAAGGCTATGTGGCAGCCAAAGTATTGTGGAGTTTAAGAAAATTCCAAGCAAATCCCTATTTTTCAACAATTTAAAGAAAAGTTCACATCAAATGAAGCCTGTGTTTTTATTATTTTGAGCTCAATCGGCAAAAAACAAACTTATTACATGACCAAGCATAGCATTTACTATCCAACCTGGTTCCGGTTCCTCTACATATTCTTTTTTTTTTAAACTTTATGATTTAATAATTTTTATTCCTGCAGTCTACAAGCCTTCCTCTATTAAATTCCAATATATAGTCTCATTTGACACCACTGACAAACTTAATTTGTCACCGTTGACGATATTGTCAGCTTAGTGTTTTTGCACAGTCAATAATCCTTATTTTCAGGCAGCCAAACATGACAGCATTTTTATATGGCAGGAACGGATGGAAGGGTTACCACACAAAAAAAAAGAATTGTGATTTGATTTAGTCTCCTTAGGCTTTCCCACCATGCAGCTTTCCTTTCTGACCAGATACTAATCTACACACTATGGCTTGCTTTGATAAATACATTTTGTTTTGTAAATTTCTTATAAGGCAGTTGCTTAAAGATTTTTTTAATTCTACAGATACATAACTTAGTTTCCCATCATTATATTTTGCAAAAGTGACATTCCAAATTCAAAATTGACCAAACTTTAGGGTTCCTGTAACTCAAACATAATAATAGTTCCAAATGTTTTTGATTATTTGTCATGTTAATTCCCTACCTGTCGGGCTTGTATACCATTCCAATTAAGTTCAAGGAGTCTTTGATTAGCAATTTGTTGCTGGATTTTGAAAGGTTTGAATCATTCCCACTTTAGACAGCAGGCGGTGCTAATATTCCAGGGTTGCCACTTGCAGTTCATCTAGAGCAACTTTTATTCTGTTTCTTGTCTAATCACTGATCCTATTTTCCTTAAACTGTGAATCTTTAATCATTTCTACCTTGCACCTCATTAGACCGTTATGACACTTCTCTCCTGGTCTTTTTCCTTCGTTTTCTAATTGGTGATTTTTTTAAAACCCCATTTCAGTTCTGATAAAAGTTATTTGACTCAAATTAATATCACTGTCCTTCCCATGGCAAATACCACGTAGGCTGCTATGTATGTCTAGCATTTGCTGCTTTACTTTGTTTTCCTATTTCACAACACTTTAAAGGATGTTTTGAAACAAGTTAAAATATTGCAGCACTTTTAATGCATTTTTACAGTTAACAAGTGCAAATATCAAGACACTATAGAAAAAAAGTAGATCAGGAGACAAAAGTGACGTCTTAATATAATGAAGACTTTCACAAAGCTGTTTTTCATTTTGATGAATCTATTTTTAACCTATGCTAGATAATCATAATTCTTTAACATAGCTCAATACACAACCATTCGCAAGCGTATCCTATATTTTCACGTTCAATTATCATCCCTTCAAACAACAGTTGTTTTTACCACTGGTACTTACTCTTTCTCGAAGCCTTGCATCACAGATTATTTCAAGTTTAGATCCATGACTGTTTTTTAATACAATAGTAGATGCCGTCTGAAACACAATATACATGTTATAAGCACCAAATGAGCGATGAATTAACATTGTAAAGTGGGTTTATGTTCAAACAAAGTTCCAAAAATCAAAATCATTTGTCTGTTAATGGTTTAAATAGGGTTTGGATAAACAGTTGAGAAAGAATAACTTGCAGGGCTGTGAGGAACAAACATATGAATAGGACGAACAGGATTGCTCTACTACGAGTCTGCATAGATATGGTCATTACTTCCTCCGCTATAAAAGTTCTATGAGGATGCAACTGCAAGAACTAAAGCCAGCATACAATATGAAGGAACACCTGCAGCAATGGACTACGATTTAAATGCATTGGACCTTCATTTACTAAATAAAAGTAACTTTAACATTTTGCTGTGTTGTTTCTGTCCTATCCCACTTACACATATTCACTTATCTGTACAAAATTAACAAACTCTGCCTCTCAACTATTTCCCAATGATAATTACCCCCTCCCCCCCAGAACCACCAGTTATTTGTCCCATAGCCATCACGTCAGTACCATCCCCCCCGTCCTCCATCCACACTCTCTTCCTTTTCAGCCAGTACTCTTTTCCTGCTTTCCTTTGTAAAGAAATGCTTATCCTGGGGATTCCAACGTAACAGATTTGCTGCGTGTAGGAGGGAACTGCAGATGCTAGTTTACACTGAAGATAGACACAAAATGCTGGAATAACACAGTAGGATAGGCAGCATCTCTGGAGAGAAGGAATGGGTGACGTTTTGGGTCGAGACCCTCCTTCAGTTTTGATGATTGAATTAGCAAAATGATAGATGATAAAAAATAAAATAAAACTGTCATCTCACCATGACCTGAGGAATTGTAAACTTCAGGTCAAACAATTTAAATGTGCCAAGAGAAACAGAAGCATTGAAACAGCATCTGAATAGTTGCAAGGAGATAATTGGGAGAAGGCTAGTAACTATCAGAAATGTTTGCTGAGAGCACATTGACAATTACTGACACAAGACCCCAGTACGTGATCAGGTTACTTGTGGAACATGTACAGTATGTAAATGTATAGTTGAGGAAGGAGAGGTTTGGAGGGTTACTGGTTGGCCTGGTTTTGTTACCTTTATTCATGGCTGGTAATTAAGATTGTGTGTAATCCTTTCAATTTATGAATGTTCAATTTATGCATTTGCACTATCACACCATGGATTATTTAGGATTACATATTTTTAATTTACAAATCTTAATTTCTAAACAATTCTTGCAGAATACAGGTAAGGCGAAAATACAAACCATCAGAAGCAAGTTTAAAACATTATAATACGAAGAAAAATAAATATAATCACAAGTAGACAAGAAACTCAGCGGGTGCGGCAGCATCTATGGAACAAAGGAATAGGCAACGTTTCGGGTCGAGACCCTTCTTCAGACTGATGTGAGGGTGAGGTGGGGGGGAGGGGGTGGAAGAAATCACTTTAATCAAGAGCAAGAAACAAACTGTTGCTGGAACTCAGTAGGCCATGCAGCATCTGTGGACGGAAATGGACATATGACGTTTTAGGTCAGGATTCTCCTTCAGACTGATCAAGATCTTTATTCAAGGTCAATTACATCTTTCAAATGAATGGGATCCTCTGTTTATTCCAGCTTTCAGACCAAATGCAAAGTATATCCAGTTCTTCAGCTTAGACACAAAATGCTGGAGTAATTCAGCGGGACAGGTAGCATCTCTGGAGAGAAGGAATGGGTGACATTTTGGGTCAAGACATCACCCATTCCTTCTCTCCAGAAATGCTGCCTGTCCCTTTGAATTACTCCAGCATTTTGTGCCTATCTTCAGTGTAAACCAGCATCTGCAGTTCCTTCCTAGACTTACAGCTGAGCAAATCTCTGGCACTGAATCAGCAACAACTTTTGATGTACTAGCATCTGATCTCCACTTTCAGCTCTTCAATGTTTAAAGTAAGAGATAGGCTCATTCACTGGACAACATCACTGGAGGGTCCTCAGAGAACTGTCGGTCAGAATCAAGTAGATTATGGCCCAATTTATCCCTCCAGCAATGGAGAATCATATCAGCATCTGAAACAATTAAGGCAGTGTCATATTCTTAAACTCTGGAAATGATGACACAACAAACACATAATCTGTCATTTCAGGTGCTGATAGTCCCATGTTCAATAACACCCATTTTAATTTTTACCAGTTTAACATAATCCTTTATATTTTCCTTAAACAATTAAAAAATATATAAAAACAGAAAATTGGTTGGCATCATTTTAGATACATTGTACAGGTAATTAAACTTAACTGTAACAGAATAATCTCGGAGCAAGAGCAGCAAAATAAAAATGTTCCCACCTGCTTCGCACGCTGTAGGTCACTTGAGAAAACATGAGTGAACTTGATGCTGCTGAGAAAGTTGCCTGCAGCCTCAGCTTGCTTGAAACCAAACTGGGACAGTGGTTCATCCACTCCTTGCCCTGATAAGGAATGTACAAGTACAAAAAAACATTTGTTGTTTAATGTTTACAATAATTTATGTTGCATTCCTCTAAAGGTATTCTGAATTAAAATGAGCATCAAAATACAACCTGATCAAACCTTCTGCATGTTCTTTCTGCTATGGATAAAGTGTTTTGACACCCATTTACAGAAATCTATTTTTCCCCACTAAGATGAAATGTATTAAACCTCTTCCTGGAAAAATCCAACATGAGGTATGAACATTTTAATATAATTAACTTGAATGGAGAAAAATGTTGTAGGTGCTGGAGGCCGTCACCTCAGCCAAGGCCATAGACTTGATCGACGGAGCAGTGCCCAAGACACAACTGCTTAGTTTATGACACTTTCCTTCACAGTCAGACATTGAAATACTTTTGATACTTGTGCAGCATTTAATTCTCGCTACATTTCCTCAGAAAATGAACGGATCCATGCCAAATGTTCACATTGTCTTCTCTTACAACATAGGGGGCACCACTTTGGCTCTTCAAATGTATGCTGGCTCTCAGAACAATCCTATCTCCCTCTAACATTTCCTGCCATTATTCTCCCACATTCTACACACACCCACATTTGGGGCAATTTACAGTAGCCACTATCCAACTGACATTATATTTTTGGAACGTGGGAGGAAAGCGGAGCGCCCCGACATGGTCACAGGCAGAATGTATAAACTCCGCACATGGCAGCAGAGGTTGAGACTCAACAGGGATGCTGAAGCTGCAAAGACAGCAGTTCTATTAGCCGTGCCACAACTTGGCTAACATTCAGCATGGAGCAAATAACCATTCTACACAGTGCTACATGGTGGCCATTTGGAAGAAAATCTAGACACAACCCTTTTACTTATGCTAGTATTTATCATCTCTGAGTAGCCACTATCAACTTTATGATGATAACACTCAGCAACTAGAAACTTAAACTGGACTTGCCATCTACCCACTAGAATCGGTCAAATGCATGGAATTCTACAGCAAATAGCTCACCTCCCAAAATTCCCAAAGCCTTTCCCTCCATCGACAGTGTACAAGTCAGGAATATGGTTGCAAATACTCCCCCAATAATAAAATTACATCTTAAAATCAATAATGATCAGCATATTAAAATTTCAAGCAAATATCTTCACACCATATCTTCCAACTACAAATGAAACATTATCTCTTCAGTAATCCTACATTTACTTGACTTATTATATAATGAAGCAGAGTCTGCCAGGTAATGCATTAATGCAAGCATCACGGTTAGAAGTGAAGGACATTTAAATGTGCCCATTTCAGAGAGAGCAAGCGTCTCTCTGATAACTGAACAGTCACACAGCTGTCATACAAAACAATGTTCTACACTGGCTCCAAAACTGCTAATGTACTCAACGAGTAAATAATACATTTAGAACAAACGACCTGGCCCAGAATAATTTTTGTTTGACCAGTTACTCGAGCACATTGTTCCTTTTTTTTGTAAACCCGCATCTGCAGTTCCTTGTTTCCACCATATACATAGCTATTAAAGGCATCTGTGATGCATATATTAACACTTTAATGTATAAAGAAACTTTAAGATTGGTACTGAGCGAAAGAACTAATGATAATATGTTTTCACCAATTACATCACACGGGGGCAAGTAAGGGACAAACAAATTAAGAGGCTGAAGTTTGAGATTACTTGTGGCAATGATTCTTAACATTTAGTCTTACCTTGAAGGAGTTTTGCTTTATTATATCTTGTTTCACCACTAATAAAATAAACATTTACACCAATAATTAGTACATTTAAGCTTCACAAATATCTACAGGCAAAAATATTTATATAAACAAATGAAATTAGTGTAAGAACATATTATCAAAAATACTTCAGAATGGCAGCTTACACAAATTTGTTTTGGAATGTTTCATGGATACTTTAGCTTATATAACAAAATCTAGATACTATTAAGATAACAATCTTTATCAAAGTATAAACAGGAGGAAAATAACCTGAGAAACACCAAAGCAGTGGTTCATACTCCTTGTTATTCTTTGACATACATCCCTTTGAACTAACCTCACCAATGAGCATCATGCTATTGTCTCCATAACAGTCACTGTTCTCATTTCTTCAAGAGATCTTTCCCCTATAGCTTCCACATACTATTCCAGCCAGTGCAACCACTTCTACCCTCTGCCTACAGGCAGGCAAATGTATTATTCTGGCCTCAGTGAACTTATTTCTTCCTAAACTGGCTCCATCCTGTACCCTCTGGTCCATTCCCTTCTCACACCTATGACATCTCTAATGCCACAACTGACTGAACTTTACAATCAATGTATAATGCCGCTACACCTCTATCCATCACAGAGATAGCCTGAAGGCTCCCCACCTCTTCCTGAAACAGAGGCACAAGCAGTTCCCCTTCACCAACACTTATTCTGCTTCACCAACACACTTATTCCCCTGGCTTCATCTTGTTAATCAAAGATACAGCTCAGAAACAAATCCTTCAGCTCTCCAAGTCCGCACTGTCCATCACCTGCCCATTTACACTCAACCTATATTCTCGTCAACTCCCATCGCCTAGATTTTACCACTCACCAACACAGTATGGCACATTTAACGGTGAATTAGCCTACATACCCATGTGCGTTTGTATGTGTGTGTGCCCAATTGAAGGGAAGACACGAGCAGCTGGAGAAAACCCAACATCGGAACAGGACACATGTCCCTGGTGCTGTGAGGGAGTGGCTCTACTAGCTGCATTACCGCACCACCTTCTCACATTGAACAGCTTCTGTCAACTTTCAATTAATCAAAGATATAGCTAAGGGAATATAAAGTGCTAGAGTAACTCAGCAGGCCAGGCAGCACATCTGGAGAGCATGGAAAAAGTGTCCCGATCTAAAACATCACCTATCCAATGAACTCCAGTGATGCGTCCAGCACTTTGCCTTTTTTTTTTAAACGGCATTTGCAGTTCCTTGTTTCTCCATTTCATTATTCTGGTTCCTGCATTGAATTAGTCTCTGTTCCAATTGTGATCATTTCTATCAAAGATCTTTGATTTCTACCAACTGAGCCAGGCTCACTTCAACTGGGCTCACAAAGGAAAGTAAATGTACCCATATATAAAATGGCTTGACTGAGAACTGGATGAGGCCTTCAAATGGCCTACATTCATCCTGCAATATTTAGTGATATTATTTTCTCAGTCTTTTGGTGTGGTGAATAACATTACTGTCTACAGCCCTGTAATTTGGGAGGTCTGTAAACCATTATTGACTACCTTAAATTAGGTGTCATCTTCACTCTAGATGGAAACATGAATTAATATTTTGTCACAAGTCAGTGAGGCAACCAGGAAACGTCACAGCACGGCTGTTCACAGAGGAGACGGAGGGAAGGAGAAAAGGAAGGGAGAGAGGGAGGGGAAGGAGGGAGAGAGGGAGGGGGAAGGTGGGAGAGAGGGAGGGGGAAGGTGGGAGAGAGGGAGGGAGGGTGGGAGAGAGGAGGGGGAGGTGGGGGGGAAGGTGGGAGAAAGGGGGGGAAGGTGGGGAGAGAGGGAGGGGGGGAAGGTGGAGGAGAGGGAGGGGGGGAAGGTGGAGGAGAGGGAGGGGGGGGAAGGTGGAGGAGAGTGAAGGGAAGGTGGAGGAGAGGGAGGAGAGGGAGCGGGGAGAGGGAGGGGAAGATGGAGGAGAGGGAGCGGGGGAGAGGGAGGGGAAGATGGAGGAGAGGGAGCGGGGAGAGGGAGGGGAAGATGGAGGAGAGGGAGCGGGGAGAGGGAGGGGAAGATGGAGGAGAGGGAGCGGGGAGAGGGAGGGGAAGGTGGGAGAGAGGGGGGGGGGGGGAGGTGGGAAGTGGGGGCGAGCGCCGGGAGAGCGGCCTGTCTGCACGGCCTTGACCGAGTGCAGGGCCGGGGAGGGAGGGAGGGCTCCCGCCGACCGGCATCGCCACGGAGACATTGCCAGCCCCGTCCCCCCCTGCTGCCAGCAGCCGCCCTGATTATCCCCGTGCTCTCCGAGGCCAGACGCAGCCGCAGCCGCAGCAAACCGCTCGCTACTTACTGCCGGACCAAGACAATGCCGACCTTCCTCATGGTGGCGGCGGCGGCGACTGCGCTGCCAGACACTGCGGCCCGGCGCTAAGGCGCTGCCAGACACTGCGGCCCGGCGCTGAGGCGCTGCCAGACACTGCGGCCCGGCCCGGCGCTGCCAGACACTGCGGCCCGGCGCTGAGGCGCTGCCAGACACTGCGGCCCGGCCCGGCGCTGCCAGACACTGCGGCCCGGCCCGGCGCTGAGGCGCTGCCAGACACTGCGGCCCGGCCCGGCGCCGCTGACAGGGTCACTGGACAGGACGCTCCGCCAGGGCCTATAACCTCACAACATGAACAATCTGCCGAGGGCTGCCGCCTCGTTCATCAGAAGGGCCTATAACCTCATAACATCCAATGCAGCCTCCCCTTGGTTATTTATTCCATGTTCCTGTCCCAGACTAATTATGTTGTCCCAAGGCTACCCATTCAACCGAGTCTGTATCTACCCCTGGCCTTCGTACTGTTGTATTCAGCTAAAACTTTTTGTGCTATTCTATTCGCTAGAATCTGCACCCTCCCGTTTCATTCAAATTGGCTTATATCTGCCGAATGCACGTCACACTATCATTAAATGCACCCTCCACATTTACTTTGACATTGTCCTCTCCTGTTTGAGACGAGATCCTCCAGCTCAAGGACAACCTGCTTCCACTCCGTTTCTGTAGTTTGCAAGTTGGGGGAAAGTTAACGACTGTTTTCATATATTAGAGTTGTCTTTTTCTACAATTTCCCCCACAGTCCAGGCATAGAATCAAACAGGATGTAAATGGGATATTTTGCCCAATATAAACCTTTGCAGCCATGTACCTGGCCAAATGTTTGTACTGTAAAACCCCTGTCTCACGGTGCGAGTTGGCCCACGAGTGACCCCGAGTTTTCACTCGTGGTGATCACGTACCAGGAACGAAGCGGCAACGTGGGAACTCGCGCGATCAACTTGTCCACTCGTGGCGCTAACGGCAGGTACCCGTGAAACTTGATAACTCCTGAAAAAAAATCAAACATGTTTGATTTTTTCCACAAGTCAAATTCACTGTTCAAGATTAAAAAAATTGAAACATTTTAACTCGTTGTAATAATGTAGGGCCCGTGCGTTGATCTTAGTGACTCGTGAGTCTAACGTGTTAACCCGTGGCCACTCTTAAATCGGCAGCTGGACAGAGTAAAAAACGTGCGAACCGCAGAATGCTTCATATTTCCTTCTGACACAGGACCTGTTCAGCCCATCGAGTCTATGGTGGCCTGGGCCGGCCTTAGGAGGTGCGGGGCCCGATTGGGAAATATTTTCGTAGATATATAAATAAATAATTATAAATGAGTCACGTGTCATGAGTAACATGACAATTGGGGAGAGTTCCTTTCACAGCGTGTGGGGAGTCTAGCCAGGGGTAACGTTGCGAGGAGGGAAGGAGCGTTGAGAAGGAGAGGGTCGGGTTCATGCCTGTAACTCACTCACTGCTGCCGCGGCGCTCCGGGCGTGGAGCTACTGCATTGTGGCCGGGGAGGGAAGCAGCTCGCGTGGCTACGAGCAGCCTCCATCACCGGACAGCGGAACCGACTGCCATTTCATCGGCTTCTGCCGGCCCGCCCACCTCTGGCAGTGCTCTCCATCTGAACAGTGAGGGGACCAACTCGAGAACAAAGATCATAGAGCGGAGTGGGTCAGCGGGTGATGGATAACATCACAGCGGGCGGTGGAGCTTACTCCCGTGTCAGCGCGATCAAGGGATCAATTGAGGTTACTTGCACTGACATGGAGTAAGCTCCACCGCCCGCTGACCCGCTCTTGAGCTGGATGACCCTCTCCCCAGAGCCCCTGCCCGTCCCGCTGAGCCACCACAGACAGGGAGTTGAACGTAGACACGGGGGAGGGGGGGGGGGGGGGGGGGGTCCACCTTCAACTTCAGAGCCAAACAAAAAACAGTGCTGGAGGAACTCAGCAGGCAAGGCAGCACGCAAGGGGGGAAAATATCACTTATCAGGAGCCGCCACGGGCCAGGACTCTTCCCCCCAACAGAAAGGAAGCGCAGATGCAGCCATCACTGTAGCATCTCTGTCCCTATCTTCCAATTCCCACTTTGAAATAAAATAAAACTTTCGAAAAAAAATTCACAATTGTAATGTACTGTATCTTTAAAAAAACATCAACCAGGTGTGAAAATTTTACCAAATCGAACGATTGAAAATGCATGGGAATCGACGAATCGCGATCCTGCTGCGAAATGTTTAAGTCGACAACTATTTTATTTCAAAATGGGAATTTGAAGATAGGAACAGAGATGCTACACAGAGATTTGAAGCTCTTGGGTGAAGTCGCACAGTGGGGCAGGGCTTTAGGCAGCATCTATGGAGCAAAGGAAATAGCCGGGTCTGAAGAAGGGTTTCGACCCGAAATGTTGCATATTTCCTTCGCTCCATAGATGCTGCCTCACCCGCTAAGTTTCTCCAGCATTTTTGTGCACCGCAAAACGTCAATGATTCCGGGAATGCCGAGAGAGCTAGAGAGAGAGGTGGGGAACGGGCGAGAGAGAGCGTGCACGAGAGAGGGAGGGAGAGCGCGAAAGATGGAGAGACACAACGTGGGTCGGTAGGTAAATTGAATGACTAACCGGCACACCAAGAACTTCACCAAAAAGTTTGTACTCATGATGAGTTTTAAGAAATTCTCAATGTGTCATCAATGCATCAATCTACATTCCAGAGTAAAATGTAATTATGTTTTGAAGAAGTGTTAATGACGCCGCGTGAATTGTATTCAGAGGAACGCAGCGTCATTAATATTTCGTCTAAAACACAATTACACATTTACTGAGGAATGTGGATCGATGCATTGTTGACGCATTGGATAACTACTTGTTAACTGCTGGCTGGTAACACCACAGTGGTTAACACATCGTTTGTGTCTGATGACCGTACAGCGCTTGTATTCCATGTAAAAAAATTCCGTATGGGGAATGTTTAAAAAAAAATCTTTATTTGACAAAGCGAATCGGTATTTCCATATGAAATACGGAAAATTAACGCGGGGCCCCCCTTGGGTGCGGGGCCCAATTTTTGGAAAAATCGGTCCAATCGGCCTAGGACCGGCCATGATGGTGGCTATCAGCAATCCTACCAATTTCACTCAAAACCCAAAATGAAGGAGGAACTCAGCGGGCCCGGCTAGAATATGGACAGGAGACTTTTCGGACAATTCTTCAAATCTCTGTTTTTTTCTGAATAAGGCTAATTGGCTTTGGTTGTAACTTGTCTAAAAATGTAACTAAAAATGAAAATTTTAGTAAGTGTAAATGTAACTAAAATGTAAATTGACTATTTCTGGATTCCCTCACCCTAGGAAAAAACATATTTTATGCCTCTTTTAGATTATTCCGCAGCCCCTTGCAATGCAAGGATCAAGTCCAAGCCTGCCCACCTCTATTGCTCAGGCCCTTGAGTCTTTGCAACTTCCTCATGAAATCTTCTCTGCACTCTCCATCTAAATGGCATATTTCCTGTAGCAGGGTGATCAAAACTGAATACAATACTCCAAGTGCAGCCTCACAAGAGTCTTGTACAATTGTAACGGAACATCCCAGCTTCTTTACTCAAGTCCCTGAATGATGACTGCCAACATGCCTTCTTCACCACCCTATCTACTATGACACATATTTCAGGAAACTACAGTACCCTCCATAATGTTTGGGACAAAGACTCATCTATATATATGTCACCATGTAGAAATGACAGCTGTGTTTATACATAGTTCTCTCCCCCCACCCTCCATTTCGGGGCACCATGTTTGGGACACATGGATTCACAGGTGTTTGTAATTGCTCAGGTGCTTTTAAATGCCTCCTTAATACAGGTATAAGAGAAGTCTCAGCCAAACCTTAGGCTTACCAAAATCAACCGTTTGGAACATAATTAAGAAGAAAGAGCACTGGTAAGCTTAATAATAGCAAAGGGACTGGCAGGCCAAGGAAGACCTCCACAGCTGATGACAGAAGAATTCTCTCTATAATAAAGAAAAATCCCCAAATTAAAAAAAGTCTGACAGATCAGAAACACTCTTCAGGAGTGGGGTGTGGATTTGTCAATGACCACTGTCCGCAGAAGACTTCATGAACAGAAATACACACTGCAATATGCAAACCACTGGTTGGCTGCATAAATAGGATGGCCTGGTTAGATTGCCAAGAAGTACTTAAAAGACCAACCATAGTTCTGGAAAAATGTCTTGTGGAAAGATGAGACAAAGATTAATTTATATCAGAGTGATGGCACAAGTAAAATATGGAGGAGCGAAGGAACTGCCCAAGATCCAAAGCATACCACTTCATCTGTGAATCAGCGGTGGAGGCGTTATAGCCTGGGCAAGTATGGCTGCTGAAGGTACTGGCTCACTTATCTTCATTGATGATGCAGTGCTGATGGTAGTAGCATAATTAATTTTGAAGTGTATAGACACATCCTATCTGCTCAGGTTCAAACAAATGCCTCAAAACGCATTGTCTGGCTGTTCATTCTACAGCAAGACAATGATCCGAAACATGCTGCTAAAGCAACCAAGGAGTGGTTCAAAGCTAAAAAATGGTCAATTATTGAGTGGCCAAGTCAATCACCCGATCTGAACCCAATTGAGCATGCCTTTTATATGTTGAGGAGAACACTTAAGGGGACTTTAGAGCCCACAAAACAAGCATAAGCTATGGATGGCTGTAATACAGGCCTGGCAGAGCATCACCAGAGAAGACACCCAGCAACTGGTGATGTCCATGAATCGCAGACCTCAAGCAGTCATTGCATGCAAAGGATATGCAACAAAATACTAAACATGACTACTTTCATTTACATGACATTGCTGTGTCACAAACATTATGGTGCCCTGAAATATGGTTGGGGGGGGGGGGGCTATGTATAAACACAGCTGTAATTTCTACATGGTGAAACAAAAATTTATAAAAAATGGCCATTATTAAAATATTACAATGTGCACTTTAACCACATGTGATTTTTTTCTATTACAAATCTCAAATTGTGGAGTACAGAGGCAAATAAATAAATGGGTCTTTCCCAAACATTTACGGAGGGCACTGTATGTACTTGCACTCCAAGATTTCTGTTCTATTGCATTCCACCATTCACTGGTGATAGTCTTGCATTGATTTGATTTCCTAAAATACACACCTTATACTTATCTGAATTAAACTATTAGCTATTCCTCAATCCACTTGCCTAGCTGATCAAGATCCTGCCTTAAATCTTGATAACCATCTTCACTATGTACAATATCACCTATTTTAGTGCAATCTGCAAACTTACTAATCATACCTTGAATATTGTCATTCAAATTAATTTTATAAATCACAAATAGCAAAGGGCCAAGGCTCAATCCCCAAGGCACAGGCCTCCAGTCTGAGAAACAACCTTCCACCACCACCCATGAAGCCAATTCTTTATCCAGTTTGCTAGCTTTCCCTAGATTCCGTGTGATCTCACCTTCCAGGCAGCCTACCATTCGGAATCTTAAAGGCCTTGAAGTTTATGGGCTTGTCCTCATCAATTTCTTGGTCACTTCTTAAAAAGAAAGTTATATAAATATTAGACATGACCTCCCACACACAAAATCATGCCAACTATCCCTAATCAACTTGTGTCTTTCCACATTAATATACATCTTATCCGTCAGAATCCAATCCAGTAATTTTCCTACCACAAAAGATACTGGTCTGTAGTTACCAGATTTTTCTTTGCAGCCATTCTTAAGTAGATGCACAACTTTAGCCATCTTCCAGTCTCACGCATGTCTAACGAGCATTTATATCTCTGACACGACTGCATTTTTACCTGAAGAAGGGTCTCGACCCGAAACGTCGCCTATCTCCTTCGCTCCTCAGATGCTGCTGCACCCGCTGAGTTTCTCCAGCTTTTTGTGTACCCTGCATTTTTACCTGTCTAGCTATCCAGTGTCCTTGGATACAGACTGCCCTCAAAACATCTCTATTAACTTTCCTAAGTATTCATGTCTTTCTCCACAGTAAAAATAGGACAAAATATTGGGGATCTTGCCCATCCACTGAGACTCCGCATATAGATGTGTTAAAGAAGGAACTGCAGATGCTCGAGAATCGAGGGTACACAAGAGGGTACACATTTCCCTACCATTCCTTGACCTCACCATCTCTATTGCAGGTGATACACCCCTGATCGACATCCACTACAAACCAACTGACTCCCACAGCTACCTGGACTACTCTTCCTCCCACCCTGCTTCCTGTAAGGACTCCATCCCCTATTCCCAATTCCTCTGCCGCATCTGCTCCCAGGATGAGGTGTTGTACACCAGGTCATCACAAATGGCCTCATTCTTCAGAGAATGGGGATTCCCCTCCCCCACTATAGATGAGGCTCGCACCAGGGTCTCCTCCATACCCCACAACACTGCCCTCTCTCCCCATTCCCCCATTCGCAAACAGGGCAGAGTCCCCTTGGTCCTCACCTTTCACCCCACCAGCCGGCAAATACAACACATAGTCCTCCGCCAGTTTCGCCACCTCCAACGAGACCCCTCCACTCGCCACATCTTCCCATCTCCCCCCGTCTGCCTTCCGCAAAGACCGCTCCCTCCACAACTCCCTTGTCAATTCTTCCCTTCCCTCCCGCTCTACCCCTTCCCCGGGCACTTTCCCTTTCAACTGCAAGAAATGCTACACTTGTCCCTTCACCTCCCCCCTCCACTCCTTTCAGAGACCCAAGCAGTCCTTCCAGGTCCGACAGAGGTTCACCTGCACCTCCTCCAACCTCATCTACTGCATCCGCTGCTCCAGATGCCAGATGATCTATATCGGTGAGACCAAGCGGAGGCTTGGTGATCGTTTCGCCGAACACCTCCGCTCGGTCCGCATTAACCAACCGACCTCCCAGTGGCTCAGCACTTCAACTCCCCCTCCCATTCCGTATCCGACCTCTCGGTCCTGGGCCTCCTCCACGGCCAGAGTGAGCAACACCGCAAGTCGGAGGAACAGCACCTCATATTCCGCTTGGGGAGTCATTGTTCTTTATCTCTCCACATCACTGTCTATATCTCTCGTTTCCCTGATCCCTGACCAGTCTGAAGAAGGGTTTCGACCCGAAACATCGCCTATCTTCTTCGCTCCTTAGATGCTGCTGCACCCACTGAGTTTCTCCAGCCTTTTGTGTACCCTCCGCATATAGATGATCCCTTTGGTTTCTGATGGGCAATATCGCATCTCTCTAGTTACCCTTTTACCTTTAATATACATAAAATCCATTTGGATTTTGCTTAACTTTATTTGCCAAAACTACCTCAGTTTAATTAGCAAAACATTTAAGGCAACAGTAAAACCTTAGTAACTTTCAAAGAGAAATAAATGCAAGAATAATTTCCAGCAGCTGAATAGCCTATTCAAATACAGTCATGGACACTTATATTCAAACTATTTCATTCAGTGCAGTTTTTTTTCCTGCTTTGGACCAGAAAAACACTACTCCTGGATATAAACCCAGATTTGTGCATTTGAAAAAAACCCACAATCACCCTTTTCCAGGTATCACGCAGTAAATCTTTTCAGAATTGCTTCCAATGCATTTACATCTTCCTGAGACAAATATAGTGCACAGTACTCCAAAATTGGACTGCCAGTGCCCTATCTAACTGAAGTATAATCTCCCTACTTATTGTATTCTTTTCTACAATCAATAACATTGTTAACTTTCCAAATTATTGGCTGCATCTGCACACGTGCACAAGGCCACCTCTCTCTATCTCTGCAATTCCCTTTCATTGACATGTACTGCTTCTTACCAGAATTAACATTTCACCCACTCTATTTGCTAGATCAGTACCCACTTAGTATGCATAGCTATTGCGTTGTACCCATGTGTCCTCTTCACAATTTACTTTCATTATGATTTTTGTGATATCAGCAAATTTAACAACCATAACCATCAATCCTGTCATCTGTCAATTCTAACAGTCTTTGTGTTATCTGCATTCTCACCAACCATTAAGCAATAATACGAAAATACTACACTGTTCTCTGGAAATTTTTCCTTGCACTATCTGTTTAAGTCAATGTTTTCCAATTGATGGAACCTTTTTCAAATGTAGGGAATTTTGGAAAATTTAAATTAAAACTAGCCATTTCTTTTGAGAACCAGGGACTAAGATCAGGATCCGGGGATTCATTAGCCCATAGCTCCAGCAATTTAACCAGAGCAAAGTTCTACAGTGAGATAAATGCTAATTTGCATTGAATGTACTGCATATAAATGGATTCTTGTGCTCACCACTTTAATGCCAACCTTTTTGTCCATCTACACAAATCCCATTTGCCAATGTCTGTATCCTATACTCTCCCCAATAAAATATTTTTCTCTGACCTTAAACCCATGTTACCCCCCCTCAAGAAATTGATTTTATTCTACCTATCCTGTTCTTTTACCCTTTCATCTCACGATGTTGACTGGATAATTACTTCAACGTAAGCTATGACATTGGAAACGCTTGAGAAAAAGGATTCAAGAATAACCCCAACTACATAAGAATTAATTTAAGACAAGAATGCAAGCAGTATGGCTAAATGTTTTTTTTAATTTGCTCTTCAATCCTATTTTTGGTCTGTTAGTCGAATGTTCATTAGCAAAATGAAATGCTGCATTTATGTCCAGCAATCAATTAAATTATTGAGTCCACATGACAAACAAAAGCAAAATAAAGTAAAATTGGATTTGTATTATTTTTTACTGTTCTGTAAATTGGAAGCATTAAAGTTAGAGCACTCTAAAAACAGATCTTAATGGCAATTTCAATAATCTAAAATGCTGTGAGGAATTGAGCCAGTAATTTAGTCCAAATAATAAATGAGATATTGTCAACAGGTTATTTCCAACACATTTATTTGCCCATAATGTCAGTATGGAAGCAAAATAAATGTAATGAATTCTAATATTTTACCAAAAGCATGCAAACACAAGCAGTGATTCAGAATATTAAAATGTTTGTTTATTGGGCAGCCAATTCCAATGCAAATTAGTTTTTATTGCACTTGGAACATAGCAACAGTGAAACAACCTTGTACTTTTGAATTTGAAAACGGTATAAATGTTTCATGTAAAAACCTTAGCATTACCTATGCGTTACAAAGAACATGCAGTGAGAAGTGGGTTAGATTATATAGTTGGAACCACTGACTGAGACAGTCAAACTGTTAGTGTTAACAGACCAATGGTGGAAATTGAAAAGAACCATTTTCTAAAGTATATAGATTTATCATTCAGTCAGAAAGAGGGACTACTTAGGCCACTAATTAACGCAGAACTGATGAAAAGGTCACTGATTCGTGCTGAATGTATGTTGATCAAATAAGTCAAATTCCAGTTTTATTACACGGGAATTTCCAGCATTTTGAACGTGGTTTTCAAAGCTACAGTCCACACTGACCATGTTCCTCTGAAAACCACACGTTAGAAGGTTTAATAAGAAATGGTCTAGTGAACATAAGCAACCGGAGGATAGTGTTTAACATAAATGATAAAGAATCAAATTGTAATTGTGAAACTAATGAGAAATTTATAGTGATACAGAAACATAATAGGCAGTTTTCAGCCAAAGTAGATCAAATTTAATTTAGGCTTATAGAGTAGAATGCGTGCGAGACAGCAAGAAATTTATTCATTACCCTCCATGTTTTCCAAACCCTTAACTCACTGTTTGTTTATATGTTTTGAAAAGCATTTAAGTGAGGCTGAAAGCCTCGAGAAGGGACAAAGAACACATTTTCAGAAAATCGACACTTACATCTAACACTGCTGTTAGCCTAGTATTATTTGTAAAGCACCAGAGCTTCAACTTTCATTTGAAACCACGCAATACTAATCATATTTTCCACAGTAAAATATAAAGTTCAGTTTGTTCAGTAACTCACACCAGCCCACCAAGTGAGAGATTTCCTAACTGTATGCTTCAAGATGATCTATATAGCCATATAACCATATAACAATTACAGCACGGAAACAGGCCCTCTGGAGAGTAGGACCATGAACATACTGAAGGTTCCATGAGTTTCCCAAAATCGTCATATTTTCTCATTTGTGTGCAATTTTCCCTTTTTATTCATTTATTCTTTTGGTTTGAGATTGCAAACATTGCTGGATAATGTGCTTTTAAGCTTTACAGTCCACATCTGTTAACAGTTGCGTTGAGGTATCCAAACTCATTTTAATGTAAGCCTGTTAGAATTGATTTTGTATCCACTTGTACAACCTTAAGATTTCTAAAGCATTTCACATTTAATAATGTCCTTTAAAGTGAAGTTATGGTTGGACAATACAAGACAAGTCAATTTGCACGCTGAGCTCAGAGACAGATTTACTAATGTTGATTCAAGTTTAATCACTGGCCAATTCACCCAAAATTATTGAACATTTCAAAATTGTGCAATGGATCTTTTTTACATTCACCTGCGTATTGGCGAATCCTTGCTCACTTGGAAGACTGCATCCCTAATGGTCTATCAATCTGCAAGTGGATATTGGACTAGACTTTTGAAATTCAGTTTCTGGATTGAAGCCACAACCATTTGACTTGGATAAAAATATATTGAAAATGTCATAGATTTGAAATTCTAATGTTTTATAATGTTGGAAAACCATTATGGAACATAAATACTCACTCTTCCCCAAATTTTAGGTCTTTTCATAAGATTTAAAAACAAATATGAATTCTGTGCCTGCCAAAGGAATTATATTAAACCTCGAGTTGAAGCTTTATCAAATTACTTTAATCAACTGCACAAGGATCTTTAGATGGTTCTTATTTTGAGATATTAAATTTGTATAATCGATCATAAACCCTATATTGGGTTAGTTATTAGTGGAGCACTCCATTGGAAAGTTGCGTGGGTGAATGGGAATACAGTTGCATTGTGATTAGTTAATGGACTTTAAATATCAAGGTCTACAGATAATCATGCTGGATGTTTAAATCCTACATGGAATTTTTGAAATTTAAATTCAGTTAATGGAATAATTTTGTTAGTAAATATTAGCGATAGGGAATATAAAACTTAGTGGCTCATTTAATATCCTATGAGAGCTTTACCCAGTCTAGCCCATGCAAAATTCCAGACTCTCAGCAATATGAAAGACTCTTAAGCATCAACCACATATCAAGATACCATTCAGGTCTGGCAGAAAATACAAGCAGCACTCAATCTGTGAATGAATAAACAAAAACAAATCAGAAATACCACTGAAGGACTATAGACTACTGCTTTAAATGTATTTGTAATTCCATTTAAAAAAAAACTTGAGCTGTAACCCCCAAGCTATTCAAAAACTCAATGGTTCATTTAAAATAGATATAATCCTACATAAAACCAGAACATTTCAGCTATACAGCAGAAATAATATAAAACACTGACACATATATTTATCGACCTGAAGGAAAAACATCAAATCTCAATGTGATACAAAGTCTTATTAGTATAACATCATCCAAACTGAGCTTTGTTCGGGTGCTGACTATAGAAACAGTTCTAGAAATAGTTAAGGTCTACTGTATGGAAGAACTGGAGCATTTACTTTTTCAATGAAGTAGCCAACAGAAACATTCACAGGAAATGATACCTTGGTTTGGAATTGCTTAGCTAAATGTTCACATTAGTGGTATTAATGGTCAATTGGAATTCTTTATCCCAGTCTGGTATATCCAAGGTAGTGGCTGCTCAGAAGTGATTTTAGTGAAAGCCACTTTAATTGGGGGCAAATGGAAAGTATTAACATGCCAAATGAACTTTCATTAAAGCAATATCTTTGCTGCAAAAGGGAAATAAATAAGTTTCCTTCATCCAGAAATAAACTTTGGTAAAACTTAATATTTCTGGATCCTGTGCTGAATCAACTGGTTATGACAATCTGAAAGCCTTCACTGACCACAATTGTTTAAATGACTGATTACCATATTATTAGCTATTATGGAATACTGCATATTGAAAATTTGTGCAGAACTGCCAATGTAGTTGATCAATGTCTAATCATATGTGCACAGCATAGTGGTGCAGTTGTTGCCTTATAGCACAAGACCTAGGTTTGATCGTGACTGTGGGTATTGCCAGTACAGCGTTTGTACATTCTCCCTGTGACCGCATGGGTTTTCACTGGGTGCTCAGGTTTCCTCCTGCATTTCAAATTCATGCAGGTTTGGAGGTATGTGTGTAGGATAATGCACAGACTCTGTAGGTTGAAGGTCCCGTTTCCAAGCTCTAAGCTCTGTTTCTAAACTTAAACTAAACAAATGTTTAACCTAGAGCACAATTTCCTGCATGCATGACCAACTGCAATGCTCGATTCTTAACTCTTACAAATAAGAGTGCAAAACATAGATTTAAGGGATGAAATTTGACATTTAGTTATATATTTCCATTCAAGTTCCAACTCTACTCATTAAAATTAGATCAAATGCATTTGATATTTGAACAAAAATGCACATAGAATTTGATGATAATGCACTGTAACATAAATAGGACTTTGCCCATCAGCCAAAGGATCATAACCAGTCATCTCCATCAACGCCAGTTTCTTCCCACATTTCTTCATTTTTCTAATAACCAGGATTATTTTCCAATTAATTTTAAAGCAATCAATGACTAAGCCACCATTTGGTAGAGAATTCCAAAAACTCACCATTCTTTTGAAGGATTAAATTTCTAATTTCAGACCTAAATTGTCTGCTCTTTTCCCAGATATGTCCTCCATCAAAAGTGATATGAGTGTTTCCATAAATAAGGGTACAACCTGTGACATAGGTGGCCAAAATTGAGTTAAATTATAATGAAATACCACAGCATTAAAAATGGGGCTATCTATGATTCCGTTGAGCTAATTTGTGATCAAAATTTAATATTTTCAATTAAAAAGGATTGTATTTTTTAATACATTTTTGACATATACATAAATGAGAACAAATATAGTAACTTTTCATCAAATTCGATGTTAACACTCAAGATTTGCCCGGAACCAAAAGTATGTGTGTGGATAGGAACATACTTTCAATGAGACATGGCATTATCTGGGACCAGATCACTTTCGATTCCCTTCGCTACAATGCACACACTTTACAACATAGCAACAAGTAATGAAAATTTAATGAAATTTAAGGATTTATATAGTAAACATGAAGCAACATTTACCAGAAAAGAACGAATAAGTGCAAAAGACTTTTTACTAAAAAATGATTCCAAGTAAAAAAAGTGATCAGTGTTATTCAGAGCACAGCATGCCTACAACGTGACCACGGGGACACTTTCTTATACTGATTTCTAAGCTCCCTTGCAAAATGTCACCACGTAGCCCGTAGTTCAGGTCAGGGTTGTTTACGGCACTGTTTGATTAAAAACATTTTTTTTATTAAATCGCGATGAGTGCAAAAAATATTATAGCATTGCCGACGTCAAATAACAGGAGGGACTATAGAATGAAATATCGCAAAAATAGGTGAGCAAACTAGATTTTTATTTTGTTCTATTCATTATTAAACACAACATAAACAGTAAAAATGAAAACAGTTACTCTGCTTTTAATTCACACATTTTACACGTGACCAAATGTACACTGCTGCTCACGTTATGCTGCAAAAACTTGGGCCATCAGAAAACCATCTAATCGGGTGATAAATGATTTTAAAAAACATAAGCATAATCAGAATTTGGCTCCTCGAGTTATTTAATTGCAAAATTAATGTAATATTTCTAGTATAAATTAGGCTGAGCATTTAATTAAATCCCGCTAGAAAAATATCATAGAAAGGCAAGGAAAAACCATCTGATAATTTTCTTTGTGAAAACAGATTTATTTATTTTTGCTTCATCTCATTTTTTTGCTATACACCATGATCTATATTACTTAAAATACAGGATATGAAACAATGGGAACATTACATAAAATACAGGAAAATAACCTGGAAGTTTGGAAACCAGTTTCACTACCGAGTGCTGATTTACGGAAACACCCATATCCTCACAACTCCACTTTGTATCAATCCACCCTGTTGCCCATTAAACTCACTTGCCTATTTTTAGTTTAGAGATAAAGCATGGAAATAGACCCCATCCACGCAACCTGTGCACCAGTTCTATCCTATTAGGACAATTTACAGAAGCCAATTAACCTACAAACCTGCATTTCTTTGGAATGTGGGAGCACCCCGAGAAAACCCATGCGGTGACAGGGAGGCCCTCCATAATGTTTGGGTCAAAGCCCCATCATTTATTTATTTGCCTCTGTATTCCACAATTTGAAATTTATAATAGAACACAATCACATGTGCTTAAAGTTCACATCATCAGGTTTTATTAAAGGCTATTTTTATACATTTTGGTTTCCCCATGTAGAATTACAGCTGTGTTTATTTCAGGGCACCATAATATTTGGGACAAATGGCTTCATGGGTGTTTGTAATTGCTCAGGTGTGTTTAATTGCCTCCTTAATGCAGGTATAAGAGAGCATTCAGCGCCTAGTCTTTCCATCACCTTTGGAAACGTTTATCACTTTGTCAACATGAGGACCAAAGTTGTACCAATGAAAGTCAAAGAAGCCATTATGAGACTGAGAAACAAGAATAAAACTGTTAGACATCAGCCAAATCTTAGGCTTACCAAAACCAACTGTTTGGAACATCATTAAGAAGAGAGCACTGGTGAGCTTACTAATCGCTAAGGGACTGTCGGGCCAAGGAAGACCTCCACAGCTGATGACAGAAGAATTCTCTCTACAATAAAGAAAAATCCCCAAATAAAATGTCCGACAGATCAGAAACACTCTTCAGGAGTCAGGTGTGGATTTGTCAATGATCATTGTATGCAGAAAACTTCATGAACAGAAATAGAGGCTACACTGCAAGATGCAAACCACTGGTTAGCTGCAAAAATAAGATGGTCAGGTTACAGTTTACCAAGTACTTAAAAGAGCAACCACAGTTCTTAAAAAGGTCTTGTGGACAGATGAGGCGAAGATTAACTTATATCAGAATGAAGGCAAGAGCAAAGTGTAGAGAGAGAGAGAGAAGGAACTGCCCAAGATCCAAAGCATACCACTTCATCTGTGAAACAGTGGTGGGGTGTTATGGCCTAGGCATGTATGGCTGCTGAAGGTACTGGCTCACTTATCTTCATTGATGATACAACTGCTGATGGTAGCAGCATAATGAATTCTGAAGTGTATTTGATCAAATCAAACAAATGCCTCAAAACTCATTTGGCCGGCAGTTCTTTCTACAGCAAGACAATAATCCCAAACATATTGCTAAAGCAACAAAGGAGTTTATGAAAGCTAAAAAATGGTCAATTCTTGAGTGGCTAAGTCAATCACCTGATCGGAACCCAATTGACCATGCCTTTTATATGCTGAAGAGAAAACTGAAAGGGACTAGCCCCCAAAACAAGCATAACCCAAAGATGGCTGCAATACAGGCCAGACAGAGCATCACCAGAGAAGACACCCGGCAACTGGTGATGTCCATGAATCACAGACTTCAAGCAGTCATTGCATGCAAAGAATATGCAATAAAATACTAAACATGACTACTTTCATTCACATGACATTGCTGTGTCCCAAACATTATAGTGCTTTGAAATTGGGGGACTATGTATAAACACTGCTGTAATTTCTACATGTGGAAACCAAAATGTATAAAAACACCCTTTATCAAAATCTGACAATGTGCACTTCAACCACATGTGATTTTTTCTATTATAAATCTCAAATTGTGGAGTACAGAGGCAAATAAATAACTGATGGGTCTTTGTCTGTACACAGGGCACTGTACATTCCCTGTTCCGACAGCACCCATTGTCAGAATTGAAACCAAATCAGTAATTCTACCACTGTGCCTGCTGCTCCATTTTCTGGAAGCCATTTGCATCCCCTCATTACGTTCCCTGGTTTCAACATTAGTATTAAATAAAACCATATTGTACAAAAGGTTGCATGTTTTAGTTGACGTGAGAAAATAAAAACAAACACGCAGGTACATTTTGGATCAAGTGACTTTATTGTCCATAGATATGCCTATTTCCCTCACACCATAAAACCATCTATGATCCAATCAAGGTCATTTTATATATTGAATAAAAAGCCTTTTCAATACTGAACAAAGAAGGCTTTTTATAATATGTATTCACAAATCTATTGAAGTGAGCCTTGCATCCATCAACTGCCCCACAAGTTTTCCACATTGTACTCAAGCTATAAATGCTGGCTACTCATCCCTAACCATATGAACAATCACAAAAAAATACAAGAGCACATTGTGAGAGAATAACATTGTATTGGTATGGCATCACTCAGTAAAGCAAAAAGTTTAAGAACAGAGTTGTGCATCTGAAAGTAAATGAGGTACATGGCAATGTTACTGAGCCCAGTAGGGAGCCTTGTCTGTGCAACCTTCTTGTGCATCTCTCAGCTGAGGCAACAATGTACAACAACGTGCTCAACCTTATCCCAAAGATAATAATGCCTTCAAGGCTCCCCAAAAACTGTAGAAGTGTGAGGTATTGTGAATGGTAACCATTTTATTGTCCAGTAAACCTGAGGTAACTATGCTGTCTTTGTAGAATGTGACAAGAGAAAATCATGAAACACTATTGGAAAAAACCATACATGGGCACTTCCAGTAAATCAATGTACTCATTTTCCCAGGATTTTGAAACTTAAGCAGTAAAATAATATATTATAAAAATGTTTATAAAATAGCAGCACACTCAGTGAAACAATACAGCCAAGTACTGTTAATGTGAATAAGAATGAAACAAATCATAGCTTTTCATAGCAGCGCAATTAAAGATTCATACTCCATTTTCTGTCCTCATCAACCCAGGTCAGGCTGCTCCACTTCAGCAAAAACCTATT
Organism: Okamejei kenojei; assembly: GCA_035221665.1. Taxonomy (NCBI): domain Eukaryota; kingdom Metazoa; phylum Chordata; class Chondrichthyes; order Rajiformes; family Rajidae; genus Okamejei; species Okamejei kenojei. The sequence goes on along the minus strand of CM069151.1, from coordinate 21,759,686 downwards.
TCTTCAAATGCTTTTAGCCAAGCATTTCACAAATACCTAGATCAACATTTTAATCAATCAATGGCTGTAATTTGCAATTTCAGATCATTATCAAAACATGTGCAAATAAACCTCCCAAACTCTTTACCAACCATGTCCTAATGATGGAGCAGAAGAATTCAAGTAGACAATACAAATTTTCTCAAATAACAAGTTGTGAACCATGATATTTGCTGCTTCTTGCACCAGCAATGTCATAGCTTGGCACACAAGAACCCTCTGACACCGACAATACATGAAGTTACTGAACATCTGCGGAATGTAGCAACCCACACTGGAATGTCTTCCTTATAAAGTATTGTTTCTTTTTCCAGCAACACCATAATTATATAATACACCATAAACTGGTAAACAAGTCAATTTCATAAACCATTCCATTCATTCCTTGGGAAATATATTCAAAGTGCTTTTCAAATGAAATGGTTTACAATAATGGTAACTGTGGGCCAATGTCTTCACAAAATAAAAATCAAATACATGTTTGGAAATCACCTTTTTTGAAAAATGTTACACATCTTCTCAACTGCAAGTACGGAGTTAAGTTTCTCCAGCCTTTAAAAATATTAGGTAGTCAAACAGTTGAAGTGTATGCGAGATCAATAAGTATGACTAAAAGATTCACATCAGCTGAGTTTCATGGCAAATGTAATCAACTAGCTGGTAGTTGGACTGGAGAGTACCCTGGATGAACTCAAGTTTGGCCCACAGTTAAAGGAACAGTTCTATGTGGAGCGAGCAATGCTGTTGTGAGCTGAATGAACCATTTCTGAAGGAGGAACCAAGAACTGATATTTATATAACATGATTGTTGAGAGATGAAACAACCAAACAATAAAAAGTAAAGGGAAAATGAATCAAACACATTCAAAATCTGAAACTAACATAGGGAAAGTGAAAACACACATTTACAAGTTAAAAAACAGACTCGTTAATGCTCCTTCATTGTCGCTGGAATCCTGGAGCTGCCTAACCAATAGCACGGTGGGAGTACCTTGATCATATGGACTGCAGTGGATCAAGAAGATTATTCAATACCTTCTCAAGGACAGTTGGGAGCATGCAATAGATGTAACCTTGCTATCAATGCTCAATTCTCCCAGACACATTTTTTTTTTTAAAGATCCACATGAACGATGAACAGTGAAATTGAAGGAATGACAAAATTGACAAGATCACCTAAAAACAGAGACAAATTAAAGTTGATTCAAAAAAACCTTCTGGACAAGCACTGAACCGTCAAGGCAAAATATATACCCAGTGTACAACCAGATGCTGAGCAATCCTCCAGTAACAAATTTCACAGGAAGATACAAGGTTCAAAATCTTAAGGCAGTTAAATTCCTTCCAGACTGAAGATGGTTCATTCATAAAAGAGGTTATTTCCCAGCAACCCTCCTCAAATCCTCAGTCTATTGCTTTGCATCCAAATTGAGCCACAAATCATGAGACATTTATTTAAATCTGAAGAGGGTGTATGCACCATAAAATTGAACAGTAAATATCTAATCATTTGATCCCACATACACAGGCCTGCATTTAGCTAGCTATTTTATGCTTTTAACGCATGTTCATCGATAATATAATAGCAATTATGCAAACATTTATGGTGGGATTCCCTTCTGCAGAACACCATAGGCACCAGAGTTTTTAATATCAGTTTTCTTTCCTAAAAAGCTTTAGATATTTTCTATGTGGGAGCATCTTAAAAATGGAAAAAACAAGATTTATTTCTAAAGGGAAGATCACGCAGGGTCTTTTCTGCTCCAGCAGCCTTACAGGTTTACATTTCTCACATCTGTAGGAGTGCTGGCCTGGTCTAGTTCGTCCACCCTTTTTGAGGGGTCCCTCTGTTGTTGATGAATCTGTCTCAGGTTGCTGACCAGCAAGGATTCAATCTGCTCCTGGCAGGCTTTCAGGCAATCCTAATGGAGAAAAGTAAACCAAATCTTGAATAGCCAAATCTTACAAGGTAAATATCAATCTGTGACATACTTCAAATGTTTAGGAACAGGTCAAAGGAAGATGTAACATATATTGCAATTAACATTATCCAAAAAAATTCCACGCGCTTTAATAACATTTTCTGTTTCATAATTAGAAGTTAAAATAAACTGCTTAAAGAAACATTTTCTGTCAGAGTTAGAAAGATGGGGCAAAAAAAAGCGCGGTTTCCTTTTACGTTTTTAATTTCTTGTTAGCACCAAAACTGCAAGGATGTCACAAAATACTGTTTTGGCCAAAATTCAGCCAGACACAATTTAACTGAATGGAAGGGCTCATTCAAGGGATCAGTTTGCCTACTCCTGCTCCTCTTTCCCCCCCCCCCCCCCCCTTGTTGAAGTTAGGATTTTTTTTTTTTTTTTTTTATTAAATAAACAGAAATTTTATTCAAACAAGTTTAAATTTCAGATATTCAAGAACAATTGCAAAGACCATGATGAGCTACAGGCCCCAGATCCAACAACAAAGGTCTGCCTTAGTACTAACCCACACAGGCTTGCAAGACACCGCTTGCATTCAGAGACCAAGCTTGGCCCTATTTACAATGGCAAAAGTAAGCAGGCAAGCAGTTTGGACATGGCGTCAGAAACAGAATAATCCAGCCCCAAAAATGAATTCCAATATATAGATTGATGACCGGGAGAAAACGTAAGAACCTTGGAAATATTTGTCAATTGCTTAGGAATAAAATATAAACCATTAATTATTTGCAGTCATTTTAGAATAACCCTCTTAAAATGCCCTCTTAAGACAGATATTAAAACTGGCCAGCAAACTACCTCAGCTAGTGGAGTTGCTGACTCACAGCGCTACGATTCCATGTTTACTTCTGACCTCCAGTGTCTTCTTTGGAGAGATTGTTCTCCAGAAAACTGCATGGACCTCTTTTGCATTCTGGTTCTTCCCACTTTCCAAAGACACACAGGTTGGCAGGTTAATTGGCTTGTAAGTTGCCCTTAGAGTTCAGGTGAAAGGTAGAATCTGAAGGGAGCTGATGGGAGTCAGGGGAACATCAAATGAGAGTGAGAGGATGTTTGACAGTCAATGCTAGCTCAGTGGTCAAAGGGGCATGATTCTGTGCAGTATACCTCTTTATCGTCCATCTCTAATGCTAACAAATCCTTGTAATTGATTTTTAGTTTTTAGTTCACAGGAAAAATAATTTTTGACCTTCGATCATAAAATGTATCTGTACAATGAGACTGACTGACAGTTAAATGCCAGTGACTAAGCTGGCTCTATATTAGGAAAGTCCAAACCAATGCCAGTCTTTAGTCATAGCTATAAAATCTGTTCCTAAGCATTAATTTATTTCCTGCCTCCACCACTCACACAGGCTGAATGAAACTTTAAAAAAAACTGGACATGTGAACAAACACTAATGATATCGAATCAGTTCTGTCGCATTGACTAATAAAACTACTTATTGGCCCTATCTTGCAACAATCAGCAAGAACAATATCTCCTGTGCTGCATCCCCACAATTGTCTTATTTCATTCCGCCAGTTATGTTATTCAACCGAACCCACCGGATCTTTTGAGGTCAGCCTTTTACAAATTCAATGCCAGTTCCTAGCCTGGGTTTGGGTGGGGGTGGGTTGGTGCAATGAGGAAAAAAAGAGAAAGTGAATCTGGCACAGCTGCAGTTACAAACTAAAGGCAAACTGATTTATTTCTCCAGAAAGAAGAAAGAAGTCAGGAAATCACTGCAGTTGCTTAAGAATGGTGCAACGTCTACACAGAACCTCTCCATTCACTGATGCAGCTGCTCCTTCAGAAATGGATGAAAGAAGAATTACCCTGCTTGGCACTGAAGAGCTTCCTCCACACAGACAAGTTGTGCAGACTGTGTGGAAGTTATTAGAAAGAACAAGTATACATCCAGAGGAACAGGGTACAGATCAGGGAGAAAAGTTAGTAAGACTACCCAGTGGTGACTTACATCAATCAGACGGGCAAGGTACACATTTACTAGACTTTGCAGCTTAATAATAGTAAATATAATGCAACATTTAGTGCATCTCATATTTTCACCTGCACATTCAAAATATAAATGCAACCCCAAGGCTACATAAAATCCAAAATCCAATCTGTCCATGCAGATGCAATTTGATCCATTTCTCTTCATGATATGTGACCAATTCCACCCAGATGCTAAATCAGTTGTCTCTATTTGCATGCTATCAAGTGTATAACAATCACACTTAGCCATGTTAACCTAACTGCTGGATATCATTCTTAATTACAAGGCAGTTAAAGTCCCCACATTTTATATCATAGGATATCATTTTTATCATATAAACATAGACCTATCTCATACCTGGCCCAAACAAGAGCATTACATACTTACAGATTATTCAAACTGCAATGCAGCATTGGAACTACTTGCACTAACTTTTATAAAGATAATATCATAATGCGAGATTACATCACATACCTGTAGAGCATATTTTTGTTTACAGATGCAAAGGATTGTATAAATAACTGCATGCCACCTTACAACATCTAGCTCAAAGTCACTGGTTGCAGCACAAAGTAGCAAATCAAGGAAGCCTATTTATTTCTAAATGGATAACATTTCATGATTGAAAGTGGTTCTCATGTGTTTTGCAACTGAACAGTATTGGAGTGGGAGATGAAGCAGCGGTTGAGTCTTTTCCAAGCTCACCGTTACAATCATTTTTAAAAAATGCATTCTCTCCAAAGTACTGTTATGATAGTCATAATTCTTGTGTTTAAATAATGTTTTGTCTGCCTCTGGAGATTTACAAATGGCTAACACTTCATTTTCTAGAATCCGTTGCAGAATTTTTAAAAAAAAATAGGGGGATTTTGCCCAATGGAACAGACAGAAAATTTAGTTGAATCCCACTTCCTAATTCTTGATCTGCATTCCTATGAAATGACACCAGGTGCTCAGCCAGTATTTTCATCAAATACTGACTCTAATGATGCCTCCACCAGCATTACAGATTGTAGGAGATTCTCACTCAAACTTCAGTTGATTTCCCCCTCAACACACCAACTTCCCACTAATTCCTCTAAATATGATCTCAATCCAATGCTCTAGTCATTGACCTCTTGTGGGGAAAAAAAAAAACATCCTTCCTGTTTGCTTGGTCCCTGATAAGTTTATACACACAAATTAAATTTTGCCTCAACTCGCTTTAAAAAAGAAAACCGTACTAGCTTAACATTCGCCAGCTCCATCAAATCTTATTAACATCGTATCCAGTACCATCATTATGTCCTGTAACATGAACAGGATTATACACAGTACTCTAAAATCCTTGGCCCGACTAGTTCTTATATAATCTTGGTCTGACTATTCTATTCAACATTAATGCCATGTGTCCTCCATCCCACCATTATTAGTGACCTGCACACATCCTGATGTTCTGCTATTTCTGTCATTTATTATTTATCCTGTCACTTGAAGGCCATTGAACAGCAAGTGAAAAAGGTAGTCTGATTGGTTGCATTAAGTGAGAAATGAACAATGCTAGGACACCATGACAACTGCTGTACTTGCGTAAATATTGCTATAATTTTTTTCGCTGAAAAGGTAGATGCAGTCTTGTCTGAAATATTACGGTTCTAACATTGTAGCACATCTTCAGCCAATAATGTATCAAGTACTGAACTTGTGCACCACTAGACAGAAATAAATTTGCTTCCTTGCAACAGTTAAACAATGTCAAATGCAGATAGGAATGACCAAATGCCATCTTTTTCAATCTGCTTGACTACTCAGGCCTTTTAAAGTGCTTCTTGGAAATATCTGTTTGTGGAATGTTAACACAAAAACAGTTCTTTGTAATTTAATCTTTGATCAAACTAGTCCCATCCAACCAAGCAAAAAAAGGAATTAAATTACTTCCTGTACACATTAGCCCGCATAGCATGTCATAGTTTCATGCCAACGATTAAACCAAGAACACCCTTGCAATAGCAGACAAAAAGGGTAAACAAACAATAAACTTCTATTCAGGAGAGAAAAATGCCACAACAAATGCAATTATTAAAAAAGCCCAAATTCTAGGTTTGATTTATGAATACCGTTAGATCTTTGACATATGCATATTTCTTTTAGTTTTGCCTTTTAAAACCTTAGAACAATTTTCTGATAAACTGGAGTTTCCAAATCCTTAAAAAAAATACAGTATCAGATTTACAAAACAAAGGTCGTCTGATTGGTTGCATGAAGTCTGATTGATTGCATTAAGGCTGGTGGATGATGTGACTAAAATGATATTCCATGGGAGTAGAGATACTGCTATTTACCGCAGTATTCCGGAGTCCTTTTCAGACAATTAAAGGTTAACCCCATCACTTTAAACAATGCATCAAAGTCATCCCACTTCAAAACACTAATTAGTTGCTTAGCTAAAAATCATTTTACTAAGATTCTAAGAGGTTTATCAAAATATTTTAGCTCAGCACTGGTGTATAACACACCCGTAAAGTATTTATGACTTTGCAATTCGTTACCAATAAGGCGGATTGCAAAATATTTGTGCTGTTAAGTGTAGAACTCTCCTCTCCTTGCACAGCAGTAAAATGCAGATGGCAGACTTAATCACCAACATTTTTGATTAATTAAGAAAACTGAACAAATAGTGTATTGAAATGAAGACTCATACATATTAGCACAAGAAAGAAAAACAAAATGCTGGGATTCATTTTTATCCATTATAAAGGTGCCCATTATTACTGGTTGTTAACAGCATGTGGAACATGGGTGACCTAATCCACCGCTTCAAAATTACTGGGAACAAAAGAACACAGGAAATTAGACTCTGGCAGTGGGACACGGTATTCTTCCCTAGCAACACTAAAACATAGGAACCTACTATTTTTCTGCTAAATGAACAAGAGGATGAGGGGCAAAGACGATTGCGGCTTTTTATAATGGGGAGGGGATGGTTGCTGAAGATCGTGTAAATGAACCGGGGGGGGGGGGGGGGGGAAGGGGAAGATGGTGCATAAAAAGCTCACACAAGGGACAGCAGCAAGTTTTTACAACGACCGACCAATTTCCGATGGAAGTTTGACAAAATATGCTGGTTGAGCCCAACACTGAAGTTTTGTTTCAAATCTGGAATCTGGTTTTCAAAAGAAAAAAAACTATATATATTAAAAAATGTATTTTATGAAATCTTTTCAGGTGTGCATTGAATCAATTTATTTTTATATAATGGGCCTGTTTTCTTGTCTAAATAACCCTGTTTATTTCTATTTATTCAAATGGAACATTTCACAAATGTAAAAATGATTTAAAATGTGCAAAACTGTTTAAGTATGACAGTTGCTGAAGTCTCAACTAGTCTTAAAACAATCACAAAATACGTTAAAGGTAATGTTTACAATAACAGTATTTAAAACAAACCATGGTAACATCAGCACAGGAAGAGTTAAGGACTACTTATTACCACGCTTAGCTCTCTAAAACTAATTTTGCTTTGATTTTTAAGCTCACTGGCACAGGGTAACCTACTACACCGTACTTCCCATTGTGAGTAGGATCCGAGGTCTTATGGAATAATAACCAACAATTATTCTATTCTGTAGCTGCATCACCCTACTGTTACTCCACATGCAAAACACTCAAATTGGAAAACTGAACGGATGCCAATAGCTGCCAACTCTGGCAAATACAAGTAAGGAAACGATCTCATTCTTCCATTGATTTCAGTCAATCCTAGCTGCTGTTTTCTTGCATACTAAGTACAGTCTGCAAACAAACAAAGCAGGATTAGGGAGCAGGTTTGTCATATGCTTCCTAACCACAAGAATTAATCAGCACAAAGAGTGGATAAATACTTAGTTTGTCGGGAAAAGTATTACATGACCCCCATCCTAGAATTAATACTACCTGGAGGAAGATAGCACAATATGCATTAGTACAGAGGTTGCTCTCAGTAGAGGTTAAAGTCATACCAGGGGCTGATCTTGAAGTATGGTGCAGGAGAAACTGTGCAAATGGTTCAACATGAGTAGAAAGAAGGAGGGAGATAAGAAACATATCAACATAGGCAAAAGGTAGAAGGGGGATAAGAAAAACTAACTTGAATGAATTGTGCCTTAATGCAAGGAGCACTCGAAATAAGGTGGATGAGTTGAATGGCCAGTTAGTAGTTAAGGGATATGATATAGTTGGAAGACATGGCTCCAGGGTGACCAAGGCTGGGAGCTTAACATGCAGGGGTATTCGATATCCAGGACGGATAGACATAAAGGAAGAGGAGGTGGGGTTTCATTGCTGGTTAAAGAGGAGATTAATGCAATAGCAAGGAGAGACATTTGATTGGATGTTGTAGAATCGATATGGGTAGAACTTCGAAATAGCCAAGGGCAGAAAACGCTTGTTGGAGTTGTATACAGACCATCAAACAGCAGTAGGGAGTTTGGGGATAGCATCAAGCAGGAATTTACGTATGTGTGTAGCAAAGGTACAGGCGGTTATCATGGGTGACTTTAATCTACATAGATTGAGCCAACCAAATTGGGAACAGTGTAGAGGAGGATTTCGTGGAATGTACATGGGATAGGTTTTTAAACCAATATGTAGAGGAACAGACTAGAGGGCAGGCCATTCTAGATTGGGTATTGTGTAATGAGGAAGGATTAGTTAACGATCTTGTTATGCAAGGCCCCTTGGGCAACAGTGACCATAATATGGTGGAATTCTGCATTAGGATGGAGAGTGACAGTTAATAAAGAGACTAGGGTCCTGAACTTGAACAAAGGAGACTTTAAAGATGTAAGATAGGAATTAGCTAGGATAGACGGGCAAATTATACTTCAAGGGTTGAAAGTGGAGATGCAATGGCAAAGATTTAAAGACCACATGGATGAACTCCAGAAATTGTTCATCCATATCTTGCGAAAAAATTAAATTGGGAAGGCGGCTGACGAGGGAAGTCAAGGATAGTGTTAAAGCCAAGGAAGAGGCGTATAAATTGGCCAGAAGTGGCAAACTAGACGACTGGAAGAAATTTAGAACTGAGGACAAAGGAGTTAAGAGGGGGATAAAGGAGCATGAAAGAAAGCTTGCAGGAAATATAAAACACTAAAATTTTCTATTGGTATTTAAAAAGGAAAAGATTAGTGAAGACAAATGTAGGTCGCTTACAGTCGGAGACAGGTGAATTTATAATGGGGAAACAAGGAAATGGCTTAACAGTTAAACGAGTACTTTGGTTCTGTCTTCATTAAGGAAGATAAACAATCTCCTGGAAATACAAGGGGACCGAGGATCTAGTGGGAGGGAGGAACTGTAGGGAATCCATTCAGAAAATGGTGTTAGGTAAATTGTTGGGACTGAAGGCAGATAAATCCCTAGGGCCAGATGGTCTGCATTCCAGGGTACTCAAGGAGGTGGCCCTATAAATCATGGATGCATTAGTGATCATTTTCCAATGTTTTCTCAATTCTGGATCAGTTCCTGTGAACTGGAGGGTAGACAATACAACTCCACTTTAAGAAAGGAAGGAGAGAGAAAACAGCGGGGAAGATGCTGGAGTTGATTATTAAAGATGTTATAGCAGCGCATTTGCAAAGCAGCGACAGGATCGGTCAAAGTCAGCATGGATTTATGAAGGGGAAGTCGTGCTTGCTTAATCTTTTGGAATTTTTTGAGGATGTAACAAGTAGAATGGATAAGGGCAAGGGGAGAAGGGGAAGTGCAATGAGACCGGGGTGTGCTTGTACATCAGTCACTGAAAGTAAGCATGCAGGTACAGCAGGTAGTGAAGAAAGCCATGTTGCCCTTCATTGCGAGAGGATGCGAGTTTGGGAGCAAGGAGGCCCTACTGCAGTTGAACAGGGCCATGGCGAGACCGCACCTGGAGTATTGTGCACAAATTTGGTCTCCTTATTTGAGGAAGGACATTATTGCTATTGAGGGAGTCGTGCATAGGTTAATTCCTGGAATGGCAGGGCTGATGCATGATGAAAGAATGGGTCAACTGGGCGTGTATTCACTGGAATTTAGAAGGATGAGAGGGGATCCTATAGAAACATATCAAATTCTTAGATTGGACAGGGTAGATGCAGGAAAAAAAAAATCCCAATGTTTGGGGAGTCCAGAACCAGGGGTCACAGTTTAAGAAGGAGTAGGCCATTTTGGAATGAGATGAGAAAAATCTTTTTCACCCAAAGAGTTGTGAATCTGTGGAATTCTCTGCCACAGAACGCCGTGGAAGACAAGTCACTGGATGTTTTCAAGAGAGAGTTAAATCTAGCTCTTAGGGCTACAGGAATCATGGGATATGGGGAAAAAGCCAGAATGGGGTACTGATTTTGGATGATCATCTGTGATCATATTGAATGGCCGTGTTGGCTCGAAGGGCCTACTCCTGCACCTATTTTCAATGTTTCTATGTAACAGAAGGTAGTTGAGGCCAGTTCATTGGCTATATTTAAGAGGGAGTTAGATGTGGTCCTTGTGGCTAAAGGGATCGGGGGTATGGAGAGAAGGCAGGTACAGGATACCGAGTTGGATGATCAGCCATGATCATATTGAATGGCGGTGCAGGCTCAAAGGGCCAAATGGCCTACGCCTGCATCTATTTTTCTATGCTTCTATGTTTCTAACATACGACAATTCAAAATGCCCAAGTCAGTCTTCTGGTTCATGTGGAGAGTTCATAACGTTCAGTGCTGCAATGGACCTCTTGTATTGTCCCACCAAATATACAAAGCTGCTTCCATGCATATGTTACAATGCATAAGTTATTTTACAGAATTAAATCTAACATTGTCTGAATTAGGAAGTTGAGTAAACTGCCACAGCTTATTCTCAAAAGAAAAATCAGTGGAGATAATATTCAAACCTCAAACTGACAGATAAATATTAAAGCCTGGCACGTTTTCAAACCTTTGGTATACACCACTAAGCTATAGATAGACACAAAATGCTGGAGTAACTCAGGTCAGGCAACCTCTCTGGAGAAAATGGATAGGTGACGGTTATGGTCGGGTCCTGATATTTCCAGATATGACAATAGACAATAGGTGCAGGAGCCCTTCAAGCCAGCACCGCCATTCAATGTGATCATGGCTGATCATCCCCAATCAGTACCCCGTTCCTGTCTTCTCCCCATATCCCCCGACTCCACTATCTTTAAGAGCCCTATCTTGAAAGTATCCAGAGAACCAGCCACCACCGCCCTCTGAGGCAGAGAATTCCACAGACTCACAACCCTGTAAGAAAAAGTGTTTCCTCGTCTCCCTTCTAAATGGCTTACCCATATTCTTAAAATGTGGCCCCTGGTTCTGGACTCCCCAACATCGGGAACATGTTTCCTGCCTGACACGCTGAATTATTCGAACATTTTGCATCTTTGATATAAACCAGCATCTACAGTTCCTTTTAATTACCACTAAGCTATATCAAGCCATGGCAAACCACTTCAAAATTTTTGATCGTTAACACATGTGCAACATCATCCACACTTGAGACTGACCTACAAATGTTTAAATTTCTAACTCTAACATTGGCTTGCACTGTGAATAAAGTGATTGATACTACTGCATACCACGGAGAAAAATAGTGGAGGAATTTAAAAGTTTATTGTTATTTTCTTTGAACACCTGTTTACAGTGACAGAAGTATCAGATAGGAAAATATACTACTTGACTTGCTAGGAAAGCTTGAACCAGAAGTCAGTGATAGAAATTGCCAGGAATACATCCTCCAATCCATAAAAGAACATGGCCCAGAATCATGATTGGCAAAGGCTCTGGTGGGTAAAGGTTTCACCTTCTACTTCACCAAATTTGATGTGCATTGCATACTCAGAAAAAAACATATATTAGGAACTTAGGAAGGTTGTCCCCAATTGATGAGAAAAGATAGGTTACAATTAATATTTTTCTCAGTGCAATAATGCCCTCAATAGACCATGTATATCAGTTGACTTATTACTAAGCTGTCTTTTTTATTTGATTTTACGGAAGCATGCATGCCAATTGCACAGGAATTCCATGTAGACATTTGCGATAACCTGCATAGAGCTGGTTTAGTGCGAGGATACACAATTGCTGCAGCCTTCGTGAATTCAACCTTCCCAAGTAGGATTTTCCATTATGTGCAATGTCATGCTATAATGCTGACTGTCCAATCCTGCCCTCACTAGTTACACTGTGTGTGTACACATGGCGGACACATACCTAGCCCAGTATACAAAATGGTTTGAAAACATTTCCCTCAGCTGGATTTACTTTAAAGTTGAAGCCAGCATATTGTTTAAAAGCAGCAGTTTACTTGAAGATTGCAGTTATAGTCAATGTAATTGAGATTTAAACTGCCAGTGTTTCTGTGTACTCAACATCAGGCTGACGAGCTGTCTAAATTAAGCACCCACAAATCTCAGTTTCTCAGATGTCATTCTTCTGCATAAACCTCATCCTCTATCATGAAGGTAGACACAAAATGCTGGAGTAACTCAGCAGGGCAGGCAGTATCAGGGAAGGAATGGGTGATGTTTCGGGTCAAGACCCTTCAGACTTCAGCATCCTCCTCTATCACATTCAACTGCAGGTCCACCGAGATCTTTAATCCCTAAAAATCATTAAAGGGGACTTAAAGCATACTGGATCGGTACCCTGTTCCTGTTGGCCCTCCAATGTTGTTCTAATCAGTGCTCAGTACTTTCCCTTGTACTTCCTGCATAACATTATGATAAACTTCTCCCAACATGGTGTATCTGCACTGATACACGCTTCAAATGGGAGTGATGACTGGTGCACAGGTGACCCAGTACGCTTTGGTTGTGCTTGACTGATCACTGGATTACCTGCAAGTAGATCAAGTGGCCTTTAGCCCCAGAATAAGCACACTTACCTATGAGTTTCATTACTTGTAAACGTGTAGTTTTGCAATGATAAATAACACATTATCGATACACACATGCTACATACCAATAGCTCAAGGTTCCACTCTCCAATGCCTTTTAGCTACCAATTTCCAAATAAATAAGAATTGCTTTCTTACATGTCTGGGGTTATGTTTGTTATTGTGCATGAAATTGGCTGCACTATGGGCCAGATTTGTCTTCAAAAAGCAACAAGATTTAGTCTGTGATTTTACGAAAGGATGCACCATTGTGCAATATTTATCGTTTCCATTATGAAACAAAAAAGTAATTTTCATAACCTGGTACATCTTAGTATCTTACACTCACATTCACTTCTGTCCAACCTTTTCACAATATACATTTAACAGTCAATATTAACATTCAATGTGCTTATTGAAAATTTAAAGTTCACTAAAATTAATTCTAATATCTTTCTGCTCTTAATAAAAATATCATGAACTGCAAACACAAATGCTCTCTGACCTGTTGTGTTTTCAATGTCCTCTGTTTCTATTTTAGATTGCAAGCATTTGCTGTGTTTTGTTTTATGTCTCACTCTATACAGCTTCCTCCAAATTGACTACCAGGTCCTATGTAGTTCCATGGGGTCCAGGTGTTCTCTCGTTGAATCTAAATATTTGAAAATATTATTTAACAACCCCTATCACCTTCTCACCAAAACTATTCTTTTTTATATCTCACTGTCAAATGTTTCAGTCCCATATTCTGCATTTGGGGGACACAGGGGGTAGCAGTCCCAAATTGCAATGGGCCAGCCTATTGTGGGAAAGCAGTGTATCGCCTGCAGGATAGGTTTGTGATGACCCAATAAAAGATACCAATATTTGCAAAGCCCTTATCAAAGTGATAGCATTGTCTTTTCTCAATTGTCACCAAGCATTAACAATTTTGTGGATATTTATTGGATGGATTTGAATGTTTTATTACTTGTGCAAGTTGTGAAGGAATCATTATTGTAGTTGTGCAACATCAATTGATGCAAACAAAATGATATTTTCCAGGTTAGCACGCAACAAAAGCTCTTCACTGTACCCCGGTACATGGGACAATAAACTAAACTAAACAGAATATTTTAAGACCAGGCCTTAATCTACTAGGCCAGAATTCAAACATTAAAAATTATTCATTAAAATTAGCAAAATTAGAAAACATATCCTCTGTTCTTCAAGAACTTTGAAATGTCTTCATACACAAATGCTCCTCTATCAAAAGAGAAAATGTATGATTTTTTTTTGCATAAAAAGACTCAATTAATTTCCCCATCTCATTGTGGTAAGCTTAGTATTGCACTTGTCGCTTAGTGTCACACAGCGTGCTGAATGTAGTGTACCATGTGTGGTAAATAAACATCATGGTAAAGGCATGATTAAGACCACCAAGTCTACAGCAGCATTCATGACAATCTGTCTTCATGCCAAATAAGATGTTTTCAGAAAATCAAACACTTACCAATTGATGGATAACATAGCAACATCATGATAAAGAGACTTATTAATTTATCACAACGTACTTGAGGTTTGAAATAGATCAATGTTTGAAAGGCTGAAATCCTCAAATATAACAGCTGAATGTTAAAAACTTGAGTAATAACAGCTGAAGTTTATTACTCTCCTTTCTCAATGGACTTTTCCACTGATGTAATAAGTTGATTCTCAGCCATCCTCTGTGCATTATCATTCCCTCCCCACCAATGACAATACTACCGTCCAGTAAAACAGTCCATTTGAACAATTTGCATGACCATATAAATTTAACAAAAGTAAATATTTAGACAATACACCATGTTCAAGAGATTTTCCAAAATGGATGCAATTTAAAAAAATCCATGGCAAAATGAACATCAACCACTCTTGGTTTAATTTATTTAAATGACTTATAATTGGTAATATATATTCAATATTAAGCATTCAGGATTTAATTTCATAAATATAAAGATTGCAACATTCTCTATTTCCATACCAATTACACAAATGAAATACTATTAAAGATAAAGCTACATGAAAAATAATACCAAGTAGTCAAAAAATACAGGTATGTTTAACTCTGAACATGCACTCCTACTCAAAAAAACATAGCACCATTGATTAATATATTTCCAATTTTATTTTTTATGAAACAGTAATAACTGTGCTACTTCTGACTGCTACACTTTCATTTATAAAACCCGAATTGAGATATCACTCAGATTATATAATCCAGGTACTTTAAATATTGAGATGTTGATGCTGCATAAAATTAAACCTCAATCTTTCCCAACTGACTAATTTTCACGTTACATAAATTTAAGTATTAATATTCAAGAAATGTTAGCAATAACAGCGAAATTAATTGAAAATGGATACGAGTTCCAAAACTGAGAATGCCCACCGACAAGCTGTAGGTTGCCAACCTTGCGTCAGAGCCTTTGAATGGAGTACTCACCACATCTGTGTGTGTGATGCTGGCCAAGAGATCTGTCAAGTTGTCATTTAAAAGTGAATAGTAGCCAATATCGAGCTGAAGTCCACATATTGCTGCCCCCACACTTCCAGTCGCAATCATTGATGGTGGATACATGGCAAATTTGAAATCTATATGGATAAATACCAGAAAATCTTCAAAGCTTCAATCATACACTTGTATATGATTTTAAATTAAATTTCTAAAATACAGTCTTCATGCTGAAAAAAATGATTGTGGATGATCAGCCATGATCACATTGAATGATGGTGCTGGCTTAAAGGACCGAATGGCCTACTCCTGCACCTATTTTCTATGTATGTTATAAACACACTTTCTACATAAATCAACATCTGAGCAGACTGATTCAAATAGAACTCAGATGAATTCCAACATTTGAAATCAGAACATATGGTTCCCTTTTCAGTAAAATGGCATCCCAGAAGCAAATGATCATGAAAATCTGAATAAAGAACCACAGTACTCCTGCCAACCAACACTGTGGTAGGTCTGCTTCCACATGTAATCACAATTTCAATGCCGAATAACATTGTAGGTTCCTTTAAATGCCATTCACAATATAAATACGGACAGCTAGCAAACAGCCAAAGACCTAGTGACTAATGTTTCTTAAAAAGTGTTGCATAGCTTCTATCTCCACTCTTGCTTTCCTCCACAGCAAGCACCATAAACTTGGCTATCAAAGCTCCACGTGTTCTTTCTTTGTTGTGCAACAGGGAGTGATTTGTATCAAAGGCTTCTATTTTTAGCATATTAATTAACTACTGCAAATGGGGAGGCAAGTGTCTCCAACAGGAGAGTGTGGCACCATTGTCTGGAGCCACCTCCTCATCTTTTCGTATTGAAAATCATGGAAATGACCTTCCAACTGATACGAATTCAAATCGACAAGCTCACAAAAGGCCTGAGGGCAGGGCATTTATTTCACACACACACACACACACACACACACACACGTGTGCCAGCTCACCGACCAAGCTAGGAGAGAATTTTCTTCAACAAAAAGAGTTGGAACATTTCAAATCACTTTGATGGGGATAATTTAGCAAAAAATAAAAATCCCCATTGGCAATCTGCAAAGTTTGGTTCCTTCAAGTTTGGATGAATAAAATCTTCCTGCTGCTCTAGTACCATCATCATAAACCAATAAGTTGCAATTCCATTATTTGCCAAAAAGCAACTATGTTGCAGATGAGTGTAGCATTCTTAATCATGTATTTGTATTTATCAAATTTCAGGTCGGATAGAGGCCCATCTGTTTCACCCATAAGTCGGAAAGAAAGAAAAAATAAGTACTTAAAATGCACTCACAGCTAAAAATTATTTTGGCACAATAATTTGTGTAATAATTTCAATTAATGTATTAGACTTCTCTTATTTCTTGCAACAAAAAGTTTTTTTTTAAATCTGACTATGAAAATTATAGAAGCCAATGCTCAAATTCTATATCAACCTGCACAAAATGCTTTATAGATTATTCAGTTAAATTGGGAACTTGCATTGTGCAAATTCACTGCTGCATTTGCCTGCTATAAATCAAATGGGACATCTTTGGAAGACCACAAGGAGTGAAGATAAGCAAGTAAATACAAGCCCCTTTTCAAGAGGGCAGCACACAGCTGCAATGTGCCAGGAACTTTGGTTGGATCGACCGCAAGTGCTGTTTGTGTGGAGTTTGCATGTTCACACAGTGACCACATGGGGATCTGCCCAATTCTGTTTTCCTTCCACATGTCAAAGATATATAGGTTGGTTGGTAAATTTGTCACTGTAAATTATCCCTTGTATGACTGGGCGACTGAAATACCAGATTCAAGTTGATGGGCATGTTGTGCGAATTGGTTACAGGGAAATAAGTGGAGGAAAAGAATTGGTGGTGTTGCCAGCATAAAATTAGTGAGCTAAGAGACGTCTATTATGCAAGACTAATATTAAAATATGAAATTAAATACTCTGAACCTTAAGGCCAACTATATTCTATCCACACCACAAGACCCATCACCATCATTAATTAAATTAGGTGGAGATGAATACCTAAGAAATCTAGGTCTTTTTATACATGAAAGAAAATACAGCCAATCAATATAAAAGTGAAGTCACAAAACATTGAGATACATGGGTTACATTATAGAATCAAGTCATAGAAGGTTACAAACTGTACTGTGATGTGTATTATTAATTCAGATGGAGAATTTTTTGTTGTTGTAATACAGCCAAAAAATGATCGTTAGTTGGATGTTATAAATAAAATTATGAACGGGACACAGGAAATTGACATGAAAACATGCATATTAACATTCAAGAAACAATTTAATGTTGCAAAACAGACAATAGATTAGAAGCCTTGGGATGAATTAATTAAGATGGATTTAGCGACTTGCCTAAACAATAATTATGCTTAGATTTTGTAAACCAACCTAAAACACAATAATCATCAGGTATTTACAGAACTACTAATGAGACTAGCAATACTTAGTGGCTTATGAACATGAAATCACAATGTAAACAGTATCTTCAGCAGGAAATATCCGCAAGGCTAAATTAGTGTTAATATTTGAAATTTGCTAATGTCAGCACAGTACAAAGTTAATGCCAGGGAATATGAAATACTTTTCACCCGAGTAATCTGCAATGGACGCAACATTTTCTCTGGACCCGTTTTTAAACCGGAAACCAAACCTGCCTAGCACATTTTTATTGAGTTGAATTATTTTATACATATCCAACAGAAAGCAAATTAAGAATTTATTTGCAGCTAAAATAGCTAAAACTGTAAACTTCACATTATCATGACAATTACAGATTATAATGCTGTTCAGTGATCATTTGACACTAAAATCCTACATTTTAAGAATTTTATTGAAATGACCAGTCATTTTTGGTTTAGACTTAAATACAAATGGAAAAAGTGCTCTAGAAACTGCAATTGCAGTGAGAGAAATGGTGTTAAAAGGTAAACTGCTTTCCTAATGGAGATATTCTGCAATGCTATAATTACCTCATGAACTACACATTTCATACTTTTGGGCTGTTAGTATATAGAAGAGAATTGTAGTTTTCAGCACAAGGACAAACTAGAGGGCCCAAATATCATCCCTTGGCAACATTAATTTTGTGAAGCTTCACAATTAATTACTTTTATTAAAGCTCAAGTTTCTTTGACTTACAGACAATAACTGACAGGTGGCTTTAAAGATATGAATAATTAATATGTTAACTCCCTGAACAGGGATCCACCTTCTGTAACCAGGTTATTCAACACATCACCAGGTTATTGAACACATCCCCTATTGTAATAGTTACTGCAGTGATCGTTGAACTTTGTTTATTGCATTGTATGAATAAAAGCTAATGGTATAGTTGCCTTCATGGTTCGCAGTCTGCTTTGGAATTGGATTAATCAAATTGCTTTTTTTTTTTAAATTAAAGTGAAAACACTCAAGGATTCTATTAAATTCCAACTTAGTTAAACATCCATTCAGTAAATAAATCTTAAAATAAACATGAATAAACCAATTTTCTAATATATCTAGTGTGTAGGAAGGAACTACAGATTCTGGTTTAAACCAAAAGATAGGCACAAAATGCTGGAGTAACTCAATTAAACAAATGCCGAGAAGAAGGGTCTGGACCCGAAACCTCACCGATTCCTTCTCTCCAGAGATGCTGCCTGTCCCACCGAGTTACTTAAACAATTTGTGACCATCTTATTTTCTAATACATCTAGTTCAAATAGTGAAAATCAACCAGTCTTCAATTAAATCCATTAGAAAAGAACGAGACCAAAGTATGCTGGTGTAATTAATTTTACCTACATTTTTATTTGTAGTTTTCTTATGAAATTTATGTCTAAATGTTGAATTAAAATTGCCCATGTAAACATGCTGCTTAGAAATTATTCCCTTCCACTCGAGGGCATTACAAAACCTAACAGCATAATTACAGACAGGTTTACACCGAGTCTCCATTATCGACAAGGATGCAGGAATTTGAAATTGAACAAGTTAACTGGAACTGCCCAATGACATATTTTTCATACATAGATGAATAACTAAATACCATACAAAATTGAAGAAATAAATGTTAAGATCTCGAACATAAGACCTGGCTGAAAAAAAAAATCCAGGAAAAAATGTTGATATGTTGCTAAGGGGCTATGTACACAAATCCCAATTCTCTTCCAACAAAAACAATTTTGCTCCATCAGCAGGAGCACCATTTGTATTTCATATTTTCCTCCATACCTTCCAAGCACAAGAGGTTCAGTCTGATTTATATAGGCAATCTCAAGGGCAACTTTCTCCCACAGGTACCTCATATTCATACAGTATCTGTTGCAGGTGCTCATACCTGTGGCACAAAGGGCAATGAAGGTCTGTGCGTGCTTTCTGATCAATGGCAGCTTGTCGTTAGGCAGGGTAAGTTTCCTCAGAATGTGTTCAATAAAGTCATGTGGGGTCACTGCTGCAAGGTTCCACTTCAACTTTCCCAAAACTACCAACTCCCACTCCTGACAAATAAAGACATACAATGGGCAATATTAACATTTAATAAAGGCAACATTTGAGAACAAAATAAACAATGCCCAGGAATCTCAAAGGGGGAGACATTTTGAACTAAATAAAAAGTGTGATGGACATATGGCTGGCTTTTTGTCAGATTATCTTTTTGGACTAAATATTGAATATCTCCCTCCAGAGGGAGCTACAGCCCATTTAGATCATTGATTTCATTGTTAAAAGGGGACAGATTTTAGCACATACAGCACTTCAATATACTTCAAAGTTTGGACTCAGCTTTTTTATTTAATTTAGCAAACAATGACAAAGCCAGCTGCTGAAAGCACACTGCTACAGAACATATGTCAATCACAATAGCACATACTCATCTCTCATTATAATTTCTGTGCCTCAATACCTCTTGCAGTTATTTCCCCAGCTGTCGTTAAGAACCAGGGTGCATAGGCTGAAGGTGAATATTGATCATTTTGGACAAAAGAGAGGTAAAATATCTCTAGGTCAAAGGATTTCAAATTTATTGTGACAGGTATGGATGCTTAGTTGTATAATACATACACCAAGATTAACATGGAAAGTATGGAATCCCGCAGGAAAGTGAATTCAGCAATGGTTCAACAGTGCCCTTTCTGTATTGCAGAATAGACTTGAGGGACCATATGGCCTCTGTTTTGTTCTGTTATTCTTCGGCAGTTTTAAGAAAACATTTACCCAAACATGTATCTGAGGGAAACTAACTTTAAAAAACTTCTACATTTTCAATTGTGCTCAGAATAAAACATATGAATTACTGGACATTTGGATATAGCTTAAAATTCCAAATTAAATTTTGATCACCTTCACAATTGCCTACAAAATGCAAATATTAAACAGTGGAATAACTGGTCCCAAATAAAATGTTGTAACATTGTTTGAATTTTTGCATTCAGACAGCAATAGACAGTGAAATTTACCAGAAGCTCGCATGGTCTGATGGAGTTATCAGTGAAAATGCAAAGTTTTTCTGCTGTTAGAGGAATGGTTTCTTTGAACTTGGATGCAAGGAACATACAGACAGCTCCAAGCAGCTGCAGATGGCATTTGGTTGTCCGTTCAATTGATAAGAATCTGTCCAGGTAATTCATTGCCAAAGGAAAGACTTCCTCCTCACATTTCTGCTCCTCACAGACCTGGGAAGAAAATGGGCTAAAATATTAGGAATAGCAAGGTAATATAATCAGAGAGCAAGGCCCTGGTAACAGCCTTCAATAGTAACATACTTCAGGTTTAGTCTGCAAGAAATGATTCAGTCACAACCACAGCACCAACAGGCAGTTTAGGCAATTTCTGAACAATAATAAAAATAAAAATTATACTCACATCTGAAACATTGCGGTCAACCAAAACGTCAGTGAAATTTAACCTTGAGAGCCAGTCCAATTCCAGCTCTCACAATTAAGGTCAGGTCACCCACTCACTTGATGCAAGTCCTCATCAGAGCCCACACATCTGTAGTCTACTTCCACTCAGCCCCACGCCCACGCACAACCCCGGTCCCCCACTCCCTGGCAGACTGCAGTCCGACTTCCCACAAAATCAAGGAAAGATGGCCTCAGGAGCAGCTTGGGAGAGCTCCATCGCCCAGGGCAAACTCGGGGCCACATACCGGGAAAGAAATCCCCTCGCCTCCCTCACTCCGGCAAGGAGCCCCCTCACACCGGGCAAACTCGGGACCACACACTTTCGGGCCTGTGTCAACTTGCCACAGCTACTCAAGTAAAACCCTCGTGATCCCCGGCCTGCGGCAGAGGGCTGATGGAGGGGGAAGGTCCCCGGGACACCGCGCCGACCAAGGCAAGGGGAAGTGAGGGGGGGGGGTGACCGAGAATGGATGGGGAGGAAGGCGCTGGGCAATGATCCGGGGGGGAGGGGAACAGGGAAATCGGGGGACACAGGCGGGGGAGGAAGGCTGGCTTCTGGGGTCGGTAACTAGAGAGGATCCTGGTGGGGGGCGAGGGAGGTATGGTCGGGTCCTGGAGGGGGGCAAGCTCCGTTACCGATAAGGGATAATAGTGAGGATCGGGGACGGGAGTGGGGGAAAAAGGGTCGGATAGCGGGGGAATTGAGGGGGCTTAGGGCTGGGGATTGGAGGGGGGTTTGGGGACGGACATGGGAGAGGAACTGAGGAGGGGGGGGCGAGAGGGTGGTAAAGGGGTCGGATACCGGTGGCGGGGGTGGAAAGGTTTTGGGGGGACGGGAGAGAGAGTGGAGGGGATCTGAGGGGGCGTGAAGCGGAAGGGAGTCTGGGACCGGAGAGGGTGGACGGGGGGGGGGGGGGGGGGGGGGGGGGGGGGGGGGGAAAGAGGTCGGATACCGCGGGGGAGTGGAGAGGGTCTGGGGACAGGAGAGGATCCGCGGGGCGGGAGAGGTCCGATACCGGGGAGGAGAAGGGGGGCGGCGTTGAGACACGAACCTCCAGCATCCAGGTGGCCAGCATCCTCCGCATGAAGGGCTTGATGTCCTGCTGGACGCACTTGAAGTAGGAGCAGGCGGGAAGGGAGCGCTCCTCCAGCGTCAGCAGGTTGTGCAGCACCCGCTCGTCGCACAGCAGGTTGGGGTCGGGCAGCGCCCTCCTCACCGTCGCCACCTCGCAGCACAGCAGCAGCTCCATGGCCGACCGAGCCTGGCGGCCCGCTGGCGGCCTGGCCTCACACTATCGGTTCCGGAGCCGGGCGGCGGGCGGGAGCGGGAGAGGCCGAGGCCCGTGGTCGTGCAGAGCGGCTGTGGGCAGACGCAGAGGCGGTGCCGTGCAGCATCAACGGCCGGCGGGGGGAAGCGGGGACGAGGGAGGCCGGCGGCGGCAGCACAAACACATCACAGGCCTCCCGCTCGGCCGCGGCCCGCAGCCCCGGCTCCTCTCATCGCCGCCACTGGTCGGCAGGCGGGGCGGGCGGGCAGGCAGGCAGCCGCTGGGAATGGGGCTGAAGCTCCAAGTGGGGGTTTAATGGAGATTAGAAGTGGAGTCCGCCTCTCCGCGGCTGGCGCTCAACGGCCCCCGCACTGCCCCGCCCCGCCCGGCCCGGCCCCGCCCCGCCCGGCTCGGCCCGGCCCGGCCCGGCCGCTGCCACAGGCGCTGCGTCACCGTCACCGCACCCGCCCCCCGCCCGTCCTTCAGCGGCTGACCGGCCTCCGTCATTGGACGCGTCAGCCGCCCTCAGGCCGAACCAGCGGCAGTGTCCCGCCTCCACGCGCTCGGCTCGGCTCGGCTCCGCCTCCCTCATTGGACCAGTCGTCAGCATTGTCCCGCCTTCAGGACTCCTGGCGCGGAAGGCGGGAGGAAAAGCCACGCGACTGCGGTCATCGGACGCGCTGACGTAACCGGGCCCGCCTGCAAGAGCTGCGTGACGGACGATCAGCCGCTGTCATTGGACGCGTCTGCGCGGCTGGACCCGCCCCTACACGATGAGTGACATGGGACCTGCTGCTGCCATTGGACGAGCCGGCGGCATTGTCCCGCCTACCGCTCGGACGCGTCGGCAGCACTAGACCCGTCCCCTGCTCGGTGAATGACATGAGACCCACTGCTGCCATTGGACGAGCCGGCGGCATTGTCCCGCCTACCGCTCGGCCGCGTCGGCGGCACTAGACCCGCCCCCTGCTCGGTGAGTGACAGCCCCTCCACCTGCTGCTGCTGCCAGGGTCTGTCACTGAGTCCGCCTTCCCAGTCACTGAGGGCTGTGGATGTGAAACGGGGTCTCCGGAACTCAGCAATTCTATCTCCTTTGCCACCAAGTTCTACAAATAAAAGACCAAATGCTGGAGTAACTCAGCGGCTCAGGCAGCGTCTCTGGAGAGAAGAATAGGTGACATTTCGGGAGGAGGCCGTTCTTCAGACTAAGAGTCAGGGGACAGGGAATCGAGAGCGGTGAAATAGAGAGATATAGAACAAATTAATTTAAGATGTGCAAAAAAGTGACAATTTATCCTTCATGTTCTCTTTGCCCTCAAATTTACTTGGATTATCTCTGATACTTCCGTTTCTGGATTGCTCTGTCTCCATCTCAGGAGACAATCTAACCACTGATATCCACTATACACTCATGGAGTCCCAAAGCTATCTTGGCTAAACCTCCTCCCACCTTGACTGCTCTGAGGACATCATCCGTTTCTCTGTCTCCACTGCTTCCATCCTCAATATGTGTAGGAAGGAGCGGCAGATGCTAGTTTAAACTGAAGATAGACACAAAAAGCTGACGTAACTCAGCGGGACAGGCATCTATATCTCTCGTTTCCCTCATCCCTAACTAGTCTGAAGAAGGGTCTCGACCCGAAATGTCACCCATTCCTTCTCTCCAGAGATGCTGCCTGTCCCGCTGAGTTACATGACGCTTTCAGTTCTAGTACTTCTGATATGTCCTCCTTCCAGAAACGTGGCTTTCCCTCTACCATTGTTGATGACCCACACACATTCCCTCCATTTCTTGCACATTTACACTCAACCCTCTTGGCTCCAGGTAGAATTGAGATAGAGTTCCCTTTGTTCTCACCTAACATCCCACCAGCCTCTGCATCCAATCATTTCTGTCAGCTCAAATGGGATCACACCACGTCGTATCTTCCCCTCTCCCTACTGCCTTTTCACATTCAGTAGGGACCACTCTCTCTGTGACTCTCCTTGTTCACTCATCCCTCCCACCCACCCATGCCTGCGACAGTAAGGGACTAAAGCTTGTCCTTTCATTTCCCTCTTCAGCACAATTTACGGTCGTTAACATGCAGGTACAACAGGCAACGGATGACATGTTGGCCTTTGTAACAAGAGGAGTTGAGTATAGGAGCAAAGAGGTCCTTCTGCAGTTGCACAGGGCCCTAGTGAGACCACACCTGGAGTATTGGGTGCAGTTTTGGTCCCCTAATTTGAGGAAGGACATTATTGCTATTGAGGGAGTGCAGCACAGTTTCACAAGGTTAATTCCCGGGATGATGGAACTGTCATATGCTGAGAGAATGGAGTGGCTGGGCTTGTATACTCTGTAATTTAGAAGGATGAGAGGGGGTCAGATTGAAACATTTAAGATTATTAAGGGTTTGGACATGCTAGAGGCAGGAAACATGTTCCCGATATTGGGGGAGTAAAGAACCAGGAGCCACAGTTTAAGAATAAGGAGTAAGGCATTTAGAACAGAGATGAGGAAACACTTTTTCACACAGAAAGTTGTGAGTCTGTGGAATTCTCTGCCTCAGAGGGCGGTGGAGGCTGGTCCTCTGCATACTTTCAAGAGCGAACTTGATAGTGCTCTTAAAGATAACAGAGTCAGGGGATATGGGGAGAAGGCAGGAACGGGGTACTGATTGTGGATGATCAGCCATGATCACATTGAATGGCAGTGCTGGCTCGAAGGGCCGAATGGCCTACTCCTGCACCTATTGCCTATTGTCTATCATTATCAGTCCTGCCAGGTGAGGCAGAGATTCAGCCTAGTCTATTGAATGTGGAGCTTGTGATGTAGCTTCCTCTACATCAGCGAGACCATGTGTACATTAAGCGACAGGTTTGCAGAGCAGCTGTTCTCTGTCTACATTGGCCATCTGGAGCTTCCAGTTGCATGTTATTTTGACTTCCGTTCCCATCCCACACCAACCTGTCTGTCCCCAGCCTTCTCTACTGAAACAGTGAGGCCAAATGCAAAGCAGAAAAATAACACCTCACATTCCATGTAAAACGCCTACAACCTAATGGTATGGTAATTTAATTTTCCAGTTTCAGGTCACTAACACCCACTGTGTTCCTTTCCTAAATCCACCAGTCCACCCATGTTCTCTTTCCCCTTGTTCAGCTTTTCCTCCAACTTTGTAACTTGGACTCCTCATTGTGATTCCATCTGTCCATCATCCGTACCTTAATTCCTGAGTTTATTCTCCTTTTGTTCACCTTTCCTATTCCTTCCCCCAGCTAGTCCACAGTAGCCGCACTCCAGCTAAGGACGAGATACCATGCTTCTCCTGATCAACTGATTGACTGCATGGTCTCTGGCCAGTGCCATTGACTGAGGAACAATCCACATACAGCCCTCTCGCTACAGCTGATGATTAACTGGCTGTTTAACTTCTACTTTTCACGGAAAGTGCTATGGATCTGTTTCACACTTAAGGCCTCAATTCCCACCATTTGTAAAGGTAGATCAGCCCTGGGAAACTAATTACATTTTTGAAGATGAGGTGAATGGAGGTATGCCTACAGATGTTATTGATAAGAATTTACAGAGGCCTATACAGTATAGAATTCCTCAAAGGGCACTGAAGTTGAAGCAATTAATCATGAATTACAAATCTGTCTGTTCAGCAACTTGAACTCCCGGGAGTGGAAAAGACTTCAAAAAAGTGATGAACACTGCCCAGTCCATCAACGGCT
The DNA here is from genome assembly GCA_035221665.1 of Okamejei kenojei. Lineage (NCBI taxonomy): Eukaryota > Metazoa > Chordata > Chondrichthyes > Rajiformes > Rajidae > Okamejei > Okamejei kenojei. The sequence continues at coordinate 21,733,395 of CM069151.1, read as the reverse complement.
CTGACCTCCCCACCATCGAAGGGATTTATCAGAATCGATGCCTCAAAAAGGCAGCCAACATCATCAGAGACCCACACCATCCACATCAGTGATGCTGAGCTTGAAAGGGTCAGCAGCAACAAGTTCCTCGGTGTGCACATCACTGAGGACTTCTCTTAGACTCTGCACATGGACACAATAACTAAGAAATCCCGCCAGCGGCTCTTTTTTTCTGAGAAGACTGAGGAAGTTTGGCATGAACGCCAGCATCCTCACAAACTTCTACAGTTGCACCATCGCGAGCCAGCTGACGGGCTGCATCACAGTCTGGTACGGGAACTGTTCTGCCCACAGCCGCAAATCACTACAGAGAGTGGAGAAGGCAGCACAGCACATCACTGGCAACTATCTCCTGGCCATTCAGGAAATTTTCCACAGGCGGTAGGCCTGCGGAAGGCACACAGCATCATCAAGGACCACAGCCACCCAGCACGCAGACTGTTCTCCTTGTTACCGTCAGGCAGACGATACAGGAGCGTGGCTGCACGCACCACCAGACTTAAGAACAGTTTTTATCATCATGCCATCAGGCTTCTGAACTCATTAACACATCATATATGTTGATTATTTTATTTATTATAGTCTTTTACCTACAAATGTCACTTTTATCTTATCTTTTGTTACATTAATTTTATCTTTGTAATATCATTGCTGAGGTGACCCCTTGTCTTGTCAAACACATTTCATTGTACCGTTGACCCTAAGTTAACCTACATATGACAAATAAAAGTGAACTGAACCATCCTCGCCTCACACTCATTACACCACTGCCATCGGGAAGAAGGTACAGGAGCAAGATAACCGTAAGGTCCAGGTTCAGGAACATTAAACACTACAACCTCATAGGCTCTGAACTACAATAGACAATTATTATTATCGTTGCACTGTTTTGTTTGTTTTTTATGCATATGTATATATATTATGGGTATGTTGTGAGTATGTGTATGTGTATATATATATATATATACATATATATATATATATATATATACATATAATATATATATATATATATATATATATATATATGGGCATGTTGTGAGTATGTGTATATATACACACTGGGCTTTTCTTTTCTCTCTCTTGTTTGTCATATCATACTATGTTTGCATATTCTGTTGTGCTGCAGCAAATAAGAATTTCATTGTTCTCTCTGGGACACATGACAATAAAACACTCTTGACTCTTGACTCTTAACTTTCTGGAGACAGAGATCAGGCTGGAAGGGATCTACATGAGTCGCTGCCTCAAAAAAGGCAGCCAGCATCATCAGCCATACCACCCTTGCCAACCTGTCAATCTTGAACCTTACCAACTTGTCGATCTGAAGAAATGGTCTCGACCCGAAACGTCACCCATTCCTTCTCTCCAGAGATGCTGCCTGTCCCGTTGAGTTACTCCAGCATTTTGTGTCTACCTTCGATTTAAACCAGCATCTGCAGTTCTTTCCTACACACCCTTGCCACAATCTCATCTCCTGTCATCGGTACAGGGGCCTGCAAACTGCAACCTCCAGGTTCAGGTGCAGCTTCTTCCCTACAACCATCAGGCTAATAAACACCACAATATCCAAATAAACTCTGAACTGCATAGACTGGGGACATTGTCTATGGCTTTGCACTATTATTGTTATCTTGTTATTGTTTTATATATGAAGTCTTGACTCTTGTCCTACTGCTCAAAGTAAAGACAGAAATAAACTCCAACCCTAACCCCACAAACTATACTCATGAACAACAACAACATTATCACTGTTCGGGCACCAGAAATTCCACCTTACAGATTTCATAAATCACTACCCAAAAATCTAAGATAAAGAATCAAAGTTCGGTCTCATAGTATTTATGTGATAATAGGTAAATCAGTTTTTAAAAAAAATTCAACTCGTGTTTCCTGACTGGTGTACTGATAGCTTTATGTAAAAACACGTTTACTGGAAACTTACCCCGCACATCCCAGTAACACATCGGCTGCCCGTATCAGCTGAGGATGCAAAGCTACCGGGTAGTGTGGGCTGTGAGGAGGATGCAGAGAGGTTTCAGGGGCTGCAGACAGGCTAAATGAATGGGTAGAAGATATACCAAATGGAAATAAATACGCCTACCTATTTTGCTCGTAAAGTAGATGGAATATTTTTTCAAATATTGAGATATTGAAAGTTGTTGATGTTTATACAGATTTGGATGTAGGAACATCGCCTAAAAGAGATTTCAAGTTGATTTTCTCTGACCTCGCTACAGGAATTCAACCCAAACCGTACGGACACCTGGAGCCGTCACCCGAGCTGGGCATCGGCGAGCAGGTGGTCGCTGGTAGTTTGCTGGTAGATGATCGCCTGCACTTGGCAAGCACAGCCACAGCATGCTAGTCTTAGTTCTGCGACAGCATTTTAGTTGTTGGAAAGGATATGAGCTAACTCCGAAGTGGTGGGCAGCGAGCGCAGTTCAGTGGGGGATTGGCTCCGTTCGGGGTGAGCCTCTGCCGGGGTGGGAACCCCGCACAGTCCCGCCCTCAGCCGACCGTGACCGGCGTTGAACACGAACCGGGCAACACCGGATCCAAAGCGTAATGTTGCGGGACTGCTGCCCTAATCCCTCATCCAGTTGGCCATTAGTTTCGCCAACTCCCCCTGTTTGATAGGCATACGTCTCCCAATTGTTTCCTATTGAAAAAAAAACCAACTGGCTTGCAAGATACTGTCAGGCGCTTCTCTGCTGCAGATGACACGCCAACACCCTCCTAGGAATCCAGGCTCTTCTTCCGTGACCGAAGAAATACCCAACGTCTCTGGAAACCGGTCTGAGGAAGAAGGGTCTCTAACCAAAACGTCACCTATTTCTTTTCTCCAGAGACGCTGCCTGTCCCGCTGAGTTACTCCAGCATCTTGCGTCTTGTCTTCAACGTCTGGAGATTTGCTAGCATCTTTCCACATCACCTGCACACTTCTATCCAGACAATTTAACGTAGTAACGTAAAACTTTCCACATGTCTGCCGACTGGCGTTGGAATACTCTCCACAGCGACGGGAACATGCAGAATATCCCACCGTCGCCACGTCCCCCCCGGCCCTGTAGGTTGTCGGGTTAAAGTGACGCGAATGTGTTTGAGTTGATGGCACAAACAACGTAAACACAGAAGTACAAATAAAAACACCGCCACTTGAGCCAGCTGAAATGCGTGTGAACACAGGGAAACTATGTTTTATTCCGTTGACGATAGACACAACGTGCCGGAGTAACTCAGCGGGCCATGCAGCATCACTGGGGGAATAACGGCACCTTTCTGCTTTCCATTACAGTCATTGAACTGAAACGTCGACAATGTTTCTGTCTCCACAAGTTCTGCCCTACGTGCTGAGTATTTCGACTCGCCCCATCTCTATTTTAATGCTGGCCAAGTCATGCAGGTGCGGGGCGGGTGTCCGCGGTTGTTGGCGGGTGGCAGGAGAAGGGGTCAGGAGAGAGAGATAGAGCAGCCACGATTGAATGGGCCGAGTGGCTTAATTCTGCTCCTATCACTTATGACCTTATGACGTGGAGACAAAACGTTTGACATAGAAATAAGCGAAGTGCTGGAGTAACTCAGCGGGTCAAGCAGCATCGGTGGAGAACACGAACAGGTGACATTTTGGGTCGGGAACCTTCACCTTCACCAGAGATGCTGCCTGGCCCGCTCAGTTACTCCAGCTCTTTGTGTGTGTGTGTTTTTTTTGTAAACCAGCATCTGCAATTCCTTGTGTCTCCAACACGTGGGCACTTTGCTACTTGCCCCACTCTTTGTGCGGGGCACATGGACAAGCCGTTCTCTCTGAATTCCGCGCTGCTAATCGCTGGCGCATTTGTCCATGTGCTTCATACATGTGTGTGTTTCATACTGCGCGCTGGGGGTGGGTAACTCGGTGCAACGACTGAGTAAGTCTTAGGGGGGGAGGGACACATGCAGTTGTAGCAGGAATACCGGGAAACATGTCTGCTCCAAAAGTCAGTCCAGATCAGACCTAGGATCTTCCGCTGTTTCTGTCTGACACCCAGAATTTCCGGATTTAGACAGGACGTGTTGTGAAAATATTAATTGCAAGACGTTTAAACCCATCGTTCTTTGTTAAGTGTCTAACATTGCAACGTGCATTTGCATTTAACCGAATGACAGACTGCTGTTATCCGAATATAAATTGTTCAGGTCGTCCACGATTTGTGATTTATATTGACATCAATGGCACATGGTCCAAATCAAGCTGCCGCTGTTTTGTCTTTTGTTCCTGAACGATGCTCGCAACGTTGACAGAAAGGCCCCGACTCGAAATGTCACCCGGCCTGTCCCCAGAGATGCTGCCTGACCCGCTGAGTTACTCCAGCACTTTGTGTGTTTTTTTAAGAGTGGGTAATTGAGATTGAAATCTTTGGCTCAATGTTAATTAAGTTTGGTGCGTTATTCACTCTCCTCAAAACTCACTGTTGGAGTTTCAACATTGATAATTTTAATAACCGATAATTTAATCGATAATTTTACTCAAATTTCATTCATTTTTATCGCCGAAGTCCTTTAAAATTATTGTTATCGACGAGATAGCAACTGGAAACTGGGAAAAGAATACTAACAGAAAGCATTCTAGAGCTAGAGCCTGACATTCAGTGGAATTAAAGTACTGAATGTGAACACTTGCATTATTGACACGTTTTTGTGTGTGAAAGCTGCCCTGTATATTTCTGTCGCGAAATACGGAAACATAACCGCAGCATTGTTTCTGTGAATAATCACTTTCCACTATCTTCCGGTTATCATTAAAAACCTGGCTCCCAAAAACATTTCCCCCGCTAAATAGAACCGGGTAACTTTGATAGGCATCGAACCCAACCTCGCACTCAACTAACCCCGCGCAATGAGCCTTTTTTTTTAATGAACAAGGCACCTAGTAAATTACCCACATTAAATCGAACCGAAGTAAAGCTGCCAACTTTATCATAATAGCATAATAGCCAAAGAATCATATTCTGGTGGCAATTACAGGCAGCAGATGTGGAATTGCCCTGAATCTGACTGTCCAGCTTGCCACATGGCAAATGAGGATTGCTTGCTGCATTATTTGTCTCCATCTCGATTTGTCTCTTCTCCTTTTAGTCCGCCCGCAGACTGGTGCGGGAGCAAGTGAGTTTGTGAGGTGCGGGGGCGGGGGGGCTCATTGAAACTTTCCCACAGTGAAAGGTTTGGTTAGGGTGGGTGTGGAGAGGATGGGGAGTCTGGGACCAGAGGTCATAGCCTCAGAATTAAAGGACTTTTCTTTAGGAAGGAGATGAGGAGGAATTTCTATAGTCAGAGGGTGGTGAATCTGTGGAATGATTTGCCACAGAAGGTTGTGGTGGCCAAGTCAATGGATATTTTTTAAGGCATAGTTTAATAGATTCTTGATTAGTAAGGATGTCAGGGGTTATTGGGAGAAGGCTGGAGAATGGTGTTAAGAAGGAACTATAGATCAGCCACGTTTGAATGGCAGAGGAGACTTGATGGTACGAATGGCCTAATCCTGCTCATATAACCTATGAACTTTTGAGTTGAGTGATTCCAGCCCAGACAAGTTGTTGGTCAGAGGTTCATGTGGCACCTTGTTGGCCATTTGAAACTTTAGCTGAGGTAACGTTTACAGTCATAGGCTCATATGATCTTTATTGAATCCTCACATATAATATGTCACGGTCGTGGTAAAGTACCTTGTATTAACGCCACAGATGTAACAAACACAGTGTGCAGCATTTCTGAAATATCCATTGAAATATGTAATTTTAAAGCAAAGAAAACCCGAACAAGTTCATGTAGTGTTTGAATAATGTTTGCCGACATAATGCAATGTTTCCATTCCATACAGTTTAGACATTTTTTCCATTCATTTTCCAGTGAGTTCCTGCAGAGATGGGACCCTAAAGTCATTTATAATAATACCCTCTTTGTTACCTTAACACAAGCACATCTGCCCGAATTATCAGATACAAAATAGATTTGGTAGTATCAAATGTTCTGTTTTGGCATGCTTTCAAATAATGTTCCTTTTATCCCATGGAATAAATATGGTAACATGGATACACTTGTTGGTACACGGAAAGTGCCCCCTCACTCATTTTTTGTCTTGTGAGTTCTTCTGCCTTTCACTATATCACAGATCATTCCTTTTATTTCCCCCTCCTCATCTTAAAGCCTGGGTATTGCCAACATTTCCATGTTATGACATTATCTGGCACCTCAACTCTACTTCTCCCTTCACCAATACATGATGTGCTGATATGCTGTGTATTTCCAACAGCTTCTGCATTTACAGCATCTGCTGGATTTCAGTTTTGAAGTTAACCTTGGAGCATTTCCTCAACGGTACCAGGCTTCCCCTCATAAGTGTCCAATTGGTGGAAAAAAAATGTAAAGGGTGGAATGTCAGCTGAACCTTTGTGTCAGACCCAGAGTCAGGGAGCTGTATATTCAAACTCTGCCTCATCAACCTTTGATGAGGCAGAGTTTGAATATACAGCTCCCTGATGATGAATGAATGAAGAAGCTACCCCAGCATCCCTGTGCAGAATGGAGAGAGTGATTCCCAGATGTACCTTTTCTTTCATTATTCATTCCATTTTGGGGAAGGTAGATATCTACATTAACGAATAAGAGTGAGGGAAAGAAGAACCAAACCTTTCTGCAACAAGACACAAGAATGAAGATAAATGAGATAGGAATCTAATAAACTAATTAAAAAGTGCTCCTCTGTTGACAACTTGTATTGATATAGTAATTTTAACAAAGAAAGACCTACCGAGGCATTGCAGGTGGCAATAATATATATCCAGCAAGAACATAAAACAATAATAGTTCATTTGGAGATGCATTACAGATAAGTTGAATCAATTTGGATAATTCTGTTCTCTAAACAAACAATTGCCCCCAGTCTTTGTAAGGTTATATCCAATGGACAGTCTATCAATCTACCTCATGTGGGCCTTGCCTTTTTTTTTTACCTGCACTTTCCCCGTAACTGTAGCACCATATTCTGCACTTTGTTGCTTTCTCCTTTTCATTACCTGATGCACTCATGTGTGGTTTGTATGCTGGGTGATATGCACACTGGTTGCCACCATATCTCAGTGCACATGACAATAATAAGCCAATATCAACACAGGCAACCCACTCATTTGTTGTCAATGTTGTTTCTGTTCATCCTTTTGTCAAACTTACTGTAACTGATCTGTTCATCCCTTGAGGAAATAATGGGCATTTCATCAAAAATACAATACATATTTTAGTTTCAAAGCAAAACTATTTTTGTTTGCCATCATAAACAGGTTCAATTTCGACTGTATTATTCCCACTCATTATTTATGCTTCCTCTCACGTTGTTCCTGCTGTGTGGGTTATCTTCATCTGTGGTACTTGTTGAGATATATGAAAGGTGTTACAAATCATAGTAAGCATTGTATTGTAATGTTTGATCTGGGTAGCTGCTAACGTACTTCCTTCTCTTGGGTGCCATTTCTAATTTGGTTTTAGGTATAATGTGTGTATGATGGTTTACTATGCTTTATTGTCTGCACAGAAACAGTCACTTGATTGTGAGCTGATTTCATCTGTTTGCTTTGATTCTCTCAGTTAGTAACATGCAATCATCTCCAACATTACTTGATCATTGCATTTCATCTAATCTCATATAGCAGTTTGTGTAACATTCAATAAGTACCTCACAGTATATTTAACAACAATACATATTTTGATATTCATCAACAGTTAAAGGAGGATAATTCGCAATCTACCCCATCAATGCACAACATTGCAGGGCATCCAAAAACATTCTTTCAACATGTAGAGTGGAAAAAATGTACCTGAGACAAAAAAGACAATCTCCTCAAGAAGGAAGCGATGAATTAGTCCCTCAAATTTAACTTTTAGCAAGAAAGAAGGTGTTTCAGAGGTCACAGCAAAAGTAGCTGTGATCTTGAATGGAGTAAAATTGACAAAGATGAAGTTCTAGATAAGCTTTCTGCATAAATCATCTGGTCCAAATGCTACAGGGAGGAAAGGAGGAAATTGCAGAGACCATAATTTTCCAAACATCTATGGATAGAGGGAAAACTGTATTGCAAATGTTCCACCATTATTCGAAAAAGACCATAAAACCATCAGAGCAGATTTAGGCCTTTCAGCATATCGAGTCTAGTCCGCCATTTAATCATGGCAGATCTATTTTTTCCCTCACATCCCCATTTTTCTGCCTCTCCCCATAACCTTTGACACCATTTCTAATCAAGAACGGATCAATCTCCTTAAAAATACCCAGTCTTGGTCTCCACAACATCTATGGCAATGAATTCAATACATTCACCACCCTCTCACTATAGAAATTCCTCTTCATCTTCATTCTAAAGGTTTGTCCTTTTATTCTGAGGCTGTAGCCTCTGGTTCTCGACTCTCCCATTGCTGGAAACATCCATTCCACATTCACTATATCTAGGCCTTTCATCATCTGGTAGGTTTCAATGAGATCCACCTTCATCCTTCTAAACTCCAGCGGATGTAGGTCAAGAGCTTTCAAACGCTCCTTATATGTTAACCCAACCATCCCCAGCATCATTCTCCAAAATCCTCTCTGGACCCTCTCTCCAGAATATCCTTCTTCAGGTATCGGGTCCAAAACTGCGCACAATATACCAAAAGTGGCCTCACCAGTCCCTTATAAAGCCTCAGCATAACATCCTTGTTATATATTCAAGTTCCCTAAAAAATAAAAGCTGTGTTGCATTGCATTTGACCTCCTTACCATCAACACCACCTGCAAATTAACCTTTGGGCATCCTGCAGCAACCTGCATCCATGTCCTTTTGCACCTGTGATTTCTGAGTCCTCTTCCCATTTAGAAAGTTGTCTGTGAGTTTATTGCCTGTGACAATAAAAATGCCCCCGCAATCTTCCAAACTCTGATGACCATAGCCACATCCTCCTCAAGCTGTCATCATAAGTCAACTTTACCATCGCAGGACTCAACCCGAGTCAACCTTCAATTAACTATCTTAAATGCAAATGTATCCTTCCTCAAATGTGGAGATGAAAAATGTTTGTAATTCTTCATATAGAGTCTCATGTATGCCTATGGAAAACCTCCTTACTTTTATACTTCATCAATTTTGCAATAAAGACTAATATTTCAATTAGCTTCTGAATTGCAGGCTGTGCCTACACGCTCATTTTCTGTGTTTCATAAACAAGGATATTGATATCTGGCTAACTGTTCTATGATTTACTTGAATTTCTTGAAGGGATATTATATTCCTTGATGTTTTGTATTTGGAGTTTTTTGATCCATTAGGACCTGATCCATTAAGGTAATGTGTGTATGTGCAATATGAGTGAATTAGTGCAGTGTGTGTATGAATACTCTATATGCGCAATGTGTCTATGTGTTATTAAAGTGTTGCGTAATGTGTGCATCTGTGTAATGTGGCTCCATTTTATGGTACCACTTTAAATGTGTTCCAATTTAAATGCATGCTTTCTACTCATCGTCATCTTAACTCTGTTGTTTGTACCTCCTGTGGACTTCACTGTGTCTGCTGCAGAGCAGAACACCACCACCCCCTGCGGACCCAGGCTGGTAGATCGTAAATCCCAATCGGCTGAAGACCAATGATTCATTTGCAGCATGCTGATGGCTTGCATACTTTTTCCTTTATCTGGTACAATGTCTGAGTTTTATTGATTACGTTCCTTACTGGTACAATCAGCCACATTTTAAGGGATGTGCTCTGTCTCCGAGCAGCCAGTCAGCTTTTCCTTTAAGGTGCAGAAAGATTTATAGAGAGATGACTGCCAAAGAATTATGCAGCTGCTGAGGAACCTTGTGCACAGTGGCATAAAGATCCTCTTGTGGGTATGCACCAGCTGCATATTGATGAAGTGAAAGTCCTCGTGATTGATGAGTTTACGGCTTTGATAGGCATAAGTGTGTGGTCAGTGCTACCCAGCATCCTTGTGAGGCCAAACAGAGTTGAAACCAAAAGCACTTGTTTATTCTGACGAATTTCACCATAAGCGAAATTGATGCCAATGTCAGCATTGGCAAACAAGGCATCAACTCCGTGTCTTATTCACCGCTGTGCTGCCAACTATGAAATCTGCAAATGTCGCCGGCAGACCCTTCGAATGCCTGAGGCAAGGAAGGACTGACTTTCTCAATCAGCGGTAATGTGCAGCCATCAGGTCTTGTTGGTGTTTCTCCAGAAGTTGCAAAGCATCTGACACAATATTCTGAGCCACCCATAAAACGACTGCTCAGGAATTGTACACTTTGCCTTTGCACCTGATATGGTGGGTATAGTGTCTCAGCAGCTATTGATCCCACACCTCCCATACTTTGTACATAGCTTTACTGATTACATAGCTAATCACAAAAGGCCATCAGGTTTAAATTATCACTGAAGGTGAAAAATGAATAGGAATAGAAATATCATTTCTTCCCCACAGCCATCAGGCTATTAAACCTGGCTCAGACAAAACTCTGAACATTAATAACCCATATTCTGTTATTTGCACTTTATCAGTTTATTTATTCATGTGTGTATATGTTTATATAATGGTATATGAACACACTGATCTGTTTTGTAGTCAATGCCTACTATGTTCTGTTGTGCTGAAGCCAAGCAAGAATGTCATTGTCCTATCAGGGACACACGACAATAAACTCACTTGAACTTGAACTTGAAAATATGCAGAGCATGGAATGATTTGCCACAGGGAATAGTTAAGATGCAGCTGTTGAGGGAAGTGCAGGTAAGTATATTCTTCATTTTAGGCAATCTGTTGGAGGCAATCATAGCTTGCTTCTGCTGCAGGTTTGTGGGCTCTGAGTTGGCTGATGGATCCCTTAGAGGTGTGGAAGATGCTGATTCATGGTTTCCTTTCAGGTTGGAGGTCTGTTGCATGCCAGCTCCCACTTGGTAGTGCTAGAGCAACATCTTGGTCCAGTGTTAAGGAGATCCAAAGTGATTGGAGAGGCAGTGATGCAAACACCACAACTGCTCTACTGATTTACATGAAAGAGAGCACAGGATGACGGGGAGAAACCAGGCTAGTCAGGTATGTTTTTAATATTTGCAAGCAAAGGTGCCAAAGACAGTGTGGGTCAGCTGCGCACCTTCTGACCTTCTGTGTTTAAATATTATTCCCTTGTTGGCTTCACATTTTAGCTGAACTGGATGTTTAGAATTGTACTAACCCTCACACTTATTTTAAGCACCCTTATGTTTACACCAAAGATTAAGGGTTTTTGGTGTGAGAGGACTTCCAAACATAAATGAGGATAAAGTCTAGTTTTCTGCAGCCATTTCATCTTCTCTGCCCAGAAGAAAATGCTATTTTAAACGCTGTGGTTTGGGAAGTGAAATTGTGACCCATTGCAAGTGAATGAAAGCATAGACATTGCCCATCTCCAGCGATGGTGGTAAATATTGTGGGCCTTAGAAAAGAGATTTCCATTCACCTCTACCCCATCCTAAAGAAAATTAATCATAAGCTCTGTCAGAGAAAACTCCCCACTCCAGTGAGTGAAATAAATGACTGACAGCCTCTGGGATTCCAGGTTGCCCTATCCCACAGGAACATGGCTTTAACCGGTATCTCCTCAGGAGCTGCAGTCATGAGTAATTGAAGGTGGATGAGCCTCTGCAGGCTCAATGTGGACTACGAGCCCCGTGTGACTCTGTAATTAAATTCTTCTCAACAATTTTCATTTGATTAATCCTTGAAAATGTTCCTGGTTACCAGACAAGGTATTTGGTGTAGGTTACCAGGGCTTCCTAGCCTGGCACCTCATAAGATCACGTGATAGGAGCAGAATTAGGCCTTTCGGCCCATCAGGTCTACTCCATTATTCAATCATGGCTGATCTATTCTTCCCCCCTAACTCCATTCTCCTGCCCATAACCCCATAACCTCAGACACCTGTACTAATCAAGAAACCATCTTTCTCTGCCTTAAAAATAACCACTGACAGCCTCCACAACCTTCTGTGGCAAAATATTCCACTGATTCATTCAATCTCCATTGAATGCGTTAATAAACATTTTTATGGACATGCTGCACCTATTCACATAATGTTCATACTTTCTGTTACGCACATATACAGTTGAGAATAGCAGATGGAATCTTATTTTCTGTTATTGTGTCCTGGAAATTCCCAATCCCTGAGCACAAAGGATATGTGAATGGAGGAAGAAAGATTTTCATCTCTCCCAGGCTTCCCAGATGTTTTCTAGAATAAAGTTCAAAACACCAGGGGACAGGGGACTGTTGTTTATGGACCAACAAAATTCAACATTTTAAAACAGTTAATTCCTCCGCAAATACAACCACACCCCCAACTCCACCTCGAAGACTAGTTACTCTTCTCCAATCCAAAAAGGGGATTGAAAGACGATGATGATGGACCAAGAAGGTAAGGGACTGGTGTTGAAGGATAGGTAGAGAGAGTTGGCTAAGGAGCGGTGAGATAAGGGATTGGGGGGGTAAGGGATTGGTGAACTAAGGAACCTAGGTAATTGGGATTCAACAGGAGAGAATGGGATTCTCTGATAATATTTGCAGATGCCATGAAAGCGGTTGTCCTACTATCAGGCGTTGCGTAGTCAAATACAATGCAATCGTGTTTTTGGAATGCATCAGAAAGGAATTGATAATGTGTTTTTTTTTTGCATTGCTTTATCCTGTTGGAGCACAATCAGGTGTGGTACTTCACATGAGAACATCAAATGAGGCACCTTCCTCTCTCTAAAGTGCATGAAAAATGTAGGCACAGGAGACTGCAGATGCTTGAATCTGTAGCAAAAAAAGAGAGCAAGTGGAGGAATTTAATGGGCCAGGGAAATTGATAGTTTATGTTTATTCCTGAGACCCATCAACTATCATGACGTGAAATGATGACTTTCCATTTACCTCTGCGCATTCTAACTGACCCTTCAGCTACTCATCTCTTCTAGGCTGAAAAATGTCTTATTGCACTTATCTTCTCATAGAGCAAAGAAGTTCCCTCTGATGAATTTATTGTTTGATTAACATCATAAAAATAAATTAATGAATTTATTCTTATCAATTTGCTTTTTATGGGAGCTTCCTGCTTGTGCATTGGCTGCTGCATTTCCCCTGGTACATTATTGGCCACATTACAAAATGCTTCAGCGGTGTAAGTGCTTTGGGATGTCCTGACGTCATGTGTGTAAATATAAATATTTACACTATAAGGACATACATATGTATGCCACTTTACCTTAACACCTTTTCTCTCCCCCAACTCCCACTTCTGAGACCGGGCTTGGCCGACGCCTGCTACAAGTTTAGGCCAAGCGCTGAAACACCAGGAAGGATAGGAAGTGTATCTCCTGGCCCTGCTTCAACCTCGGGAAAGGATGGGGGAAGTTCCAGGAAGGTGACCACCATATTGGCAATCCCTCAACACAGGAAGGACCTGGCATGCAGGCTAAAGAGCCCCATAGATTGATGGAAATTGTCTTTTTACCAAATGGTAATTTATCCAGGGTATCCAGATGCATCAGGCTCAACCTCCTGCTGAACATCTCAAATGCTCTCTCCTTTAACTGCAGCTCTCAGTAATGGGGAGATATGCACTAAACTGCAGTTTCTTGAAGGTAGACAAAAGTGCTGGAGAAACTCAGCGGGTGCAGCAGCATCTATGGAGTGAAGGAAATAGGCAACGTTTCGGGCCAAAACCCTTCTTCAGACGCAGTTTCTTGAGACTGATTCCACACATTGTTTCAGAGAGTTTGAGTCCCATATTGAATGTGATCCTGCTGAACAGATTTGGAGTAAACCAAGAACCATGTGCAGCATATCTGGGCATATATGACAATAATATACCAATTAAATATAAATATGAATTTAGTCGAACAGGCTGAAGGAACAGGAGAAACAACTTCCTAAATAATACTGGTTTTTGTTTCATGCATGTGGTCTAATACCTACATATCCATAATAAGTGATTTGTTTACTGACTGCATATTCATGCAGCTGGATGACAACCCCTTTATTGGATGAGTTCTGTGTTGTTACACCACTGTTGAATTTGGTTAGAGGACAATCCTTGCCAATATACATGTAGTGTGCATCTCTACACATACTAAAAGTGCACGAGAACCCCAACAGTGAAAATTGACTGCACTGGTCACTTGGTTTGTTCCAGATCTGTTCAGCAGGGTCAACATTCAGCCTGGGCCTCAAACCCTCTGGAGTAACATGTGGGGTTTATCTCAAGAATTTCCTCCTGCACTTCAATGGATTTCCTTGCATTAATCCAAAGGATGTTCGAAGACACATGCTTATGGCAAAGGCAGCAGCAGGAAGGTGGCATCTGGTTGATTGAACTGGGAAAGCCCAAGCAGTAGCCTAATACATTGCATGTTATGGATAGGTTCCTGTCTACCAGTAAAACATTTCAGTTCCCTGGAGGTGACTAAATATAATTCTTAATCCAAACGTGGTGCCTCACTGCATAAGCAAGAGAGTCACAGAATTGTTCTCTAATTTGAACCAGATAGGTCCTGCACCATCAAATTGAACCTGATTTTACTCTTGCTGCATGTAATGTAAAATTAGATTTCTGCAAAATAGTTGATCTCTGCATATTAGGTTATAACTTTGATGACTATGATTACAACTCATATCTTCGCCATCACATCTAAGTTTCAAGCTGATTAATAGATTTATTTTCAAATGCTTTGAAAAACAATTGCTTATACTGTTTTTAAATCTTTTTATAGAACAGCAACATGCTCGCTACAAGATAATTCTAACCACTGGGTCATTTAAGGTTTATGAATGACGGTTCTCTCTAACAATTTGTTATGCGATTAGACTCCCTCGTACATTCCTTGAAATGGGGCAGCCTCCGAAATTCTTTCCAATATGCCGTTATCTTGCTAGGTCACAAAATATAAATGGCAAGTCTGACTCATTTGTGCTGTGCATAAATTCAGCGTTTCAACACTGGGCAGTTAAGGGAAAATTGCTGCAAGTGAAGACAAATGTTTTTAGGCAGATGACTTATTTTAAGGAGAACCTGCCTTCTTATATTAGCAAGGGTGTCCAGTATTACACAGAAACTGTCTCACACAATCACAGGAAAGAATTAAATTCAGCTGTGATTTATGGAAAGATAGTTGTGCACATTTAAGCTGAAATCAGGCACACTGCAAAATAGCTACCTATTTCTTCAAGAAATATCCTACTACCATTATATCTGCTTTAACCTTGTAGATGCAGTTCTGCTTTGGTGTGCCCACAATTGATGCAATAAATTGATATTAATCTTCAGGGCAGAAATTGAAAGTGCCTCGGAGGATTTTTAATGTTCTCAGACTGAGAGCATGCTGACCATGTATGGTTCTTCACTGAATTATATCCTTCCCTTATTCACGAGTGGTTAGAAGCTCTCTTATGTAACACAAATTTTTGTGCGTTGATCAAATTATGTCATCTGAAATTTGATTGTGTTATGCATTTCTTCAAATTCAAAGATCTTTCATGTGTATGAAGCCAAATGTCCAATATGTACCAGGCACATGCAGTGCCATCAGAGGTCCAACAACACACACACGTCGATGTTAGTTGAACAACATGAAGCTGCACGGATGGAATGGGATGGGTCTACCACACCTAAGCTGGGGAGTTGCCAATGTGCAAATCTGTGGTATTCCCTTCATTGAGTTGTTGCACCAAATGCACTTTGCCACCTGCCTGACATGCAAGCCACCCATCCCTGCTATATCGTATGTGGGAGGTTGCTGACTGTTCTAGCCACACAGAGCCGTGCCACAACCTGGATTTGGCTGCAAGACATATATTGTGAACCACAACCATATCTTGAAGCAACTCTCTAAAAAAGCATACATCATTATCACAATCATTTTCATTGAAGTCCATTTGGCATGGAGCAACACACCATTATATTACATCTTTCAAAATAGAGATATTGAATTTCTAGAGACATGCACTTTTATTAATGTATGCTCCCATTCCTTGCTAATAGCCCCTGTTTGACAATAGACAATAGACAATAGGTGCAGGAGTAGGCCATTTGGCCCTTCGAGCCAGCACCGCCATTCAATGTGATCATGGCTGATCATCCCCAATCAGTACCAAGTTCCTGCCTTTTCCCCATATCCCCTGCTTCCATTTGCATGGTTACTAATGTACTAAATAATGTAAATAGTTACCCCCTACCAGATTTGTAAACATTCTTTAATGTTGAATGTCAGATTCTCATTTAACCTTTCTCATTCTGATGGTCTTCATATCTAAAGCCTCTCATTCCTGGAAACACCTTCATAATTCTATACTGGCACAACAGTCTTCCTGAAGTAAGTTTGGCAAATCTTGGCAAAAACTTCCAATGACTTTTTCAGTATAATTCATCTCTATAATCATGTCATTTAATTGCTCCTTCTTCTTCTTTGTAGGCTATAATTGCCTTTTGTACAAATTGTGTCTCAACTTGACCAAGGAGCTCACATTCTTAATTAACTGTCCTTTTCCACTTTTTGGCCTTCTTTATATTTTATATATTCTACATGGATTTTCATTTGTTTTAGTTTAATTTAGTAATTATGACATGCACTGAGATACAGTGAAAAGTTGATTTTGCATGCTATCCAGTGCAGCCTACTAGACACAAGAGTAGAATCATACACAAGTAAGAGTGAAATAATTGCAGTGGATAATTGTAGATGCTTTCCTAGAACAGCATCTAAAAGGTCGCCATGTTCCTACGCCATCTGGCAAGTTTCAAGTCCCTGTAAAGTCTGATCTTCGCCTTAAGGAGATTGTAATTTCTTATTTCCTCACCAAGGCCCAGTGCCCCGGCAACAGTGGATCAATGATGTCGGGATCAGCCTGGCCCAGCTCCATGTTGTTGGTCCTTTTCACCACCGCTCTGTACAGCTGCTCTAGTCTTCGTAGATGCTGCTTGATCCATTGCGTTACTCCAGCTTTTTGAGTCCATCTACAGTCTGCACTGGATCTGCTCCCGCACCCGGCTCATATAAGACCTCCAGCATCCAACTCCACCCACACCACGACCCATGGTCACTGTAACCACACTGTCTGTTGCTCCCCGTCACTGCCCCTTGGCCTCCGTGCTCTGAGGTTACCATGTCCCACATAAAAAAACATCTGAGCATTTTCTGAGGGCAAGAGAGGTGATCAAGCAGATCGTTCACAGCCACTAAACTTTTCCCCTTCATCTTCCACCTCCGCCATTACTTTGTACAATAAACATGAAGCAATATTTGCAATAAGCCTCTGCTTTATATATAATTTTACATTTCTAACGTATCCAGGTAACTCTATCTTTTGTTCTAGTACCTTTCTTATCCTTATGAGACAATTTCCATCCTGTTCCCTAAACAACTAATCTTTGAACATTTGCTATTGCTTATACATCGACTTTTCTGCCAATTTTTCTTTCCACTATATCTGGATAGTTCCCTTTTCATGTGATTGGAAACTGGCTTTTTGCCAGTCAAACATATATAGATTCGATCGTTCCTTCTCTGTTTTGATTTTTATATTATTGTGTAGCTGCTACTTTCATGATGTACTCTTATATCCACTTCCCTTGTTTCATTTCCAGATACAGTGATGTCTTTTTCCTAATCCAGAAAATAATCCTGTATGTGTTTTAGAAGAAAACTCATTTCATTACAGATTAAATCATTATATACCGCACCTTCTAGGTGGGTGGTCAAAGTCACCGATTATTGTGCTTTTATTGAGATTCAAGGCTGGACATATATTAACACATGGTTGGAAGGTGCATAGATTATGGGATAATGAATGGGACAAAGGACAAGGTACTTCATAGAATGACTTGGATGCTAACTGGTGGAAAGAAATATAAATAAGGGTAATATATCTGAAGTTCAAAGTCTAAAGGAAAGTAAGAATTTAAGAATGAGTGTTCTGTGATTCTCAGCTGATTTCCGGCTATTGACTTTTGCTGTTGCTGTTACCGGTTCCCATGCCTGTGGATCACTGCTCCTGTGATCTCCTGACCCCAGTACTGTGATCCCACCCCTAATTTCAGCCAAAGCCCAAAGCCCGCATCTGTGACTGATCCCATACCCCTGACCCCGTAATCCTTTGTCCTGACCGCATCCTTGATTTTGATATCAGTTCCCGTAATTTCTGAGCCTGGTCCCAAGACCTGGTCAAAACTATCAGACTTAGAGATCCGGGTTCAATCCTGACTACAGGTCATACCTGCACGGAGTTTGTACGATCTACCTGTGACTGTTTTGATTTTCTTCGGGTGTTCCAGTTTCCTCCCACATTCCGAAGACGTGCAGGTTTGGAAGTTAATTGGCCTCTGTAAATTGCCCCTAGAGTGTATGATACAAAAGTGGGATAGCATAGAACTAGTGTGGTTGTGCGATGTCAGCATGGACTCAGTGGGTCGAAAGGGCTGTATCCACACTGCATCTCTAAACACTAAACTCCAAACCCACTTTTATGAATACTGTTGCAATGGTAGATGTGTTCTCGTGCTGCCCTCCTCATGAGCCAAAGCCTCAAATCTCCCAGTAGAGCATTGCATCTCAGCATTCTGCCCCAGAGGGTGCACCTCAGATCAAAGTGTCCCAAAGTAAGCCAATTACAGGGCAATGGAAAAGAAGATTTGGTGTCCTTTTCAAATGTAAGTAAACACATTTTTCAGCTGCTGTCACTTTGAGATGGGGAAGGTACAGTTCTGGCTTTCTATGTGACTGGCTAAAGAATGGTGGGTAGGAAGAGATATACCGACCAGAAATGGTGCTCTTTTCCCCACTATTGGCATTGGCAGGAGGAGAGATTGAGAGAATGCAAAGTCTGCCACAGATGGAAATTGTGCTTCCTTTTTAGTCCCAGACTGAAGTTGGAATTCCCTGCTGGTTTAAGTGCGCATGTTCATCTCTTTCATGATTGCTAAACTTTCCCCTGACACTTCCATTTTTCCAAGCTGTGTAAAGCCACAGATCTGTGCACCAAGTTTTTGTAGAAGTCTTCAGGCAAGTTTGAAGAGGGAGGGGATGAAGGAGTGTGACGGAGCGTTGCCCAGTTTGCACAAAGTGGTGCTGCAGGAGATGCCGACACTGCCCCCAGAGGTGGAGCCCGGACTGAAAAACAAACCGCAGGTGTGAGTCAAAGAATATGGTGACCTACATAACTGCCTGGACATTATTCGACCCCATCATTGTTTTAAAAAGCTCAGCGATATTCCCTTTTAAGTCTGTTTTTTTTCTCCTAAGTAAATGAGACTCCGCGTGAGAGAGCTGATTTGGTACAAACCGGTCGGCCCTCTTGGCTTCCTCTCTGAGCTGTGGCTTTCAGGCCAATCGCCTTCGTGAAATCAGCACAGAGGAAGCTGAAGAGAGTGTGTTTATAAAGAGCTTCTTAGAGATCTGGGCTTTCATTACAGTTGTTCTAAGCACAGAATAGCATTTGTTAGAAAATCGCTTTCTGTTATATTCACTGCTGATGAGAGCAAGCAACCCAGTTAACTGGAAACCTCTGACAAAGAGCAGATCCAAAAAGACTTGTTCATTTAGCATTAACAAAGCTTGTTCACAAATGTGCTTGGGTTGCAATAGAAACAAATTGGACCACGTCTGGTATCAGGCAGCAGCTGTTCTACAACAGAGGAACCTGAAAAGTATCAATGCAAACTTGGGAAAATCCTGCTTAAGAATTATGGAGAATTATTAAGCCTTACAGAAAGTGCCTTTCTGTTACTTGAATGTGGAGAGGATAGCCAAATTATACAAAGTATTGTGAACTTGAATGTAAAAGTTGTAAAGATGTAATAGCATTTTAAAAGTATTGCACAATAAGAAGGCATTTTCTGCCATGTCACAATTGTGTTTCAACTTGTGTCTAGTGGGCAGCAGACAATAGGTAATTTAGCCGAAGGTAAATGTTAACTAATGTAGCTGAAAGTGGTAATTAATGTTATTGTTAATTATAGTTAACAGGGCAAGGAATGGATCATCTGTTTTTGTATTGGACGTGTTAAAGGATGATATGTCAAGATAGGACAGATGTTTTTTTTTACAAATGATATAAACTGAGCAAATAGAGACAAGCAGTTGTCGTTAAGAGAGTGGTCAACAACACAGGGACATAGTATGAAGCTGGTTGGCACAAGATTTAAAAGTGACACAAGGGAAATGTTTCTAACATAATGAGTGGTGAGGATATGGAATGCGTTGCTAGGGGTAGGAGTGGAGGAATACAATTGGATTCAAAAGGGACAAGATTCTGAAAAGAAATAGTTTTCAGGGCTACCCTGAAAAGATTTAATAGGAACCTGAGTTGCAACCTTTTCACACAGAAGATGATGGGTATGTGGAAAGAACTGCCAGAGGAGGTAGTTGGGGCAGGAACTGTCATTACGTTTAAAAGACATTTGGACGGGTTAATGGAAAGGAACCGTTTTGAAGAACATGGGCTGGTGGGCTGAGCATAGATGGGGCATCTTGGTCGACATTGGCAAGTTGTTTCCCAGCTGAAGATAGGCACAAAAATCTGGAGTAATGCAGTGGGTCAGGCAGCATCCCTGGAGAAAAAGAATAGGTGACGTTTCGGGTTGAGACACTTCTTCAGACTGAGAATCAGGGAGGGAGACACTGGAGGTATAGGAGCATACAGAACAAAGCAGAGCCAGGAAAGGTGGAACCCACAATGGCCCATTGTTGGCTGGAAAGGTCAGTATGGGAGTGGGAAGGTGAGTTAAAATATTTGGTGACTGGGAGATCGCATAGGCCAAGGTGGACTGAGCGCAGGTGTTCAGCGATACAGTTGCCCGGCCTGCACTTGGTCTCGCCGATATACAGGGGTCCACATCGAGAAGACTGGATACCGGCTTGCATAGAGCCAGCATGGACTTGATAGGCTGAACGGTCATGCTTTGGTGCCCTATCCTTTCCATGACCGAATGCTATGATACGCACGTTCTTCAAAAAAGGATTTGATGGGAAATCCATGGACACAAGGCAATGGAACTGGTGCATCCCGCTTATATTATACAACACGGTAAATGTACGGAGAGCCAGCATGCCACAGGAACTTAAATAAAGCTATGATGGAAAAATAATTTTACCCACATACCTGGGTTTTAAAACTAGCATTCACAGACTAGGCATGAAAAATGATGACCACAGAGCTAAACAGCCAGCACCAAAAATGCAGGAAAGAGATCCAATTAAATTAAAACTTAACAAAGCAAAAGGCAAATATCTTTAGGCACTACTGAGTGGGAGTTGCATATTTTCATGTTGAAGGTTTGCCAGCTGGGACTGAGGCCAGGTCCGACGAGTTGGGGATTGAGGCTGACACCTACACGCCGAATCCTCAGGCTTGGCATTCTATGGCCAAACAAGGGTAGGGCAGTGGTGCAGCGGTAGAGGTGCCCCTTACATCACCAGAGACTTGGGTTCAATCCCAACTAGCATGGAGTTTGTTCGTTCTCTGTGTAACCATGTGGGTTTTCTCCAGGTGCTTCGGTTTCTTCCCACATCCTAATGACACAACAGTTTTGCAAGTCAATTGGCTTCTGTAAAAGTGTGGAGGGTAGAACTAGTATATGGGTGATTGTTGTTCGGCATGGGCTGAAGCACCTGTTGGTGGGCTGAAGGGCCTGCTTCCATGCAGCAGCTCCAAACAAAG
Organism: Okamejei kenojei; assembly: GCA_035221665.1. Lineage (NCBI taxonomy): Eukaryota > Metazoa > Chordata > Chondrichthyes > Rajiformes > Rajidae > Okamejei > Okamejei kenojei. The sequence goes on along the minus strand of CM069151.1, from coordinate 21,711,627 downwards.
AGGCACATGGATGGTGCAGGCTGAGGTTCCACAAGCAACATCAGGGTTGGAGGGGTGGGGGCGCAGGGTGATGGATAGGCAGATCAGGGACTCTGTCATGAGGCTGGGTCTTGAGGTCCACCGGCCAGGATTAAGATTGGGAAGTGGGGATAGATCCAAAGTGATGGAAATAAATAAAGGTCCGACAGGGTCCCAGTGCAACACTCTGTTGTGAAGCTCTGATTGTCCACAGTCCTGGGACAACTTGATCTAATTTCCCCTCTAATGATTCGAAATGAATGTGTGTGAATTACAACATTATCTTGCCTTCAGCTGACATGGATCTCGCTCCCGGCAAAAGGAAAGGTCCATTGTGTCTACAAGTGCATGCTCAGATTTCCAGTCACGTGAAATGCCCCAGAAATGATTGATGTTGCATTTCACTCTCAGTAAAATCAACTTCCATTATGCAGTAGCGAAAAAGAACGTTCACTTATTTAGGGATGTTCTTTTCCCAAGATTTTTTAATGCAGGGAAACTTGCATTAGTGGCTGCTAATAAAACGTTTCCTCCACACAATGATGGCAATTCACACCAAAATCAAAGGCCGGAGAATGGGAACTGATTCCCTCAACCTTGAAAATAAAATAAACAACACACTGTGAGAGGATTCTTCAGGCTGATCTGAAGCAGGTTAGATTAAATCAGAAATGGGAAGTCCAGAAAGTAAAAACATTCTGCCCTTGAACTTGGCTGTTCTAACGCCATTCTTTTCATCAATAAAGGAACTAATCTATCCAGAATTTCCTGTCTGTGGTGTTCCATGAGGCAAAGTTGCGTGCAGATTCCTGAAAGGTGTGGTTATGTGCATTGTGGAACACACTGCAGAGCGAGGACTTGGTGAAGTTAGTCCTTCCTGCAATGCTTATTTTACATTTGCCTTTGCCAAATTTTGACCATTTCTGTCAAGCTAATGCACGTCGTAGAAACAGGAACTGCAGATGCTGGTTTATACCAAAGATAGACACAAAATGCTGAAATATCTCCGCAGGTCAAGCTGCATCACTGGTGAAAAAGGAAGGGTGACATTTTGGGTCGGGTAGTAATTTTACCAGTTCCACAGTTCTCCACATTTTATTCCTCTTGAGGTCACACCTTTCCCAGCCAACAATGGCCCTACGAGGCACAAACCTGCCTGGGGTCATTTGTGGCCGGCCCTGATTGGTCCTGGTCTTTTCTTGCCTCCAGCTCTTCACCCCCACACCCCCTACTTTCAGTCTGAAGAAGAGTCCTGACCTGAAACGTCATCCATCCCTTTTCTCCAGAGATGTTGCCTGACCTGCTGAGGTACTCCAGCATTTTGAAGCTAATGCACAATGTGTATCATGTGAAGGTAAACTAGTCCAAGCAAATGGAAAACCTAACCTGTACTTTTTGAGGTTGTACTCAATTACTTGCTGGTTTCTTGAGCATTGACTGGGGGATCTGATAGCTCATAGGTAAATGTGTTATATTTATGTTAACAAGGAAATTATGATATTTGTTTCCAATTGATATCATCAAGCCATGAAATGGAGACTTTGGTTTTTGATGAGTTGGGGCATCAGCATGCTGGAATCAGGAAAATGTGGCCTGAATGGAAGGAAACCTGACTAGGGGAGAGAACTTATCTTTGAAGAATCTTTCATGAGTAACTGTCCAACGTCCACCCGATTGAGAATAATGTGCTTGAGAGTTACGACTCATCAAGGAGGTGGTCAATGAGATCTGTCGCCTATTGGAGTCAGAATTCCAGCCACAGTGCTGGGCTCTGCCCATTCACCCTGTTGCAGCAAAGGTCACATTGTTATTGGCGAAGACAGACACAAAAAGCTGGAGTAACTCAGCGGGTCAGACAGCATCTCTGGAGAAAAGGAACAGGTGATGTTTCAGGTCGAGACCCTGTCCGAAGAAGGATCACAATCCTAAATGTCACCTGTTCCTTTTCTCCAGAGATGCTGTCTGACCCGCTGAGTTACTCCAGCATTTTGTGTCTATATTCGGTTATAACCAGCATCTGCAGTTCCTTCGTACACTTTGTTATTGGTTTTTGGTTATTAGCTGGTGGAGCTGCTTTCTCGCAACGCCACAGACCCTGGGTGATGTCTGTGCGGACTTTGCACGATCTCCATGTGGGTTCCCACCGGTTGCTCTGGTTTCCTCCCACATCCCAAAGACGTGCGGGTTTGTAGGCTAATTGGCCTCTAAATTGCCCGAGTGTTTACGGAGTGGATGCAAAAGTGGGATGACACAGTATTAGTGTGAACGGGTGGTCGATGGTCTGCATGAATTCGATGTGGCAAAGGGGCTGCTTCCATGCTGAATCTCTGAATTAAACAAATCCCATGGGACATCCGTTAAACCTTATCCGTTCTCTCAGTTTGCAATCAACTACTGAATATACGACAGGACAGAGGAGCTCCGCTCAAAGAGAAGCTCTTAGCTAACAAAGTGCTTTCACCTAAATTATGACCCCCTTTAGGTTTCAGCAATTTGATGGTAGATCCTGGCACTGAAATGTTTACCACTTTTCTCTCCACAGATGCTGCCTGAACATCTGAATTTTTCCAGAATTTTCTGTTTTCATTTCAGATTTCCAGCTTCTGTGGTTCTCAGGTTTCCATGTCAATTGCTTGTTTGATATTCAGTTTCTTCAGTCAGTCAGCCAGTAAGTGCGTAAGTACGTAACTTTATTGGCCAAGTAGTCACATACAAGGAATTTGCCCTGGTGCTCCGCCCACAAGTAACAACATGAAATACAGTGACAGATACGAATGACTCAGAAACACTAAACATTAATAATAATAAAACATTAATGATAAAACACCATTGATCAAGCATGTGAACCAACAAAATACCAGATCAAAGGGAGGCTACAGATTTTTGGCTGTTGAGTAGAGCAACTACTCGTGGATATAAACTGTTTTTATGTCTGGCTGTGGCAGTTTGACAGTCCGGAGTCGCCTTCCAGAGGGAAGTGATTCAAAGAGTGTGTGGCCAGGGACAGAGAAGATCTTGCCCACTCGCTTCCTGGCCCTTGCAGTGTACAGTTCATCAATGGAGGGAAGGTTGCAGCCAATAACCTTCACTGCTGATCGGACGATTCGCTGCAGCCTCCAGGTGTCGTGCTTGGTGGCTGATCCAAACCAGACCATGATGGAGAAGGTGAGAACAGATTCTACAATGGCTTTGTAGAATTGGACCATCATTACCTGTGGCAGATTGACCTTCATCAGCTGCCGCAGGAAGTACATCCTCTGTTGTGCCTTTTTGACTGTGGAGTCGATGGTCGCCCCCCACTTAAGGTTCTTGGAGCTGATGGTTCCCAGGAACTTAAAAGACTCCACAGATGTGACTGTGGTGTTGTTGATGGTGAGTGGGGTGAGGGGAGGGGGAGCTCTCCTAAAGTCTACAATCAATTCCACTGTCTTAAGAGCATTGAGCTCTAGGTTGTTGCTACGGCACCAGGACGCCAGCTGTGACACTTCCTGTCTGTAGGCAGATTCCTCCCCATCCTGGATCAGTCCAATCAAGGTTGTGTCGTCTGCAAACGTGACAAGCTTGAGAGGTGCCTGTGGAGGTGCAGTCGTTGGTGTAGAGAGAGTAGAGGAGAGGAGAGAGTACGCAGCCTTGCGGTGCTCCTATGCTGAGCATTTGCAGGTCCGAGATGTGCTTTCCCAGCCTCACATGCTGCTTCCTGTCTGTCAGGAAGTTGGTGATCCACTGACAGAGGGGTTCAGGCACAGTCAACTTGGAAAGTTTGGAGTGTAGTAGCTCTGGCACAATGGTGTTGAATGCTGAGCTAAAATCAACAAACAGGATCCTTGCATAGGTCCCCTGGCGGTCTAGGTGCTGTAGGATGAAGTGCAGGCCCAGGTTGACTGCATCATCCACAGATCTATTGGCCCGATATGCAAACTGCAGAGGGTCCAGCAGGGAGTTTGTGACATTTTTCAGCTTGGCCAGCACAAGCCTTTCGAATGTCTTCATGACTACAGAGGTCAGTACGACAGGCCTGTAGTCATTAAGACAAGCAATCCTTGCCGTTTTGGGTACAGAGACAATAGTGGATAATAGACAATATAAGGAATTGTACCTGTCTCTGTCATTTCCTCTGACAGCTCATTCCATGTAGACACCTTCTGTGTGAGAAAGTTGGCCCTTGGCTTCCTTTTAAATCTCTCCCCTCTCACCTTAAATCTATGCCTTTAAATTTTGACTCCCTACCCTGGGGATAAGGCAGTGGCATCGTCTTTTTGTCAACTTGATTTTAATTCTTGATCAATCCAACCACCATTCAAAATCATACTTGTACATTCCATCAAGGAAAAAAGTGCACAAACATTGATGAATCACATCTGTGTATATCCTCAGCACCTGCCATCTGTCACCCCTGCATATCCCACTTATCTTCTGCTTTGGTCCTTCAGCAGCTGAAGCCAAATCGGTAGAAGGCAGCTTGTGGAGTAGGTTGCAGATGGAACAGGGGTGGCTTTGAACAACTCCGGGTCAAAGTGGTCCAGCTTTAGACTGTTGTTTTGTCACAAGTGACAGCAGCTTGGGCTGGCTGCCTTGCTGCTTCAGACAACTGATGGACTGGCAGTGGTGGGATTGGGGAAGCTGTCATTTCGAGAGAGAACAAACAACCAGTGATCCATTTAGTCTCTTTCATTTCCATGACATGGTATCTCCTGGGAGATTTGATTCTGCATGATGCCTCATGGAAGAAAAGGGCATTATTTTAAATTATTATATCGTAATTCACTGTAATGTGTGGATTTTTTTTTCACTATTTGTAAATTTTGAACTTTGCTAGGTTAGTTTATAAGCAGAAAGTTCAGATTTTTAGAACGTGAGTAACAGATTACCTGTGACATTGAATATTACATGTTGGGGAAATCCCCCTACTTTTTCTCTCTTTCGCTCTCTCTCTCTCTCTCTCTCTCTTTCTCTCTCTCCCTCTCCCTCTCTTTATCATTCTCTATTCTCTGCACTTCACTGTTTCCTTTGTCCCTTTTTCTGTTGTCTCTTTTCTCCTCATTCTCTTTTTCCAATTCTTTTTTCTGCATCTTTCCCTTCTTTCCTTTAAGTCAAACAAAACTCCATAACTCTAGACATGGGTTCAAAGGGGTTTTGTTTGTGACATGGCACTCCAGCCATCCGTCCTCTAACAGATTATTAGGATTACCAAGGCACCACTCAGGGTGTTGGCAGTAGCTGTGTGGAGCATGAATTAGCTGCTCTTTCTCATAATCACATAATCCATTATCAACCTTGCCAGTCGACCAGTGTGTGAGCTGGCCCAGACTGTTGCTGCATATGGTGAAATGGTCACCTAGGCCAGAAGCTGTTTGAAGCTATTGTACATGATATCTGTAGCCACCTCCCTGCCTTTCACCAGCTGAGCTGTAACTAATGGTGTAAAAGTAGTGGGACAAAGAAAGGCATGTGAAGGACATACATAAAGGATATACAGAATAATAATCATTTGACGTATTAATATGGTTTGAAATGTTGATCAGGCTCATCACTTATGGTGAATTGCCCCTTTGTGTGAGGAAGATTTAACCAGGTTGATCCAAAGAAGCCGTCTCTCATTGTTGTCTCCTGCATTTATTATCCTCCACCTACCCTGACATTACAGGGAAGAGGTGTGTTTACATAGCCGTCTCATTAGTGCGAGGTGTTGCATTTTGGGAAGTCGAAACAGGGCAGTACCTTCACATTGAATGGCAGGGCCCTGGGGAGTGTTGTAGAGCAAAGGAATTGAGGAATCTAGACGTCACAGGTGCACAGTTCCCTGAAAGTGGCATTGCAGGTGGATAGAGTGGTGAAGAAGGCTTTTGGAACGCTAGCTTTGATCCATCAGGGCATTGAATATAGAAGTTGGGTGTTATGTTACTAATGTACAAGCTATTTATGAGATTGCACTTGGAGTATTGTGTTCAGCTTTGGACACCTTGCTATATGAAACATGTCATTAAGCAGGAAAGGGTGCAGAGAACATTTATGAGGATGAAGCCAGGACTGAGCTATAGGGAAAGGCTGGACAAGCTAGGACTTTTTCCCTGGAGCACAGGAGGCTGAGGATTGATATTATTGATGTAAAACATCATGAGGGTAATAAGCAGAGTGAATGTGCAGAGTATTTTTCCAGGATAGGGGAAAGAGGAACGAGAGGGCATAAGTTTAAGGTGAGAGGGGAAAGATTAATGCAAACATGGGGGCAATTTTTTCACGCAGAGGCTGGTGGGTAAATGGAACGAGTTGCCAGTGGAAGTAGCTGAGGTGCAGGTAAAATAGCAACATTAAAATGACATTTACAGGATCATAGATAGGAAAGGTTTCGAGGGATTTGATCCAAACATAGGCAGATGGGACAAGCTGGGGCATCTTTGTTGAGTTGGGGTTACACTATAACTCTATGATTGTGTTCGATAGCATGTGACGAGAGATAGAAAGACTTTCTCTCGACTCTAATGGAAGGGAAATGATCTGTACTTTGGGACCCTACTTAATTGCTGGCGTACCCCTCTATAATTGCTGGAGCCCTGGATTCTGGGATTCAGGGGATAACATTCATCCCCAAAAGGTTACCTCTTGGTCTGAACTTTGACTTGCAGAGAGATGGCATGAGAATGTAGGAGTTCCAATTTCTGTGCTGGTCATTGTTTAAACGCTCAGGATTAGAAAGCTTCATGGGTCAGATTTCTCCGTGAAACCTGTAATGGCATACGTGTAGAGTCAATGTTTCCCACTGTTTCAGCAAAACCAAATGTCCATGTTGCTTCGTGTTAAGTCGAGAGCTTTCATAACTCCCTGGAAGCAGCAGTGGCTGCAAACTAGGAGACGAAGTCTACTAGATCTCACAGGCAAGGACGTCTTAACGCAGGGGCACGCTGGGCAGTTGCCGGGGGCCCCACGAGCATAGGGGCCCCATGCTACTCTATGTATTGTAGAATGTTATTGTAGAACATGAAAACGGAGAAGAACATCGCAAGTGCATGACGGCAAATTTGATTTGGCATAAAGAAACTGGAAGTGTAGGGGCCCCAGTGCACTGCTTTGCCCGGGGGCCTATAATGCTGTTAAGACGGCCCTGCTCACAGGAGTGATATGGAGGCAATATAATTTAGGACAACTTAGATGTTCAATGGCATAGATGGAGTCGTGTAGATATAACCTTACATTTTAGTTGGAGTACTGTCTGCAACGAGTGTCTGGAGTATGTGACAGATTTCAGTAACAACTTCTTGGCAGATTTTTCGACTGGGTTCCTTCTTTCTCTTCAGCTACCAAGGACATGCTTCCTGAGCTCGGGCCAGGCAGGTGTCCCGAGCAGCCACATTCACCCCTCCTTCCCCTGCCTTTCAAGTAGTCAGGCCCTCTCTTCCTTCTCCTATTTATGCTGCAACATCAGTGATGCCGCATCAAATACTCAATTTTTTTTAACAAAAATGTCTCTGTTGCACCAGCACTCACTTAGCATTGTTGTACACGCTGTCATTTTTTCCAACTGTAAAAACCAAATAGATAGCATGGCACTCACTTATGTCTGTATTGCAGCATAAAGTGGCACACATCCAGAGGCAGCAGATGCTAGCTCCATGGACAGCTTGCATGCCTCTGACCCTCCTTGGGAGAGTGTGTCTTTTACTGGTACTTCTCAAAGAAGATGACAAATCCACCAATCTAATCCTCCATCTCATGTGACAGCTTGAGAAGTACGGCTGTCCGGGGTTATGGGGAGAAAGCAGGAGAATAGGGTGAGGAGGGAGTGATAGACCAGCCAAGATTGAATGGCGAAGAAGACAATGGGCCAAATGGCCTAATTCTGCTATCCCTATGACCTTTTTCCTGCATCTCACAAAGTCTCCTGATGTACTCCCCTAGTCAATATTTGTCCCTCATCTGACATCATTGCTACAAAATGCTGGAGCAACTCAGTGGGTCAGGCAACATCACTGGAGGAAAGGAATAGGTGACGTTTCGAGTCGACCCAGTCTGAAGAAGGGCCTCAACCCAAACATCCACCTATTCCTTTTCTCCAGAGTTGCTGCCTGACCTGCTGAGTTACTCCAGTATTTAGTGTCTAAGTTACTCCAGTATTTATTTCTTCAGTATAAACCAGCAACTGCAGTTCCTTCCTACACATCATTGCACTATCTGGTCTAGATCACATTTCTGTTTGTACATACTTAAGAATGATGATAATGCTTCAAATGTGTTTCACAGACTCCCATGTTCTTGAGTTGACCCAAGATCAGGAAAGACACCACGTATATTCATGGCCACTGTTTTTTAACAGTTAAGAAACTATTGAGAGTTATTGCACAATAAATGTTGATGAAAATATAACAGTTCTTAGGGGCAGGATTGTACAGCAGCAATTGTATCTCATTAAAATTGTGCTCCATTTCCCTATCATCCTTTTTCATAAATTAACCTGCTCCCCAAACATACAAATCAGTAGAGACTCATTGATCTGTCCAACCTTTAAGAAAATGATGGCTGATCTGATTGTAAACTCAATTCTGCATTCCCATCTCCCCCATAACATTTTCCCCCTGCTTCTGTCCAAATATATTCAGACTTTACTTACGATAAGGTACGATAGAACTTTATTTATCCCAGGAGGGAAATTGATCTGCCAAACAGTCATAAAAAACACCAAATACACAATAATCTAAATACATGAAACATGAAATTAAAGTGACGAGGGGAAAGGCTTGGGGGCATGTGCAAAGATGGGGGAGGGGGAGGGGGGAGGGGGGGGGGGAGGGGGGGAGGCGAGTCAGTCTCCCTCACGACAGAGGGGGCTGGAGTTGTAAAGTTAGATAGCTACAGGGAAGAAGGATCTCCTGTGGCGTTCTGTCCTGCATCTTGGTGGAACCAGTCAGTTGCTGAAGGTACTCCTCAGATAGACCAGTGTGTCATGGAGGGGGTGAGCTGTATTGCTCAGGATGAACTTTCATTGCTATTTGAGGCAGAGTCCCAAAAACTCATGATTCACTGCGAGTAACGTTTTTAGCTCATACTTGTCTGAAACGAGCAACCCTTATTTAACAGAGATTCCCAGTTCTTGAATTCCCCCACTGGAAAACATCCTGTTAATATCGACCCTGTCAAGAGCTCTTTGTTTCAATGTTGTCTGTTCTCACTCATCATATTCTTCTCGTCCTTGAAGCGTTTCTATACACTTCACTGGCTGTTGCTTCTCAAGGCTTTCATAGGGCCCTTCTTCCCATAAGCCGAGATAGTGGGTTGTCTGATCATTAACCATGCTGCTTCTTGTGTGGTTTGAGGTGCAGCCTCTGGTGGGACTCCCCTCCCAGCACATTAGTGATGCCGTAATCAGGATTACACGGCACGGGACATCTCACATGAACAGTTTTATCACCCAGGCAGACTTCTCCCCCAATGCTTTGTGATGAGGTTTAACAATTCATAAATATTGAAGATTGCTCCAGGCATCTTCATAATCAAAAATAATATTAAATAATAAAAATGATTAATTTGTTGTACGGGGAAAAAGCCCATATGCCCCAAACATATGTTTGCGTACACACACAACACGCACACATACATATGTGCATGCACATGTAAAAAATAATATAAATATTTTAAAACAAACTCTACCCCGTTGATTTCCTTACAGTTGAATGGGTGGCTGTACTTGAAGCAGAAGATTTTTGACACAAAAAACTGGAGTGACTCAGCGGGTCAGGAGAAAAGGAATAGGTGATGTTTTGGGTCGAGACTTCAGACTTTGATCTGAAACGCCACCTATTCATTTTCTCCAGAGATGCTGCCTGACCCGCTGAGTTACTCCAGTTTTTTGTGTCTATCCTCGGTTTAAACCAGCCTCTGCTGTTCCTTCCTACATATTTTGTGTACTTGGAGCAGGTTCACCTGCCACCGGCACTTGAGCTGCAGTCGAGAGCTGGGAATAATGTGGACGTTACTCTGGGAGGCTCCATGAAGAGTCCACCATCACTGTGCAGGTGTGAAGGCACCAGTGTTTTCCTGAGTCGAAGGCCACATTAATATTCACGCGAGCGAATAGATCAGGTATAGAGTTGCCTGCAGTTAGATCAGGATGGACCTTGGTGGAAGATTAGGCATATTGATATTTTATCAATAGTTTTAGTTTGATTTTCCTTCTTCAGGTTGCCTCATTGGTAATACTTCAACTACCAGTAGCAATGAAATATAACTACATAGCTGCAAAATAGCATGGCCGTGCCTGAGGCTGTGAAGGATGCAGTATAAATGTAGGTAGAGTTTGGTTTATGTAAACTGGGCATATTGACGTTGACATAGCTTTATTCAAGGCACCATCAGGCTGCAAACCTTTGGTAAAGATTTTGATATGCAGAGAACAACTCACACACAGCCATTTTGGGGGGGATCTGGTTGTAGCTTTCTTGGTAAGCATTCTTGGTCTATCACTAATAGTCGTTGAATTAGTGAAAGGCTTGGATAGAGTGGATGTGGAGAAGATGTTTCCACTAGTGGGTGAGTCTAGGACCTGATGTCATAGCGTCAGAATTAAAGGATGTCCTTTTGGGAAGCAGGTGAGGAGAAATTAATTTTGGTCAGAAGGTGGTGAATCTGTGGAGTTCATTGCCACAGAATGCTGGGTAGGCCAAGTCTTGGCATAGATAGATTATTGAATAGTACAGGTGTCAGAGGTTATGGGGAGAAGGCAGAAGAATGGGGTTAGGAGGGAGAGATAGATCACCATGAATGAATGGCAGAGTAGAATTGATGGGCCGAACAGTTTATCTACACCTATTCCTTATCACCTTATGACTTTATGAATTGATTTCTTGCAAGGCTATTTCAGAGGGAATTTAAGAATCAACCACATTGATAGGTCTGGATACACAGATTCCCTCCCCTGAAGGACAATGGCTAACCAGATTTTTTTTAAATAATCTATCTAAACATAACTAAAGCTCTGATCTTATTATCTTCCGGTTGCGCAGTCATTCTATTTGCGCAAAAATGTTACGCGATAGCGCTATGATTTTTCGCCAACTTATTCACCGTTCTCGTGCGTTGCGATCGTTCCGATCGGTGGTCTACTGTAAACTTCAGCGAGGTTTAAAAATCTAAAAAACCGCGCGTGTGCAGATCGATCTCCTCTCCTGCCGTTCAGCGCCTCGTGGAATGGTCTTTTCTCTGTCACTCCGCGGGACGGTCCGCCCCTTCCTGCGCCATCACGTCTTTACTGGAGCTCATTTAAATGAGCAATTTAAATGAGCAATGAGCAATGCAATATTCCCCACAACCCTAGTATTTTCTCTGAGCTCTCTCCCCCCGCCCCCACAAACCCCCTGCCCACACCTCCCCTCCCCCACACCCCTCCTACTCCACATCCCCCCACCCCCCTTCACCACACCCCTCCCCCTCCACACACACCCCCACCCACACAACCCCTGCCACACACACACACATCCCCTCCCCTCCACCACACCCCCTCCTCCCCACACGCTTCCTGCCCACACCCCCCACACAACCCCTCCTCCCTCACACCTGTCAGCTGCGCCTGCGCAGTAATACCTGCGTTTTCTACGTCACAATGAGAACCCAATGGGCGGGAATGACTGCGCTGCTGGAGATCCACTAAGAATGGATGGGGGGGGGGGGGGAGGTTGAGGGGGGATGGAATGAGCGCGTGGGGGGGGGGGTGGGTGGGCAAGAGGCGTATTGGGGGGGGTGAGGGGAGGAGGGGGGATCGGGGCGTCACAACAGGAACCCGTCAGGCATGCCTGCGCAGTTAGGGGCTATGGGTGAGTGGTGGAATAATGCATTGGGGGGAATGGGTTGCGTTGGGGGAATGGGTTGCGTTGGGGGAATATTGCATTGGGGAATAGGTTGCGTTGGGGGACCAAGCCTCCCGTGTGACTGGGACCCAACGGGTCCCACTTAGTCTAGTCTGATTTAAATTCCACAGCTGCAGTGACAGGAATTGAACTTGGGTCTCTGATTATAAATCTAGGCCTCCACATTAATAATCCTGTAAAAATAGAGATAAAGTTTAAATCTAAGAAGATGGTAAAAAAAAAGCAGAACTATATGTTCTCATAGTAACGAGAAGATGGCACTATAAACATAGAGACATCACCTATTAAACCATCCATATTTAAAATTGGTAAGTATTTCAAGTGTTTTGCAATTACTGCTTTTGAAACACAATATCACTGCTTGAAGTGTTTTAGTGCTGTTATTTTGGGCAAGAACAGCTCCATGAGTAGTGTGCATCTTGAGTATACACCATGAGAATGTAGGCCCCCTTCGGTCATGACTGAACGTGGGTGATGCATCCTAGTTTGCAGGTGATGTGTGGTCGGATGCAAGCCTGGGTGATGTCATATGAAGGACAGGCTGTTGCCCATGCAGCACACCCCCCCCTCTCCACACCACTGATCGATCCAAAGGAACAGCAGGGCCATTACAGTTTGGCACCAGCGCCGTCGCAGGAGCTGCCAGAGCGAGGTTGTAGACAACGACAAACTGTCTTAGGGGCTCCGACTCCGGATTTTCTTGAAGTTTACTCCTGGAGCCTTTTCCATCACCGGATATGGCCACAAGGCAGTGGAGGTTTTAAATCAGAGTTTTCCCTCTCCTAGATGGACTGCCTTCCCAGGCTGATGAGCCCCACCTGCCCGAGACACATGGGGGCCGGAGCGTCTACCTTCCCGTGCAGGTCTATAGCACCTGCCTACTGCCCAGACCATGAGAATGCACCATGAATATTGCACATCTTGTTACAATTGTGAAAAGTGTTTAGACTAGTTTAATTTATTGTCACATGTACCAAGGTGCAGTGAAAAGCTGTTTGTTGCAGGCTAACCAGTCAGCGGAAAAACAATACATGATTACTATAGAGCCATTCACAGTGTACAGATAAATGATAAAAGGAATATCGTTTAGTGCAAGATACATCTAGTAAATTTGATTAAAGAAAGTCCGAGCGCCTTCAATGAGGTAGATGGTAGCTCAGGACCACTCTCTAATTATTGGTATTGAACCTTAGGTTTTAGGATTAATAACCACTCGCCACATTTTAAATTAGCACTTTTAATAAAACATGCGTGATCCTAGCGTTTCTTGCAAGGTGGATATGGAGAGGATGCCTTGTCTTGTGAGGGGATCCAGAACTTGCAGTCTCAGTTTAAAAATGAAGGGCTAGTTATTTATGATAGGAATGGAGTGGGATTTTGTCCTCCAGACTGTTGTGAGTTCTTGTAATGTTCTTCCACAAAGAGAAGTGGAAGCAGAGTCTTTAAATAGATTTAAGACTGAGGGAGTGTCTGGATAATGTAGGGGTGAAAGGTTCCACAAATGGATGGGAATAGAGTAGAACCTGCTATGATCTTATTGAATGGCAAGCAGGCTTGAAGGGCAGTGTGGCCTCCTCCTGCTCCACATTCATATGTGTGCATGTTCAATTGTTCTGTTACGCAAGTGCAAAAATACTGTTCGGCTAAATAATTAATGTGTAGGAAGGAACTCCATATGCTGGTTTACACTGAAGATAGACACAAAGTACTGGAGCAACTCAACGGGTCAGGCAGCAACTCTGGAGAGAAGGAACAGGTGATGTTTCGGGCCAGAACCCTTCTTCGGACTGCAATCTCGCCTTTTATCCTGTCTATTGAAGTCGTGACCCAGTTACAATGATGAAAGTTGCAGGTAGAACCTTTCTGTGCAGTTAATTTGAGTAGTTCAGAGTTCATATTTCAGGTTCTCATTGCACACTTCAGATTATCAGTAGAACATTTACACATGTTCATGAATTATGCTGCGATAATAAATATATCCATTTATGATGTGGGTATTTGGGTGGTCATTAATCTTCCCAATTTACTGTAAGGATTGCGTATTGGAGTCATTTAATGGTTAAAATGCTAGCTGAGCTAAGAATCATTTCCTTGCGATGCCAGTTGTGCAGGGAGACACATGCATGCATGCGCTGATCCCAGAGTGCCACAGGTGGGATCCCAGGGCATCCCGGAACAATGTACTCTCTGTGGCCGCAGAGACCAGCTACGGTTTGGGGAGACCTGGGAAATACGGGACTTAGCTGCTGCTGAACTTTAAAATAATTGCCCAGTGGGTTTATGAGGATCACTCCCTGCTGCATAATGTGTGCACCATGACCCAGCAGAACAAGATAAATAAAAAATGACAAAATATTTCCTTCCTTGCAAATGGAAGTTTTGGAGGATTTTCCCATTGTGTGTCGTGCCTGAGCACATTCTGTGAGGAATGAAGAAAAGTGCTGGCTGCTGCAGGCCTTCTCCTGTCAACTGCATCTGTTCCCATTCTTTTAAAACAGTTGTTGAAACTCCCTCTGTAATACAGTGGAAAGTATGAAGGAATGCTATCATGAAGCAATCTTAGTATCCAACTCTGTTACACACACGTATGGCAGTAAGAGTTTTAATAATGAAGTGTCATTGGGAGGTTATCCAATGAAGCAACGTGAGAAGTAGCAAAATCATGTTAGTATTTAATTGCAATTATAATAGTTATCTACGTTTCCTATGTATTTTTACTGTTTAGTTATTTTACATTTTCTAACTGTATGTTGCGAAGCCAGAATTGTCTTATGGACTTATTTTGTCCAGAGGGAATTTGCGCAAAGGCTGCCAAAACCAATCTTAATCAGGATACAAACAGCCATCAGAGACAATAGACTTTCTTCAAATCTGCCTTATCTGGAGTAAAACCCAGATGTCGTAGAGGTGAAAGGACAGGACAGAAACCCAATGGACCACCCACCATCCCACCACCCCACCACCCACTTACACGGTTTATTGCTGTCATTTTATTAAAAGTAGAAATGAACAATGTGTTCTTTTTTTTTCTTTTAAAGCTAATGTAGGGCCCAGTTAACTGTGTGAGTAAACAACATTTAAACTCATGCTTGAAATTCAGATTTCCCTATGCTGTCAGGTGAAGTTGGCTCAGCAGCGACCTGTCTCCAAGCTACTGGTGAAGTTACAGATGGATGATCATGGGCTCAATATGCACGTGGCCCGACAGTTTCATGCTTTGCAAATAATTCCTTTATTGATATATGTGTGATCACATAGATAATTCTTTTTCAAAAGTCCCTGCAGAAAAAGAAGGAAAGATGAATTGAAGGTGAGCTTTATTTTTATAGGAAATAAAAAAAAACAGAAAAGTTGTGGAATCATTCAATGGCTCAGGGAGCATCTGACCAAAGAAAAACAGAGTTAACATTTCAGGGCAAAACCCTTTGTTGAAACTGTAGAAGGGAGAAAATAAGTCTGTGTTAAGGAGGTGAAGAGAAGGTGAAGAAAAGGTGCAGATAAACTTATGGAGAGAGAAATGCAATGACAGCTAAACTAAGAATGAACAGCACAACAAATGAGATGAATATCTGATTTTCAGAATGTGGCTACTAACAAAATTAACATGAATCGGACTTGCTTAACATGAGAGAATAAAAGTGAGATGTAGAGATGATCTTAGATGAACAAAAGAAGGAACACGACATTGAGAGTATGAATAAGGGCCCATACAATTCACTGATGTGACCAGAAATTCATCGCAGATTGCTAACTCTGTATATTAAAAAGCCCAAACCCCATTTGATTTTGGTATCTTGGGAGTAAGAAGTCATGGCTTCTTCACTACCTTACCCAGACTGTGTATACATCTGTCCTGACTAATTATTAAAAGCAGATCATTTAGCTGTAAAATCATAATCACCTTTGTGTATTGTTCATTGAGGGCAAAGTATTGGCCGATGTCAGGAATAACTCATCTGTAATTTCTCAAAATTATACCATGAGATCATGGCACCATAGAACAACTCTTTGGCTCTATCAACTGACATAGGATTTTTCTCAGCGTCCACTGATCCAATTTCCTCTTGATGGCCATGAAGGAACTATCTCCACCACAGCGGCAGTGCATTCCAATTACAAACCCATGCTGAGTTTAAAAGCTTTTCCTCATATCACTCTTCTCCCTTACATTGTTCATGTGACCTCTGGTCCTCATTCCTTCCATCAAAGAGAACCCCATCCCGTTATCCATTGTGAACAGACCTCTCGTCATTTTAAGACGCCTTTCCATTTTCCTCTCTAAAGAAAAAGTCCCAGCCTGTCTAATCAATCCTATAGTTTTAGGCACCTAAAAGGATCTCAGTTAAGCATTTCATCGGAAAGAAAGCGGATCTGACGGTCCTGGACTATTTCAGGACTCTGCTAGAGCCTCAGTCTTGATGTTATGCTCAGGTCCATGGAGTGAGGATTAAATCAGCAAATGTTGACTGAGGTAAAAGTGATGAACTGGCCACAGCTGACACATGATACAGCTGCACCTGATGAAAACGACTAAAAGTCAGAATGAAAATGTTTATTTGGAATATGCAAGCAGGATAGGTTGGTATTTAAGAGCTGGCTCATTCAAAGTAAATGTCATGCCAAGACATCCCAATGGTAAATGGATCCCTTCACTGCTCAGTGCCACACAAGGTAACATGTTCCCAGAGATTACAGCAGCTGCAAGACCAGAGTGAGCGTACCAGTTGCTGCTTTTTGTACGTCACAGGAACAGTATCTCATAAAGGGATGGTTCATAATATGGCAAGCTCCTTACCTGAAATTAAGGCAGGCTATATATCTAGGAAAGGACATGCGTTGCTGAAAAAGTCAGAATCAGGCTCTACGGTACAAACCCACACAGGCAGTTAATGAACAGAAGTAAAAATAGTATGGGGATCTAAAAAACGATTATATGAAAAGTATGTGAAGATCAAGCAAGATAGAATACACATAAGTGGGTTTTGTTAAACCTTCATTGTTTGTGAATAAAGCTTTCTGACCAAAGGCACAAGAGGGAAGCATAAAACCTTTCATAATTGGATATCATTAGGATTGAATTGGAAAGCTGTCAGCATTGATATGGAACTTGTACTGTGTAGGGAGGAACTGCAGATGCTGGTTTCAATCGAAGATAGGCACAAAATGTTGGAGTAACTCAATGGGACAGGCGGCATCTCTGGAGAGAAGGAATGGGTGTCGTTTCGGGTCGAGACCCTTCTTCAGAGCTGAAGAAGGGTCTCGGCCCGAAACCATCACTCATTCCTTCTCTCCAGCGATGCTGCCTGCCCCGCCGAGTTACTCCAGCATTTTGTGTCTATCTTTGACATGGAACTTGACAGCTGGGAATGAGTGGGAAATTTGATGGCAACTTCATGGAGGCAAACCAGCAGCAGTGGCCCAGAGAGAAGGCAGGGAATTCAGGGCCGAGTCATAAAACATGCTGTTGGAATACA
Organism: Okamejei kenojei; assembly: GCA_035221665.1. Lineage (NCBI taxonomy): Eukaryota > Metazoa > Chordata > Chondrichthyes > Rajiformes > Rajidae > Okamejei > Okamejei kenojei. Next base: position 21,694,283 of record CM069151.1, on the reverse strand, counting down.
TATAATAAGCTGTAAATATTTGAAAGTTGCAAAGTGTGTAAAAATGTCAGCAAAAGTATGTATTCTAATCGTGCCCAAGTACCCACATAGGCAGGCCTCAACTAATGAAGCCATTACGTCCATGGTTGGGTTGAGGTGTTTCAAACAGGAAATGTGAGCCCTTGGTTATATCCTGTGCATATAATTTTGAGCAGTAAAAGTATGTTATTGCAATCCAGGTGGCCGAGAGGAATGAGCACAAAATGTTAGCGGCAAATGGGAAATTGACAGTAATAAGCAGCGAACCTGTCAGGGATTAAATAAATGACATCAATACCACAACATAAGCATCTTTTATACTCTTGTTTCTATGTCTGAATTGAATGCACTGAAATTCCATAGAAATTCAATTTCTTATGGAATTGGCCTGTGCTTGTAAGCTTCATTTGTACCAACCAAATTAAGTGACATGAAATATGGCAAGTTGAAACACACTGGAAATTTAAGATGGCCATCCTTTTTGGGTCAATATGGTATTTTTGTTTTAACGTTTGCCAGTTTATAAACCTGTTCAAGCATGAACAGCATTGCAGATATGAATTATGCTGATTATAAATGTATAGTTCTGAAATTGAATATGAATTAAAAGTTAACAGCCGACATAATTAACAGTTGTCAGTTGTCAGCAGCAGTTTGTTTAATTTTAATTTCATGGGGCAAAGGTTTAGAAGGAGAAAAAAATAACTTAATGTGTGCAAAGATTTATTTTACTAGGAATCCCCTGCCTCGTCAAAATTGCTTATTAGCCTTTAACTGGTCTCTTTTGTGAAAAGTTCTTTCAATCTCTCTTGGAAAACAGGCCCCTAACATTTTTTACTGTTATAAGGCCCAAGTCATGTGTCAAGTCTTTAATCTTTTGCAATCTTCAGCTGCTAGTTATTTTTTTTCGTTAATGGCAAGACAACCTAAAAGAAGCAGTATCTCACAGTACTCTGGGATTCCATCAACTCTGCCCAGCTGGATTCCAATGATGTCTCATGCAATGAAATAAGATATCTCTTTGTGGTGTCTCAATAACATTTTGTTTAAACTACAAGCATGCTACATTCCAGCTATAGGTTCCCTTAAGACCCACTTGAGCTGAGGACAATGCAGCCATCCAGAGCTCGGGACTAGCCTCCTTTTCTCACTCAGTGCTTCATTGTTTCCCACTGCCAAGGAGACTTCTTTCGGGTCTGATTTGTCAAAATGTCTTGGAGGAATCCAGCTGCTTTCTGTAAGGAATGCAAGCAGGAAGAAGCAATTGCTTATCCCGCTCTCCCCCCTCTACAGAAAGCTTTCATTTAGGAGGCCCTGTGTCTGAGGCGCTCTGTAACACTGAGCACTTGATGAGTCTGTGTCATTCAGCTCACAGTTCTACAATCATAGCTCACATCTCGGAGTAAAGCTTCCTGCTTCGTATATGCTGGAAATGTGGATATGATCTCATTTGCAAAGCATTTGATCTGGTGTGCCCTTCTCGTGACTTAACTCGGATAGTTCCACTGAAATTAAGTAGCATACAGCTTTTTTCTGACCTTCAACAATAAAATATAGAAAAGAAAATGTGCTCAGACATCTTTTCTAAGGCGAGACCATTTGAAAACACTCACATTAAATCCAATTTCAGCATATTAAACATAACCTTCACATCTTATTCAGATTATACAGTTGAAACCACAGTAACAACTTTAGATTGTTTCATTCTTAGCATCCAACGAACATAGGAGAAGGGTAATGTTAGTCGAATTCCTTGCCAGTCAACAACTGTAATTGCTTCCTGCCGAACTTGGGAATGTGATTCAAACCGCTAGCTTTGATCAGAACTTATTATCGATGAAGGATGCTTGTCACGCAGTATCGACAGTGCTTTTATTAATGCCTTAGTCAGAAAGGTTGACGATTGCATTGAATCAGAACTCATCAATTGTTTTAAAACATATCAAACATATCAAAAATTAACGCTACCCTACAGTCAATTATAAAATGAATTAAATTAGAATGGATGTTTGCTTTTAACAGGAGCACCTTTGTGATCATCACGTTACTAATAACTTTAATATATATAAAAATGCCAAGTAATGTTTAGCAAACATGTAATTGCTTTTTTCACTGTAGTATCTAAGGTAGACTTTATTTTCAATGTGTTTATTCTTTATTTGAACATAGAACATAGAACAGTACAGCACAAGAACTGGCCCTTCGACCCAAAATGCCTGTGCCAAAAACGATGCTCAGACCATCATTTATCTACCTGCACATTAGCCATATCCCTCCATTCCCTGCATATCCTTCAGACTATCAAAACGCCTTTTAACTGCCACAGATGTGTCTGTTAACATCACCATCCTCAGCAGTGGATGCCAGGCATGCACCACAATCTGTGTTATGTTAAAAACATGCCACACACAGCTCCTTTGTCCTCTAATCTTAAAGTTATGCCCTCTAGTATTTTTCATTTTTCCATCATGGGAAAAGCATTCTGACTGTCCACCCTATCTATGCCCCTGATAATTTATTGTCTCCTTTCTTTATATCCCTCAAAGTCCATGTCTTATTCTAACCTCTTAAACCTCTTCTGCTTCATTGAATAAAGTATAATTGATGACAAGCTCTATTATGCAATATCTCTCAGGACTAGAAATATTTAATATGAACAAATTAGTCTGAATATGTAAGTATATCGGGTCTACATTATTTTTACAAAATGTGTCAATAATTATCTCTTGATTTATAAATGGGTATGATTACATGAAATTGTTGTTAATAATTATGTGATATCTATCTATCTATCAATCATATCATATAACTATTAAAAGTCTGATCTTGTAGGTGGATTTGTGTGTGTTTGTGTGTTATTACATATTCGCGAAATATCTACGCGGTAACAATAACATTTTTACATATTCCGGTAAACATTTTCCCCGTGGAGTCCTAATGAGTCCCACGTGGGAGGAGCGCCGCCGATGCTCTATTTGGTCAGGTCTAACGACTATTCCCGCTCAAAGCACGCTGGTTCTCTGCTGGGGCTTCTTCCCGCACAAAGTAAGTAAGTAATTAGGTAAGTAAGTAAGTTTATTGGCCAAGTATTCACATACAAGGAATACAAAGCAATGGCCATCGCCGTTGAGCTGCTGCTGCTGCTAAATGAGGGGATAAACGGCTAAAGCGTTAAAGATAAGATTTATTTATTTATTTTTTTAAATCACCATTTTTATTGAGATTGATTTTCTTCTAAAAGAAACACAATTTTAATCAAAATCTTCCGTGTTCATTAATAACTAATATTGTGGTTAGGTTATTAAAGAAAAAGGCGAAAATCACCATTTTCATTGAGATTGATTTTATTCTACAGAAGTGAGTTCCAATACAGAATGTTCAGTTTTATTTTGCACAATTTTTAGAATGGTGCATTCACAATGAACAATCTAAGACACAAACATAACTTTGAAATGATTTTAGTGTTCAGAAGCACAAGTAACTGAAATGCCTTTATAAACACATAATTGGAGCAAAAAAGTGTGTGCACCTACTTTAAAAAAAAAGTCTGGTTGAATCAAACTTTATTGCAAATCATTGGAGATTAAGAAAAAATTGGCTTTTTTATAAGATACAATTCCAATCAAAATGAAAACTATTTCAAACACCAGTCTGGGCTATTTAGGGTTGCCTTTGCCGATTTTCACAACGCCATTTTAATCTACTTCCCAATGGCAGTGGCCTCGGTATCCACACCTTTTTGATGTAATGCTTTCATGTGACAGGGACCCAATGGGTCCACGCTTGGTCTAGTATCTATCTATATATTACTAAAACTCTCATCTTGTTTGTTAGTTTTGACTGTGTGTGTGTGTGTGTGTGTGTGTGTGTCTGTAAGCATGATCCTGAAGTCACGGCAAAATGGTATAAGATAGTGCTACAATCCTTGGTCCACCTTACTCACCATTGTCCTGTGGTGTGTTGTTTCAAGTTTTGTTCAGATTGATGATATATTTTACAAATTATGCACATTTTAAACTTTACAAAAACTACTTTGAGAAAAATATCTTCCATCTACACTGGCAGTTAACAACATATGATGTCACAATGGGATCTCATTTACGTAAACTGCCCATTAGCAGTGTTCCACCCCACAATGACATCACAATGGGATCTCATTTACATTAAAAAAACCCAGTTTTAAAAAACACAGCAGCTTCCACTTCACAATATATGTGAAGGGAAAAAGGTTAGTTAAAACAAATGTAGGTCCCTTGCAGTCAGAAACTGTTAAATTGATCATGGGGAACAAGGACATGGCAGACCAATTGAAGAACTACTTCAGTTCTCTCTTCACTAAGGAAGACATAAATAATCTGCCGGAAATAGCTGGGGACCGGGGGTCAAATGAGATGGAGGAACTGAGTGAAATCCAGGTTAGCCGGGAAGTGGTGTTAGGTAAATTGAAGGGATTATAGGCCGATAAATCCCCAGGGCCAGATGGGATGCATCCCAGAGTACTTAAGGAAGTAGCCCCAGAAATAGTGGATGCATTAGTGATAATTTTTCAAAACTCTTTAGTTTCTGGAGTAGTTCCTGAGGATTGGAGAGTAGCTAATGTAACCCAACTTTTTAAAAAGGGAGGGAGCGAGAAAACGGGGAATTATAGACCAGTTAGTCTAACATCGGTAGTGGGGAAAATGCTAGAGTCAGTTATTAAAGATGGGATAGCAGCACATTTGGAAAGTGGTGAAATCATTGGATAAAGTCAGCATGGATTTATGAAAGGTAAATCATGTCTGACGAATCTTATAGAATTTTTCGAGGATGTAACTAGTTGAGTGGATAAGGGAGAACCTGTGGATGTGTTATATCTGGACTTTCAGAAGGCTTTCAACAAGGTCCCACATAAGAGATTAGCATTCAAACTTAAAGCACATGGTATTGGGGGTTCAGTGTTGATGTGGATAGAGAACTGGCTGGCAGACAGGAAGCAAAGAGTAGGAGTAAGCGGGTCATTTTCAGAATGACAGGTAGTGACTAGTAGGGTACCGCAAGGCTCAGTGCTGGGACCCCAGCTATTTACAATATATATTAATGATCTAGATGAGGGAATTGAATGCAACATCTCCAAGTTTGTGGACGACACGAAGCTGGGGGGCGGTGTTAGCTGTGAGGAGGATGCTAGGAGGCTGCAAGGTGACTTGGATAGGCTGGGTGAGTGGGCAAATGCATGGCAGATGCAGTATAATGTGGATAAATGTGAGGTTATCCACTTTGGTGGCAAAAACAGGAGGGTAAACTATTATCTGAACGGTGGCCAATTAGGAAAAGGGGAGATGCAACGAGACCTGGGTGTCATGGTACACCAGTCATTGAAAGTAGGCATGCAGGTGCAGCAAGCTGTGAAGAAAACAAATGGTATGTTGGCATTCATAGCAAAAGGATTTGAGTACAAGAGCAGGGAGGTTCTACTGCAGATGTACAGGGTCTTAGTGAGGCCACACCTGTATTGCGTACAGTTTTGGTCTCCTAATCTGAGGAAAGACATTCTTGCTATAGAGGGAGTACAGAAAAGGTTCACCAGACTGATTCCTGGGATGGCAGGACTTCCATATGAAGAAAGACTGGATAGACTCGGCTTGTACTCGCTGGAATTTAGGAGATTGAGGGGGGGGATCTTATAGAGGCTTACAAAATTCTTAAGGGGTTGGACAGGCTAGATGCAGGAAGATTGTTCCCGATGTTGGGGAACTCCAGAACAAGGGGTCGTAGTTTAAGGATAAGGGGGAAGTCTTTTAGGACCGAGATGAGAAGATCATTTTTCACACAGAGAGTGGTGAGTCTGTGGAATTCTATGCCGCAGAAGATAGTTGAGGCCAGTTCATTGGCTATATTTAAGAGGGAGTTAGATGTGGCCCTTGTGGCTAAAGGGATCAGGGGGTATGGAGAGAAGGCAGGTACAAGATACTGAGTTGGATGATCAGCCATGATCATATTGAATGGCGGTGCAGGCTCGAAGGTCTGAATGGCCTACTCCTGCACCTATTTTCTATATTCTATGATTCTATGACAATGATGTCAAGGGGGATAGGGAGGTGAGAGGGGTTATGGAGGGAGGGATGGAGTGACTGAGTGTAGAGGAAAGGAGAGGGAAGGAGAGTTGAGGGAGGGAGTGTGGGGAGAGGGAAGATAATGGAGGAGGGCAATAGGGGACTGAAGAGCGAGAGTGAGATGCATTCACATTGATCTTATATTTTCGAAGTTATTGCCATTTTAGAATATAAAAACATCAGCTTCGTCTGTGCGGATGGAGGCTATGGGTGAGTTGTGGAATATTGCGTTGGGGAACAGAACCCAACTGGTCCCACTTGGTCTAGTATCTATATATTATTAAAAGTCTCGACTTGTTTGTCTGTCTGTCTGTGATCTCAGGAGCTACGCCAAAACGGTACACAATAGCGCAAAATTCTTTGCAGAATCTTACTCAGCTTTTTCCCGTGGTCGTTCATATCAAGTTTCTTCACATTTTATGTTATATTTCACATTATTGACATTTCAAGGTTTAAAAAAACACTTTATCAAGATTTTTACTCGTAAAATCCTTCCTGCCAGCTTACAACAAAGTTTGATACAAAGTTGCAATACAGGAACACTGTGTTTCCACCAACTTTTCACCTGAATGGGATATCACAGTCCTCCACCTGACATTTGCAACAATATTGCCATCATACAGCACTTCCTCCAGCTCCTTTCAGGACAGGAGGGGAGGGTGAATTGGTATTGCAATTGGGGAAATGCAATTGGATTTTTTTTTTACTCCAGTGCTGTGGAGGCAAGAGAGTGTTGTAATCTTATATTCGGCAATCAGGGACCACACCTCCAGTGGGGGCTCCGGGATAGTGGTGCAATACTGCATTTGGAAACGGGTTGCGTTCGGGGACCAGGCCCGTGTGACAGGGACCCGACAAGTCCCGTTTGGTCTAGTATATATTACTAAAACTCTCATCCCGAAATTCCGCAGAAATGGTACACAATAAGCCAAATATTTTAGGCCCACCTTACTCACCATTGTCCTGTGATGTGCATTAAACAAGATTCATTCAGATTGATGTTATATACAAACTCCCACTTGCCAGCCATGCCTGCGTAGTTGGGGGAGGGTTGCCATGCGCATCACAACAGGGACCTCTGCCGTCAAAACGGGAACCTCTCAGCCGCGCCTGCCCAGGTGGGACCTTTGCCGATTTTCAGATCGCCTTTTTTTTCAAGTGTACTATCCTGACCTCACAACGGGGACCCAATGGCTCCACGGGTAAGTTTCCTTCTATTTTACAAATGCCTCCATGGGTCCTCTACTCACTTTATTAACTTTAATTTCTGCCTTCAACGGCACAACTTTGAATGCAGCAGTAGTGCCTGCGCAGTGCCGGTCCATCAGCAGCGCCCGCGCAGTTTGGTGGAATACTGTGCTGGGGGAACGGAACCCAACGGGTCCACGCTTGGTCTAGTTATAATTAAAACTGGTTCTGTAATTACTTATAAATAATTGGGCACAACTATAAAGAACAGGTCAGTGGCGCAACTGTAGAGTTGCTGCCTCAAGGGCCTGTCCCACTTGGCTGTCATTTGCATCTCATTTACGCGTCATATGTAAAATAGGTCGACGCGTCGCGATGTGCGATGTCGCGCGCAAATCATGCATCAGTACAGCCGTCTGGTGCGTGTGACGTCATTAGAATACCCTGCGGCGCGCGGCGACACATGGTTATGGATGTCGATGCACAGCGACGTAACCATGCGTCACCACGCGATACATCGGGACGCCAGCTTGCGACGCCAATGCGTCAGCATGTGTACGCGATACATCACGCAGGTGGCGCGCGAGGATTTCGTTACACTACGAAATCCTGGAGCGGCGCGTGATACCGCGCGCCACCGCATGTGATTCCACGCTTCACCGTGCGCAATACGTGCGTCACCCACACGCACCCCATGTGTCACGACCTATTTTACATATGAAGCGTAAATGAGGCGCTAATGACGGCCAAGTGGGACAGGCCCTTTACAGTTCTAGCAGCCCCAGAGACACGGGTTCGATCTTGACTATGGGTGCTGTCTGTACGGAGTTTGTATGTTCTTCCCGTAATCACATGGGTTTTCTCTGAGATATTTTGTTTCCTCCCGCACTCCAAAACGTAGGTTAATTGCCTTTGTGTAAAATGTAATTTGCCCCTAGTGAGCGTAGGATAGTGTTAATGTGCAGGGGTTGCTGGTCAGTGCGGACGGTGGGCTGAAGGGCCTGTTTGCGTGCTGTATCTCTAAACCAAACTAAACTAAACAAAAATAAACAGGTACACTGAATTTCAATTATGACAAAATCCAATTACATTTTAGCAACTGATTTATGAATTATAATTCATCTTAATTAACTCTAAAGGTGGCTACGCTTTATTAGTTACAAGAAAATAGTTAGTGGATCTGTTCAAACATGTGAGGTAACATAAACCCAAAGGAGAGATTTAGATTTCATCATTAAGGATATAACCATATAACAATTACAGCACGGAGACAGGCCCTCTCGGCCCTTCCTGTCCGTGCCGACCATTTGTTTTCCCCTAGTCCCATCTACCTGCACTCAGACCATACCCCTCCATTCCCTTCACGTCCATATACCTATCCACTTTACTTTTAAATGTTAAAATCGATCCTGCCTCCACCACCTCTGCTGGAAGCTCATTCCACACAGCCACCCCCCCTCTGAGTAAAGAAGTTCCCCCTCACGTTACCCCTAAACTTCTGTCCCTTAATTCTCATGTCATGCCCTCTTGTTTGAATCTTCCCTACCCTCAATGGGAAAAGCTTATCCACGTCAACTCTGTCTATCCCTTTCATCATTTTAAAGACCTCAATCAAGTCCCCCCTTAACCTTCTGCGCTCCAAAGAATAAAGACCTAACTTGTTCAACCTTTCTCTGTAACATAGTTGCTGGAACCCTGGCAACATTCTAGTAAATCTCCTCTGTACTCTCTCTATTTTGTTGACATCCTTCCTATAACTAGGCGACCAAAATTGTACACCATACTCCAGAATTGGTCTTACCAATGCCTTGTACAATTTTAACATTACTTCCCTACTCCTATATTCAATGCTCTGATTTATAAAGGCCAGCACACCAAAGGCTTTCTTTACCACCCTATCTACATGCGATTCCACCTTCAGGGAACTATGCACAGTTATTCCTAGATCCCTCTGTTCCACAGCATTCCTCAATTCCCTACCATTTACCATGTACGTCCTATTTTGATTTGTCCTGCCAAGATGTAGCACTTCACACTTATCAGCATTAAACTCCATCTGCCATCTTTCAGCCCACTTTTCCAAATGGCCCAAATCTCTCTGTAGACTTTGAGAATCTACTTCATTATCCACAATACCACCTATCTTAGTATCATCTGCATACTTACTTATCCAGTTTTCCACCCCATCATCCAGATCATTGATGTACATGACAAACAACAGTGGACCCAACACAGATCCCTGAGGCACCCCACTGGTCACCGGCTTCCAACCTGACAAACAGCCATCCACCATTACTCTCTGACATCTCCCATTCAGCCACTGTTGAATCCATCTTGCTACTCCGCCATTAACACCCAAAGATTGAACCTTCTGAACCAACCTTCCATGGGGAACCTTGTCAAAGGCCTTACTGAAATCCATATAGACAACATCCACTGCTTTACCCTCATCAATTTCCCTAGTTACCACTTCAAAAAATTCAAGAAGGTTTGTCAAACATGACCTTCCAGGCACAAATCCATGTTGACTGTTCCTGATCAGACCCTGTTTATCCAGATGCTTTATATATATTATCTCTAAGTATCCTTTCCATTAATTTGCCCACCACTGACGTCAAACTAATAGGTCTATAATTGCTAGGTTTATTCTTTGAAGGTTTATTCATCATTAAGGAGATCGTTGCAAGCATTGATAGACTCTTCTTCTTGCGTATGGCACGCACATCCTAAAGTCGTAGGACAACTTGTTCTATTTGATCTTATTTGATTGTGCACGCCGGGTGGATTGCATTCGTCGAAACAGGGCGGACCACGTGAAGGTTGCAATCTCCCACCCCATTGATAGACTGATATGCTTCCACTCCTACTATTAATTGGCAGTGGTGTTGAAAGTTCAAACAATTGATAAGAAAATTTAGAAGGTTATTCATTACAGATGAATAAAAAGGAATCCTAATCAGGTGAGGATCAAAGAAACCCACAGTACAAATACCTCGATGACTGAATCTGATGATGCAGGTTAATACAGCCATAACAAAGCAAACTTAGTACTGTGGTTCATTTCTAGATGATTAAAATCGTAAAACAAAGATGTTTTACTCAACTTGTATTGAGCCTTGTGTTGACTTTGCCTGAAGTATTTGTGAGGTTCTGGAAGTCATTTTGCACATTATACAACAAAATCGACCACTGAAGGCCGATCAGGATTTTTAAATTAGCAAATCACACACTGAAACCACTTCAACTACTTCTATTCCAATAATGCATAAGATAGACGAAGGATACTGGGCATGTTCTGTGATGTCAAACATATTCCAACATACATGTGGAGTCAATTGGATAGTGAAGATGTGACAAGAAAATAGCACAAATGGAGAAATAGGGCCAAAATGAACAGAGCAGACCCATGTGTGCTTAAAAAGACTGGTTTTAATTGTATTATCACTTGGGAACAGTTACTGAAAGCTTTACACAATGTTGGTCCTGGAATACCCGTATAGATTTGTTCCCCATGTTTAAAGAATGTAATGCTTATATTAGGGTCAGTGCAGATAGGTTCACCAGGTTGATTCTTGAGAAGGAGGTGATGCCCAGATAAAGAGAAAGCTGCAGTTCGTGCAGTAAAGTAACAGGTTTCTGATCATTATGTGTAAACAAGGAACTGCGGATGGTAGTTTACCAAGGAAAGACCCAAAGTGCTGGACTAACTCAGTGGGTAAATGACCTGCCAGGCTTTGCCTTGCCCTTCCACTCTTCTAGCTGTCTTTCACCCACCCCTGCAATCAATCAGAAAAAGGATCCCGATCCAAAATGTCACCAATCCATGTTCTCCAGGGATGCTGTCTAACCCGCGGAGTTACTCCAGCATTTTGTGCCTTTCCTTTCTGACCATTCCTCAGCTAAGGTCTTCTACATTTGTTTTCTGGGGGTTGGGGGTGGGAGGGGTCCAGGCACGTGCCGTGAGTAATTACTCAGGGTAGGCAGTCAGCCGGCTTTTAAAAAAAAATCTTAAACCGCGCATGCGCAGATGGTTCTCTTCGTAAAAAATAAAAATAAGTAACAATTCAATTTTACCAAGGCTTCTCAATCTCCTTCATTTTTTAATCACTGAATGGGTGGGGGACGGAGGATGAAGGCAGGTGGAGAGATGGTGGGAAAAACGGGAGCACACCGAGACGTTGAATCAGTTGCCATCTTATTGAATGACAATACTAATTCAAGGGTCCAATTGGAGGGAGAGTTCCTTTCACAGCGTGTGGAGAGTCTGTGCCAGGGGTTAAAGATGCGAGTAGGCAGAAGTGTTGAAAAGGAGGAGGGTCAGAGATCATGTCAGACTCACTCACCGCTGCCGCAGCGCTCCGGGCACGGACAGCAGAACTGCCCGCCACTTCCGGGGATAGAAGCAGCTCGGGTGCGAGTGGCCGCCAGGACCCGACAACAGAACCGGCTGCCATTTCAAGCGCCTTCTGCCGGCCCGCTCACCTCTGGCAGTGCTCTTCGTCTGAACATCTCTCACCTGCCGCTCGCCGGCTTCGCTCATGTCAACCGCGTCCCGCAAATCCTTACATTCCCACAGCCGAGTAACCTCAACTGGTCCCGTGAGCGCGCTGTCGGAATTTAAAGATTTGCGGGAAGCCGGCCGGCGAGCGGCAGGTGAGAGATGTTCAGACGGAGACACTGCCAGAGGTGACGGGGACTAGCAGAAGGGGCTGAAGTGGCAGGGTCCCGGCGGCCGCTCAAAGTCAGTCACCCGAGCTGCTTCCTTCCTCGGAAGTGGCGGCCAGTTCTGCTGCCCGTGCCCAGAGCGCTGCGGCAGCCACCCAAGCTAATTCACTCCCCGGCCACAATAAAACCATATAGCAGCCTGAAGAAGGGTCTCGACCCGAAACGTCGCCTATCTCCTTCGCTCCTTAGATGCTGCTGCATCCGCTGAGTTTCTCCAGCCTTTTGTGTACCCTAGCAATTACAGCACGGAAACAGGCTATCTCGGCCCTTTTACTCCGTGCCGAACACTTACTCTCACCTAGTCCCATCTACCTGCACTCAGACCGGAGCGTGGCAAGTGGGTTACTGACCCCGAACCTCTCCTTCACAACGCCAGACTCCCCAAACACTGTGAACAGAGCTCTCCCCCCACCCCGGGAAATACAGCATTTAAAAACATAAAGCACCAAGAAATGCACTTACTACGTTATTGGTACATTAAGTCCATTCTTCACTCTGTGTTTCCTGAGATACTATTAAAATAATGGCAATCCAAATTTGAAAATCCCGCCAAGAAACTCGCGCTGCGCATGCGCATCAGGCTGCTGCGCATGCGCAGTGCTGCAAAGGCAGAGTTTCTGCTGCCTTCAGCTCCCCTTGAAACTGACGGCTCAGGCAGCGCTGACGGCACGTGGGCTGCACAGAGCTTCGCGTGTTACAAGCGCTGCGGACGAAAGGCACAGAGAATTATGCCGACCTAAGAGATCGATCTCTTACATAGGCATAATTCTCCCATGCCTTTACTATTTATATTTAAGAATTGCCATTTCATAATTTTAGTCAGGGTAGGCAGTGCCTACCTTGCCTACCCTGACGGCACGTGCCTGGAGTGGTCCCAAGCACTCTGACCTCCTTTATGCATGTGATGCACCCTAAATCTCTTCAGTGACATCAGGTTAAACTGGTGAAAACCCCACCTAACCCCATGTACCACCATCCTGGCATTTGCTTTCAAGCAAGAATGAATTTTAGACAAGTGTTCTACGTGTCGAGTCGGGCAAATTTAAAGGCTATTCATACGAGATTGTAACCAAGAAATCAACCATGGAAGAAACATCTTTATCCAAACGGTGATGTCGAATGTGGAATATAGAACCACAGACATTACATGTAATAACAAATTTATGGGGAAGATGATTAAGTATTTGTGGATTATGTTGATAAGGTTAGCTGAGGGAAAATAGAAGGAAGCCTCTCTTCATATAGCCACAATTTGGTCTGCAGTAATCATCCCAGTGAATGTACATTGCACTGTCTCCAATGCAAGTGTATTCCTTCCTTAAATATACAGACCAAAGTTTGGAGCAATACTCACAATGTGGTGCCACCAGCATGAAAGACTTCCCAAGTTTTGCTCTCCAAAACCATTGCACTAAATGGCAATGTCCCTGGGCACAATGCGGGCCCTCCTGCTCATGCAGATGATTCTTTATCCATTCTAAGACCGAACACTCATCACAATCCCAAACATGATCCAAAGCACAATCTTGACCCGTCTCTTGGCACGATCCTGAACTTGGATCTCAATGCAATTCTTATGTCTTGGTGCAATTTACGGCTTAATCCTCAGAGGATCCTAGATCCAACTTTAACATAATCCTGGATATGATCCCCGGTAGACTACAGGGACTGATCCTTAACCCCATCCTTGGACAAATTCTTTTTAACCTCTCCCACCAAATCATAGCTCCAGTACCACCCAGTACGATACAGTACGGTGGTACAGTGGTAGAGTTGTTGCCCTACAGCACCTGAGACCTGGGTTTGATCCTGACTACGGGTGCTGTCTGTACGGAGTTTGTACGTTCTCCTTGTGATCACGTGGGGTTTTTCCGGGTGCTCTGGTTTTCTCCCACAAATTACAAAAACAAAGACAGATTTGTAGGTTAATTGGGTTCTGTAAATTGTCTGTAGTCAGTTGGATAGAACTAGTCTATGGGTGACTCCCTGGTCGGCACAGACTCAGAGGGCCGAAGGGCCTGTTTCTATGCTGTTACTCTAAACTAAACCATCCCGTTTCCCCTTCTCCCACTACATAAACCTTGTTGGGACTTTGGCCACATGTCATTGATCAGCGCCTACCCTAGACCGGACCATCAGGTGGCCATTGTTTGATTCTAGACAGGCACACCAAATGCATTTGTTTATTAGTGTGATCTGTGCATGCAGGCATTATAATTTTTTTCATCCTAAGTTTCTAATATATATATAATTGGTTGCAGGATACCTTAGCACATTGTGAAATACCCTCTTTAACCAACAGTTTATTTTGCAATGTCAGGTTTGGTTCTCCTCGAGTGAACAGAATAGGAATAGGTCCAATTGGGTGAAATCTTCGCCCTTTTTCATTTGACAGGATTTTCACTGAGAGTGAGGTTCATTGCAAAAACGTGCCTGCTCACTTATGTGCAGATGTATGCAAATGTTGTGGCAATTGCAAATGACATCATGCATCTAATTTCCTGACATTTTCTGCTCCATTTGCATTGAATATAATATATGCCTGTTGAAAGCCCACTGTCCAGGACAAGCTGCCAAAGTGTAATTTAAACAGACAAAACGGGTCACAATTGTTTTGCCTGTAAAACCATAGTTCTGGATTTAAGTACTGGTGTTTGAGAAAGAATCCTTTCATGGGCTTTACAAATTCATTTCTGTCAGATTTAAACATTTAACCTTTCTTCGACTTGCTGAGACTATCATGGAATATAATGAGTTCAAATTATCTGCTTGGATTTGTTCAGCCATTTCAAGTTCATGCTGTCAGTGTTTGTCTTTCCCCTTTGCTTCTATCTAGACCAAAGCACCATTTCCACGTGCCAATGTCATTTCTTTATCCCCTCTCTAATTTGCAAGGTTCTTTTGTAGATTTCTGTTAACTGAACTCCATCATATGATCTTAGCCTTCTGCACCATTCTAAAGATAGCTGTCTGTCGGTGGTAATCTACCTCCATTCATAAAGTTTGAATACTTTGCTTTTGGTCTTCAGGTGATGCCCTTATCCCAACACCACAATTTTTGTGCTACACTAAATACCTCATACTGGAAGTGAACTAACTCTTTACACATCAGAATGTGATAATATATATACACATTTCTAATATTCTAATGTTCCCAAGCATTAAGTACTTTATATCCTTTGTAAAATTAAAGATAAAGAGAACCTGCGTTTTTTCAGGTCACATGGCTTAGGTTACATTTCATTACACACGTTTATTAAAATTAAAAATTAAACTAAGCTGGTAAATAGCGTAGCAAGTTTCAGAACCAACGCAACAGTTTTTACTCGTTTACACCCTACAACTTCCTTGGTTCTTAAGATAATAAAATAGTAAGATTAAACGAGAACTTACCAGTTCGAAGTTTGATCGTTATTTTATGAGGAGTTACGATGAGGGATTACGTGAAGAACCCGCCTGGCGCTGGCAAACGGCATACTCAAAGCAGCGGCATGAAAAACACAGAACACAAAATAGCCGAAGTAACATAGTAAGGCTCATAATAGACTTAGAACTACCAGATGATCATTTATTTTATGAGGGTGGGGAGTGGAGGGCACGTAATCCCTCATCGTAACTCCTCATAAAATAACGATCAAACTTCGAACTGGTAAGTTCTCGTTTAATCTTACTATTTTACTTCGGAGTCACGTGAGTGACTACGTGAAGAGTTTAAAGCTTTCTGTGTTTTTCGTGTCGTAGAATTTATTCCATACGACAGTACGGCTCATTAACACAATAACGAGCGAATAACACATTTTCCCCAAACATTGCCTCAAGTTATGTGATAAATAATTTTCACATTATAAAAAATGAAAATAATGCCCTTTCTATTGAAAAGCAAATTTATCACAAATACCAATTGATATATATTTTTTAATGGCATGACAAAGCAACAATTATAGCGAACCAAACATTGCGTGTCTAAATCTGACACCATGACTGGTTCCTTTATTTTAACAGTAATCTACAGCCTCCTGCGGCCTTGCATCTTTGCACGAGTGGCTCATCCTGTGCCATTCCTGTGAATGTATTTTTCCTCATTAACAGAGTGATTTTCCACCTTTCAGTGTCTAGTTCCTACTGAATGTATCCAATTATTAACCATCTAGAAATACATTCCTCTATAACCATCAGTTTTACTGAACCAATGTGGTTTTTGTGTGTAATAAGCAGTCTCATTGCCACAGACTCTTACCTACTGCAACATTTTCATCAATGTTCACACACACACACACACACAACTTAAAGCCAGCAGGATGTGCTTATAGGTTTACCTTGGTTTTGTTTTCAGGTCTTCTTGGCGTGCTTTGTTTGGTAGATTCATAAACATATATGATAATGCAATTTGTATCCACATGCCATTATAACGTAACATTTGCCATGTTTGCACTCTTATATTGATACTAAAGTTATCAGAATTATTATTTTCAATGTTTAAGTTTTTTGAATCATAGATAGAGTTAAAGTCCATTTCTTAAGGCATTTCAAGATTTTTTATCTCCTGCCTTTATATTTTTTACAATTTTGGACAGATTATATATACATATACCCATATCTATATCTATATCTATATCTATATCTATATCTATATCTATATCTATATCTATATATATATTATATATATATATAATATATATATATATACACACACACATATATATATATTATTAACATTTACATATATATCCCTTTCCATATTGGGATATTATGAATGCATCTGATAACTTCTTGGTTAATATATTGTCCGTTTATAAGACGGTAACACTCTGAGCCCTATAATTGGCTCTATCAATTAGATACTTAGAAAATGCAATCCACAAGGAATTCACATATATCTAAATGACAAAATAACTTTACTGTATATACAGACCTCCAATTTCTTATTACAAAATATAGTTATTTAGACTTATTTCCGCAAATTGCAGGTATAACACTTCTTTATACATAATTATTTTATTGATATATCGTAATATTGGTTTACATTCATAGACTTCTTTGACCATCAGCTGTTGAGATGGTCTAGTCAACCTGTAGATAGTCAAATTCATATTTTCACTTATGGAGGTTTTTGTACAACAATAAATTACTGCAGGGTTTCTCAACCTGGAGATCCCAGTGGGTGCAGCAGCATCCAAAGAAACAAAGGGAGACAGGCAACGACCTAGGTCGAGACCCCTTTTTTGATTTCAATAAATTACTGCCATTATGAATCATCACTAGCAGTTCAAAATCACACAATATAAATGAACCATAAAGGACCCATATTGGGCCACCAAAATGCCTCTGGCAGTGTCCTGCTACATATTCATCAGACACTGCCCTATTAAACAAAAATGAGGAACACAAAGAATCTTTTCCTCATGTAATTGGGAGAAAAGCATCCACCTTCACTGTTCTTAGATTACCCACAAGAATATTCGAAAGATCGGTGATTTAATCTGTATGCAATCAGATTAATCGTAAGTAATCCATATTAATGACAATATGTTTTTCTTCCCAAATTTGTTATCTTCCGATACCATTGTCTCTTCCTTAGAGATAAACAGGTGGACTAAACTTTAAAACATACCACATCTGTTTACTTAGATAATCCCATAATTGTTGTTTGACTTATCTTGTGACCCACAAGAAATATTTAAAATCAGTGATTTAATCTGTATACAACCAGATTAATCGTAAGTATGCAAAATAATGACAATATATTTTCCTCCCAAATTTGACCATAGTTAACATATGCCACAGCCGTGGTATTGTTCATCTTGATACGACATGGACAGTTCCATAATAAAACAATCGATCTTTTTTATCCATAACTCCTTATACTTCAACAATTAATACGAATGTTTGGAAAATTCTTAGGACAAACCATTTATGTTTGCCTGGTATAATTGTCTGCAGTCCGCTTAACAAAAACATATCAATTATTGTTATAAGAATAGATAATATTCTTATCTTTACCCAAACATTCACAGAAGCTGTACATCATCTGTAACACTTGCTTCAGTTGTAATTTATAGTTGAAGCAGCTTATGAACCTTTTTTACATTACTAATAATGATAACGTATCATTTGATATTTTGCATAAGCCTCTTCACAAGGCATACATATTCTATAAGCTTCTGTATTCCTTCTTTTGGAACTTTATTTATATTTTCCCCTAACCTAATGGAGGAACAAAGTATGTCAACAACAATAATACATATTTGTATCATGGAACAATTTTCCCCACTCTTATGGTGCTTAAATTACTTCTGAATTCAGAATAGTAATTTAAAAATATTTTATTAATGCCTGAGCATATGCTTTATGTAATGGGTCAAGTCCTACCTACCACCAGGTTTGTAATGGCAGGCACTAATTTGCAGCTGCTCTTTATCTCTTCTAATTTAAATGTAATCGAGATAACCCATACCATGTACCTCATTAGTGCAAGTGCTGATCTTTTATCAGTATATTGTTCCTTCAGTGTTCAGTTTAACAACTTGAACTGATTGATTGTTTGGACAAGTTTTAACTTGCACAGCTTGACCCACTTTAATTAATTTCAAGCACCTGTAATATTGATTAACACTTTGTTAATCACAACAGTTTTCCATGTTCTAGATGTTTCTATTTTCTTACACTGTGAAAGTGTAAATAATGATATTTTTGTATGGTTTATACCATGAATCTTTACACTAAGGTAATTTTACAATATACATGTACGTTCCCCTTCTTTTTAAAATTTGCTTTTGAGTGCAAACCTGAAATCAGTTTTTCCCTTATACAGGTGAACCAATCCTCCTTAGTTATATTAAGTTTTAACCATCATAATACACCTGTAATCCCCCATAATTGGAGATTTCATGACTTATTTTGTAACCAGATGTTTGCACCTCTTCAACGTACATCAAGCCTTCTTTTCCCCAATTATATAGGTTAAGATAAGGCTATGTTTGGATAATACCACTTCTGCCTTTATTTTGATCCATCATCAAATTTTTCATTGGATCATAGTTTTTTCACCGTAAGATAAAAGATCTTTGTCTTTGTTTTGATCCATAATCAAAATTTTTATTGGATCATAGTTTTCCTTCCCAAAGTTTAAAGATCAGTGGTCTGTTCTTTTGTAATTAATATCTTTGATTTATCATAAGGCAGGTATTCTATAATAATCAGGAGTTTAATATATCCTGATTTGTATTAATCTGCAACCCTATGATGCAGATTCGGTAAATTATATATATTTCTTCCTATTAAGCTCCACAACTAATGGCAATTTATTTTATATTGAAAGTATTACATATTTGCACCATTTTGAAACTGAAATTGTATTTCTTATATCTCATATATTTGAGACATGGATATTTATAAATGGATTAACCATTGATATTTAAATAAAACATAAAGTTTTATCGTATTCTTGAAGTTGGTGAGATACCATATAATTAATGTAGGCAGCTAGGTTTTTCCATAGCCTCACCACTTCCTTTAGATATAGCAAAAACTTTTGCTATCTCAGGCACACCTGGCCTCACTTTTATTTTTATTTTATTTGTGGTGTGCATTCATAATTCACATCACCACTTGCAGGGTCTGTCTTTTGCAGCCCTGATCCACTTGGAGTTATATCCAAAGAGACTTCCTCCACCCTATCCAGGGTCAGAGTTTTTATTTCTCAATTTGGCACATAGCCATATTTTGTATATTCAAGCCCCTCAGGGTCTTTTTTGGGGAACTGTTTGGGTACTGTGACCCTGGTCTTTAGTACATTCAAGCCCCTCAGGGTCTTTTTTGGGGAACTGTTTGGGTACTGTGACCCTAGTCTCTTTTAATATTATGGAGTGCTTTCTCCATATCGCAAATTTTATTAACTTTTTTAAAAATACAGTCTTTCTGACTTTTAAAATATCCTGCCAAAATTGTGGAGCATTTAAACCTTTCTATCTTTATTTTAAACGGTACCAGTATCGGAACCGGCCCCGTAATTAATCTCTCGTCCCAATCGCTGGGTATTCCCCTGGGACGTTCTTTTTAAAACTCCGTTATTTTAACAGAGTATATCTGTTCAATTTAAATTTTTAGTTTGTTTTTAAAACCTTTAAAATCCTGGTTTCCACCAGGCACGGAGTTTTCCAGTCCTAAAAAAAATTTTCAACAGCACTTACCTGCCGGTTCCGAACCTACCGCTGTCGAGGAGCTGTCTGTGCAGCTCCTGCTTCTGCCGTCAGCGTCGACGTAATGCCGTTTGCCAGCGCCAGGCGGGTTCTTCACGTAGTCACTCACGTGACTCCGAAGTAAAATCAGTATTTCCCTTATTCACTCTCCGAAATACCTATGACACACATTACACAGCACAATTATTTGTTTTATTTTACTAAACCTAAACATGAAGAAACATGACAAGAACTAAGTTCCTCATGGAGTCCTCACTTGTTCACTTCCACTTATGCAATTAGCTGTGGAACTGGAAGAATTGCTAAACTGGAGCTGTCAGTAGGAATAATCTAAAGAACTTGGCTGAGTGAACACCATGATAGGCCACCACTCTCTCCTGTTGGACCAGTGTTAATCTTCTGGAAGGGATTATAGTTTAAAGTTGGAATGGGGATCAGGTAAAGAGAGATAAACCTGATATCAAGAGCAACATGTCAAGTCAGTGATTCACAACATTTCCAGTTTATGCAACCTATTGGCAAAAGAGGGTATAACAACAATGTAATGCTGATAGGGACATGTGATTTAGCTGGTGTCAACCAAAGAATTTAAAAACATGCTCCACAAATGTAATTTTGATGGAATTTGGATTTTGGAAGACAACAGAGGAATTGTTAGAATGAGAACAAGACATTTAAAGATTATGCCTCATTTTAGCACCACCTCTTTGGTTATGGCAGTGAGGTACTCTACTGATGGCAGGCACGGAAATCGCTATCAAAATATGGGGGGACCCAATTTCTTGGCGGCCACACACACACACGCACGCACACGCACACGCACACGCACACGCACACGCGTCTTCGGAGGCTCAATCCAGCGCTAATGCAGCTCAACTCTGCCTGTCTCGTCGAATTAACCTGCAGCCCTGCCTGGACTGATGGGACACCAACCTGGAGTCGTGCAACATCTCATACTTGCTCAGATTAAACGTCATCAGCCATTTCCCCATCCCTTTATGTAGCTGATCTATATCCTGCTGTATACAGCAACGGCCTTCTTCACTGCCCACAGCTCCAGCAATCTTGGTGTAATCTGCAAACTCACTAACCAACACGTCTACATTTATACCAAAGTCATTTGTATACATCACAAACAACAGAGGTCCCAGCATAAATCCTGGAGAACCTCCACTGGTCACCCTTCTGCTACAACCCTCCGTCTTCCATGAGTAAGCCAGTTCTGAATCCATACGACCAAATCACCATAAATCCCATGCATCTTGATTTTCTAGATCAGCCTATCATGGGGGACTTTATCAAATGCCTTACTAAAATCCATGTAGACAACATCCACTGCCTACTCTCATTGATCACCTTTGTCCCAACCTCCAAATGCTCGATCAATTTATTTAAGACCTGCCATGAACAAAGTCATGCCGAATGTCCTTAAGGGGCTGTCCCACTGCGGCAACCTAATCTGCGAGTTGAGAAGAGTGTCTTCAACCTTCAAGCTCGAGGGCACTCGCCCGTAAAACCTCGAGAGTCACACACACACACACACGGAAAGTGGGGGAGCACTGTCTGAAATTCACACCCGCGATGAAGAGGAAGGTTAAAGACGGCTGCACAGTGTAATGTAAGTTCTATAGAGAGCGCGGGGGGTGGGGGAGACATTTTTAAGAAGTATAATAAAGTTTAGCGGGCATTTGACTTACCGGTTGGTTTTCCCTGGTGCTGAAAACTCCAATGAGCCAATCAAAATGCCCGGTCTGCGAAGGAGATTGCCTACGGCTGCCCTCGACTGCCTGTAACTACATCGTTACCCCACTCCACTGCACTACGAGTTAAAAAGACCCATGTCGACCAAATTTTACTCGCGGAAAATGTTTCAACATGCTGAAATGTTATCCGCGACCTAGCTGAGGCCACGTGTATTCGGGAACTTCCGTTGAGCATGAAGGAGAGTTCCAGTGACCTCATAGGACCTCCTAGGACTACGTCTCGACCATGCTGCGAGTTTGAGTCGAGGGCAAACTCGTCTAAACTCCAAGATTAGGTTGCCGCAGTGGGACAGCCCTTAAATTAGTTCATACTTTTCCTAAAGGGAGTAAATCCTATTCCAAAGAATCCTCCCCAATAGCCTCCATACCACTGATGTGAAGTGTATAATTCCCTGGATTCTCTCGACTTCCCTTCTTAAACAAAGGAACATTATTGGCTGCTCTCCAGTTTTTGGGGCCTCGCCTTGGCTACAGAAGATACAAAGATCTTCATCAAGACCCCTGCAATCTCCTCTCTTGCCTTGCTTAATATTCTGTGATAGATCCCATTGGACCCATGGGATTTATCCACATTTAATGTTCTTGAAGAGCCACAACACCATCTCCTTGTTGATCTGAAACTTCCCTTACATATTAGTATTCGTTACACTGTCCTCCATGTCCTTCTCCTTGGTGAATACAGATGCCAAGTATTTGGTTTGTAACTCACCTACATCCTCTGATTCACAGCACAAACTCCCTCCATTACACCCTAGTGGTCGTACCTTCTCTCTTGTAACACTCTTGTTTTTAATGTTTGTAAAAAAAGCCTTGTGATTTTCTTGATTCTGACTCACCAAATACATTTCATGGACTCCGGTGGCCATTTTAATCATCTGCTTGAGTTCTTTACTACCTGCTTTATCTTCCAAATGGCCCTGTCTGATTTCATCTCCATAAACATTACATACACTTTCTTCTTCTTCTTGACCAAATTTACAATCTCTTTGGTCATCCAAGGTTCCCTTACCTTGCCATCATTATCCCTCTTTGTTATCGGAACGTGCTGGTTCTGAGCCTTGATTAGCTGAAGTACCCAGTAACAGCTGCTACCAATTTACTCTCTCTAACTCATGCCTGATAATCTTTAACCTGCCTTACTCCAATTTAGGACCTTGCCCCAAAGTCCAGACTTATCCCTATTCAAATCAATCTTAAAACTCACAGTGTAGGTGTAGGAAGGAACTGCAGATGCTGGTGTAAGCTGAAGATGGACACAAAAAAAGCTGGAGTAACTCAGCGGGTCAGGTCCTTTCGGGTCGAGTCAGGGGAAAAGGAGTTGTAATCTCTATCCCCAAAACACACTTCCACTGGAACATCACTAACCTGGCCAGGCCTGTTTCCCAATACCACATTCAGAATGGACCATCCTTGAGCTGGATTTGCATCTTTCTGCAATCTGTGATATATCTGTTCCTCGATCTCCTGATGACCATTGGGATACTTTTGTATAATCCTATTTGTGCGAGTGCAGCTTCCATATTTTTGAGCTCTACCATATTGTCTCAGTAGATAAAGCATCCACTATGTGCTGGAAGGAACTGCAGATTCTGGTTTAAACTGAAGATAGACTCAAAAAGCTGGAGTAACTCAGCGGGACAGGCAGCATCTCTGGAGAGCAGGAATGGGTGACGTTTCGGGTCTGAAAAAGAGTCGACCCGAAACGCCACCCATTCCTTCTCACCAGAGATGCTGCCTGACCCTCTGAAACCATCCACTTTGCCCACTCAGAGTGCGGCTACACATCCTCCCAGATTAGTAACGCAACTTCACCAGCAACAACGAGGCTTCACTCCCGGCCGAGCTCAATGTTCTACACTCACTTTGAAAGGGTGAATCCAAAGTGTCTTCTCAGGTCCCCATATCTCTTTAGCATTGTTATCTCAGTCACCAAGGCCAACTTCAGATGATTCTTTTGGAGGGTGAACCCGCCCCAGACTTAATGGTGTATCTGGCCCCATTCTGAAACGCTGCTTGGACCAACTGGCTGGAGTTTTGAGGGACATCTTCAACCTCTGATTACTAAGGTCCAAGGTTCCCACCTGCTTTAACAGGGCATCAATAATACTGGTGCCAAAGAAGAGTAATGCTACTGTAAATGTTGCAGTGTAAAAACATTGAGACAGGGATATATGTGATGCAGGGGAATTATTGTGAGGACATGTCAAATTAATACCCTGTAATAAATAATTAATTGCACTAATCAATGAGTTTGCTGTTTCTATTTACTCAAATGAATGCTCTCAATCAATGCAAAATAGATCAAAAAAAGTGGTCGATAGTATTCTCCAGATTAAAAGTGTTAATAGGCAAAATGCATTCAGTATAGTGTGTGGCCACTGTAATCATTTGTTCTTAGGGAAGAAATGCATGGTAACATTTGCAGCAAGCCATTTGGTTCTTAACCAGTACTGATCTTCTCCAGAGAGGTTTAAAGATGGTTTGGCTGGTGCATATTTATGTACTTCAAACCCTACCCTGTGAGGGGTTGAAATAGTCAGACAGTTTACTAATTAAGTACTCCCTCACACGTTGTTCACGGACAGTAAACATTCTGATTACGAATGCAAGAGCCGTGGATACAATAAGTTGGGCCGATTCATGAGAACTCACAGTGGAGTGAGCTGTAATGAT